>CM067475.1:26885952-26957589 GCA_034552555.1 Semaprochilodus insignis
CTCCTGAAAAACAACCCCACACCATAATCCCCCCTCCACCAAACTTTACACTGGGCACAATGCAGTCAGACAAGTGCTGTTCTCCTGGCAATTGCCAAACCCAGACTCGTCCATCAGATGAAGTTTGGAGGTCTGTAGCGATTGACTCTGCAGAAAGTTGGCGACCTCTGCGCACTATTCACCTCAGCATCCACTGACCCTGCTCATTTTATGTGACCTACCATGTCGTGGCTGAGTTGCTGTCATTCCCAATCGCTTTCCCTTATACCACCAATGACAGTTGACTATAAAATATTTAGTAGGGAGGAAATTACATGATTGGTTGGAGTTTCTCCTCCTTTTGCTGTTAGTAAATTGCTGTGAGGATTTTATTGTATTCAGCAACCAAGAAGATGAATTTACTTGGGGTAACTGAGCATTTACTGTAGTTTTTCCAACTATGTCACTGTATTAATATGCATATGGATTGTGTTATAACTGAACCAATACACAGAGTTACAGACTTCAGTAGAATACGTGCAATACATGTATAAACTAACATCCTTATCTGAGTCTATTACACAACTTTGTTTGGGTTCAGCACTACAGATAATGAAAGATGAAAGTGTTGGAGTCAGACATCATAGACATCACAGTGACCTAAACCGGGATATGAAGAACCAGAAATGCACTTGGATATGCCTGTCAGTAGGAATTCATCACCAAAAATAGATATATAACTGATAGTGAGTCCAAAAATGAGGAAATAATCAAAGCTGCACATCTAGAACATGTTCACACCAAGCGCTATGCATAACAAATGTGTGATCCCATATGTGATAAACAGTACTGGTTTCAGATTTCGAGTTGAGATCTTTTTGAGACATAATAAAAGCAGAATAACAGTACGATCACAACAACGAGGGCGCTTCACTCCGCTGTCAACACTTCCGAGCAGAGAGGAAATTCCAGGCAGTTTTGGTGTCATATTTGTGCCCCCTACCGGGAATACACTTAAATACACTCATCATCAAATGAATAGCTGCACCCAGAAGGGAGTGTGGGATTGCAGTGCTATTGGGAAGGAAGATAAAGGTTACCAGGAACAATAAACGATGATGCATTTAGACTGATATGGGCACTATGTGGCGTTAAAAGCACTCATTACATTGGTCTATGTGCATGTAGTCCTGCATCATGCAACCGTCTGCCAATGGTGCTGGCACTAACAGGATCACCCATGGAGGGCATCACTGCTCGCTGAATGTCCATAATCATGACTGATAGGTCAGTCAACTAGTCTTTTGATATATATCATAATTATATATATAAATCTTTTGGGATAACGGTAACTTTATGGCACCTTTATATCTGACAAAAAGCAAGTTTTGCGATTCACGATACGAATCATCAAAGAATCAATCCAAGAATCAAACGTGCTGGTGGTAAGTGGGAATGTACAGTGCCCAAAAAAGCAAATCCACATCAGAATCTCTTACAGGAATCTAGGACTCCAGCACTTCCTGAAGGAGAAACCGAGCCTAAAGTTTGTGCTGGAACTAAACAAAAATATGGTAGAAGACAAACCTGCTGAAAATGCAGAATCATTAGCATTTTCTTCCAAAAATAATGATGGTCAATGTATCAGCAAGAAACGCAGAGCATGAAGATTTTCCCAGAGCTACAAGTAAGGAGCAAATAAATCCACTAGATTTGATTGCAGCTCTGTTCCTCTGCTCAGTTGCTTTTCTCCAACAAGAAATTGCCCTGAAAATATCATTGGGTCAGTTTGCTATTCCCTTCTTGTTGCCAAACTTTGACACTCAGCAGTGCACTTTAATGCTGTGGGCCATGAGAGACATTGTAAAGAACTTTCAGTCACATCCTTCAACAGGGAGGTTTCAAGAAAACAGCATCGTCCTAACTGAGATGCCAATGGTATCTTTGGCAAGGCTTGGAAACGGTATCTTATCCAAATCTACCTTGCTGAATAAACTCCTCAGCAACAATCAGCAGTATCATAACACTTTTGTTCACAAGGACACATTCAGTGGACATGTCCAGAGGAAGATCTCAAACGGTCTTGTTGAAATTACCTGGTACCTTCCCAGCGGCAAGGAAAAAACTGACATCTTCAAAGAGCCAATGGCGGTAGCAAAACTCCTTTGAGACCCAGTTCTCCTTTCTTTGCCAAACATCCACTGCAGTATTCCTTTTCTGTGACAACCTGGACGTACAGCAAGAATTCCTGAATTCCTTAAAATACAAGTCAAAACTTTTCCTGGTCTGCCCCCTCAAAGTGGTATTGCCAGCACAAAGGATGAGCAAACGAAGTTACCATTAATAAAGCCCAACTTTTCATTACTAGCTAAACACAAGAACATGAATGATGCTGAATTTGTCAAACAGCTACAGCAAACTGTTGCTCAAGCAATTAAAGATTCCCACAAAATGTGCATTGAAGCCATGTCAGTGATTGCACCAGATCTTGGTATTAACATTGATAAAGACAAACTGTCCTGTCAAAGTGCCAAAGGGAGGGCTGATTTGTTCACTAAAGTCATTACAGACATATCAATATTAAAAAGCAGTGAACTGCCATAGCAAGGGGATCTCTGGAGGGAAATTTCCAAGTTAGAGAAAGAGAAATGCAGACTGAAACATGCAGGGAAGAAGAATATTGAGCATTACAAGAGTGAAATGAATGCACAAATCCAGGAGCTCAGAAATCACCAGTCAAAGACAGGAATAACTCAAACTGCATCACTTTGTTTATTCTGGCTTGTGTGATCCCAAGAAGAGCGCCACTATTTACTTAAATAGATGAAGATCAACTTGGACAATTTGACAAGGAAGAGCTTGTTACAGCTTGAGGAGGTTTACAAGGAAGAATGTCAAAATCAGAAAATGACAGAAAATGTACAGAGCTGGAAAAGATTGCTAACAGCTCATTAGGAATTGAACATTTCTTTAGAAAGATTGGTCAGCTTTATGATTTAACTTTCACCAAAATGATCTGAAAAACCAGCCAAACGTATGTGCTCAGTTGATGTTGGATAGGTTTCCACTTGAACTTGAGATCCATCAAACATTCTGCTGAAATGGGTTGGGGATGTAATTACAGAGCTGGACCATTTGACAAAGACTAATAACAAACTTTGAGTAGTCACAGTTTTGGGGGTCCAAAGCTCTGGAAAGTCTACTCTCCTTAACAATGTTTGGAGTTCAATTTGTAGTTAACAGTGGAAGATGTACAAGAGGTGCCTTCATGCTTCTCATAAACGTAGCAGAAGAATTAAAGGAAGAATTGAAATGTGACTTCATCATGGTCGTCGACACCGAAGGACTCAAGTCGCATACGCCTTTAAAACTTGCCAACAGCTATGAACATGACAATGAATTAGCAACACTGGTTGTAGGTCTGAGTGACATCACAGTTGTCAACATTGCTATGAAAAATGCGACTGACATGAAAGACACTGTTCAAATTGTCAAGCATGCATTTTTTGAATGAAAGAGGTCGGTAAGAGGCCCTGTTGTCATTTTGTGCATCAAAATGTGGCAGACACTGCTGCCCACAAGAAGACATAATGGGACAGAAAGCATCTCCTTGAGGACCTGAGTGAGATGACTAAAGCGGCAGCAGGAATGGAGAATAAGGGGGACAATAAGAGACTTTCAGACATTTTGGAGTATGAACATGAAAAGAACAATTAGTACATACCCGGCCTGTGGCATGGGACTCCTCCCATGGCACCAGTTAACACAGGCTACAGTTATGGGGTACATGACCTTAAGCAGGGTATACTGAAATATTTAAAAGCAGCAGAAGGTCCAGCTCACGATTTTATGGAATTTGAAGAATGGCCAACAACCTTACAGAAAGTGGTCAAATACGAGAATTCCATCTCTCAGGTTTTGCCAAAGCATACTCTAAACTTTGCACAGATTTTCACACATGGGAATGGAACTTCAAGAAAGAAGTGAAAGCGTGGTTCAGAAGCGCTGAAACCAAGATCTCCAACAGTCCAGTGTCATCAGTGGCTCCAGTTAACATTGAAGTGTTGTTGATGGATTTAAAAAAGTGAAGCTACTGCTAAGATAGCCAAGGAAGCAGAAATCCTTCAGGGTGAAATTGAGCTGTACTTTGCGAGAGAGGATGATCATGTGAATCTAGTTGGGAAGCACCAAGTATTTTTTAACCTGTGCCAAGAATCTGAAAAGAGAAAGGGAATTGTCCATAAAAAGTAAACTGAAGAGTGTGGTGGAGATTCAGAAGAGTAGGGCAAAGCTAGATGACATACGGCAAGTACAAAGAAATATCATGAAAAAAAGAGTGCTAGAGCTGATTGACATTTGCAGGAGTAAAACAGGTAAACTGTCTGAAAGGGAACTTGAAGAGGATTTTCAAACCATGTGGGACAAAACTATAAAGGAGTCTTCTTTTCATGCCATGCCAAGGTAAGATGTAACAAGAGATGGAGGGTGGGGCGGTGCATGAGATGTTGTCCAGCATTGGCCGCTTAGATAAATGTGGAAACGAGCCATTTGTTACAAAGCCTGAAAGAGAGGCTAGGTTCTTCAGAAAGTTTACGTCTCAGCAACATGAGAACACAAGTAGGCATGAGGCATCCAAAACGATTATAAATCATTGCATGTGCTTTATTAAGGAAAGAACAAGTGTACCATCTGACTACAACAGTATAGATGTCCAGGAGCTACTGTGCTGCGTTGACAAGAATCTGGAACATGAAAACCAGCTACACATCAGTGTAGAACATGCAGCATCTCTTAAGATCCACATCTGCGGGAATGCTGCAAAGGAGTTCCAACGAATGCATGATGCTTTCATAGAGGAAAATGATCCCTGGATGACACTTAAGAAGTTCAGATTGCAATGGTTACCTGATTTTAAAGACTTCTATTATCAAAGAGACCAATGAAAGACCAAAGCAGATATATTTGCCACTACATGTCTTGTACCAGCTATGACTGAGTATGTACAGAAATCTCTTGGACCAGACATTGTAGATGAAATGCTTACAGGCGGAGGGGGACTCATTTCAGCACCCGGTCGTTCCTCCAAAATGTATTTTTGCCCTTTCTGTTTAGCATTTCTCAGAAGAAGACAGGCTTGCAAAGTTAGAACGCTTAAACAAAGTCATTGCAGAAATCAAGAACGCTATTGCCAATGCTCAGACAGAATCAGAGAACACTGAACACGGAAGAAGACCATCAAGACTTTGGTGACACACTTCTGCACCAACCTCAGAAAAGAACTTGTCGTACCTGTTGACGCTCTTGATGCCACCCTGTTTCTAAATAATTCTAATCCCGATCAGTTCTCTGAGTGTCTTAAACCATCTGTAGAAAAAAAATCCAAGAGACCTTAAAATTCCAGCTTAAGTTGGGCAGAATGGCAGTGTCCCAAGAAGACCTCTTCAGCAAGGTGTTTGGATGTGGGAGGAGTTGCCTGTTCTGTAAAGCACCCTGCGAAGCGGGAGGTAAAAATCATACTGAGCACTCTGCATCTATCCGTTAACCCCAAGGTCTTGGAAACAATAGGTGGGTTTACAATGGAAAACAGATTTCTGATATATGCTCCTCTATTGTTGCCAGTGGACTGAATTTTCGTTGTTTGGACACAGGCCATCAGGATTCAGCCTGACCCAAGCATCCAAGCCTCAGACTTCTGGAAGTACATCTTTTCCAAATACAACACAAAGTTTGCACAGAGATACAACGCTTAACCAGCAGACCTCCCTGTAGACTGGTACTACATTACAAGCACAAAGATGCCTGGAAGACACTTTCACAATGACATCGCTGCCAAAGAAACATGTTTGAGTTGGTTCCAAGTATCCCTTACAGAATTAAGGCACTCATTTGCTGATATTATACATCTGAAAACTTGACTGAGGATTTGGATTGTCAAAAATGCACAGGTTTGAAAGACCCTTCCGGTTGTGAAACTTTCATAATATACCAAGAAAGGGGTTTAATCAATACTACTAATACACAAATGAATGAATTTATGAATGAATATTGGAGGAAGATAGCATGCCCCACTTATAACATACCCAACAACTCAAAAGAATAGTTTTGATGGGGCAAGTGACCCAAAAACAGAAAAAAAGAAATTAAAGATGTTCTTTCTAGTTCACAGTCAAAAGTAAGGCCAATCAATAACACTAGGCTGGGGAGAAATTAGCTTTAATTGTAAGATAGAACAGAATACAGTGAACTTCCCCTTGTCAGCAGAACTTTGCTCTTCCACATACATTCATAATGTTAAAAAAAAAAGAAAAAGAATGTTTATGCAATGTGAAACAATAACAAAAAAAAGTTTTCAACTTCACACAGCAAGTCACATAAACAAACAAATGTAGGAGGCTACTTTTTACTAGCAGATTTGTGTCTTTTAAGCATCAAAATATCTGTTTATACACAGTAAAAGTGATAGTCTTAAGAGGCCAAATCAATTTCAACTTGGGTAAAGTTCATTTAATGTATTAAGAACTACTGACTTTGTACTTCAGGACCATGGGAGCACTTCGCTGTTTAAACCACTTCAGTTTCCTTACATTAAGATTTGAGTTAGTCCCAAATCTCCCTTACAGAATTAAGGCATTCATTCACTGATAATATTCAGCTGCAATTCACATTTCAGTAAGCTTGAACAAGAAAAAAAACAGACTGTTAAATTTTTACAGTAGCTTTACATGACAAGCATGTAAATTGTAAGAGTCCTAATGTAGAGCTCGAGAGGTTTTCACCACCGAAATAAACATGTTAAATGTATAAAAATCCAACCACAAAGAAGATTGTCCATGTGATAACATTACATTAACACTACACTACTCAAGGTCTAAAAGTCAGACAGAAATTCAAAACCCTGAGGACTTCTAACACTATGCTTTCATTCCTCAAGGAGTAAACGACCATATGTGGGTCATTCAGAAGTGATTCTGCTTTTCACACGTTTTCTCTGTTCCATTTCCTTATTTAACTTGCTCCATACATCCTCCTTCCTGTTTCTCTGACCTTAGCAGTTGGTAGTTTGGAGCTGAGATTCTGTCAGAATGGATGTGATGCTGTTAGAGTCAAAGTATCCATCCTCGTCCTCCGAGCTCAAAGTGGAGCCCAGAGCTGGACGCCGCGTCTGCTGAGCCTTCCTCCTGACAAAACCAGATACAGCACAAGAGTCACTCACACTTGCACAAAGAAACAGCATCTACTAAAGTAAAGGTATACAGTCTCATGCAAAAGTTTGAACACCCCCAGTGAAAATAAGATCTAATAACGCATCTTCTAATTTAGGGGAACAAACTTAAAATGTTAATGTATTTATTTGCTGAATTTACATATTAGGAAAAAACATTTAACTTTCACACTTTTTATGTTCTTTTTCCCCCATTGCGTTAAATTCAGCACATAAACAGTAACTGTGCTTTAAAATGTGCAGAAGCATGTTCACTTATTTTCATTTAGAAAACCAACAAAACCTCTTTTGAGCAGGGGTGCCAAAACATTGCATACAGCAGTATACGGATTAAAGGAATGGTTTGACAATTTCCTCCTTAACCTAAATGCAGTTGTCTGGGCATGTCATGTTTGGTGTTTGAAGTTTGCTTCTGAAATGTAACACTGGAGCTACGAGGCTAATGCAGCAAAGAAGTAACGTAGATCATCCTAAATCTTTTACATTAGCTTCATAGCTTCAAACTTAACAAGCAAACTTTCTAACTTTCTAACTTGATGTGTCACTGGGTTCCATCAGATCACATATTTAAAAGCCTCCTCTAAGCTTACTTTTCATTTTGTCAAGCAAAATCAAACCACAAACAGTCACTCAAAAGCAATATTAAACATATACAGAGGCAAATTTAACAGAAGCATTGTTTTAAAAAGAAGCATGCAAATTCACATTGCAGCATCAATTTTAACCATTCCGTTTTGTATAGCAAACTCAAAAACATCATGCTAGTCATCAAAGAACAGTTCAGTGTTCAATACCTTTCACAATTTGAGCAGCTTTATTTCAGCCAGCAGTAAACTAGTACTGATGTGGTGCATATGCAATAAAGCACAACATAATCATACAGCTATCGCTACAGCTAATGCTTTGATAATGAATTTATGATAATGAATTTGAGAGGAATGCTTGTAGAAATTGTACAGACTTTAGCTCGTTTTCCAGTGTGCTGACTTTGGCCTGCAGTGCCTCCTTCCGCTCCTGCTGCTCCTCAAGTTCCCTCAAAATCTTCCGCCTCACCCCTTCCAACCTCTCCACCTCACCCTCGCTCTCATCCACCTGTCTCTTCAGAGCCTTCACACGCAAGGAGAGCTAAACAAACACACAAACAAAAACAAACACATATTAGGACATGAAAGCCTCCGCACAGCCACCTTCATAGTGAAGAGTAAAGAGTGAAGTGCTAGTAACTGCAGTGCATGTGTCTGTGTGTACCTGGTCTCTCTGCTCAGCATGCTGGTTCCTCTCTTGGTCCAGTGTGGCATTAACATCTTTCAGTTTTCTCTCCATCCTTCTGTGGGCTGCTAGGATGCTGCTCTTCTCCCTGTCCCATTTTTTGCACACGTTAAGATAAGTGTGTTTCATGTGTTCATTTAGCATACACAGTGTAAGCTTAAAAAATAAACAAAAAAAATCAAAAAGCTAATAAAACCAGCAAAAAAAAGGAAGCCATCAGCTAATGTGGCTGCAAAAGAATGGAAAAAGGAACTGGGCGTAAGCAGTTTTGTAGATGCTATTGCATGCTGTATTAAAATTTGTTTATGTTTAAAGCATTCATGACGCAGTCAATCAAAAGTAAACATGGATGTTGTTACACATTATACATGCATCAGGTTTGACTGATGGCTGTAAACATGGTTACGTGGATTGTAAGGATGGAAGAGCTTAAGTGGAACTAGCTGCCTAAATGTACAGAGTAGTTTCATTAAATCCTGACTTATTTGATATTATATTTAGCTTCTATACAGTATGTACCTTTCTTCACTGCGCAACTGGTCCTCCAACTCCTGAATTTTGTTCTCCAGCATTGTCATTCCGGGAGAGGGTCGAGGCTGACCTTCCATATCAGTTACACGGTTCTTCAGTTCTTTAACCTGAAGAAAAGACATAAATGAAATGAAACTATTTGAAAAGTACAGACGTACAGAGGTCACTCCTTCCAATAACTCTGAAGAGGTTTGATGGGAAGCCATTTCCCACTGAACTACTTGTGTGTTTACCTGTCTTTCTAGTGAGCTCTTGTCCATTTCAAGGTCATGTCTGGCTGACCGCTCTTGCATAAGCTCAGAGCGGAGTTGGTCCATCTTAAAAGTAACACAATTTAGTAATATGTTTAGTCATTGTACAACACTCGTATGTTGAAATATATGAATACAGAAATGGCTTGTGCTTAAATTGAACTGAAATTCTTTGCACCGAGTAAAGGCGCATCCTTGTACCTGTTCTCGAGTGCGTGTGATGCGGTCATTCAGGAGCTCTGTTCCACTCTTTTCCTCCTCCAGCTCTATCTCCAAAGTCTTCACTTTGTCCTAACATACAAGCATGAGTGCACATGCACACTTCAATTACTTCCTGTATGCAGCTTTTCCTCTGCGGAATGTATTAGTGTAGCTAAACCTTTATATGTCTACACCTCAGTAAAGAAAGGAACTCTTTTCTTCTCACCCAATTTATCAGTATTCAACAGTGTAACAGTCTCAAGCAAAATGTTCCCACATCATAATGTTTATGTTTTCCAAGCACTGGACAGGCATAATGATATCAAAGACATATATACAAAGTGGTCTGACATGAAATTCTCCAATTACAGTCAGAATCATTCACAGTGGTGGTGATGGGAACCAGATGTCAAAGGATTTCATAACTCTGAAGCATTTAATAACTCTAAAAGCAATATCACAAAAAGCTACGACATCCCTGTTTATTGTTTTATGATAGTTATAAGATTTTGACATGGAATGTATTATTATGTATTATTAGCATCTATTCATAGTAAAGAGGTACATGGAAGTCTTTGTGAGGCAAAATTAAAGGAATGATAATTTATATTTGCCACTATTTTACCACCACCATCATCATCATTACATATTAAGACATGTGTAGGTTCACTGATCATTTTGGATCATAGATAAAGCAGCTCTATTTGCGCTGTAGTCATTGAAACCCTTGGAGTCAGTATATTTCTTTACAATTAAATACAACACACTTTGAACGATGTTGTTTAAATCGCAACATCTAAAGTTACGCACAAACGCGGTAATAGCAAAAGGTGCAACTCTGCAATTCTCCCAGTATCCTAACACAAATCTAATTTCTTAAAGTATGTTTTACATAAAGTTTTAAGGGGAAAACATTCAAGCGTGTTTAGTGGAATAGGACCCCACTGTAATGCTTTACATTTGACTGCCAAATCAGGAACTGTTTCTGTATAATCGGGAAACAAAGTAAAACAGTGAGCATTTATAGAAACACACCTCCAGCAGCCGTATCTCTCTGCTGCGGTCTGTCTGTGAGGTCCTCTCCGTGTCCAGCTCACTCTCTAGGTGCTTGAGACGACTGCTCAGCAACTCCTTATCCAACTGAGCACTGTCTCTCTCCTCAGAACATGTCAGAAGCTCCTTCTTCAGACGTGAGACCTGATTACACACACACACAGAGCCTGTTTTATTTTGTACTGTTGTCTACTTTCACAGTTTTAGCTCTATGAAATCTACATGAAGCCAAGTTTCACTTGACCTGCAACATATTTTTTGTTCTTATTTATTTATTTATTTATTCATTCATTCTGCTGTTCACGTGATCTATGTAGCTACATTACTCGCGGTCCCCCTCTTTTGTTGTGCCCTCACTTTACATAAACTTAGATTCATTTGGGATTCAAAGGATGAACAATATTACAGAAAGGGAGACGAAAATGCTGTTTTCATTAAACTTGTTTTGCTTTTAGAACAGGAACAGCAAGACATCATGTAGGTTAGTACTGTAATAGCTACCTGAACATTAATTTTAGCATATGCACAACTAATAGAAAAGTAAAGAACCCTAGATAGACAGTTAGGTGGACAGGTAAAAGACAATTATATCGATATAAAAACACCAATGACAGCTGTAGAATATGCTACATGCTACAAATGCTGCACCTTATGTAGACCTTGCACATGACTCTATAGCGAGAACAATACAATGCAGCCAAAATTCAAGCTGATAACTTTTGCTATTCTAGTAGAGTAACTGAATGTGTTGTGTGCAACATAGATTGTTTTTTTTACTTTGTGTAACTCAAGGTGTACGGAAAATTCTGATGCAGGCAACTCACAACAAGCAACTTCAGCTGCATAAAAGTTTTACTGTATAAAGCCAGACTACAAATACAAAAATATATAACACCACTCAACATAAGAGAGACAAATCATTCAGACATTTGGACATACAGTATGTGAATCCACTGAAGGTGAAGGATGGACTAACAGGAAACAAACAAAAAAAGATCATGTCTCCCCAACCTCTTCCTGTGCTGTTTTAAGGTTGTTCTGCACCCGCTGAACCTCAGCCAGCCGGTCCTTGCTCAGCCTCTGAGTGTCCTGCAGCTCTCTCCGGGAGCGATCTCTAAATTCATCCAGCTGAGACTGCAGCATCTGCACCGACTGGCGGGAATCCCCCGTCATCATCTCCATCTGAAAGGTATAACGAAATAGGGCTTGCTGGAATTAATAGCTTAATAACTCGCAAAACATGACTGCACAACATGGGCAAAACACCACACTGCAATTACTTTGCTACATACTGAGAGTGTGATATACTTTGCAATATATTAAAATACTGGTATGATACTGATCTGACATTTAAAACTGGCAACAGTAATAAGCTATAATACACAATTACAGACTGCAGTCCATCTGATTCTTTCTTTACTTTGTAATCCCCCTTTTACCCTGTTCTTTAATAGTCAGGATCCCTACACGACCACCACAGAGCATGTATTACGTGGGTGGTGGGTCATTCTCAACACTGCACTGACACTGATGTGGTGGTGGTGTGTTAGTGTGTGTTGTGCTGGTGTGAGTGGATCAGAAACAGCAGTGCTTCTGGAGTGTTTAAACACTGTGTCCACTCTATTAAACACTACTGTCTTGCTGCTCCACTTTGTAGATGTAAAGTCAGAGACAGTAGCTCATCTGCTGCTGAGTTTGTGTTGGTCATCCTCAAGTCCTTCATCAGTGGTCACAGGATGCTGCCTGGAGGACGCTGTTGGCTGGATAATTGTGGATGGTGGACTATTCTCAGTCCAGCAGGTGAGGTGTTTAAAAACTCCAGCAGGACTGCTGTGTCTGATCCACTCACACCAGCACAACACAAATGTCAACTTAAATTTTTCACATTTGTTACATACTCTGTGTGCACTTTAAAAGTTACAAAGACCAAAGAAATGTCCCCTCCCTCTGTTATGTTAGTGTAATACTGAGATCTGGGATTACAGCCACAAAAAGATAAGCGCAAGCACAAACAGACCTCTTTGTTCATCTTCTCCAGTGCTCGGTCAAGCAGTCTCTTCTGTTCCTCTAAGTCAGACTTGCCACGACGCAGGGCTTCCCTCTCCCTCTCTCTCTCGTCCAAACGGCGGTTGAGCTCTTCTTTCTCCTGCCCCAGCCGGGACGCTACGCGCCGGGATTCTTCCAACTGTGTCCGCAAACTCCGATTCTCCTCCTCAACAGTTACTGAACTGCTGTCAGGAACACTGGAGTGCAGACGTGACTGAACAGGACAAAGCACAAGTTTAGGTATGGCACAATAACACTTTTTATTTCCTGATACTGATATGAAAAGTTAAAGCACTTCACTTAAGATCTAAGAGTACCACGCTGCAAAAAAGAAATACATTACTAACAACATGACACATACAAAACCATGTTTATTTACTCAGTAAAAATAGAAATATTCCTGTACAAATGTATGCAAGAATTGACTACTTAAGCTACTTGCATTGTTCTTATATTAGCATTAGGCTACTGCTGTAATCACAAAATAGCACAATTATCAATTAGCACAATTATCAAACAAGCAATTCTTTGATAATTTAGACTAGACTTGGTAAACTCATTTTACACTGTGTGATTACAGCAGTCTTGCATATTTACTGCACGAACACAAGATGGAGAAAACAAAATCTTGGCCAAACTCCATGCCAAACAGTGAATTCAGTTATGCTGCATGTCAGATTATAGGATTCTCTGGTGATGAATTTATGATGCATGACAATGGAGACGGCATTCTGCATGAACCTTCTTTTGCAGAACAACAGGACCATGCAGTAAAAAACAAACAAATAAATATAAACAACGAATGTATCTCCGCTGCATCACTGCAGGTCACTATATATGTGAACTGGGCGCTGATCTATACTAATAGCGTAACATATTATTCCTAAGCTTGGGTGCAATAATGTTTTCATTTTATTTTAGTAATCGTCACACCGAATGTACAAACATCATTTTAAACTCGCAGTTCAAGAATTCTTTCAGGACTTATGATTTTAGTCAGCAACAGCATTATCATGACAATTATCACACAGGCTCTACAGGAATAAAACATATTCATTCTTTTTCCTCCAACATCCAACACAGCATTTTCTCCCGATATCTGTCTGACACTCATGAGGGTTATTGGAGGAACGCCATTAGATTTAACTGGTAATCTAGATCATGTATATGTAGTGGATTTGTCTTTAAGTTAGCATCTTCTGCTGTATGTATGTTTTACCATGCGGGCCAGTCTCTCTCTAAGGCGAGTGTTGGCTTCTTGAAGTTCCACAGCGTTTTCTTTGGTGGTGGCAGCATCTTGGGCCAAAACTGGTGACTAGGGAATGATCAGTAAAGTAAGAGAGTAAATGGGGAAAATAGGTACAAACAGAATTAAAAATCTTCATAAAGAAAAAAAAGGTAGAAGAAGAACAAACAGACAAAAAAAATTGTTGGTTCAATAAGAACTCTTAAAACTATTAACCTCTTGTGTCTTCTCAAGCACTTTGGCAAGCTCCTCTTTGTCCTTCTTTGACTGTTCCTTAAGTTTCTCAATCTCAGCCTTCAGCTGCTGTTCTTTGTTTTCACTGGTTCTCTTCATTGACCTGAACTCCTCCTCCTTCTTCACCAGTTCAGCTTTCTGTTCCTCAAGTTTTAAACGTGCCCGCTCTAAATCACCATGGCACTGCTGCAACTCCTGATTGTGAAACAGAAATAAACAAGTATACTAATATTTAGAAGCTAACATTAGTTTAGTTTGGAACAATTTGCTATGAATTATGTACCTTTAAAACAGTATTATCAAATAAGGTCAAGCGTCCTATTCTCAGATTAAAACTTCATTTATAGTATATGAATGATGTCAAACAAAGTTATTAAATAGCAAGTACTACCTCAGGGTGGGCAATATGAAGAAACAGCATATTGCGATATTTTACTAATACACAATATGTATCACAATATTTTGGTAAAGACCAAATGGTAGTGTCACATTTAAAAAAAACAACAACTACGAATACAATTATTATTATTCAATGTTTCACATCCAAATCCAATAAAACAAGATTAATTACAATGTCTTTTTTATAGGTAGGCCTACTGATGATATCCAGAATATACTCATAAGCATGTTGTGTATCACAATAACAAGAAATTATCATGATAACAGCATACTGTCACTTTACTCATCACCACTACTAATATTAGCACCAACGTTTCCAATGTAATTTCTGGGTGTCCTACAGGTGCTTTTTATCATTCTTCTCTACAGATGTTATTTTATTTTAATTTACTATCTAATGCTGGCTGTACTTTAAATGCCAAAAGATAATATGCGCCAAAATAATAAATGTAACTTTTGTAGAACACACTGTAGTATGTGTCCTTGAAAAGAACTTGGGAGGACAAATGAATGACTCACTGACTAGAGTTATGAACTGGTAGAATGCTCCATCAAATCATTCATAACATGAATGAATTGTTACATGTCTAATTGTTCAGTAGGTGTGTATACCTTCATATAACAATTGTTGAAGTATTGTTGAATATATTCATGTGTATTTCTAATATCAGGCAGATACCTGTACAGGTGTGTTACCTCAGTTAAAGACTTCAAATCAGTTTCGCCAGTTTGTTTCTTCACGCTGAGCAGTTTCTCCTCAAGCTCTTTCTTTTCTTGCTGGGCCTGCAGCAGCCTAGACAGGCAGATATTTCAGCATTATAACACACGCTACAGAAATACACCCATATTCACACCCACTCATTAAATACTGCACACAACAAAGACAAAAAACAAAGAATGTTTGAAACTGCACATACACAAACACATAAACAAATAAATCACACAAATACAAACACAATCACAGAGCATTCATTGTAGCCTGTGGGTTTTAAGGCCATATAAATTTTAGCACATGTTTTTAAAAAATCTGAGCACTTAAGTTAATTAAGTTATAAGTTATAATAAGTGATAAAATTGATGAATTTAAAAATGCAAATATGTTGTACCCCATAACAGGAACAGACCTTGATAAAGTGCATAGCACAGTGGCTTTCCCAAATCTAACAGGTTTGTTAGTGGCTACAATTTGTTTGGGGGGTGGGGTGGGGTGGGGGGGTTTGGAGTAAAACAGGTGCCTAAGTTTATATGGCCTAAATGATGGCAAATCAGAAACAATGTGCACATGTAAAACACGCAGGCACAGGTTTAGAAAATCATGAATATTCATAATCTTTTTTGAGCAACCAATCATGAGATTAAAAAAATCCCACCACTTGAATCAGATCTGATTTATATGGTTAGTAATGATCGGTTATTAGGTGATCTGAAGTTGAAAATGAGAGATTTTCCCAATAATGGTGAATTTAATCTAGTAACTCATTATGATTTGGAATACTTTCTCAGTTTTGGATTAAGTGACTTGTGTAAGAAGTAGGGTAGTAAGAAGGGTCAGATTTATTATAATGCACCATGAAACTCACAAGCGAAACTAATAACACAACCTTTAACTAGTTCAAACACACCAGACAAGCAAAGGTTGTGTTAATAGTTTTGTTAAAGAAGCAAAAAAGGAACATTTTCCTGTAAGCAAAGGGACAGGTAATACTGAAGCTGGCCCATGTGACCATCAATGGCACTATTACAGATTAGACAGTAAGGAGGAAAATGCTCTGTGTTGCTTCTTTAAGTTAATCAGACCCTTCAGTACATCCACAGCTCTCTCTCTCACTTTTGAAATGCGCTGTGCTGCCCTCGCCTGACAAACAAAAACCAGAGGTGAAGTCATGCATTAAACAAAGACCAACCAACAAAGGAACAAAAACAGAGAACATAAAACAAGAATCATGAGTGACATCAGAATACTGAGAGCAGAACCAAATAAAAACAATTCTGACAAAAAGTAGTTCCTGTTCCCTGAGCAGAGCCTTTCATTCAAGCAGACTAGCTGAATATGTAGCTGCAGAGGAATCTTCCATTTGTTCATTGTAATGATGACAACTATTGAATCAGTTTGAGGCTTAACTTGATAATAACATCAGTTAACATCAGTCAATGTTATATAGCTCATAAAACTGCATATTTTAAAGTCTAATCCAGATTCCGACAGTTTACTGAATGGATGGCATCAGTGCATGAAATCAAGTGTAAAGTACCAGCACATAATTTAAATATACTTCACATGAAGCACGCCTGAATTCAAGCGGTGGTTCGGTAGGTAGCCAAAAAAACAACAGCATTTACCAGCGCAGGAACCAATGGTTACATAGGCGGAGTTTGAGGTAGAGCAGTGAGTACACGGCTCCCTCTACTGGCCCAATTCTATGGGGTTAACAACCACCGCAGAGAATAAAATGTTAAACAAAGTAATTCTTGTTTAATTTCAAGACAATAGAATGATGTAATGTAGTGCAATAACATGTAAAAGCTGCATTACTGCATTGTATGAGATGCTACTAGAGGTGTTTTTTGCATGGTATCAGTGACACAAAAATGCAGTGCAACATGCCTATAAATGGAACAGTTGCAACATATGCTTATATTAATGTACATGTAAACAAAGCCCTACCACTTTTATATTGGATTGCCACATAATTGTGCACATATTATTTAGTATTACTGTTATTACCTATTTTTATTCTTATTATTGCTATTATAAATGATCTTGACACCGTATGTGTTGTACAGGTACAGTAGATGAAAGATGAAATTGAATGCACAAAAATGCCTGTAAAATGTGTGTATGCGGTCTATTAAAATTCACACTACACAAACGTTTTGAAACTTCTGTTCAGTTTTGCCAGTTCTGACTCTGACCACTTCTCATCATCACCATTTGCCACTTGGTAATGCACACACAGTAAAATATTCTGTTGTAATATCCTGCATTAGCTATATGAGTGAGTGGAATGTAAAGCTAGAAGGAAGCATGGATGTCTGTGAAAAGGCTCAATTACAACCATTCCACAAGTGCTGCACCACAATGTGTGAGAACACAGAGAAATGTTTGCTTAGCGACAGTAAACACGACTGAGCTCAAATATGTACAGCCATGAACTAAAAAGGTACTGTATGACATGCTGTGGCTTTTAACTAAAAGAAACAATAACAATGAAAAAATGTTTGAGGAGATAAATGAAATGAGGAGATTGGGCCTTTTTACATGGACGATAGACTGGGCGTTTTCAGAGTGTTGCACTGCAGTGAGTAATAAGTTAAAACAGCCTTACTTGTGAGTATGTTTACATATGATAACACCTTCAGTGAAGAGATCTGTGACACCTTTGATAAACATTAGCTGCCCTTTGGCATAACAAACGCACTGCTCTTTTCCAGACATTTAACAATGAGGTCTTGACTCAGCAGCAGCAGAACTTGAACTACTATTGGCTTCTCCTTTAAAGCCAATTCTTCTAGAACTTCTGCCCAGTACTGTGTATGTATACACACTACATGGACAAAAAGTATTGGGACACCTACACATTACATCACCAGTAGCCATCTATAGGCAATAATATGCAGTTGGTTTGCGCTTTTGACTGTAACAAGATCCAGTAAATATCAAGAAATCAAGATTTTACTGTTTTAATTCCCTGAACCAAAAGGCTACAACTGAGGTGCCTCTAAGAAAGGCACCCAACCCCGGGTGCCATGGATAGGGCTGCCCACTGTTGTGTGTATTCACTAGAGTATGTGTGAGGGTGTTTAATTTCATGGATGGGTTACATGAGGAAGAGAAATTCTACTGTGTGCAAGCACAAATGGTTCTATTTGGGTTCCAAACGGGATGAACTAGAACAGAGATTGTGAGCCAGGCCGTCTCGTCCAACATCAGTCAGTTAAAATTAATCCCAAAAGTGGCGTTAAAGTCAGGGCTCGGTGTGGGCCAGTCAAGTCAACCGTGCCTTTATGGACCTTGCTTTAGAAAACAGAAAAGGGTTTTCGCACAAAGTTGGAAGCATACACATGTTCAAAATGTCTTGGAATGCTGAAACATTGGACTTCCCTTCACTGGAACTACAGCCCGTAGGCCAACCTGAAAAACATACTTTACAGTCGAAACAATGCAGTCATGTAGGTAACGTTCTCCGCCCTCTGCAGACCCTGCTCTGTAACTTTATGTGGTCTGTGGGTTAAGTAATACCACTTTGTGGAATTTGTATGAGGGACAAAATGACTTTTCGCAACTGCGGCATTCTATTACAGTACTGCGCTCAAATTCAAATGGGTCTTTGTAAAGCCTGACTGCATGCCTGAGTGCTTGATTTCATACATCTGTGGCAGTGGGACTGAATGAAATACCTGAATTCAATAATTAAGACATTTGTCTCAATACTTTTGTCCATATATTGTATATATCACCCTTTGTTTATTCAATTTCCTATCAAAATTCCCATTAAGTTATTCATTTGGTTCTCCAGTTGCCAACATGGGATTCAGAATTGCAAACAATATGAGTAAAGAAAGTAAGTTAAACTTATGCGTTCATATAATCTCAACACATCTGTTGGGTCTGACTTCTGATAATGTGATATTTTATTTCACCTAATATAATGTAAAGCTTTTTTCACGCTGGTGCTTGTTCTCGTTTGGTCCTATAGGAACTACATATCCAAAAACGCTACAAAATGTTGTACAAATGTTTGGTAACTTTGGGGCTCACTCTTGTTGGACTGAAGAGATCTGCTCCTTCCAGTGATCACCCTGTTCTCTGTAACTTTCCAGCTCCTCTTCCAGGGCCAGAATGGAGGCATTCACCTTCTGTCGCTCCTCCTCTATCTCCTGCTGTGACTAAGCGGGACAAAAACAATGTTTTAGGATGTTTTGTACAACCTCATATGGAAGAAAAATCAAATAATAAACCCACAGATGCTCGTCTTGATATCTAAATATGAACACAATCTTAAATCCAACTGGACACTTCTGCTATGACGTTCAGATGGTAAAAAATATCACTTTTTCTGGCCATACCTGCCAACGTTAACTGCCAACATTTGTAGAAATTAATAACAGGAGAAATTACTAATCAGGAACATTGCTTAAATATAGGGAGACTCCCGCAAAAGTTCAGAATGTTATGCTCTTGATGTAAAGTTTCTTCGTCTGTTTGAAATGGCTCTTAATTCCTCACTCCCAGACCCACTCATTACAGAGTGCTTTCATTAAGAATCCACTGGTTTGATTGGTTACATTACTGTTGTGTGCCAGCGATTACTGCAGTGGTGGACAGTAACAAAGTAAATGTAATTAGTTACTGTACTTTGTGTATCTGTACTTTACTGAAGTATTTCCATTTTAGACAACTTTTTATTTCAACTCCACTATATTTTAAAGTCTAATACCTTACTTTTTACTCCACTACATTATGCAAAATTTGTAGTTCCTTCGGCTTATTTGCACGTAAAAGCGTAACATGTCAAAACGAAACAAGCTTATTCATGGATGCTTGGCATCCATGGAAATGTCCATTTCAGGCCTGGACTACATTAAGGACCACCTGGAGGAAGGTAGGTAGGGATGGGGTTAATGCAAACACTGACTGACAGTCACACATCAAAGCATTAGTCAACAGATAAAAAGATAAAAAAATATAATTCTAAAACCGAAACTTCTCTTGTTTGCCTAAAATGAGCTGATTAAGCAAGAGTCAAATGATAAGCAAATGATAATAGGACATCAGAGCCATAATAAATCATGGTAGTTTTACTTTCCATACTTATGTACATTTGAAGGTAAATACTTTAGTACTTTTACTCAAGTGGAGGTCTAAACTGGAGTAATAATTTACCTAGGGTATCTCTACTTTAACGTAAGTGCATGGTTCGTGTACTTCGTCCAACACTGGATTACAGATATGCCATACTTAAAGTGTAAATGTATTTAATAACTGGGGCACCTTACACTGCACAGTGGAGTGACTGTGTATCTGTACCTGTGATACATGTTCCATGCTCTGTTGAAGTGCCTCCATGTCTTGGCTATACTGCTCTCTTAATGCCTCCATTTCTCTGTCATGGGAGGCCACCTCATCCTTCAGTGCCCCCTTCAGGGCAGTTAGCTCCCTCTCCCTCATTCGCAGAGTCTCCTCCTGTTTCTGCCTCAGCAACACCGCCTCAGACAGTTCTGCCTGTATCGTCATTAAGTCCTGCCGGAATATAACCAAGAGACTGCGATGAATGAAGGGAAAATTTTACTTCTGCATTATGTTCAGTTGTGTGAAGATCACTGTATATCACTGTGTGTCAGTTTGACTGAATGTGTATATGTGAACACATGCATGAATTACTGCTCAACAGCTTCAAATCAGTATTGTCAATATCATCAAATACAGTTTGCTGAAACTTTGTGGTGGTAGTAGTAGTGGGCAGAAATACAGGTTCACTCTCAGGTACAAGTTGCAGATATGAGCAGTGCAATCATGCCATCTAACTTGGCTCAATGAAAGGAATAATTCTATGAGGTTTCAATTGAAAAATGTACCAGACCCTTGATCACCATAACTATCACACCTTAAATGCAGCAGTTACATTCAGGGACCTGTGTAGCTTCCACATGTAACCGCTGCTGTAATTAAGGTGGAATGGAAAATTCAAAGAAAAAGCTGCTGAGTCAACTTGTAGAAATAAAGCTAGCACAGTTATTGCTAGGCCGGCTATATATCTTCATACTTCATACTCCATAGGTTTAAAATATCTTGTTTGAAGCCATGGATGATTCCAAAATGATGGGGAAACCTGAATAGCTTGTGTGCTTGTGCATGTACCGTGTGCAGTGAGTCAGTTTGTGTTGTGTTCTCTGATATTCTTCTCAGCTCTTCTTGCAGCTGAGCCAGCTGATCCTCCTGCTGATGCATGCGAGACTCCACCCCTTCCTTTTCCATGCGTAACTCCAGCAACCTGAGCACAGCAACAGCTAGTCAGTATATTAGGACTGTATTTCACCTACAAGATAATCATTCCAGTTCTCTCGCTGTAGCATTGCAGTCCACAGTTTTTTAATTAATAACATTCATTAACTAGAGAATCATTAAGGTAAGCAGTCAACATGATCACTTCTGCTATTTCCATTAAATATATTTCCAAAGCAAGCTTCTTTGACAACAGAGAATCATTTAACCATGCACACTGAACAAATATTGATATCTTTTTTTTTATTTGTGTACAGACACACAAACAGAACATTTGTGTCTTACTGGTCCTGGGCATGCCGCAGTTCTCTCTTGGTCTGGTCCAGCTGCTGCTGTAGCTTCTTGTCCGCCCTCTCAGTGTCCTCTAGCACACTCTTCACACTGTTTACTGCTGAGGTTGTCTGTTGGTTGGGAAATGCATACATTCATATGAAACAATACTTTACAGATGTACGACAGTGTGTAATGGTGTAACTACAAAGTGCACCGACAGGGTAAATGGGCCTGACAAAGAGTGTAGAAGAGTGTACTTATGTTGATGAAGTGGCTCATCAGTGTATATATTTCTGCTATATGTGTATATTTACAGTACATTATACTGCATATGTAGATTATATATTTATGCTATATATATATATATACTTGGACAAGAAGTGCAATGCAACGGTGTGCTCCTGATGGTAAACTCTTGAATCTGGAATCTATGACACAGAGAAGATGCAAGCATTCATCAATGAGGAAGGAAAAGAAAAATAATATTTGGTAAGCAGAAGCTTCTAAAATTTATTACATTTTAAGATATTTTGGCTCAGCTAAACCTTGATGGCCAAACTACATTTCTTTGGGGTTTCTGAACATTAATCTTTTCTGTTCTAGTAGATAAACCATCTATTATGAGGGAGTATTTAGACTGATCATATTGAGTTGAGACTCATTGGAATTAACTGAACATCCCTCCTGTAATCTGCTGCTTTTTAGTAACTATTTTATACTGCAATCAACAGACACATCTGTGTTACTTTAGAGGATTTTGAAAATGCTTTACACAAACTGCTAATCTCTTAGTCACAAAAGATTGTTGGGATTTGTTTTATTTTCCTGTTGTCTATCAGTTTTTTTTCCCATGGCTGTATACATGTCCATCTCCAAGTTACTGTATCAGACTAGCACTGGAAACAGAACCAAGCATTCTAAAATGAACGAAAATCCTGAATCTAGAATCCATGTGTGGTCTACTTTCTTTATCTGATAGATTAACTGAAGAAAATACAGTAATATCAAACAAACCTGGAAATTTATTTTAAGAATGTCTGAAAGCTTGTTCGATCTACCGCTTCCTAGTGTTTGAAAAAAAGTAGTCAACTAGATGTGTAACAATTAAAAAAAATCAGGATGTCTGAAGTACAGCCGTCCAGAGCGAGGAATAGGCCCTTCCTGAACGAGGAAGCATTCATGATCTCATTTTAAGACGTTATATCTGAATGTTGTTTGAATTCATAGGTTGCAAGTAACTGAGATATTTTTGTACATTTGCTGACAGTTACTCCACTTATTTAACAGAACTTTGTTTTGAGTAATCATTTTGCATGTCAGTCAAAGTCTTCTTTTCTAGAGACCAGAGCTTAGCACAGTTAATAAAGTACTGTACTGTATGAATGATAAAAGTAGTTTGTAACACAATCTAAATAAAAATCAATACATTTGTGGCTTTGCAACAACTGCAATAGTAGCGTTGAGAAGTCACGTGATTAACAGCAGAAAAATGGGAGCAAGAACCAGAACCAAACAACATTAAACCGGACATCCAAAACTAACCATAAGCACGAACGTGTACATAAAACATTTTATGAAGAGGAACAATTAGAAAACTAAAAGCTAATTGACAGAAACCAACAAAACAAGTATTTGTTGTAGTATCAGTCAAGTATTTGTCAAGTATCAGTCAGTAAAACACTGGTTAATTAAACGTATCATTCAATTTTTGACTGTACTAAATTATATATATATATATAAACAGATACTATCAGTTATTAGAGTTTAAAGCTCCATAAAATCGGTATTATTCACAGAATTTTCCAGATTGGCCAGGCCCCAATACATACACCTGATACACCTGGTCATCTCTAGGATTTCAGTGTGGACAGCTGGCAAGGGTGACCCTACACTAGACACATGCTTTGCTGTCACAGGCACTTTAACAACCACATTTGACAACTGTGAATCTGTCCAACAACAGAGACAACAGACAAAGACAATGCTGGGTCTTTGTTCATATTATAAGTCAATTTTAACACACACAAATTTAAACCAAAAAGCACAATGAGGCTTAGTTTTAAACAAAAGATTCTCTCTTTTAAAAAAATCATTTATGAGACACTGAACAAGGAACAGAGCAGAAATAAGAAGACTGTGCTCATTGAGGACAGTTTACAGTAGATCAGTAGTATAACATCGTGGCAACAACGTGGCAACAACGTGCCACAACGTGGCAGCCGTTACATAATCTGGTAATGTCACCTGTTATCAGCTTAGTACTACAGCGACAAATGTCTGGCCCCAAACTGTCACTAGCAAGAGTGAATACAATACAAACAGCAGCTAAAAGCTAAAAAATAGCGTTAATTAAATAATAGGATAGTTGGAACAACTGAAAATGTTATTTTAAGCTTGTTAAAGCTTAACTTAGTTAATCACTAGTTAATCACTTAGTTAATTATTGCAAGTTATTCTCTCTCCTTCACAAACATATACAGATCATCCAGCTGTACAGTCTTCAGCATGCAATGATTACAGGTAGATAAATTAAAGGAGCATGGATGACTGAATGCTGCTGCCACATTGTGTACACTAGAAATAAAAAAGAAATAAAATGAATTTGCTTGCGTGGCCCCAAATCGCATGTTCATCTAATCTGGGACTGCACATGAAAATGGTTCGGATCTGTGACATATCAGTCTGTTGGCTACAGTCCTGGATTTCAAATGCGAATCTTCATATACTCTTAATTACTGGAGTTTTGCCAGGTACACACTCATTATGGCTTACACTACGGCCTGTGCTTCTGTGTTTACACACTGCCATGCATCGGTTTCAGTTTGATGTGAACTTGCTAAATGCTAATTTATCACCTGTAGCCAAAAGTTGCCAGCTCAGTACGCTCAGACAAAAAAAAAAACCTTTTAGGGTAAGATATAGTCTTTAAAAGTTATTCAAATGCTTTGGTATTACCGACACATCATGGCCTCTCAGCCACTGTGTATAATTTAGATTAAACAAATTTTCATGCATTTTAATTTAATTTAATTTTCTTTTTATTTATTTTTTATTCTCATTAGATTTCTGTCGAGATTTTGCACAAGGCCTTCTCTATACCATTTCTCAGCAAGGCCATTGTTTGGGCATGTAGCACTACAAAACTGTCAAGTGTTATAGCACAAATGACATTTTGTTTGCAATGAGATCAAACCACATAAGAAAACTAAATGGTCAGCAGCATGTATGCAGCATGAATGGTACACAACTCGGTTTGCTAATTCTCCTACTCAAACAACCCAGTACACCTGCCAATTAATAGTTGTTTGAGAAGGAATAATCACCAAACTTTGCTGGGTATCAGCCCTCCAGGATCAGAGCTGTGAACTCCCAATGTTAAAAGTTTGTATGTTAATGTCGATTTTGTTGAAAATGTACAAGTTATATGGATAGTTTGAAAGTCTGAGGAACCCACAATAGCAGTGATGCCCATATGGATAGAGTCACACATTTAGTGTAGGGGGAGTAAAATAGTTTACCACCTCAAGTTCTGGCTCATTGTTACTTAATATGTAATTTTCAATGTGGTTTGTTGGACTTGGACTAAATACAGCAAAGCAGTATGCAGAGCAGGAGTTACCTCAGGTTGGTTGGGGTTTTTTTTTGCAGCCAAATTGCAAAATCTTAAATTGTTGCTGGCTCCAAATCCAACCTTACAGCCCCAACCTACTAGTCCCAAAATGGGCAATTTGTACTTTGTGAAGCCCTTTGTCTGAAACACCTGTTTTGAGCAACAGTGTTTCATTACCTTATGGACTACGAATACCACAAATACTAGAGCATTTCACACTTTTACACTGAGGAGAGGTTTGGGCTGTAAGGAGACGTTTATTATTGCATACAGCATGTTGTTGGAATAGAACATTTTGAATGATTGACTACAACTTCCATGAGCACTCAAGACTTGACTAAATATGTGAATGGAGAATGGAAAAGTACACACGAGCACACACAACAGCCTATCACACACATTAAACTGACATCTACTGTTCAACTGCTTTTCTTTCAGGAATAATTTGGGAATAATTAGGAATAATTCCTCCTAGTACATGTGACAATGTTGCTGCATTGTACACCCCTACTGTTAGAAGCACTAATCTAGGGATAACTAAACAACTAATTAGACAAAGCCCATCATGTGGTAAGCACCCCAAAGCGCTGCGCCTCTTTTACTCAGTGCTAATTAACCTCTTTATGAGCTGCCTCAGCAGCTCCAAGCAGCGCCGAGTTTTACTATGCCTGAATGAGCACTCAGTGGTATGAGACCAGAGAAGAGGCCTGGTATCAAAAAGTCATTAAAACTGCATCGCAGACATACGAGCACCCAGACACCCGAGTGGAGCCTCCCCTCAAAGCTACTTGTTCCTGCTCTAACTCAATTATTGATGCATCACAAAGACTCTTAACCACGAGCACCTAATCAGCTTTCCACATACGGGCAATGGTTGCCAAGCTACCGCGAGGGGATGATTCACATACGGGAGAGCTTATGCAAACAAATAGTCAAGCAATACCGCACACACACACACAAACCAGTGGTGTAGATGTGCTGAATAAAGCTTCCTCCTTCATATGCTGACAAAAGTCCCTCAGTTCCATTCAGCGCTAGGAAATGCAAATCCATCTTTGACTGTGAACGTGCTTACCTTCACCCCACTGAACTTCGCATGAATGAGGCCGGCTTTGCGTCTCAGGGACGCCTCGCTCTCAGCAGACCTGATGGAGAGAGACAGAAAATAGAGAAATAAGGAATCAATGAAAGAAACTTGTCTCCGAAAGGACTAATGTGCTGGAAGAGAAAGAGAGGACAGTGACAGGGTTTCATGAGGATTAACCGTGTTTCAGTAAAATGTGGTGATTCAGTGTAGTGTAGAGAAGTGCAGTTGTGACCACTAGTTTACCCCTCTCTGAGAATGTTGTAAATGGCTTGTTTGGCTTGCGCTTCTTCTCCATTCATGGAGTCTGCACTTTCACTTGGGCTCTTCAGAAGATCAGGTGTCATCTAAAATGGAGATGAGAGACTCTGAAACACATTTATTACACAGAGAACAGAGGAGCTCTACAGTATTGTTCAGACATGGAGAGTGCAGTCAGTTGCCCTCTTAGTGGATCAGCTGATTAAGATATTTGTTCATAAAGCCTAAAGGTCTACCATCACGATGTAAAGAAAGTCATCTAAGCACTTTTGATGTGAAATAGTGAATCGTAGAGAAATGCATGTGTCTTTATTTTAATCGTGTACACAATGCAAAAACAATCATTAGTAACTATCAGAACATAATGTTCCAGGCATCAAGCAGTATATTCATAACAATTTAATGTAATAACTTTCTGTGAGGGAGCTTTCGGTGGTATTAAACCCCTTAAGATGTCTCGTTCCTTTCACCACCACTTTGCATAATTCCAGCTTTGCAGAACATATGGAGCACATATGAACCACTCAGAATGACTTGGTTTACATCTTAATTATCTAAATATGCAGGTATTTGGAAAAATCAACAGAATTCCTCTTTAACTGTGACGGTTTCCTTCAAGGTTGAATAATCTGGGGGAAAATAATTTTTTTTTTTAACTATGATTTTTTTTCTGACCAAAATAAAAATAAGGCCTAGGCTTATTACTTTAGTGAAGAAGACCAGAATATCCTGAGATTTGAACGCCAGGCTGCGCTCGCCAGGCTTTAGGATCGTAGTATGTCAAAATGCCTGTTAGTTGTGGCTGTCTTTCCATGCACCCAGCATAAGGATGTTTGGTTGCTTCTTATTGGGCAAACCCAACAGTCAGTTAACAAGCTCAGAGCTATAAGGTTCTCCACTTAAACCACCATAACTGGTAAAATACAGGCTATAATTAAATAGGTTTGTGATTTGAAAACTGCATTTTGATACAAAAACGATCTGCTTGCTCTCTGAGGTATTAGCTGGCTATCCAAACTCTGCTGTTGTGGCAGACTAGCTTCATTCAGGTGTCAAAAGAGCAATGCAAGCCAAGGTTTATGGCTAGTTGCCTAGTTACAGAATGAGCCTTGAGAAACATATTTTACACACAAACTAAAAACATTCTGTAATATTTGATTTACTTGAATTTTAATTTGGACAGCTTTTTACTGATGTCCAGTCTGAATTAGTTTCTCAGGAGTTTATTAATGGGACCTAAAGACATGGTGCCAGTGGCCTCTTTAGCTCAATGATGGAAGTTCTGGTAAATTCAGCTTTAGAATGCAGTCAACGTATCTAATGCATCATTACAAAGATCTACTATGCTTACCGGCTTCTTTGGTATGGCAGGTGGCATTTCCTTGGCAACAAAGTTCTTTGGTGACTGACTGAATGTGGGGGGCTTGAAGGCAGGAACAGCGGGTATACTGGCGATGGAAGCCGGGCTTCGTCCAAGACTACTGTAGGTTGAAGGTTTGGATGAGTTAAGAGTGGAGACTGTGGTTGAGGTAACATCTGGAGCATAAGGGTTTATTGTTGGTGAGGAAGAACGCTCTTCTTTTTGTTCTTTGCGGGCATCCAAGCTATGAGAACGCTTTCGCTCACCAAACTGTAGCCGTGTTCGCGCTCCAGAGCGGCCTCTAGTCTGACTCGGTGTGCTGGGAGAGGCGCTGCTTGGGCTACTGCTGTTAAACTTACTGATGAGTTTATTAATAGGAGCTAAAGATTTGGTGTCAATGGCCTCGACGGGCTCTTCCTTAAGAGTGACAGGTTTAGGAGGTTCTGGGAAGGATTCCGTGAAGGTATTCCCTTTTTTCCCATTGAAAGGTCCATTCAACCCTGCCCCATTCATGGCTTTACCGATACTATTCAGTCCAACCCGCCTAAGCCCAGCTTCATTCAGTTCTCCAAGGTCTTTCTTCTCCAAATTGCTGGCTGGAGGAGCAGAGGTTGGCCGTTCTGCAGGCGCTCCCTCCACCTCCCCTTGACTCCCTGCCTGTCCATCACCAGGTGGTCTCCTCAAAGGACTCCCAAATTCAGCAGCCTCTTCCTCTGGTGAGCTTGGTTGCCCTATAGGGCCATAAGGGTTAGGAGTCTGAGCCCCATCTCTGTGAGCCCGAGGCAGGCTGCCAAATGTGGAAGAAAGTCCAGGGGCAGTGGCCTGTGCCTGAGGTTGGGTTTTCAGCTGTACCCCATAGGAGTCACCCTTCTCTCCATCCTTCAGCACCACATAAGGCTGTCCTGAAATGCCCTGAACTCTCACTGCAACTCCATACTTATTGGATGGAGGAGTTCCACCTCCTCCAGTGCCGCCTGCTCCTCCAGCCCCTCGACTCCTCTCTGCATAGCCTCCACCTGTGTCGTCCAAGTCTTTGATAAAGCGGATCTGCACACCGTAGTCCAGAGGAGGCTTTCTGTCTGCCGAGAGGGAGCTCATAGTGGTTCACTGTGAAAGCAAGGTTAAAATAACTTAATAAATGAACTGCTGTTTTGTGAGACATGCATAAGACAATGTGAGACAATGATTAATTGGGCGTAGGCCGTTTCCCTTATTCATTACTGTATGCTATGGGTTTCTTACACAAATGATAGCAATATGTTATGTAAAGTTTTCATCAGGCCATGTTTTTGTACCAAAGGTTCTTTTAAATGAAGTGAATGGCTGGTACAGAGTGGGCAGTAACAATTCTAAAAGTTCAAGCATTACTTTTTAAATGGTAAAATTATTTTTAACAATACACACATATAACCAGGTCAACTATTTACATGATAGTGGAATATAGACAATATATAATATAGGGCTGTACCCGACTCAGAATTTTGTCAGTCGAATCGGATTCGCCCGTCCTGACCGACGAGTCGATTATTCGTTCATGTTTTTTCTCCATATACATTATCTAGTAATCAGTAAATCAATTGGCATACGTTTCAGATCTGATGTCCTCCTCATTTAGAAAGTCAGCAGAGTCACAGGAACATATTTTTGAACTAAAAGAGACGTGGCATATGATGAACGATCTGAATTGGAGCCTGATTTAATTACAGAATATAGCATCAGGCAGCAAGCAGTATTTATGCTAAAAATTAGCGCTTATAGCCTGTCTTTTTAATTTCACTTTTAACAGCTTCTTCCTTCTTGAAGGTTCTCAGTCGACTCAAAGTGTCTCCAACTGACGATTCGACTCGTCGACTTCTAGAGGGCAGCCCTAATATAATATATGAAAATGGCCAAAAAAAATTTTAGGAGTATATGCTTTCCTGAATAGTATTATGCTGAACGTAAAAAAAAAAAATAAATAATAAAAAAAGAAAAGTCAGTTTAATCTTATTCAGTATTAATGTTAATAATTTACTACAGCCCTACAGCCCAGCTACAGAAAAGTAACAACTGTACTGTAAAATATCTGTAAAACTGACTAGGGGGTGAGAAAGGGGTCATAGGTCCTCTTTTCTTGTCAATACAGAATGCCAGTTAATCCAAGATGACCATTTAAAATGATACAAAATGTTTAGCAGTTAGCACCACTGATAAAGTTGATAACTTTATGATGCTGTGTGACCCTAGACCATACCAAACAGAAAATTCACATACTCAAACATGATATGTAATGTAGAATTGCTTGGTGTTATAACTGACACAAAACAAAGATCTGATCAAATTTTAGGTTACATTTATGCAGACAGGCGCAAAATGCTGAAAGGTACACAGACTTTCAAGCAACACTGCATGTTTTTTGTTGGACAGTGACTATAAAATATATTATAAATTACGAAATAATAACAAAGAAAGGAAAATGAAAGTGTTGGAATTATTTACATGACAATTAAGCTTCCGCTAAAATTTCATGACAGCCCCAAGTTTCAATCTCAAAGCTGTGTAACGTTTTTATGTGCTGTGTAACGTTTTTACGTGAAAATGTGTTTATTCTAGAACACTACGAAGCTCGTTTTGTCCTTGTCTAAACATTCACTGTGCTCAAAATCAATATGTTAATATCCTGGCAAGTTGACTCAGCTCCAAATAAAAAACTGGCAGCTTTACAAATATGCTGTGTTTTGTCCCCTGACTACGAGTTACCCAACAGCTAGGGTATGTTAAATGTTTTACCCTCATTATGCTTGTTATAAGTTGAGTAAGAGAATGGGGGGCAGAAAGCAAGAAAAAAGAAAGAAAGAGGGATGATGTATGTCAGTGGGTCAGTGCAGTAGGTGCAGCAGCTAGTCAGATCAGGTTCCGGTGCATTCCTCTCTATCACCATTTCTCAGTTTCTTGATCAGAGTTTCACAAACACATGGTGCACACAACAGAACTCTCCAATAACCAGCACGCTGTTACCATGAGGATTTAGGAATTTGAATTCATTTTTATTTCACCAATCCATTAAAAATGGTAAAAACATAATTTAGACAATTGCAAAATGCAAAAAGACAATTGTGTGTCTCCATTCAAAATTGTTTAGAATCTCTTCATAATAACTTACTGAGTGAGTAAATACGTTTTGGACTGTTTCGGAGATACTCATTTTCCTTTGAATAGCGCCGACTTAGAGAATCAAGCAAGACAAAACAAATAACACAGAACAAAAAACACAAAAGAAAAGACCTGGAATCCTAAGAGCTTTGCTGAATGGGGTCTTGTGCAAAGTCATCCTACTATCCAAAGGCACTGGAGCATAAAACATCTGTAGTTATGCAGGGAGGGCTTTTCCCCTCCTCCACTCCCCACTTGTCTACTCGTCCTAACCTTTCATCTTCTCAGTGAACTTGCTCAACCCGTGTTTGTTTTGCGTGGTTAATATGCATCTGCACTTTACACACATTCCTGCATAACAGTGGAACTGTAATGATTTAAGTGTGAATGTATAAGTTAGGCTGGCATTACACGATCGAAATTACAACTAATTATATGTTGCAAGTTGCATGCAACATAATTTCTGTGTAACTTTGTGTAGCTCCACTAGGTGAATGACAAACTCTTTGCAGCATTTTTTAAATCAACTTTGTATATGTTTTCCAGTTGTCGTTCTTTACGCTATATCTGTGATTTTATCTGTTGTGTGTATGTTAAGTCTTTGTAAATGAATATTTAACCAGCTATTACTTTATAGCCAAATCAAATGTCTGTTCTAGAAGTTCACTGAGGAGTACATCTCAGTCTCCATATCTTATTTTTTTATATCCTTTGGATCTCAACCAAACCTGAAGTATGTGTAAAATTACCTGGTCTGTCTAGTGATCTGGTGAAATCCGTCGTATGGCATTTGACATAATCAAATGACATGTTATAGGATATTTTGATTGACTGTTTAATGGAGCCTGTTTCATAAAGTCGGCTGCAGGACAATTTACATTACGCAACTTGTGTGCAAATTAGTTAGGCATCAACACGTAAGGTCAGCCTCAGTATTGGGCAGCATTGATCATAATCAGCATCACAGTATCTTCCACATATATTATGATATCATGTTATTAGGGGTGAACAATATCTGTATTTACATTTCATTGCTTAATGAATGAAAAGCAGCAGCAGAAACTCAACAGTGACTCTACCATAAACATCAGACCATGAGCGCTCAAAATAGCTACATCCCGTCAATTCAAAACAAATGGCAAATTCATCTACTAAATATAGTACACTTGAGACAGCTTCACCTATTGCACCACCTTTTAGTTTTTAGCACTGTTTCTTCAAGAGCATGCAAGAAGCCAACAGAATCATACACATACAGTATAAACTGATCACTGCTTAAAAATAATAAAATATTTGTAGTGGAGAAAAGTGGGTTTTATTATTTGATCTATATTTATTCAATCTATATTTTAAACCAATATTTGATGCCATGTTTATTGTTCTATAAAAAAGTAAAATATTTGATTACACTGAGCTAAAATATAATACGTTAATGTTATATTTCTATACAATGCTAATTTTACCACTTTGCAAATACTGATTTATCTTTGACACTAAAAACCAAGGCACACTTGGAAACATGGCCAAGAATTATTTAAAAAAAAAAAAAAAACACCACCAACAAAAACAGCTAAAAATCCACGCAAAACATAATAAGAGGGGATACTGTTCATTTCAGCTAAATTTCTTTTGTATTAACCAATTCATCAAAAAACATTAAAAAAAAAAGAAGTCAAGCCTGTGTTCACTGTAACACATCCCTACCCTTACGCAAGGTACGTATTAATAAAGCTAATGAACATATGTCTCCTGAGTAATGAACCTCTAATTCTAAAAATGTCTATCAAAATTACTGCTTGGGTAAATTGTTTGGTTTTGTTTTATTCTTTTGAAGATGCACTGAAAAAAATTGAGAAAAAATATATTAACTGTTATTTGGTTTTAATGTATTTGGTACTTTTTTCCCCAAACCAACCTGCAGCATATGGCAAAAGTTAAAAGCAATGCATGTCAAAGTTTTTGTTATGCCTCAATACAGCTACATGTGAAATCAATTCAAGGATATTGCCCGGTGTTTGTGACTATCCTGTCTGCAGTTCCTCTGAGAGCGATCCAGTTGAAATATTCACCAAACAAAGCAACCATTCACTGAAGTAGCTGGCAGGTATTTACTAATCGACCAACAACTTTTCCTATCAATTAATAACCAGCTTTAATAGGGGGATGGGTTACACTGTAACAGGCAGCTGCCCGCTCAGGCATTGGGCCTGATCAGTCGCTCAAAGTGAGCCATTGTCTTGTGTGCATAGCCAGAATTCCAGACATTCTCACTATACATATTCAGCTTCATGTGATTTCAGAAGGGTTCCAAGGAGCAGATTAAAGTTGGGGACACTGCAGTATCCTGAAAGAGGATGGAGCTGAATATAAAGAATGTGGTGAAGAAGGCTGAGATCAGAGATCCATCAAACAAAGATTGAGTATGTTTCTAAAAGCAGCAGGCCCAAACAGTTACCTAATTACATTATAAAACTGCAGTTCCTAAACTGCAACATGCAATTACCAAATCTCAGAAGGTTCAGCCTCACAGTTCCCAGCATGGCAATGGAAGAACCATAGCTTGCCTTTAAAGAACCACTCTTATTGAAACGTGTCAGGAGGAAACCCAAGGTGTTATACATACAATATGATAATCACAACCTAAAGAGGTATAACTCCCATTCCACTTTAACAAATTACATTATATTCCTTAACAACAATAAAACTTCAGCTCTACTGAAGATGGATTAGTGTTACTATGAGATCATGAATGAGATCTATTGTACACAGTCATGGCCGAAAGTGTTGGCACCCCTGAAATGTTTCCAGAAAATGGAAATTTTAATTTCACGCAAAACCGTTGTTTTTAAAAACAAAATTACTGGCACCCTCAACTTAATATTTGGTTGCACACCCTTTGGAAAAAACAACTGAAATCACTCGCTTCCTATAATCATCAACAAGCTTCTTATACCTCTCAACTGGAATTTTGGACCACTCTTCTTTTGCAAACTGCTCCAGGTCTCTCATATTTGAAGGGTGCCTTCTCCCAACAGCAATTTTAAGATCTCTCCACAGGTGTTGGGATTTAGATCCGGACTCATTGCTGGCCACTTCAGAACTCTCCAGCGCTTCAGAACTCTCCATCCATTTCTGGGTGCTTTTTGAAGTATATTTGGGGTCACTGTCCTGCTGGAAGACCCATGACCTAGGACGCAAACCCAGCTTCCTGACACTGGGTCCTACATTGCGACCCAAAATCCTTTGGTAATCTTCAGATTTCGTCATGCCTTGTGCACACAGTCAAGGCACCCAGTGCCAGAGGCAGCAAAACAACCCCAAAACATCTTTGAACCGCCACCATATTTGACTGTAGGTACTGTGTTCTTTTCTTTGTAGGCCTCATTCCGTTTTTGGTAAACAGTAGAATGATGTGCTTAACCAAAATGCTCTATCTTGGTCTCATCTGTCCACAAGACGTTTTCCCAGAAGGATTTTGGCTGACTCACGTACATTTTGGCAAACTGCAGTCTAGCTTTTTTATGTCTCTGTGTCAGCAGTGGGGTCCTCCTGGGTCTCTGTCATAGCGTTTCATTTCATTCAAATGTTGATGGATAGTTCGCGCTGACAATGATGCACCCTGAGCCTGCAGTACAGCTTGAATTTCTTTGCAACTTGATTGGGGCTGCTTATACACCATCCGGACTATCCTGCGTTGCAACCATTCATCAATTTTTCTCTTCCATCCACGTCCAGGGAGATTATAGCTACAGTGCCATGGGTTGTAAACTTCTTGATTATGTTGGGCACCGTGGACAAAGGAACATCAAGATCTCTGGAGATGTAACCTTGAGACTGTTGATGTTTTTCCACAATTTTGGTTCTCAAGTCCTCAGACAGTTCTCTTCTCCTCTTTCTGTTCTCCATGCTTATTGTGGCACACACAGACACACAATGCAAAGATTGAGTCAACCTCTCTCCTTTTAATCTGGTTTCAGGTGTGATTTTCATATTGCCCACACCTGTTACTTGCCGCAGCTGAGTTTGAACGAGCACCACATGCTTGAAACAAAAGTTATTTACCCACAATTTTGAAAAGGTGCCAATAATTTTGTCTGGCCCATTTTGGAGTTCTGGAGTTTTGTGTGAAATTATGTCAAATTTGCCTTTTTTCTCTGTTTTTTGTGTTGTTCCAATACATACAAAGGAAATAAACATGTGTATAACAAAGCATGTGTAATTGCAATAATTTTCTGGGAGAAATACTTCATTTTCTGGAAAAAATTTAGGGGTGCCAACACTTTCGGCCATATCTCTGCAATGTCCATATATCTGCAATGTCCATATTTCCCTACTCGAATTCACTCCCTCAGTAACAGCAGTCATTATTTAGGTAAAGATACAGTAAAGTACAGTAAAGATTTGATAGTCAGATCAGAATGCTGATATCAACACTGAGACTTTTGAGTCTCAAAATGAAACATCACTCCATATACGGTAAATATTTTAGCTATGTTTTAACATCATCTTAATACTTAATACAATATACTTATGACCATTTCATGCAATTAGATTAGCATGAAAGCAGCAAAGGTTACAGTATTGTGATGGATGTTGTAGAAATAATAGAAACCTGAGGCTTTATTACATCATGTGGCACTACAGAGTGTTGACTGTGAAGAGATCATCCAGTAAGGATGTAAGGATAAACTTATACACTCGAGTATCACAATATTAGGTTTTGTGATACTGTAGCAACTCTCAATAACAAACTATCGCTTTTTTAATTAAGTTCTTTTCATCCAAGATTGATGGTTCATTTTGTGCTGTGTTTAAACCCCCACTGACAGCAGTTTTGTTATCTATCTTCAGGCATTAGACTCTTCCCCATCAACATAAACAACAAGCAAATAGGTGCATTAGCAAACCTATGCTTATAAAGGTGCGTTTCTTTATGCGATGCCAGTTTTCCAAAAATTTGATTTAAAAAAAAAAAAAAAAAACTTTCGGCTAAAACCAGCTCAGTTTATGATGTGTTACTGTTGAAAAGAAGGGCTGCAATGGCTGCTGTGCAAATGTTATTCTTTATTCAATAGCTGAATATGCTATATGTTTTGAATAAACTGGTCGTAGCCAGTTTGAGCTCTCTGCTGATCTCAAGGCCTGTGTTTACAGGAAAGATTCACATTAGTTCCTGTTGTTGTTTCTCATTCAAAAGAGCTCCTTCTATTCAACAACTTCCGTATATGTAGATGTGTGTGCGTGTTTTGTAGTTTAGTTACCGTCAGAATTTCTTGCATACAGCCATACATCAATCTGAGCTATAAGAGCAGGAAACCAGTTTCGTTGATGCATAACATCAGCCTTCACTTGGCTTTCAGCTGCCTGAGCTCACAGGCAGAACAGGCACCAAAAATGATGATGTCATCGTTGGAAGGAATGTCACTTGACCAGACCATCAGGTCTCTGTGCCATCTGCCCCCTCTACCCCCACAGTACACACACACACACACACACACACACACACACACACACACACACACACACACTCCTACATCTTTGTTTAATTTCACTGCTTTCTTTTATAGCATGTCCTTTATATAGTATGTTTGCCAATCAATGCCAGATATTATGACTTGTCATACGCACTGGAAGGATACTACTAGTCACTATTGTTAAAAGGGGCCAAAGAGCTCCTTTGATGGCTCTTGTGATGACAGTTATTTCAGACTACTGGTGAAATTATTTATTCTCTGAAATACATTTGAGCCTGAAGTTCCATTTACATGCAAAATACATGATCCATCACACAGGCATATGGACACTACTTAAAACATTCACTTGTGTAGTTATAACAAAATAACACTGCTTCTAATTTGAACAAAAAAACCCTCTTGTTAGGGTCAAATGTGAGCAAATAAAACAAATGTGATTAACTCAGAAAATAATTTAACAAATTCATTATTTTAACTCTAAAAGTGTTTTTGAGCTCAAAACGTATATATAAATGGGTGTGTCCATCAGGTTCAGAGGTAAGAATGACCAGTATGAGAATTTCAAATATGAATTATCATCATTACGGAAACATTTTAAAGATGCCAGAGAGTATAAAAGTGTATTTACACTGTCATGGTTGGAAGAGGAGAGTTCAGTACATATAACTGACATACAGAGAAACTCAAACACTGTTCCTCCTTCAAATACAAATCCTCTGTAACAAAAGAGGATGGTAAAACGAGCTGTTTCCAAATTCCTCAACTGTTATGTAACAGCCCAACTCTACCCAAAATGATCCTCCCATAATTTACATACTAGTTCAAGTTCGAGCAGCAGCAACAACAGCAACAGCAACAGCAACAACAACAACAACGGTGGTTTACACAGCAGAAATCTACCTTTACAGGCTTTAAATATTGGCACTTTTTATGCTGTTTCCAATGATCTGCCAGGGGCATGGATGGTGTTCAGCTTTAAATGAGGCTGAAGTTGGCCTCCTATTTGCCAGCTTCTAAAATGAATGTTCCGTTAAATGGAAAATTCGCAAACGAGCAGACCAAGAAATCTGCAATTCCACCTTAACTACCATCACAACCCCAAAAGCAACCTGTAAACAGCAGCCATGCTCTATGATTTTATCACTTCCTGAGGGGTGAACGAAATCATCTTAAACTGAAAGGTTAAAAGTGAGCTACAACTTTAATTTACTTTGTGTTGATGTCGAGGTTCATTTGATTTTCCTGCCTGTGTCTGTTTCTACATTTTGCTTCCAAACCAGCCAGTCAAAGCAGAGCTCATCAGAATATCCATGATGGCAACATAAATGAGAAAACAGCTCATTTCCTTCTAGGAACAAATCATAGGGTGTAAATAGGCGTGTAAAACTTAATTTTTCACCCTGACCAAAGTCATATAGACTTCTATGTAGAAGTGCTGTAAAATGCTGAATAAATGCATTATATGGCACCTTTAATCGACAAATCAAGCTCAACCATGTATTCTTGATGGCCCAAAAGCTATACCAGAACCTGTGTGATGACGACTTAAACATATTGAACTCTTGATGTGTGATTCTTTGCTTGACTGAGTTTCTGTGCTGTTTAATATCCCTTAGTTTTGAGTTATTGTCATTCTATAGATGAATACTACTGTCATTCTCAATATATAGCCTAAAAGGTAAAAAGAGAGATACAGTTCAGTTGTGCATACATGGCTGAATTCTGTGGAAAAAAGTTAACTGCTCGAATAGTTTTAAATCTTCAAGTGTACATTACAATAACAACAAAAGCACAAAAAATATCTGAAACTGACAAAACCACACACTTGTGCACCCACAGCATATGTTATCATTTACTGGAGAGGTTAACATGTACACTGTGTCTTTACACCACGATCTACACTAACCCCTGATGTTTAGAGGTATGATGTTTCACTTTGTTTAAAGGTATTGGTACCCTGAGGGTGCCATTTGAACTTGTCACCCATTGTCCTCTGAGCTGACACTAGTAAAGCGGAAGACAATGAAACCATTACCCTCCATGACATTATTCCAAACAGCACTCTCTCCAAGACTGATGCTTTGGTGTGCCTGTTTGCACCTTGCATTAACATGTGTTTTGTGTCTGGATCATATCTGAATAAACTCTGACTGAAATCAATTTCCATGTTTCACTAAAATGCGCCCCCAGACCAGATGAGATCCAACTGTACAAATCCAATTTCAGAACTTTGGGACCATAGGCAAAATGCATGCCAACAGAAAGCAGTGATTTATAAATCTTACTTTGAGCTGCATTTGAAAAGGAACAGAACAAAGACAATATATGCAATGTTTTACCTTACCAACTTCAATGATTATTTTATAAATATGCACTAAAACTGAAATGGATGTCTGCAACATGTTCCAAAAAGTTGGAACAGAAGCAGTTTATAACCAGGAACATGAGTTCAACAAACATCTTAAACGAGTGATGCAATCATGCTTGAATCTAACAGAAGCATCCAGAAAAAAAGCCAAGTGATGGGGCAAGCTCTCCCTCTTCCAAAAATGCATCAGGAATAATATTGCTCAGCCAGGGATTGCAAGGGGGTTTCGGCATTTCACACTCTACTGAGCATAATACCATCAAAAAAATTCAGGGGATCCAGAGAAATCTCTGCGCATAACAGAAAAGGCCAAAAACCACGACTGAATACCTGTGACCTTCAACCACTACAGCACTGCATTAAACATGACTGTTGAAAAAAACACTGTAGATAAATGGTGATTGTTGCTGTATCCACAAATGCAAGTTACGACTGTATGATGCGCAGTGGAAGTTGTATTTCAGTAGTGTCCAGAAACCCTGCCGAATTGTATGGATTCAAGCTCATCTGAAATGGTCTGATGGACAGAGGAAATATGTATTGTAGTCTGATGACTCAACCTTTCAGACTGTTTACAGAAATGATGCGGGACATATTCTCAGGGCCAAACAAGAAAAGGACTATGCGGATTGTTACCAGTGTAAAGTTTAAAAGCCAGAACGCAGGTGCTATACTGACCTGCTTTAAGCTCAGAACAATTTCAGACTGAAAATTAACAGAAGAAAGACAAAAAATGACACTTTCAAAACTAAATCAGTTTATGTCTTCAGTCCACTGATATTAACTGAATGCTGTTAAAAGGAAAGGTGATGTAACATCAAATTTCGGAAAGACCATATATTTACAAAAACAATGTTTTGATTATAAAACGTTGATTATTATGTTTTTGTATTGTTTATTAGAGATCACATTTATTTACTAATCACTGCTGTATGTTGTTATCAACATTTAATATACTGTCCCAACTTTCTGGATTTGGGGTTGCACTTTTTATTATGTAAAAAGCCAACACATACAACGTTTCCATTTTACCTTTGTTTGCTGTTTACCTTTATACGATACGACAAGCATGTCATGGACACTTGGCCATCTCAGAATGCAAGACAACTCTTAGTTTGAGGATGAAGCCAGCCTTACTTATCCTCAACTTCAGTTTCATTGTTTATTCTGTCATATGCTAGTCAGTGCTGGGTAAATGCACTGTATAAGAATAACACAAAACACATTCTGTTTACATTCATGTTAAATTTGGTGAAGATCCATCTCTTACCTCCTCTGAAAGTCCTTGGGGTGTTTACACCTGGATTTTCAGGTAGACAAGTGAATCCAAATGTGATCTAATCACTGTAAAACACATATGAATAAGTTAAGGTATAAACAAGCCCTATAAATGTTACCAATATCATGTAAGATGTAAGTAGAGCGGTATGTGATTGTTTAAATAAAATTAAAATACAAGAAAGGTTTCAAACTTTACAACAGTTTTGCAAAAACACAAATCAATAAAAATGAAAAATCAGAGAATAAAAACTGGAACCCACCAAGATTTTTTGCAGATTTTTGCTTCAAACATGTGACTGACAATTGACCAGTTAGTTCACTACTTTATTATTACTATCTACTATTTTATGATGTAAATAATATGAAGCAGGGAGGTGCATTTGTGCCGTATTTGAATGATGCTGCTACATCTCCTAAACACTGTAGCATAATTCTGCACGACTCATGGCTTTAAAAAAACAGTTGCCTCTTAATTTTAGTGGCGCACCTTAAATTGACTGAAGGTAAAATGCCAGTTTTGCCTTAAAGATTAATAAAAATTATTTAGAAAGCAGGTTTGGCTACCGGAAAGTTACTAAGTGAAAAATTGCCTGTAAAGAAATAATTATGTGTATCAATGTTATCAAAATGTAAATACAAGGGGCCTCTTCTTCTTTCCTCTTGGAGATTTATTCTTAGGTAAGAACAGAATCGACACACACTCAACAGCAAACAGTTCTGAGGTTTTAGATTTAGTTTAGAAAACTGGTGAATGAGGCCCAATAGGTTTGCTGCTTTGTCCACTTACGATTTCTGATTCCATTCAATAAAAAGTGGGACAAAAAGGTGTAACCTTCATTCAATTAATGTTCAAAGCATCACACAGTTATTTATATCGCAATAGTGTACTGATATAATCGTATCGGTGTGCCTGTGACGGATTCCCACCCTACAACACAGCAGGGTTAACTAACACAAGCAGTGATCCAATACGATCACATTCATCAACCCACATTTAAGGGTGAAGGGTCCCATCTCTGAGGAGAGGGACAGAAACAGCTGTACCCTTCCATATTAATCTCTTTCGAATGAGGAGAGACGGGGAAATTCCTGGCAGGTGATAAAGGTAGCTCACATAAGCTTATCTCCCAAACTTATTTACAGTGTATGTGGACAGACGCAGACTGCAGCTTTCCAAACCCATCCAGCAGGTCTGTCAGTATCGATGGTGGGAGCGAAACTCGGTGCTTCTTTCAGCCTTAACCAAAACAAGGAGCCTTATTCAACACACCGGCTCTTTATTTGTACTTACCTTTCACTGCAGTCAACGGAGAAGACGGGTTTAACAGTATGAGACGCGTTTAATTTCAATTCTGTGTGAAAGTGTGACTGAAAGTTGTAGGCATGTAGAAATGACACTGAACATTAAGCTGCTGTGCGGAGCTCACTGGCGGGCAAATGTCTTCAAAACATTAATCCACTTTACTAGCTCGGGATAAAACAAGCTTGCTACAGGCTACGTTCAGCGCAGGCAGAGCAGTACGAAGCCTCCAGCAATGCATTTTCTTTACGCATATGGAAAAGCGGCTCTGGGGGAGACAGAAACAAGGCAAAAGCTTCAAAGCAACAACAGGTGGTCCTCCCCAGTATGTGCCGCTCCTCTCCTCTCGGCGCAGGACTGAGCACAGGAGATGGGGGGCTAACAGTGCGTTATACGGACTAATAACCCTACATACTGTTTACTACGTGAACGGACAGACAGACACAAGAGCACAAACACCGCTCCGAGTAAACATTAGCGACCCGCTCGCCTTACCAGACAAACCAGGCTACTCCAACAGCAGCCACCAAAATCCTCTCCAGCGTCACTTTCTCCACATGAGCTTCTAAGATGTTCTCTTTGGAGGATGAATAGCTCATTCGAGCCGCTGTCAGTCACAAGAAAGAGAGAGAACCAAATTCAGCTCCGACAACCTGTTGCATTTGCGTCATCTCTCCTTAGGCCCGCCCCCATCCTCTCTGATTGGTCGATGGTTTTTCGAAGCCGCCGGTTGGCGCCATTTATTGGCCAAGGACCAACGTCAATCTAATACGAAAATTTAAGTATTAAGCAAAGGCCCTGGTCTGATAACCTGTCCGAAAATCTCACTGTAATTAATAATGATTTTCCAAACAGGCGAATGAGAGGCGGTTTGTCTCTCACCTAACCTACGGTATAACCATAGCTATTTTAGTCTGCAGATATGGAGGTAAATATGCTTTCAGACTGCTATCCTTAGTCTATATAGCCTAACCCGCTGCCCTGCACTTGTTAAGTGTTTTCCTTGCTCCCAACATACCTGATCCAGCTAATCAGCTCAGTAACAACCCCTTACTTAGGGGCACTAAAGCAAGAAAAATACTAAAACGTGCATAACAGTTGGCCTCCAGGACCAGGCTTAAAACACTAACTTAAAGCATTGTGAGTTTACTACTTTCTACGGGAAAAGCACTCAGCTAGTACATAAAGTGGGTTTTCACCCACAGACTGGATTAAAAAGAGCTTTTAATTGTGAATCCCAAAGTGATTTCCTCACCTAACATTTAACTTAACCTAGAAAGTCACACAAACGTTCAGCAATAGTTCAAAATGAGTTGTGATATAATCAGTCAGCCAGTGTACGTGTACTTTTTGTTTTAATAAAAGCTGGTTGAGTTTCTCATGAAATGTAGGAAAATTAGTGAAGCACAATGTTATCAGAATCATATCAGTATCAGCAGATATTTACTTAAAACATTATTGGCACTGGACAGATATGACCAGTATTTTAAACCCATATTTGATAACGTATTCACCTTTATCAGACATGTTACGTTTCCTGATAATGCTAATGCAGATGGATTTGGTCTCAATTTGTACTTGGCATCAGCGTCAGCACGTATGCATATGGAAAATACTGATATTGACATCGACCCACAGTTCCCTTAATTCCCTTATCTAATAAGTCCTGTTCGATTTTTAACGTACCTTTACAGGGTCCCGCTGAAATGTGTGACATTTATATCACGGCTATGGTGGAGGCAGACCGATAAAGCAAATACTGTAGAAAGAAGGGTGAAAGCACCACAACCTGGATCTTATGGGCCACTGTACAGGAAAAGGAACATGCTGACATTTACATAAAAAACTTCAAATGCCCCCCACCCCCCGGCAGAGGCTCCATTCCTCCAAGAAATTGGTGATGATGATGGCACATTAAAGCAGTAACGCACCTGGCATTTGAGGCAACCTACCTGCACCAAATGAAGATCCATTTGCTCAAACTGAATATGAAACAGGAAGTGCCAGCTGGGGAAGAAGACTATGAAACATGATGCTGTAGTGACTACTTTCTTTCAGAAATGATGACGACTTGCATCCCATTTCATTTCTGAACAACAGGCAACACTAAATTTGCGAATGTGACACCATCAAGCAAAAATACTAAAGACTGAATCAGCACTGAGGTAACTGTATTGTTATTTTCACCATTAAGCTAAAAGTAGATCATCCAAATGTTAATTTCGCTGTAGTCAGTGTCAAATGTGAAAGCTATGACAGCAATGTTTTCCAACGAAAGGTACACGTAACAGACTGCAGTGCGCTTTCTATGATTTCTGAGGTTCTGATTTCGGGGAAGTTACCAGGACACAGTTACAGTGGCTCTAGTGTCACTTGATGCATGTTTCTTTAGTGGCTATAGTTTTAAACTTAAATTACCAATCAGGATTTTAAAAGCCATTTTAGGTTACATCACACATTTGCTATGATGAATTCCTTTTCCCCTTTCCTGTTCCAGTATGAGTGTGCTCCTGTGCATATGTAAGGTCCATGAAAACCATGGGATTAGCATGGAGGAGGTCCAATGGTCTGCACTGTAGGAGTGGGTGGTATGGCAAAAACACAGTATGACAATACATGAAAATGGTTTCATTATGGTTTTGGTATGTGGAGTGTCTGATGAGTTCAAACTCACAGAAAAGCAGTGCCACATTTACAGAAATGACACAAGTAGATGTTCTTTATGTTCTGGCGATATGCTCGATATACTCAGAAAGGCATATAACAATTTATCCCAATATCAATAAACTGTTGCCATACTGCCCACTGCTACTGCACAGAGCCCCGACCTCAACAACCTTTTAGGCTGAATCTGAATCTGAACCAGGTGTTCCCATCCAACACCAGTATCTGCCGCCACGCTCGCTTTTCCACAGACTCACTCCATTATAGTTGCAAAAGGAGGGGCAACTCAAAAATAAAGCCCACAATGTGGGTGCCCAACAGGCTCATACAGGTGTGAAGCTTAGGTGTCCACATTTACTTCATTATAAACTGACTAAATCATGTGACCACTAATCCTATACTATAGAGCTTCAGAAGTCCCTGCTAACTTTATTGCAAGGAAAGATTAAAGATGAATTGGAAAGATGTATGAACAACACACAGGCACAGCAGTATTACAGTCCCATTACTGCTGAGTTCATAACATACTTAACAAAGAAGGGAATTCTCATCATGGGAATTCTTGGCTGATATCAGTATATTCCATGTACAATATATCATTTATACACTCATAAAATGTGGAAATCAGGATTAAATCTACTTGTGTTATCACTTATAATGCTATTGGGATATTAATGTAGTTAGCAGAGTAGTTATTTTTAGTAAATACGAGTCTACACTGCTATGATTCCAATATCATCGTACATCCCTACCTGACTGTGTCTTTAATGGTTTATTGTGAATCCAAAAAATGGATCACATTCAGGTCAGTTACTGACACTGATGTAGCATGAATTTTAGGATGTTAATATTTAAATAAAGACATTTAAATAACAGTTCTGATCAATGAAAGTAGGTTTACATTGAAGGAAAACATATGGTAATCTGGGGGCAGTGTTTTAGTTGGTTTGTATGGTATCCAGTACTTTAGACTTTTGAAACCTTGTCATGTATTACATATATTTTTTTTAACAAGAAGTTGTTTTCTAATAAGGAGAATATGAAGCATCTCAATTAGATCACAATTACATACAACCCAATTATGTCAGCATTAGCAAATATTTGCTTTTGAAATACACTGGACTGATACTTTAAATCAATAATTGATATATTTCTTGTACTGAATGCAGAATGTTTAGATGATACTGGATTACTGAGCTAGAATGTCTTCACAATACAAGATTTGCATCTCTGTAGAGGCCAATGTTATATTTCTCTGTAAAACTAATGCATGTGGATCTACTCCCAAATTCTACATTTTAGAATTTTTTCCCAATTCCCATGTCCCTAACAAATACTGTAAAGCAATCTGTGTGCAAATTAGGACATTTAAAAAAGGCATTGGGGAAACAACACCACCATAACACCACCAGTTAGAGACACCTTAACTGACATTCACTGTGGGGGAAGTAAAACAATACTGATGCAGTTTTAGCAGTTTTTCTTAAAAGAAGCTTCCCAAACTACCACTTTCGACTGAATAAGTATGGTATCAGATCTCAAATCTAAAATATACATCTTCATTAAAAATAAGCTAAATGATTAAAAAATACCAAGGATATTTACTTTCATGACTTATTGGTTTAGTGGGTTGTCAAACCCAAATTTAATGCAACAATAGGCTACAAATAAAAAAAAATGCCAAGTTCACATACAAAAAAACATTTTGCTTTACTTCTTTCAGAGCATTGCCGGACGTCTGCCCACCTCAAACATTACTGCACCATCCTGGCCAATAGAGGGCACTAGAGTAAGCACACTGGACAGCACAGACATCAGTACAAAAAAATCACTGCTAAGAAAAGGCAACTTGGACAGAAATATGGAAACAAGAAAATAGCAAACATCTTGCTCAGTGACAGTAATTCGAGCTGATATTTGATTTCATTCTGTTATTTGGTCTACTTCACGGCCCAGATGGAGGCCAAAAAAACATTAAACAGCCAACAAATTACTGCATTGGTTCACATGCAATCCGAAGACTATACACATCTGAAATGGTTATGATATCACTATTCCCTATGCAGCAAACCATCAACACTGAAATGTCAGTGTTAAATTTTGTAGAAAATTGATGAATGAATGTATATTAAGACAAAAACCTGGCAGTAGAGTGAATAAAAATGACAGGAGTCTTTCTATCTACAGGACAGCACTCGTGTCCAAAGATGATCAGACAAATTTATATCTTTAATGTTCATCATTTCCACACCATTTCGTGTCTCAGATGTGAAGGAAGGTAGCAGTTTCCTTCAGATATTTTGAAATGAAACCATAGACGACAGAGGAGGTGGGATGGGGAGTCCTCACCTAGACTAGATAGCAGTCAATCAGTGCCTAAGCATTTGTACCAGTCAGTTGTCAAATCTGTGAGGTAGTGAGTTGTTGTCAGTGCTTTGCTGGTATACAAGTTATTTTGAGGGAGAAGAATGTTTACTTTGACTGTCAACTCTATATGCAGATTTAATAACTGATTAATTCTTGTCCGTTGTCACATTCTTGACAGCCATGTTTAAATTAACATAATTATATATAAGAGAATTGTTTTTTCCCTGAACTTTTGCCAAATTGTACCTGTAACGTGAAATGACTGAAGTACAAAAGTGTAAATTGCAAATACTGTTTGTCAAAGAAGTCAAACTTTGCTTGATCATCTAAAAATATGGGGCCCTAAAAGTGCTTCTGTGGTGAATGAGAACACTAAACACAGGAAGTAACACCAAATTATGAGGCAGTCCACAATGTTCCTTCACTCATTCCACTGGTTTAACGCCTCTTCCCTATATCTTCCCTACCCTGTTCCATTTCAGTAGCCTTCCTGGTTCTGTTACATTGGCTGAAAAACGTTTGAAAGAATCGATCACTGTTATTCACTCTCCCCTTTTCCCCTCCCTCTCTCATTTAGCCTTCATTTGCAGCCACCAGCTGCCCTAGGCTCTGGCGCACATACACTGCTTGAATCTCCTTAGTCTTGAGGCACATATCACAGGCCCAGACTGCAGCGCTCTCTCTGGTTAGCAGCCCGTAGGCTGGCTCGGTCAAGCCTGTACAGTCTCTGTGGTACCAGCGCTGACATGAGGCCTCACACAGAATAGCCTCCTGGTCATCATGCACTTCTGACAAGCAGAAGCCACAAGGAAACACCATGCCCCCTCCCAGCTTTGGGGGACCAGAACCTGGGCCGGTAGATGGTGGAGCTTGACCCGTGGGGAGTGGAGATTGTGTGTTGGGTGTGGAGGTGGAGTTGGACGGAGGGTTAGGGTTGCTACCTGGAGTGTTCCCACCACTGTTGTTGTTAAGGTTGTTCTGGTTGCTGTTGGGGGGTTGGTTGGGCATGGTGCCAGCACCCGGAGCACTGTTCTGCTGATTGTAGGGGACAGACCCTGGAGTAGAGCTGGGTGGCGTTGGCTGCTGCTGACTGGAGGGAGTGTTCGGAGCAGGGCCACCTGCAGAGCTGGGTGGAGGGTGCTGATTAGGGGGTAGCTGTTGAGGTTGTGGACCATTGAGTGGACCAGTAGGAGAGGAATTAGGATTGGGTGGTGGAGGAGCAGACGAGGGTTGCCCAGGTGTGTTAGGTGTTGATTGCTGAACATCAGGGTGACCAGGGAACCCTCCTCCAGGCTGTGGAGGTCCAGAGGCTGGGGACGGACCAGGGGTGGCATTGTTGGAAGGAGGGCCAGAAGGGTTGAGGTTAGGTGGCTGTTGAGGAGGACCAGGCGGACCGCCACCAGGCCCACCAACAAAGTTCTTGCCTTCTTCGCTGCCAGGGGTACCAGGCCCAGGATAGGGCCCATCTTGCGATGGGGGGAACTGTCCTTGCGGTGGTAAACCTGGGTGACCACCTACCATGTTACCTGGTCCCATTCCACCTCCCATCCCACCCATCATATTCATACCAGTCGGCATGCCTCCCATAGGATTCATTGACCCATGGGGAGGGCCACGAGGTCCTGGGCCTCCAGGCAATGGAGGGCTATTGAAGGGGTGACCCCCTTGTCCATGCTGAGGTTGCTGCATCCCAAAACGTGGATGAGGAGGACCACCACCTCCAGGACCACCACCCATTCCACCAGGTGAGAGCATAGGGTTGAAGCCCTGCCCAGGGTGCATAGGAGGGCTGAAATTGGGTGGCATGTTAAACTGTGAAGGTCCCCCTGGAGGAAAGCCGCCACCACCACCTCCTCCTCCACCTCCAAATCCAGGCATCCCCCCAAACCCAAGTGGGTGGTGCGGTCCTGCATTCGGTGGTGGCGGTACAAAGGGAGGTCTTCGTCCAGGCTGTCCACCACCTGGTCCTCCAGGGCCACCCATAAAACCCATGCCCCCTCCCATTCTTCCAGGTCCTCCATAGCCTCCACCTCCTCCACCAGCCCCAGGGCTTGGCAAAAATGGCGCGCTTCCTGGACCACCAGCTCCACCAGGACGTGATGGAGAGCCAAAGTCATCGTCAAATGGGTTAGAGGCCACCAAGTGGTCTACCATAGGGGTCGGGGGAGGCGCAAACTCAGAGAGGTGGGAGAACGTTGCCCCCTGCAAACAACAGAAAAAGATAAAACGACCGAATAAGCATAAAACTATAACGGTATGAATTTAAGAACATGCTCTCTTCTAATGTCACCTAGTATTGACATACAATTAATTTCTTCCATTTTTCCCTGATACGTGGTATAAAGCCATAAAAGGTGGTTAAAGGTGGGAACAGACAGATTTGAGTTTACCCCTCCAAAAGATGAACATTCTAAAACTGAATTCACCTGAGTGCTGGATTTCCTCTTCTTTTTCTCTGGGCTTTTCATCTGGGAACCTTAACAGAAGCAAACATTGGGATAATTGGGACAGAGAGGGGTAGAAAACATAGGAAAAAAGAGAATCTGTTAATGAAGGCCTCTAAAAATGATATTTTTGGGAAAGCAGCCAGTACCCAACTGTGAACTCCCATCTACACATCAGGCTAAAGTTTGGAGCTTCATGACTGATCATACAGCAATCACATAATCGCCGAAACCATAAATCATTCTCTGCAACAAACATGTCTTGCTAAACAAAACGACTCGAGACAGTATAATGCATTAACTTCATTCGCTGAAACCTACAATACAGATTATCACTTGTAATGTATTCTTGGCATATGTAATGCTGTATGCACAGCTATCAGTGCTCCAGCCTGGATCCAAGTGTACTGTCAAATGAAACCTCTTACCTCCTATTAACTAAATTAACATTCCTATAAGTATGAGGAGTGCAAACTGACCCTCAGCCGTTTAAAGAAATCCAACACCTTAAACTTAGTGTTGTGCCGTCTGGCCGAGAATTAGCGTTAACTGCGCAGAGTTTACAGTGTTAGAAACGAGTGCAGAACCGAGGTTGGAAACAAGCGACAGTCCCGCTCCACACTGCGTACTCATTCCCCCCAACACTGAACCCGGATGAGAGGCTTGAGGCGAATGGCAAGTTAGAAAAAAACAATACAAAACAAAAACAAGAGTTTAATAGAGAGTGTAGAGGACTGACACACGAAGGCGCGACTATAGCCCAGTGCACAGACAGGTAAACGGCAGGCTCACATACAGCTACCCAGAGAGACAGATCCCACGAGAAAACAGGGTCACCGTACATACAAGGGAACGTGCGGACAAGGAAAAGGCAGATTGCTTTTGCAGCGAGAGTAGCTGTGGGTTCCGCTTTGGACACAGAGATGCGCTTGATGGACGGTTGCCTACCTTTGCCTCGTTTTCCTTGACCTTGTCCGGCCAGTAGTCTCCCCGATTCGGCAGCCATTAAAATGACTGTCGGCGCGGTGCCATGCCACCGTTCACATAAAGAAAGAGTGCACACTTGACGAATGCGTCCTTAGGTCCGAGCAATAAGGACTACCGGTGCGAGTTAACGGCAGAAGCCGAGCATGACGCTAATCTACTAATGAAGAGCCTCGGTTGGTTCACGCTGCTAACCTTACCTCTTCGTCGGCACGGCCAGACGAGCCGCTACCTGCTATTAACAGGATTACAGTGGACTGCTAACTGTGAGCTCTCCCTCGAGAAAAAAACGAGCATGAATCTGTAGAAGTAACGAGGCCCGCGCAAAAATAAAAAAAATACAATGCTGAATGAAGCTGTTCGCCGTCGGCCGCACACTCCCCCTCCCTCCTGTGATCACTTACAGATGTGCTGCTAGCTGGATAACGTTAGCTATGAGATACCAGGCGAAATTACACGGACTTAAGACACGGTTCGCCGAAACCTACGCATGTAGCGCAAGTCGACCCGCAAACATGCCACATGACAGACGGGAGCAAATCTCCATATTTAAACTCGGCGTGTTTTACTGTGAAAGAACTCGACGGGCTACGTCTGCTATCCGGAGCCGAGCGGCTAAGTAGAGCGGCTAGCTCAGGCTTTGGCTGCAAGGCGTACGTCGCTCGCTCACGCTACCCGTTGAAATGAGCACGCTCTTACATTATCTCATATTTAGCAACCCTCAAGAGACAAACATTCAATGTCAAACAAACTTACAATTAAAATTTATCCTCAAACGCGAAATTGGCCATGACTATTGCGGCCTACAGTCGCTGCCGGACAAAGAGGGACCAGCCGGGATAGACGCCTACACTGGATATTGAAAAAATAGGGGTGTCGGTATTATAGGACTTCATAAAATTCATAAATAGAAACTGTCAGCATTTTTTAAAACTAACATGTCAATTTAACTAATATAGACATTGGGTTCTTATCAAAAACATACAGCGCTTGTTTACTGATCTTGCTTCAATATGTGTGTTATAATTGTTGAAGGACCCCTCCGAAAATGCAGAATGTAGGCTCGTCCAGATCAAACCACTATCTCGTTTCAAGGGGAACGCAGAGCAAACTTTAAGCTGCGCTTTCCGTCGGCTGTGTGAAACGCTCCAAACGTGTGTCGTTTTGTTTTGTTTTATGCAACACTTAGTTCGTGGTTTCTTTATATGAAATCAGCTTTAAGACACAAAAACTAATAGTTTTAAAATGACTTGTACAGAATTGGTATGTGCTTTGTAAATCATAATCACGGTGCGGTAATTTATTAATATGACCATATCGAACCACTTTGAAATATTAATGATACTCAACAGAGGTCTTTAGAGTGAGGAAATACTTGTATATGAATTATAAAACAATTTAAAATGTTGGCTCTACAATAGTAAAACCAGTTGCTATGAGTGAGTATAGCAGAGAGGACTGCATTAACCTGCGATGTGTGGAGGCCAAGGGCCCTGGATTCCTATGGATTCTTACGTGGTTATAAGCACAAAGTTTTCGTTGGGGTCATAATTTGCAGTTTAAAAAGGTCATAAATCACACAACACATATCATTGCAATACTCGGCATATTTAAAAAATCTTAATAATGTGGTATTATGGGGTCTTCGGTGATTCCGAAGTTGCGTTTTGGTTGCTGGTATGCTGGAACATGTTGATGGTAGAGGGAGGTGAAGGATGTTATATAAAACATCCCTGTTTGCTTGATTTGAGATATGGAGTAGTTTTGTGGCCGTTTACCATATCACTCATATCTAGATCTAGAAACGGTACAGCCAGGTCTCTGCTCGAAATAGCAGCGCTGGCTGGCTGCTAACTCATTCACCATAGCGGTGCTAATGCCATCCACAGTGGCAAGAAACTGTTTGGTTTAATAATTATTCTGTAATTATTATTCTTTAATAAATGTTCTTTTCTTCTTTAGTAACGTGTCCACACATGAATTCAGATCTTAATAACCTCTTTTTTCTTCGCTTTGAGAACAGAGTGACAATTCCATAGAGGTTAGTTGGGGATCCCGGACCCACCAAGGCCCGCTGTATTTCGCTCATTGCCTCCACTCACAGACCATGTGATTTAGGTCTATATAAAAGGTCTTGAGGCTGGATTTCACAAAGCTCTAATGAGGACTGACCTCAGTAAGGTTTCTCTGTATTTATGATGCTCACGTTGACAGATATTGATTCTAGGTAAGTGCTCCTGTTCCTAAGGAGGCCTGGATTTGTGATTATTTCTGCTGGAACCTCCCTGACTCTTCTGTCTTTTCTTCTACTCTTCTTCACTAGTTTTGGATTGCTGTAAAGAAGTTTCCTTACATTTTGGAGTCTCAGTATTCTTTACAGTTCTTGGAACATTTAACAATAAAAGTGTACGTGGGATTGTAGGGTATGTGGGCTGTTTAGGGGCTATTCCACTGTATACTTTACTGTACGCTATTCAGTTTAGCATCCATCACCCAGTAGTGCAAAGCTCAAAGACATCTAAGCAGGCATGCAGGAGAACTTCACCCAATTTGACATGCAAAACAGCTTTGCATTATTTGCGTAAAAAGCCTGTGAGCTGAATGCCGGGGGAGAAGCGCAGCTCTTCCGGAATGCATGTCGCTAACATGTTTGGAGTGTACAAGACGACTGAGTATTTGCTCATTAGCAGAGTTATGTACTCCTGCCAGAACCACTAGCAATAATCAACTGCAGGCTAAAATAAAGGGCAATATGAACCATTGCTGGTTCTTCATTCTTTACTGCATGTTTTTAATAAGAATAATGCAACCAAACAAATCTGAGTTCTTGTGCTGATAGATGGTATATGTACTGAGAAGCTGACTAGTCCATGAACATACAGAATGTACTTAAACTGATCATTTTTATATTACTCACGCAGCAAACGTTCACTAAAGTAGCAATACACTAACCTGAGTACTGCTTTAGGCCAATCTGCCCAATGATTAGGTCATACCAACAGGTTACTGACTCCACACAGTTACTGATGCCTTAAAGGGGCATTCTGGCCTAAAACTAACTTTTAAAGAAGCAGCGTGTAACCTCTAGTGGTGAGGTTGCATATTGCAACCTACTGAACCCCTCTACACCTCATTAACTTGAGAAACTATGTTGGCTGTTCCTCAGTGTCTGTTCATTTTGCTCTTTTATGTTTTGTCTTCATTAACAGTGAGGATTCACTTCGCCCTCCTTTTCTTTTCTTTTCTTTTCCTTTTTTTTTTTTAAATAAATAAATAATAAAGTACACTTCTCCCTTTGTCAAAATTTGGGTTCTCAACCATCTCACAACACAAAATGGTTATCCAGAACCAGTGTTCTAGCTATTTAATCTACTCATCAAACTTATATATCATTAGTACATCATAGTAACTGAATGTTAATTAAGTCCAGACTCAGGCTTAATTACAGTACTTCCCCCCGATAAACTTATTTCAGCCATCAACCTACTAATAATTACATACAAATTATTATTTTAATTCTAGTGAGGACATTCACCAGTTTCTTGTTCCAGTTTCATGTTCCACCTTAAACGGTGCTGTGGTTACATTCTGGTGACTGAAGCATTATAATAACTGCTGCACCATTTAAGGTGTAACTGGAAATTTCGAACAAGAAGCTGATGAATAAAAAGCTGACTTCAGTCTCATAGCTTTAATAAGAACAAAGTAAATACTCCCAACTAGATAGTATCCTAATAAATGTGATAATAATCCTGATAATATCCTGATAAATGCGATACAGTAGCACATTTCAACAAAGATTATTCTTTTTTTCTACGTCCTCCTACTGATGCTATTGCAGCACTAAATTCAAGAAGCTTGAATATGAAAATGAATATTAAAACACGACAGGTACTCCCAACAGCCAGTGTGTGGTTTATCTGTTTATAAATTTATAGTGTGTAAACTGAGTTTTTCCTTGCCTCTGTTGCCCTTGGCTTGCTCAATGGGGGCTTGGACACCAGATTCTTTGTAAAGCTGCTTTGTGACAACATCTGTTGTAAAAGGCGCTATATAAATAAATGTTGACTTGACTTCACTTGATCTGTTCTGGGCTACAGCAGCAATATTGCAGCTCCCCATGGCAGCCCTTGCTAGAAGATGACTACCAACTCCTATGTACATATGAAGGACCCATCTCTGAAAGGGCTTGTTAATGAGCAGATAATTTGAATGGGGTGTGTTGGGAGCAGCTTTTTTCTGTTCTCTTCAAGAAGTTAATGGTAGCATGTTTCTATCATATTAGTGTTAATATTATATTATAAATGATTCCTTTTGTAGGTATATCTTAATTTTATTAATAACTGTTGAATGTTTTTGTGAGCCTTATTATAAAGTTGCTTTAAGATCCCCTTTAGATTCACAACAGTGTTCAATAAATATTACTTAACCACTATATACTTTACACCTAATTTAGATGTGTGTATTTGATCTTGATGTGTACAGACTTCAGTATACAATATTAAAGACTATAATACCACACCCAGTTCTTAATATTCACAGTATTATTGTTCATTAGTGCTTAGTTCTTACTACTCCATTGTTTGAGTCACATGAATTAACACATTAGTCATAAATTACTTAATGATATCTAAAATAATGTGCTAGTTAACACTCTCTGGCCTTTTCCTCAAGCAGGCTTTTGAGAATGATGGTTTTCTAGGCATCTCAAAATGATTCTGGTGGTTAGTAATGTGATTAAAGCAGGTTCTTCCATTTTCCTACAACTGAAGCTTTGAAGTGACCAATTACCAATACACAGCAATTCAAATATAAAAGCTTTGGCGCCATCTTGAGGTTGCTCTGTTTCACTGCATCACTAGAATTCCAACATCCATTGCCAGAGGAATGACAAAGGTCCTGCTTTGGAACAAACTCAGAGAAACACTTCAGAATAGTATGCTGCTTGAAGCAGCAGAAGCTCCGACATGTTATATTTCTACGGATTTTTGTGGCTACTTCAAATGAGATGATGGAAATATTAACGATAATTCTTATAGGAGGAATATAGAGACTTATGCATGCATGAGAAAACCAAAATCCATATGATTTTGTCTATAAAAAGTCTGTAACTCACAAATTATCACAATGAATAATGCTAACTGAAATTATTGAGGAGCTTCACGTTTCTATTGAAAAGTCAGGACAGTCTGCTTGTTAAAGCGTGCTCTCTAAAAATTATACTGTGCTATTTCAGAGACTATGGATAATCAGTAATTGTGTATTGGTGACATGTTCTTTCTAACGGTACTTATATTTTGTTTTTCAGGTTCAACTCTCATTATTAAAATAAGTCTGCTATGAAAACTGTGAATTTGTAGCAGATGTTTTGTTTGCCTTGGTACGAGCATTACACTATGAGAAGAAACTAGGATAGTACAAGTACATTTGTGTTCACTAATAAGATACAAACAATGTACAGTAAATGTTCCCTTAAAGTGGCATCATGTGAGAACACTCCTCTAAATATTTAGCTCTTTATTAAGAAGCACGGACATATTGATGTTTCAAACATCTTTCAAACAATATCTATAGATAAAGGTGTGAAAAGTGAAATTTTGACTTCTTACTGTATCATTCATTTAATAAAAAATGAAAACATGCCAATATCCACTGAGGAAAAACTTAGGACAGCCTATGCCTTAACAGCTGGATTTTCCCTCTTTGGCTGAAATAACTTGGAATATGTTTCTTATAACATCTCCATGTAGAATTCTTTCAGCTATGTGATACTTGAGTGGTTTCTTGCATGCACAGCCCTCTTTCAAATCACCACAAAGCATCTCAGTAGCATTACGATCCAGACTTTGACTTGTATGTTCCAGAACTCTCAATTTCATTCTTTTGTGCCATTCCTTGGTGATTTTACTGGTTGTTCTGGGTCATTGTCATGTTGCATGGTCCATCTCCACAATGTCTTTTACTGAGCCCAAATAATTCATCTTTGGATTCATCTGTCAAAAGCACATTGTTCCAGAAGTCCTGGCCTTTGTCTCAGTGTTCTTCTACAAATTGATGGTAGATGCATGTACTTTGACATCAGCTGTGGCAAGAGCTACCTGTAGGTCCCATGATGACATTTTAGGATTGTTGGAGACTTTTTTATGCATCTTGTGGTCTGCTCTTGGGCTGGACCCGCTAGGACGGTCTAAACTGGCTAGTGTTCTCCACTTGTAAATGCAATAGATGATTTGTTTTAAGGTCTTTTTAAACCACTTGACAGATTCATATGCATCTACAGCCTTCTTTCTGAAGGCCTCTCTTTCTCTTCAGTGATCAAGAGCAAGCCAAACTAAATGTCTGAGCCCTAAATAAGAATCAAGATTTCTCCAAAATTGCATTTAGTAAAATTATTTTAAATTAATGTTTGAAGTGTTTGGTTATATTACCTCCATTTCTCAACATTGGTAAAATTTAAATCAAATGTCCAGATGTTTAAATATGTTAGAAATGACAAAGGTTTTCATGGTGTCCTACTTTTTCCACATATCTGTACATAACAGTGGCTTTTAATCTTGTAGGTCTAAACCAGCGAGCAAGTTTATATGTGACTGCTTAACAACTTAACATGCTTTGAGGCAAGGTATGCAGTTTGCACAATGCTAATTGGTGAGGTGTAAGCTTCTAATGCATGTTAGCTACATTTGTCTTGTGGCATACTATTGCTTTACAAGCATCTACTATTGGCCCATTCAAGGGAGCTTTTTGTTAAGATAATGACTGTCATGCTCCACTGCGCCTTCAACCTTGGTTCAGAATGTTCTCTTCACAGGAAACAACAAGAGTATATCTAAGCATAAAACAGCAGCAAAAGAAACTATGAGTTCTGTCATTTGCAATGAAGGGATGAAAGAAATGCAGTAGTCTGTCACAAAGTCATTGTGAACTGAATCCCAGAAATCTCCAACCTTTGCAGGGGGAGGAAAAACATTCTTTATTTTGAGTATTAGTTAAAGGAACTTCTTTATTCATCTATTCATCATGGAATTGCAGCACATTGTAAAGACCTGTTGCCATTTTTGGATTCTGTAAAAAAGTATAAAAAGTTGAGCAAATAAACCACAAAAAAGTTCATTATTTTGTGTCAGCTTGAAAACTTTAAAAATGGATGAAAAAATGTAAATCTAAAAAACCTCCCAGGTAGGTTTTTACCTCATTTGGTGTTTAGTAACTCGTAAGTGGTCACAAATGGCTGTGGTACAAAGTGAAACACTGGGTAAGTATCCTTGGTCTGTTAGAATAAAAACTGTCACGTGACCTTCAAATGACTGTTCTAACTTTAATGTAGAACAGCATTCCTAAGAAATCCCTATATCATCCTGTAAAGTACAAACTTGGAAGGTACTATCCATTCCAGTAGGCGGTGTTCTCCTGGCGTCTACCAAACCAAGATTTGTTTATCAGTCTGTTAGATAGTGAAATGTGATTCATCATACCAGAGAACACGTTTCCACTGCTCCGAATGCTACTTTTAGCTCTTCAGTACAGTGTTAGTCTATGGAGACTGTAATGCTACGTGATTGATTTTGTACACTTGTTAGTAATGGGTGTGGCTGAACAATCTGATCGTAATAATTAGGATGGTTGTCCACATACTTTTGGCGATATAGTGATTGAAAGAGAAAGGTATCAAAACACATCCTTTGCAGCGATACCATAGAGGAAACACTTTTGCTTCCCTAAGGAAGTTTTCACAAGAGTGGTTTTCAGTTGAGGTTTTTTTTTACAGTGGAAACCAGCAGCAGCTTTTGTATGACATCACCCTTTTTGGTATTGCTAGAACTGGACCTTTTATTGGAAATGGGTTTGCTTAATAAACACCCTAAGATTCCAGGTGATACAATATCGTCTAGATGCATAAACCACTGCTGTGGAATAAGTCTTCTTTCTTAAGGGATGCATCTGTGAGAATTAGGGTGTGATTAAAAACTAGGTGGAGAATTAAACAGGGATTTATAAGCATTTGGTAAATGGCTTAACACAACCACAGCATGGGACATTGCTAAGCCAAGCCTGTATCACAATCTCTTGGTTAACAAGTCCAGTACGGTGTTTGGAAATCAGGATTCATGCATAATTTGGCCTTGCATGTATGCAGATGTCAGCAGCTGTCATTTAGAGTGATTTGATCAGCAGGAACTGTTTGAGAATATTCAAGCTGCATGGGATGGATTATCACACCATTAGGATCCTCTACAACTCCATGCCGAGACATCTGACCTGTTGCATTAGCCCATGGCCCAACACCATACTGAGAGACACTACTTCTGTATGTGTAGCTCAGTAATATTTATATACAACATTGCTCATATCAGTCTAAATTTATCATCATTTATTGTTCCTGGTAACCTTTATCTACCTTCCTTCCTTCATTGCAATCCGACACTTCATTCTGGGTGCAACTATTTTTTGATGATGAGTGTATAGACATATAAAAGGACCAACTGTGACTTGTTCTAATAAATATTATGACTGGATTACTTCTGACTGATGAAAAAAATCTGAGTTTTAACAGTATATATGAAGTTGGGTTCACTTTTTGGCATCTACAAGGTCACTATTGGTCTCTTTATTTATGTGTCATAACTGCTTAGTAATAATTCATAATTAATAACTATTAACTATTTTTAACCATTCATAAACCATCCATAAACCATAAGTGGTACCAGACTTCTTTGAACACAGAGCAGAATCGCATTTGCATCATCTGGCTGGACAGTGATAAAAAGTGTTCCTCGAGTTTATGTACACTCAAAAACTAACCAGAAAATGGAGCTTTTGCAGGCCATTCCAGTCTGACCTAAAACCCACTGCGAATCTGTGCGGTGTGCTGAAGGCCAACAGTGGAGACCAAGCACTGTAAACAATTGATGTAATCGCACCAACTCCTTCACACACTAATGCTACCAGACCACCACACTGCTCTGTCAGCAGGTCCTCGCCAGCCGCCATCCATATGCCTATGCTGCCACCTCTTTGGCTGTCCTCCCCTCCCGATCCACACTGTGCCATCTCTGTACCCCGTCTTTATCAATCTGTCTCTCCTTCTGTAGTCTTTGGTAGGGCTCATTGTTTTCCACCAAACATCTTTGAGTTTGTGGTATTGTGGTATTGTGGTATCCTCCAGTCCGTAGGAGGCGAACCCACTTCTGACACAATGGGGACATCTTGGCAAGGAAGTACATGCGGAAAACATAGCCCTTTACTGAACACAGGAGCGGTGGAGAGACCACCGCTCAGTGCCCTCTAAATGACCTGGATAGCAAGCAGGTCTTCAGTAGTCACACTGACAGCAGACATCGACACTGCACTACCACCCCACAGGCCACCACAGAGCAGCAAGAGTAACACATGTACATATCATTAACTGAACAACATTTATAGTCTCTCTTACAGCGAGTCCAGCACTTCCTCTGAGCCTTCATGCATCCACGGTGGCACAAACCAATAGCAGGAGCGAATAGTGGACAATATCTTGCAGTGAAGTAAGAAGGATGAAGGGTATAGATGTATTAGTCTCAAAATATTATGTGTTTTAGGTTTTTATTCATGTTGTTCTTCTTCTTTTCTTTAATGTGGACTGAATGTTGTCTGTTTTTGAGTTATCCTTGGCAAATCAAATTCCAGAGAGTTTGGACTGATGGTGGAGTGCTAAAAAAGGTGACTGTGCAAAATTATGTACCCCTGTCTTATGTCATCTTGTACAGTAGCAACACCAAGAGATAACACAGCAACCACCTAACAGCACACTAGCAAACATCCCTAGCAACAACCTGAAACACTACATCAACCACCTCATAACACCTCATAACAACCACCTTTGATACCTTAACAAGCACTAAAACCAGTTACCACGTACCATCGAAACACTTTAGCAACCACCTCAAAACACTCCAGCAGCCATCGAGCAACACCCTAACGATACCAGGGAATTGCTTAAGCTATGCAATCACCCTATAGTTTCTGCTGGAACATGTGACGACACTCTTCATGCATTTTGCTGCAACATGTGTACGTGGTGTAACAACACCCTGCAAAACAAACACTGTTTGAGCCGCTCTGCATTATTTCTCCCTGCTGTCTTATTTCAGATTTTACATTCATCGTAGACGGATACTGACACAAAGACACAGGTCAAAATAGAGAAACATTACACAACCAAATAAATTTGAATTCAAAATAGATGTTGAGTCTCAGTGTTGGTGGGTATCGGACTGATATCATCCGAACATGCTGGATCATATAGTGGAGGGGGGAAAAGAACACCGAGCATTGTACATCACTGGAACATCAGGTATCTAGGATGTCATAGAGGTGTTACTGGAACGTCATTTTGGGAGGGCATTTAAATTATTTGGGTGGGTAACAACAATAATAAATTAGCTTTTCCTAAGTAGGGTATGTAAACAAGGTCTTTCTCAAGGTCTTTCTGTGTCTGGATTTTGTGCAGGACGGGCACCGAGACAGTAAAGCCTTGCTCAGTGTAGGTAGATATGCTGAGCTGGACAGTGGAAGCAGCATGCACTGGGGCCTTTATGAGACCCCTTTATGTATCTGGCAAGCTAGCTGGCTAATCACTAAAGTAGTGGCCACCAAAAGAGCGAGGAGCTTAAAAGTCATGGTTTGGTGATAATGTAGGAGGAGCACTGACCAAGCACACCCACATGTTCAAAGCAGTAAAGTACCAATAGTAAAGCAATGCATTTGTGATGACCAATCACAAAATCACTGACAATTATGAATGCTCAAATAATAGCTATAATGGTGAGTTTTAACTGGAAGGGCAGGTGATTCCTGTGAGTAAGGCCCACTCCAGCCTACCTGTAGGCTTGTAAGCAGGAATCACCTTTCTTGTTTTTCTTTTTCTAAAAAAGCAGCACCAGAAGCATGAGAACCAAAAGTCTTAGCAACATAAATGACTTGAAGGTCTCCCAAAAGCCTCGTTTTTGTAGGTGACAATAATTCCTCAAGAAACACAAGCCACAAAGTGTTTATCTCCTGGATTTAACCAATTCCATTTTTCTCTCCAGAAAATCCAGGCATTGTCACTCATAACTCAACTCCAGTCCCAGGTGCCACTACTGTTCAGCACAGAGCTAGATATGAATGAGTTGAGTTGACACGCATCAGGTTTAGCTGTTTTGGGCTCCATGTCCACATATTAGCTCTCCTTCTATTTTAAAGGAGCAGTGTGTAACCTCTAGCAGTGAGGTCATGTATTGCAACCCACTAAACATTTGTTTCTTAATGTTTGACGGCAAGGGTTAATTCTTCTTTGCTTTACTTGGGTTTTTTTGTATGCAAAATAATCAGTTTGATTTTCCATTTAAGTTATATACATATCAGGTTCATCAGGACCGAAAAACCTTAATGCTGCTAATTTCAAGTGTATGTTTGCATTTGAATTTATATGTTTGCATCTGTCCCGCCCATGAGACCTAAAGCAGCTACCTTTCCTTTCATTTCCTTTCAGTAAATTACAGTTGTCATTCACTATGAAACTTTCAATTTAAGGTGATCTGCTGTGCGGGGAGGAGGGCGGCGGGGTGTGAAGGAGGAAGGAGAAACATCAGTGAAGGAGGAACATCAGTGTTAGAGGTTCACTGTACATCAGTAACTGAACTATGAACTCTCCTTATTGGACTATGGCACTGTAAATATGGCTTTCCACTGGAAGGTTTTTGCACAAAACTCAGGGGCATGAGGTTGGCAATTGCTTTGGGGTCCATGGCACCACCAAGCCCTTTATGCAGCCCTTCATATAGATGCTGACACAACTGTACACCCATGACTCACAGACAGATCAAGTTTCTTAACATCACACAGCCCTGATGTCTTATTCATAATGCAGCTCATCCATGGTTCCCGTAATGATTGTTCACAGGCCGCAACATCTTATTTATAATTATTTATACCTCTCAAACCTTTAATAAGTAGTCTAACCTAAACATTTAGAGATATATTAGTTGCTAGTGGGTGGGGTGGCCTTCATCAACTTGTTTTAGACCTAACAAACAAACATATCCCCACTGTTTATCAAAAATCATTTTCATGTCATCTTGTTTGCCATAGTGTAGCCATTGAGTCATGCAATGTGGTATGTATTACATGACTCTTACATGATCATGTATCAATATACTTAGCATACTGATGAAAAAGCCTCAAAGACACTTCACCTGAATTACAACAACCTTACCAAGACAATGATGTCTCTAATCAAACTCAAGGAAGAGCACCTCCAAAGAACATGGTTAACTTTGATCTGTATTTGTACCTCCCAAATGACATGCATTTGAGAGACCCAGAGGATCATGTTGCGAGTCCGACAGAGCAGTTGTCAATCAGGCCACCAGACATCTGTCACCCTTGATCATTAGTTATGAATTATCCTGATGATGTTACCCTGGTGTGCCTGTCCCCATCAGTCATAATTAACCATTTCTGCATGCTTAAAAGTCCATTAGGGTTAATTTTAGCCCTGGGGTTGAGAAGCTGTCTGTATTGTCTTGGGGTCAGATTAAATGTTAATCCGGCGATGCTGTCGCGGCCAGGTTACGATCACAGCTAAAGGTTAGGGGAAGGGGTGAAGGAGGCGATGAGGTTAATGACTGTTTGCAGATCAGATGTACACCCAGTATACGGGCCCCGAGGTTGAGGCTAAGGTTAGAATTGCGCCAATATGTGATAGCTGGAAGACAAACACTCCGGTAAAAACGGCAAAGCGCCACCATCGGATCATTTCACTGGCATTAGAGACACTTAACGTGAAGGGGAAAAGGGAACTGACACCACGCCTCCCTGTTTCGCTCCGTCCACTGAGATCCCTCTCCCTTTACCTTTCTCACTCCATCACTGTGATAGCTGAGTCCGATAAGCGGTCTCTTGTGACTCTCTTACCATGATCCAGTTCAGGTGTGGAGCTACATGCTGCATGAGAAAGACAGACAGAGACAGAGACAGAGGCAACAACAGGACCCAATGTCTGGAACACAGCCCATGATAATCCAAGCAACTAAGGGTGCATGTGCCATCATTTAGTCCAGTGTTTTTAAGAGTTTGCCAGACTAGAACTGCTAAGGCCAACTGGGTCACCATTAAAATTCTTTTATAAGGTGATAAATAAGGCCTCTATCTTTGAGCTCAGTATTTTACTCATGTATCACTCATTCTTTTCTATCTGTGTTGTTAGACCACAGTGACTAGCAGTAGCGAACTATAGAGCTAAACTAGACTAGACTAAAAGACTAGGAAGTAACCCTATGGGGTTTCAAATATTTTGTTAGCACTATGCTAATGGTGCACAAGAACAAGGCTGGTCTAAAACAGGGACATTTCAAGCTTGACACTGCTTTTTTTATAGATAGATAGATAGATAGATAGATAGATAGATAGACTGATTGGGTCGTTTTTAGAAGTTCAAAATTTGAAGTCTTGAACTTTTTGTTTCCAACCTTGATAGTTCTACAGTACCTGCTAACTTGAGTTTAGGCAAGCATGACAATCCTATAACATTAAAATGAGCTGAGGGTGCATTGCAATAACAGGAATTAAACTAAACAGATTTTAGAGCTAATTAAGGATTTGTTCATCTTTTAATCCAGTTGTGTTGCAACCACCTAATTTTAAAAGTAGATGAACATGTCTCTTGATTAAGGCCTTAATCTGAGATTAAAACATTGACCTACCACTAATTTTGATTGTCTGTCATGATGGATGCGGCAGTATAAATAAGCAACAACAACACACACTAGACACTAATACTTAATTTGTTTTTTATTTTCAGTTTAGGGCTTCATCAAAAACAGCTCTCACAGGCAAATAATGAGTTCAGATGTTTAAACTGTCTATTGTTACTGGACATGCATGCTCAGCTTCAGGGGTCATTTAGACAACCCTGAGAATATTTTATTAAATACAATGCACTGTATGTTGCTCTGTAACATGCAATTTCGCAGCAAAACCTCCATAAGTACTCAAAACTAAAGCCTAAGACTGAATATTATTAGAGTGGCTGGTTAGCATGTTAGCTATCAGCCAAGCTCTTTGTTGTAGATCAGCTAGTTCAACAAAACCACATCCTACTTCAATTATATTCAGTGTGTAATGAAACCATATGCCCCTTAATGAGATTGTGTTGGTTTCAGGGACACACACAAAAGCTAGTTGAGTGCTAGTAGTGCCACCTCGTGTAGAGAGTTGAGTGAGTGTAAGTTAAACGCAGGCTCATGGAGGGGCTTCATATCATTGCTGTCCAAAGAAAAACATCTCCATTCTTTTCTATTTTTACTTTTATGCATCATGTAAACACAGCAGCTGTGTTTGGTGAATGGACCAACAGAAATGGCACAAAATTGCTCTCCTGTAAAGTTGCCATTTTAGAGATTCATTTAAGAGACCGCTTATCTAACTCATTTTAAGACTTGTTTTCTTTGGACAGTGATGATATGTATAGCGTTACTTAGAGAAGGAGGGCTTTTACTGTTTTGAAGGGAATGTTAATTTTTTAAACAGATTTTGTGAATTTTATTTCACCTGGAAATTTTAATGTAATCTCTGAATAAGGTTTAAATATGAGATTAAAGAATTCAGTGCAACAGGATTCAGTTTAATCTAGATTTACTGGAAAAGTAATCCAGACTGGATTATTTGTTTTTAGTCACCCTAAAATTAAAAGCGTGTACTTTTTTTTTTAGCTCCTAGACATCAATAGGCCTTCCAAGAAAACCTAGAAGGCCTTGAGGGTCAGATTATAGGTAAACACGACTGGCTCACTTGACTGCTACCTTTCTACGTACGCTAATACATTCACTTATAACACACACAAAGCCTCAGGACTCAATTCAACCATTTAAAATCACTCATGCAGTGATTAAAAGCATATTGCAGCAACCTGAACTTTTCCTCCTTCATCTGTAATCATTCAGCTGATTACTATAGATAATAATTTTGACCCATTTTCCTGTACAGAAAGCCAGCTGACTAATAACACAGATCTCTGTTCTTTAACTAAGTACAGGGTAACACATTAAAACCATGGTCTGTAGTAGTCAGCTGTAGGCTTTAGATGTGGCTAACACTATGTTACTATACATGGAAGATTTCTACTTTAGTAATGCACTATTGAAACTAAATACTGAATTGCATTTCCAGCCTTTTCGTACTCTTTACTAATCTCAAATGAGCAAGAGAAATTTGAGACCAGCATAAAAAAGAAGCATGCACAGATATTTTGTTTTATATGATCATCCTTACAATGCTGACACAGTATCCATACTTTTTTGTCTTTTTCCACCTTGAAGACACACTGTGTGCCTATTATTTTGATAGTCCATTGATCTGAGATCTGCACAGTAGCCAAAGTAACCCAAAACTTTTGTGTGCTATTTGAAATGACTATTTATAAGATCTCACCAGTGATAAAAAAAAACAGTAATTTGGACATGAGTTTCTAGTTTTTAGGTCTCTTCCTATTCAAAGAGATAATAAATTGGTCCTGTATGATGGTAGTTATAAATGCCCATTGGCATTACTAGACAGACTTTCCTATAAAGACTTAGACTATAGACTTCCTATAAACTCTAATCTTAAACGTACACCTACTCCTTAACCTAAGCACGTTCACTCTCAGCCCAAAATAGTTTGCAAAGAAAGCAAAGAAAACATGTGACAAACATAACAGCTAAACAAGAGGTAACATTGGAGCTGTTTTTAACCACCGGAGACGATCTTTGAAAGTAAAGGGATGAAGTTTGATGTTGAATCTGCAGTGACTATTCAGACTTGTTAGTAAGGGGAGGGGTGAAGAGGGAGTTAGGGTTAGGGTTAGGATTAGGTTTAGGGTTAGTGAAAATTAAAGATTTAGTAGAATGTAACTTCAATGTAAAGTAAGCATCTACAATCTATAATCTTCTATAATCTTCAAAGAAAGGCAAAGCTAATAGAATGGAACGCTCTTGAGCAGCCACACAAGTCTAAGGTTATCAGGCTCAATGCCATGCATTCTCTGGAGTGATGGAGCTCCTCCAATACCTTTGTGATGAGTTAGAGGGGTGTTCATGATCGACATCAGGACCTGACCTCACTAAACAATGCAATGAAATCCTCACAGCAATGTTCCAACATGTAATGTAAAGCTTTCTCAGAAGAGTAGAAGCTGTTACTGTAGCAAAGGAGGAAAAACAATTGTATGAACACTCAATACCACCTACATACAACAGGCTCCTAGAAGAACATTCACCCCAGTTACTGCGAAAAGTATAGTTTTTTAGCTTTTATGACCTTTAACAATTAAAATACTCAAAATGTCACTACATATGTAACGATAAATAAGTGCTTGTTGTACTTGCAGTGCTTTTGTGGTGCTTTTGTGGTTGTAAATGTGCAGAACATGTACAAGGTAGCTTGCAGATCTTGTTTGTGATCTGTGCTGGAATGTGGCTGTGTTATCTTGTACCTCCTCCCTCATGAGCACTCTTCATGTCTGTCGTCATGTTGACAGGAGAGCCGTATGTCATGACGAAGACGCAGACAGCAATGGTAGTCCTGCGTGTGAGGTAAGCTGAGGTGTCTGTCAGGCCTGGTCCAGACAGCCTGCCCAGATAACGGTGACAGGGATCAGTACAGTTCCTGGCGGAGTGTGGTTAGACGACACCGCCACGTCAAACCGGCCACGACAGGGCTGGCCATGGCCAAGTGGCAACTGACACACAAGACCTGGACCTGGACAGCGGCTTATACACAACACAAATACACAACAAGCATGCCGTCATTTGCAAATTTTGAGCATCCGATTACATGTTTTGCTGGCCTTTTAAAGGTCACATGTCCTATACTTCTGTTGGGTTTTATTTTCTCTGCTTGAGGTTAACTGTTAAAATTAGTTTTGTACCAAACATGTACCAAACATAGTTACAATTCATGTTCCAATGAAACAGGCTGGATTTGTTACTGTGCCTTTAAGGCTGGTATAAGACAAAGGAGCTCTGTTCTGATTGGCTGCCCTGTACTGTGCCTCATTCAGAGAAAAGCACTCAGAGCTGAAACATGCCTTAGTACTTCAATATGCGTGAAATGACACTAAACTGCCAGGGGCTGAATGGATGGATATATGTATAATGAGTTGGTTCCTGTGACATCACATAAACAATTAATTCAAAACAAAATAGTTTCCATATATGGACTGAATGGTACATGTTGAAACTAAACAGTTCAGTTTCCCATGATATGGGCCCTTTAAGGCAATATAAGTTGACATATCCTCTACAGGGAATACACTTAAATATAGTCTCTTTCTGCAAATTTACTATACAACTCAGTTTATTTGCTGAGTAAAACATATTAACATAAAATACACATGCCACTTTATAGCAAATAAACATTAATTGTGCATTAAAACGTGTACCTCAAAACATGTAATTTGAGTTTTTTTTGTAAATGGCTACACACATGCTTGCTTGTTTGTTTAGCATTTATATTGCTTTAAATTTAATTGATTTGCATGTGTTTTATTGGCTCTGAGTTAATAAAATATGATACATTTAATTTTCCACTTACTTTGGATAAGAATTGTGTTAATGTAATATACATAGTTTACGTGGAAATTTTTGGTCATGTGTTACATCATGGTTACATTATTAGGCATACCTACTTGTGCATATACTGTCTACATTGTCCATTTTATGACTCCCACTTACTATACACACTTTGTAGTTCTATAGTTACAGACTGTAATCCAGCTGCACTCTTTAAAAAGGTGTCAGAAAAGGTTCCTTGCACATAGAACCATTGGTAATCTTTGTGCATAGACTCTTTGCATGCTCTTAGGAGTGCCATAGGAGTACCGCTTCTGGATTCATACAGAATCTTTCAATAAGTGGTTACACATTATATATAGGTAGAATTCCTTGAATTTGCCAATCATGTCGGAGTTTATTAAGCCTGCGCTTAAGGTTTTTTTTTTAAGGTTTTTTATAGAACCAATATTGGTTGTTCTATGGTATCACTCCTGTGTGGGTTTTTTTGAAGAGTGAGTTTCTAATATGCCCTCCGTGTGTCGCTGAAACAACTCTGACCTGCCAATGTATAGGGTTTACAAGACCTCCGAAGGTGCCCTGTGGTATCTGATTAACAGCAGAAGCCTGGAAGATGTGAGGTGGTGCCGCAACAGATAAAACTTGTTCCAGCACTGCAGATTGATCAGATTGGGATCTGGGGATTTAGAAGGCCAGGGCAAAACCTTGAACTCTTTGCCAAGTTCTTCAAAACATTCCCAAACAATGCACGCAGTGCGTCAGAGAGCATGATCCTGCTGAAAGAGAACGCTGCCATTGGGGAATACCATGGCCATGAAGGAGTGTATCTGATACGCAAAGTTTAGGCCGGTAGCATGTGTCAAATTTATGTCCACATGAATGCTGGGACCCAGGGTACGTCTCATTCCCTCCACTGGCTTGTCTCCTTCCGACAGTGCATCCTGGTGCATTATTTCCCCATATGAGCATCGCAACCATTCACATGATATAGAAGAAAATGAGACCTTCCATTGGTCCAAGGTCTAAACTGCTAAAGTGCCTACTAAAAGCACTGTCTATGGTGGACAGGGGGCACTCTGACCGGTGTATGGCTATGCAGACCCACACGCAGCAGGGTGTAATGCCTTGTGTGTTACAACATATTCCTCCTGTAATGATGATTAAGAATTTCTGTGCCACTGTAGGCCTTCTGTTGGACTGGACCAGACAGGATCCTTTGTTGCCCTCGTGGCTTATTGAGCCCTAGACCCCCATATAGATCGTATATATATATATAGATCGTATATATATATATATATACACACACACACACAACGATTTAAGATTTAAAAGGTGTAGGACAGACATATGGTTGTTCGTTCCATGGCCACAGCACTGGCACTATATGTATTTCTCTCCCAGAAGTGGCTTATAAAACAAACAGGGGCTTTTTAGGGTATATTTGCACAGTAAAGAGCTGTTTATGGGTCAGGTGTGTCTGAGGTGTCAGAGACCACATACTTGTAGAAAACCGTGTTCAAGACAGAGAAGAGGGCAATGAGCGGAAGTTAGTGCAGACTGATGGTATTTGCCCAGGAGCCTAAGAACGATGTCAAAGGTATGACATGACAGGCAAGAATGAATAACTGTGCATGTGTGCACACGTTCACTCACACACGAATGCGGGCCCAACATATGCATCCCCAGTGCATACACTACATGAAACTGTGTCAGCCATATGGCCTTATTCCAACCATTGGACATCCTTCTTCTAATGTTTCATACATTTCCTAACATTTGGGTATGCAGAACAGGTCTAACCAGTCAGGCAGGATGTGAGTAAGGTCCAGGATGTGTTTTAGCAAGCTGCTTGAAGTTACTCATGTACTCAGAGGGAGTCCCCATGCAGTCTGCACTGTTGTAACTTCAGGCAGTTACACACAGGCAGAGTGAGAAAAGGGCTTTGTTCAGGAATTTGAAAATCATTTGTTCATATAAAAAGGATGAATAGGGTAATATTATCAGTAAATAAATACAAATCAGATCAAAATAATAGACTTTAAACAATCGATACACATCTGTGATCTGTGAGCTTTAAAATGTAATCAGTCTTTTATTTCTGTATGTTATTTATTTATTGATTTATTTATAGTGTTTTAGAAGATTCTATGTCAAGAGTCTCCACTTTTCCTAACTCTGGGCTTACTGGGCTGTAACTATTCATTGTGGATAAATATTATAATTAGATAATTATTAATTGCCTTTTGTATATACAGTAACATTGCCCTTGCCTAGATATAGAATAACCCCAAGGACTTCAGATTCTTAAATATAGAACATGGCATCCCTCAAGGTTCAGTGTTCTTGCTTGTTATTAATGTAAAAAGAAAATCTTTATTCTGACGTACACTGTCAATTTTGCTTTTCACAGTGGACATCAGGGTCAATAATTCTGTTCGTCCAAGGCAGCAGTTCATCAACCAATGCATAATAATGTGAGTCCAGTGAAGATCAATTAGACATCTTTATTCTAACCAGAAAGATACATACGAACACTTAACAAAACAGGCTACAAAATAGGTACCAAGAAAGAAGTGAAACACATTCATATATTCAACACTGATAATATCGTTAATATTGCATGTATGCACAGCATCCACACTGTAGCCATTCGTCTTCTTCTGGATGTGGTAGTAGTTTAAACATTTAAGAGTGTTTATTACATCTTTTCGTTTATCATAGTTTCCTCTGGTCTGACTTTAAAGGCACGCTCTGTGATGTTACAGCCATTCTGTGCATTCTGTGTTACTTTTGGGAATATAGGCATTCTGTTCTACTTACCTAAAAGAAAGTCAGCAGATCTCATGCTCCACAATAACAGGGCTATTCTGTTTCACTGATTATTTACGTTTCCGATCATGTCAATTCAAGGATCTCTGTGACTTTAAAGGACCTCAACTTCATAGAGAGCTTTGCTGCCAATCAAGTGCACACTTTTAAAATCAGACAGTATACCTTTAAATGGAACCTATCTGTTTACCCTAAGTAGCTTGTGCTTTGAACAAGAACCTTGACACTTGAGTGCTTTTCTGTTTATCTGGGGTAGTAGATTAGAGTTGGTTAGTACAGGGCAAAACTGTTCCTGGCATTGCTGAAAAGCCACCTGTTCATGTCTTCAGGGCATACAGTGCTAAAAATAAAGGTGCCAAAAGGAACCAAAAAGGGTTCTTTATGATGGAGTAGCACAAAAGAACGTGATTTGCTCACATAAAGAAACTGGTTCTTGAAAGAACCACTTGTGCAAATGAGATGCAAGACTGTCAAGAAATTTAAAGAACCATGTAATGTAAAGGTTTTTCCTAGAACCATACATCCAAGCCACTTAGGAACCTTCATTTTTAATACTGTATGCTAATGACAAACTTGATTACAGGTCAAGTAATTAATGACAAACTAAAGGCATCTCCTCAGATTACAGATGAAAGAATGAGCTCTTTTACTTGTTCTCTCTTCTACCACACAACCTGCCACATCCCGCTCTCAGGCCCTTGTTACTCTTTCTTCTCTCCCTCCGTTGAGGCGCCTGACTTGGCGTCAGACTTGGCTTTAGGAGGCGGGCTGTCGAGGAAGAAGTCATTGCAGGCCACAGTCAGCGCCCCCATGAGGATAATAAACTCGGTGAAGTCCACCTCGCCATCGTTGTTGGCGTCCAGGTCATTCATCACCCGCTCCACTGCATCTTTATCTTGTGCATTCTGAGAAGGATGAGAGTTGAGAGTTAAAGGCTGCTATGGTGGGGATATTAGTTTTAGGTATTAAATGTGATACGCAGTCAGGAACTTTATGGCTGCATCCAAAACCATATACTGCCATACTATACTACACTACTAATGAATGCATTCCTAAAGGCCGTGTGCTATTGATGAGGGGACCAATAGAATATGGTTCAAAATGACTTGAAATGACCTGGAAACATCACTACATTAAATTACACTGTACTTAACGGAGCTAAAAATGAAAGTATCTAAAATTTGTGGGTTGAGTTATAAACA
>CM067475.1:26967589-26982035 GCA_034552555.1 Semaprochilodus insignis
TTACACATAACTTAATTTATGGACATCTATGGTTTGATTTCTTTGCATGTGTGGATGGGGTGGGTTGTTACCAACATCTGGTGGGCTTTTCATGTCAATAGCGCCTTTAGAAATATATTTACTTAATATATATTTACTTAATATATATATAAAATTGGTGACGTGCAATACTTATTTCACCCGCTGTATAATAATGGAGCTAAACATACCGTACTTGTGACAAGACAATGGAGAACCATATACAGTTTTACATGTTAAATATGAAAGATGTTTTGTTCCAGAGACTGTTCAGGTAGAGTTATTTTATATTTCATTTATTATTTTTTAATCAATAATTTATTTTAAAAACGTAGCTACAGCATGTGAGTGGACACCCTACTAAGTACTTAGCATTTACTAAACAGCTTGCAAACACATTTTGTAGCCAGCTAGGAGTCTTTATACTGTTCTATTAGGTAATGTGCTCCTACTCTTCCTTGCAGAACACTTTTCTGCAACATTCTTGGGCTGTCTTGCATGCACAACATATTTCAGATCTGCCCAGAGATTTTCAGTGATGTTCATGTCAGGGTTCTGTGAGGGCCATTCCAAAACCTTGTGTTCCTTGCAGTAGCCCATGATGGATTTTGGGGTATGTTTTGGATCATTGTCCTGACTCTTTTCAGCTTCAGTTTCTAGAATGTCACATTTGCTACCAAAATTGGCTGACACTTAGTGGAATCCACTCTTCCAGTCCACAGAATGGAAATGACAGGAAGGTGAAAGAGAGAGAGAGAGAGAGAGAGAGAGAGAGAGCTGTTGGATATTAATTACAGTAATCTTCATCCACTAAATGAAAAAAAAAATTAATCTACTGTTTTATATATATATATATTACACTATACTGTACTTCCATTTTTAACTGGCCCGTCAGTCACTTCATCCTGAACCACCACACCTTTGTGAGCTTTGTGTCCTTTGTTGTCATATAGTTGGTTTAATTTGCTTGTCTGGCCAGCATATGAACAGTTTGTTTTAAGGGTTTCCTTGGCCTTCCAGATCTTGACTGCCATAGTTCCTCTTAACTAGCATTTCTTAATGACACGTGAACAGTGGGAAGCACTTTGGTAGGCTTTTATAGCCTTACCCTGCTTTGTAGACATCATCATTTCGTCAACTGTGCTTTAACACTTGCAGGAAAAAAAATTTGAAATACTTTTCTGCAGGAATTTGCATTTAATACACAGTTTAGAAACTGTTAATCAAACAGGACAAATAAATATACTGCGGCCAATAGGCCAACCAGAAATTTGGCTTAAGTTAGAGGCTTTTAGGACCCAGGAACTTTGATGAGATGGTGAATGATGAGGACTGGATTAGGGCTATATGTTATGTACATACCATAATTCCATTATACTGCTACCTATTGTGATTGCATGTGATTATATTAATGCCACGATTCATAAACACGTTTAAACATGTATCTGAATAAAGGCCGATATCACAATGAAGATGATACATTGTGTAGCCTCAGGAAGAACAGTCAGTCTGTCTGATTACCCGTCTAGAGTTTACAGAGCACAGGCAAAGGTACTAACCGTCAAAATGTTCTTCAGCTGGTTCTTCACAAGGTTTTGGAAGTCCTTCGCTCCAAGGTTCTCCTTGCCTTTTGACGATTTCAAGTAGACCGACACTACTGTCTTGATGGCCCCTTCCATGTTTACTCTTTATCTGCATATGACAGAAAGAGACAGGTCTGATTATGAGATCGAAAATCATGATTTATTTGCTTATGTGATTCACTGAAGGCCAGAAAGAGCGGAGACAACATCATATAGTTAGCAGATAGATAATTTCACTAATGAAACCTGTGTGTATTCCAGCTATTTAGGCTGCTGAGGACTGGATAAAAATATCTGAAGATCTGGAACCCATCTTTGAATCTTTGAAAATATGTTGCATCAGCATGGACACAGATCATCATTCTTCATCTAAGAAATATGGCAAACGCAATACAACCCTAGGTTTTTAGGCTATTTGGTAAGCACTAGATACCTCAACAACACAAATGGTCTGCTGGCTCTACCTGTTCTATGCGTGGAGAGTGGAAATCTTGGGGCTATGAACTGACAGTTGATTGAAGATAAGGGAAGAGAGGAGAGAGGAGCAAGTCGCCACAATGGCTCTCCGTATCTTTGATAGGTCATCTGATCTCCTGAAGGCCTAACTGCACAGTGGCTTCGTGTTACCTGAGGGACTACCAACACCCAAACTGTTTTTTTTCCCTCTTTCTCTAAACCTGTTTTCTTTCGCTCTCAAGTGGTCACGTCGCCGTTACCTACAGAGTCTCTCTCCTTCTTGCTTAATCGCTCTTTTATCTCAGTTTGCCCTGCTCCTTTGTCTCGCATACCACAGCACACATGTCACTGCTACACACTAGTGCCAGTTTTGCATATGTGAAAGCTTATAAATGTTGCATGACAAAGTAGTAATGCTGAATAACGGTGCTCTTATATCAAACTCATGTATGTACATCTAATTTTTTGGAGGCAGCTGCTCTTCACAATGATCAATAGAAGATCTAAAATTACTTGGAATAAAATCTCTTTAAATCTCTTTAAACAAACATTAAGAACGTTTTTGCCCTGCCCTGTAAAGTTACCATTTTGAAGATTGTTTTTTTAGGAGAGCGACAATTTACTGCCTCGTTTTGATATCATAACTTTACAGGAGAGGGAAAAAACATACTTTACTTTTAACGTAAGTCAATGGAACCAAATAGAAAAAATGTGTTTTTGAATTATGTTAAGAAATGAAAAAATGGAGATCCGAGGGTTTGTTCCGACAGCAGCGAAATAGTCTATTACAAAGAAAACAAAAAAGCAACAAAGAATGACTGTTTTAGCTATAGAAGAACCATTTTTGTTCCCTAAAGAACCATGTGGGAGTATAAAGTTTCTTTACCAATTTAAGGAACCATCCTGGAAAGTTTTTTTTCAGGAGGAAGAAAGATTCTTCACACTCATACATCTCATGGTTCTTCCATGGGATCACGCAAAAGAGCCCTTTCTGGCACCTCTATTTTCAGTAGTGTAGGTTAGTCATGACAGAACTGCAGTCTTGAAATACAAAATTCTTCTATAGGTTACCAAAAGATTAGTTTTTGGTGCTATATAAAACCATTTTTACCATTTTTAAAGGGTTCTATAAATAATTATACAAATCGAGTTATCCATCATAAAAAAGAACCATTCAACCATACAAAGAACAGTTTTATACATTTATCCATTTCTTTAAGGGGATAGTGCTGTCACAATGACTAGATTCAAAACTATTACTCAATAAAAACACCTATTTATCCTACAATTTACCTTCTTAATCAGATCTTATCATCAAGTTTGCATGATGATAATGCATAAATTCTCCTGCTGATATCTCACACACCTTACAATAAGGAACGCAGCCGGGTGGACACGCCCATTTACATGCATTTTTACTGTACAGTTTTTTAGTTGTTACTTCCTGTTCGTTTTAAATTAATTTGAATTAAAAACTTCCTGGTTTAGCCTTTCCAATTAAACCAATTAAGCCTCAACTTTTTTTGTTTCTTTTAATTTTGGTTTCTCAATTCATCATCAAAATAATTGTTAGTCTGCTTGATTACTAACATAATCAGTAGTGACCGCCACAGGCAGAACATGATGCAATAACACGGATGCAGTAAATTCCTTCCAGTATCTGTTCAACGAAAAAGAAACATGCCAGTGGCACATGAACAGCAGAGCAGAATGTGTGATACAGACACAGATGAAAACAACGGCAAACAGCCAATGACTTGTTAGTTCGGAGATTCCATGCATTGCTCTCTGTGTGAGTCACTCAAACTTGGACTGGAATGTTAGCCTCACTATTGCTAGTTTACTTTGAATGCAAAAAGAACCACTTAAAAGCAGAAAACAATGGATGCTTAGGCCTGAAAGAGATCTCGCCAGGTGTGTTTACTCGTGATGCACTGTAGAACTGCTCAATGAATGGAGGCATTCACCACACACACACACAAACACACTGCCCTCTTCACACCAAGCAATAAGTGTACATGTACAGGTAGTTACCAATTAGGAAACATAGCTCTTAGACTAATTAGTAAGAACAGAGAGTGTGAGCCGGCACATTACTTGCTTATTACAGTATTCGGTTTCATAGACTGTTTGACAGAGCAGTGAGGACACTGCCATGAGACTTTCTGGCATGTGGCACAGGAAATTGTTCTCGATCTCTTCTAGCAAACCTAACCAGTTCTAAATATAAGGCAGCCATAGTGTTTCCACTGACTGTCTACTTTCGACTGTAAAAGACACCCTTTTATACTTTAAGTAATTCATTAATTAAGTGTAGTCAGTAATACGTCTGATCAGCACCAGTCAGACTATAAGTTTTATAAAAATAAGTACACATCCTCTACAGACACCACCTCATACCCATTTGCTCAATTTAGCAAATGAACAGTGCAGTAATATGTGCAGTAGTGTGTTCTTTGTAGAAAATGTGCGCCGTAACAATAAAACGTAACAATAACAATAAAACCATGTACATCTACATTATTTGAGCATGGCAGCTGGCCATTACTTTGTATGTGCACGTGTCATGATAAATGGACCACAATAAATGGTTTAAAATGACCTGGAACAGAATCTAGGTCCATTCATTAACAGTAGTAGTACCATTATATTCAAGGTGTTGTTAGGAAAGTGCTGATCTACAGGTTTAATACACACAGCACTTATATATACAGTACGTTAACATTATCTCATCATCTCCAAAAAAGTAACTTTATAAGAGAATGAAAATAATACTTCTAACTTTCAATGCAAGTTTATATACCCTTGTTTCATTCTGAGTTATTTTGGACTATTTCTACTGCTCCACTGGAAATGAAGTTTGGACTAGCATTGGGCATTTTCATATTATCTAAAAAGGCAAAATAACAAAACACCAAGACAAAAACGGAACTACAAGATAGTGATTACTTATCATTACTGTCAGAACTAATCCTTATGCCTTCCTCTTTGTATACATAAACTTTGGCAAATGGATTTGTTTGGAGATTATTTTACACTTACAGTTAAGGATGTTTTTTAGCACTTCTCCTCTCTCTCTCTCTCTCTCTCATATATATATATATATATATGTGTGTGTGTGTGTGCGTGCGTGCGTGCGTGCGTGCATGTGTACAAGTAACTTCATTACTTTGAATTGGAGTTAATGGAACCAGATTTTTTCCAGGATGTTTGTGTTTCTATTGATCCTTTCATCATTAAATTTTAACACAAGACCACTGGTATTCAAAATAACTTAAAAAATCTAAATAAAAAAAGGAAATATCAGGGTTTTATTCCAACAGCATATACAAACAAGACTTTAACTTAACACAAATAGAAAAAGTCACATAAGGTACATAATTCTAGCCTAATCTTAACTCCAATACTTGGGAGGACATTCATTCATCTAATAAAGAGCATGATTATGAATGAAACATGCTCTGCTGAAACGCAGTGAAAGCAGCTGTTGAGTGCGTGAAACTGAGTGAGTGAGTGAGTAGCGTCACTGTCAGTGCTTATCTACATGACTATCTCTCTCTCTCTCTCACTCTCTCTCTCTTTCTCTCTCTCTCTCTCTCTGGGACAATGAACTGTTGTCACAAGTCCTACAAGCATGTTCAGGTCTAGGCTCCACCAACACAGTCTCCGCAAACCCATTTCTGTTGACTAGGTGTTGCTGAATGAGCTGGCTGATCTCCGCACCCCGGGGTGGCCGACCTCTCAACTGCTATTCCAGTCGTAAAGTCACATCAATGATTGAAGGCTTGGCCAGTAACCCGGATATTCCGTGGGCAGCTGAAGGCTGGAGCCAGAGCCAAAGCCCAGCGGAGGTGGTGGGCAGGGGAGCCTGAAGGCGTACTGAAGGGCTAAGTCAGAGTGCTGTCAGACTGCTGCGATGAATGATGGCAGTTAAAAGTAGCTGCCACAAACAACCTCAGAGTAGGAGTAAACTCAAACTAGCAGGTATAAAACGGCTCCAGATCCGAGATCCCTACAGAACTGCACCAGAACATCCGGCGTCAATCAGCCGAGGGCCATACACTCGCTAAACACGACCGGGGTATTTATAATGCTACAACTGAGTGACACTGAGTGAAAAGAATACCAACACTCAAAAGCCTTCTTCAGGGACTCTTCAGTCTTTAAGGGAACAGTTATACGTATATATAAAGCTTCTTAACTCTGTTCTCCGAGCTGGAAAACGTCTAAGGTTCAGATACTGCTCTCTCTTTACTACACAGCGCCTTTTCACACACACAACACGTATGTGAAAGTATCCAGCAACAGTATCAAGCGAAGCTGCTTTTCAGTACATGAAGGGAGGAAATGGAGCTGCTTCTCAGACACCGCTGCATATTATTACTCACAAAGGCCATAAAAACCCGAGGCATATCATTAAATATGAACCCTGACGGGCTCCCGTTTCTCTGCAGTGCGCGATACAGATTGGGGGAGAATGTGATCCGCCCGGTGCCATGAAAAATTCACGGAGGAACAAATTCAGCCTGCTTATAAAAGCGCGGCAGCGGCCTTCTCCCTTCAGCCGCGGGGCAGTCCAGCACAACGTTCACCCGTCAACCACAGACTGGACCGACCAGACAACCCAGCATTAATACCAGACTGGCTGGCGTGAGCTCTGTGTAATTTAGAGTATAGCAGCGCAAATTAGGGTTTACACAAATTCCTCTACAGCAGAGAAGGAGAACAAGCAGAGCGGAGAGAGGCAGGAGCAGAGCTCTACAAGTTACTGATACCAACGGTCTCACTAACAGCAGGAGACCAGTCACAATAACCACCAGCACAGCGCAAAACCAGCGGACTGAGCTCTGCTGTCTTTAGCAGCTCCTCCACACGACGCTGCAAAGTTGCAGTGTGTTGGTGAACAGGCGATTCATAGAAAGTGAGCAGAGTAAAAACCTCCGACAGCAGCGACAGAGCTCCAATCTGGCCCGAGAAACCTTAGGAAGCTGTCAGACAGCTATCTGCCCCCTTATCTAACAAACCACCACCGGAGCTCCCGACCAAACCACAAACCCGGCCCGCAGCTCGCTCTCCCCCCTCTCCCTCTCTCTCTCCCTCTCTCCACACGGCCGCGCAGCCGCGCTTCTCCAGCAAACCCGAGGAATAGAAAGGGCCGAAAACTCGACGGTTTTTAACGTGTGAAGTTGTTTAGTGGTGAGGGAGAAGCAGAGAGACCTTCAGCCCGACCGTGGAGCAGGACGAGAGAGCGTGTGAGAGTGAGAGAGTGTGAGAGAGTGAGAGTGTAAAATGTAAAACGTGGCGCTGAAGGTAGAAATGAAGCCGAGCGGCTCTCTAAGGGAAAAAAAACCCACAGAGCAGCTAAAAGAGCTCAGCGCACTTACCCTCACACACGGGACACGAACCGACCTGCGAAAAGCAGCTTTTTACACCTCTTCCTTTTCCCTCTTCTCCCGTCTCTTCCTCCTCCTTCTCTCTCTCTCGCTCTTCACCACCGCAAAAACTTGTCAAACTCGAACGGCTACAGAGTCTCTTCCGTGATTTAGGGTCTTTTTCTCTTTTAACTTTTTTTTTCCCTCTCCGCGAGTCAAGAGGGCGTGTACGAGCGGAGGGGGAATTATGGGCCGAGCTTCAGCTACAACATGGCAACCTTTCAAAAGGGAAAGAGAAAAAAGAGAGTTAGTCAGAGAGGTAACTCTGTTTGTTTTGTACTGCTGACTGAGAAGAAGAGGTTGTTGCTGGTTGTAGTTCGACAGTGATTTGGGTTTGAGGTAGATTGAGGCCCATGTACTGGAGGGATATGGAGTGAGACAGTGCATTAAACTCTTTACTCAACACTTTCAAGTCACTGTCAGATTCACTGACAGCAGCAGCACTTCAGGTGTGAGTCAGCGGTTGGTGACTGAGAGGTTCCTGATCTGTGGTAGAGGTGTAACGATACACAAATCCAGCATTCAGTTAGACAATATACAGCCTCAACACGATGATCCATGCTTCCAAAATAAGGATGTGCTTTGTATTCAAATATTAAAGGAGCAATATGTATTTTTTGTTTAAAACATTACAAAATAAAATAAGATTATCAACAGAATGTGAAGAAATAACAGTCTTGATGATGCATCAAAGACATCTATGCATGGTGTTGCAGAGATGAACACTGAAGTTAGGATGCTAACCAGCTAGCCCTGAAGAGGTGATAGTACGTCACTGTAGCTTATGTGGAATCTGTCCAACATGAGACGATGAAGAAGTAATGCTGCTGCCCTGTTGGTGTACTCTAACCTCTAGTCAATCACGTTGAAGTTCTGCACCTGGTTAGATCATTTAAGGACAGGTAGAAAATTAAAGGATCAGTAAATGCAATGATGGCTGAAGCTTTTGGCAAGCAAGAAACCAGGTTCTGCAGCAAACAAAACAAGAGATGTAAATAGAAGTGAAACGAGTTAACATTGATGCTGCTTTCCAGACATTCATGGAGAGTATAGTGATGAAGTTTGATGCTGAATTCAAAATGTTTCTTCTAGACCAGTAAGACCTGAAGAGGAAGGAGGAACATGTGTTTTCCGGTGACATGTTGCTCCTGTTGCCGGGAGTATGAATTTGACAGTTTGCATCTTAAAAATTGCTCCTTTAATATCTTCAAGTTTACACTTTGTGCACATGCTAGAGACACAATAATGGGCATACGTTTAGGGTTAAATGACTTTCACTTCTGAGGTTATATAGGCTAATATTTTCATTTTTTAGCTCTGAGTATTTACACTACACAGACCGGTTTGATTCAGATGTATAACATTTGTGCAACAGGAGTTTTTCACTGCTACTGACCTGGCAGAAATGACAGAATTTATAACTGATATATTTAGAGCCCAGTCAGTGGTTTCCCTGAAAGATAAATGCACTGTGACTAAAACTAGACCTTCAATTTGAGGCAAAACTGGCAATACAAGCAGGGAAAAAAGAATTATACAATAATGCTTATTTCTGCTAGCATCCCTGTGGGATTCTGGTAGTTTGTTAGCGCTAAGCTAACCTTCCAGGTGTTACTTGAAGCATGTGATGGACATACTAGCATATGTTTTTACCGTGTAGCAGTTGTCACACAGCTGTCACAGTCAAGCCTAGTGTAGAGCTGGTGCTGCTGTTTTCCATTTCTAACAACCAACTGGTTTGGCTACCGCTCATATATGCAGTCAGTGACATATTTGGGTGTCCAATGCTCCCAAAAAGTTGACATCCGGTTTATTCCAATGCTGCTGTCAATGGCAAAAGTTGGGAAAACTGAACAGATCATTTCCCTCACTGCAGTGGGCTATGGAATGTTGCTTCTCACAGTGGATTTATATTCCATTGCAGCTCCCCTGAAAACAACAGAATATCTGATTTGTTGTCATCCATATACCAGCAACATGTGAACGCAGCATAACTTCATAAATATACTGATAGTTAACCAGCAGGCAGATAGTTCTACTCAGCTCTTGAAGTCCTAGCTTGTTTAGCTATATCTACCCAGACACTACAGACTAAAACTATTCCTGATTGGCCAGTTTACCTCTAGGCTTTTCAGAAATGTTAACACTTTTGTTTCACCCCAACACCTAATAATGATACACGAGTAGTACTCAAGCACCTGCATACTTAAATACAAGCATGATTCTGTTGGATAAAAATGAACCAAAAATTACAGACGTGTTTATAGGTCTCGGTAGAGACAGGGGCGTTCACCATCAAGAGTTTTAAATTGTGATACACTGTTTTTAATGAGATTTTTCAATGCACTGTGTAATTTTTTTACACCCTTAGTGTAGACTGTTGTATTTAGCAAAAACGTAACTACTGGTGAGTTTTCTTCGTACAGAGGTTCATGTTGGAGCAAACTCCCAGTTCCCAGTTGAGTGTTACTTGTACGGTGCTTTTATTTGAATACTGCAGGGAAAACTCCCTGAGGGCAGCTCTACGGAAGGCTGTCCCATAAACAGCTTCATCGTTTGCTATCTGTGTAGACCTTTGTGTTTTTTCCCTCTGTGTGCTCAGAGTGCAGGGTGGCACCGCCCTTGTACTGTATGACTGTACCTGTCTGTGTCGGTGTGTGTCAACCGTCACACCTTTGTCACACCTCTAATTGTGTTTGAATAGGCTACAAAGTCCAGAGTAATTTGGACCTCAGGGCATCTAAACACTTTGCTCAAAATGGTGTATGTGGTTTTGTAATGCTTTGCTGTTAAGGGAAGAAGCCCGGTTATGCTTTAACAATTACAGTCACATGACGCAAGTGAACACATCCTCTACTTCTGCACACTGTAACACACTATTACTGTTTATTTGTTACATGTAACATACTGGGGATAAATAAAAGGGAAATGTGGCCTATTTTATGCTACCTTCAGCAAATAAATAAAAACGCTCGCTAGTCAAAATTATTTTCTTTGTGTTTGAGAAGGTGGGCGTCTTGTCTTCCAGAGGGGTCTCAACACCCAGGCTAAGAACCCCTTCTGTAGATGATGTGCTGACTTATTTTCATGCAGAAATTTCACCAAACAATGTCATTTGGGACAGTTAAAACTTTTGCCTGTGACTGTTCATAAGGACTACAACAAGCCCATGCTAATGAGCTCCCAAAGGCAGCAGCTCAGAAATTACAGTTCTCCAGAACATCAACAGCAGGGTGAACCATGACCACTGTAGCCTTCCTCGGGGATATTGAGATACAACTTACTTTTACTGTTGTGCCTTAACACAGCCCCAGTGACTTGTTTAAATAATTAAGAATGAGTTAAAAGTAATAGCTCAGTTTTATAATGGCCTTATAAGCCTTTTTTGTTTAACTATAATTACATTTTCCTTTGAATATTTTCTTACACTTAAATCCACTCAACTTACATATTAGTTTTCTGGTAGCTACCTACCTAATTCAGAAATGACTGGATAATGTAAGATTTATGAATGAATAACATGCAAAGTTCAGTTTAAATTAAGCTACATATATGATGATGAACTTGCAGAAGGTTTACTGAGTGAAAATGGCCCATATAATATCTAGGCAAACTTGTGTCACATGGTCTGGGAGAAAAGCTTTAAAAGGAATTGCACTGACTATCAATTTTGACTAGTACAAAAGTTGGAAACAAAATCATTCAGAGGGATTTGATGTCAAAGGTACCTAAATTAACCACTTGTGATGTCTACAACGCTATTTGCTATCCAAAACGACCAGTGAACCTACATTGCATGATTCAGTTGTCCTATAACCACCACTGTAAACAAGTCAGACTCTGTGCTCAGCTTCTAATTCCATAGAATTTTGTGAATGGTCAGCAGTGTATTAAGTGTCCCATCCGTATGTGACACAGCAGAAACCTGACTTTGGGTATCCATGCAACAGAATCAGGGTATTTGCCAGAACGGGCTTTGAGTTGGTGTACAGTTGCAGCATAATGACGCTATTAAATCAGGCACGTACAGCAGTCTTCTAATGACTCAAAAAAGACAAGGGTGTGTAACAAAATCCTAAGTGTATAGTGTAAGTGTAAATATACCATACACAAAAGAGCCCCATCTTATTTACCTCATGTTTGATGTAGTATGTAAACACTGCTAAGGGTTGCAAAACTTACTTTCCCCTCCTAAGCCCATATATAGAAACTACAAACAACCCATTTTGAATTCTCTGTTTTTGTGATGTTACAAAAAGTAACATATTCACCTGGCAGTTTAGCCCCGCCCATTCACATTGACGTTCCATGGACAGTTTCAGACGTGACTGCTTTTTGAATGAGGCACAATTCAGGGCAGCCAATCAGAACCTTCAGAGCACCATATCGATTACACATATAAAGGATAAAGGGAGGTTGTAAAACATTCCTTTAGAAAAACCATACAAACGTCACAAATGGACCTCAGCAAGATATGGGCCCTTTGAAATGGTTGAATATACCATGTATATATTATCCTATATTACATCCATAAGGTCCATAAAGGAAAAATGGCAAGACAGTCTTGGGAATAAAACAATAACTTCTTTTATTTCAAGTCACCTGCTTTGCCCAATGGTTAACTAAACTCCTGTTTCTATCTGACCTGCCTGTTAGAGCTGTGGTACATTTCAATTTGGTTGCCTGGAACCTTAATGGCTGTAGCCACCATGCTTGCTCGCCAGCTTTCCAATCAGCTGCCAGAACTCCTGGAAAGTCAGTTCGCCATCATTATTCTCGTCCAGTGAGCTCATGAGATGGTCAATCACGGCTGGATCAGTGGCGTTCTGCGGGTAATCAGACAAGACAGAGAGGCATTCATGTCCAGTTTAAGACTGAGCGACAAACTGTTACAACAGCAGCTCCATCAAGTGGTAGTTTGAGGTACTACACATGCTTTTCTGCTGACTAGATACAGGGAGCTCCTGTAGGCCCACAGAGCATCTTACCTTCATTTTAGAGTTTATTTCTGCTGTGAGCACAGTACATGGTCTGAGGTTTGTATGGTCTCATAAAAGCACTAATTACATTACACAAACACCCATTTTCTCTGGTACGTATTAGACTCATGGCTGATAACGGTGGAGACACCTGAAACAAGCGATGTCAGATTACATTAAAAGCAACCACCGCCTGATAATGGCACAAGATAACTTCACAACCTTAAAAATGTACTTGATAACCTGAAAAAAATGCAATTATAACCAAATCCAAATGATTACTATATTACAGTAACATGATCTGATTACGTTCTGTTTTGGACTACTTTCATTCAATTAAGTAAAGACAAAAAAAGACTTTTTTTCTATGAAGAAAAACACAAAATATACAAAATGTGACTTAACTGTACACTCTTTATATTTAACTTCCGTTTGAAGAGTAAGAAAACAACATCTCAACAGACTCCTGCACTGAAACAAGCAATGTCTCAGATTATTACGGATTATTATGGGGGCATAAAAAGATGATAAAATGATAAAATCCTGAGGGAAATGAGAAAAATTGGTACACTGAGACTATAACTATAGAATTATCCCATTCAAGAATTATGCAAATGCAGTTCAGTTTAAAAACTACACAGCTCTCCTGCCTCTTATTTTCTTAAAATAAATCAGTTGCTTACCAAACCAAATGATCTCATATGACGTCATATGATGTTCCAACTGCTAAAATGTCTATATTAGCTCATTATACTTCATATTGGCGTGTTGTGCTTGAACTCCTGGGATTACAGTCTTTGACATAATTTATAGACGCTTCCTAAACTCTTAACCGCTTTCAGCTGTCCCCACAAATCAATGCGTCCAAGGAGTTTAAAAGACAATCATTTCACACAAAAACTATTTCAGTGCTGACAGACTTCAGTACAAATAATGATAAGTTACACATATATGTTGTACCTATGACAAGTGAAACTTTACTGCTAATGATGTGTCGTATAAACCAGAGTAAACACCTTATTCAGCTGCAGCTTTAGGTTTGACAGCAATAATATACACCTACAAAAATGTCTATAAACTGCATAAAAGCCAGCAAACTGCTGCTTGGGAGGGGGAATGTTTAAAAAATCCCTACTGGTAGCAGAACCCCCCTCCCTGCTTCCCAAAACAAAAAACTCTACAAGATTCATGTGACATTGTTCAAAACAGAGAATTCAGGCGAAAAGCGAAGTGTTTGCTTGTACGTGTTTCCACTGTAATCCTGTAGATATTCAGAGTCTTTTTATAGTATGCCTGTATTCAGATTACTGTTGTTTATAGTAGCTATAATGTAACATAGTTACGCTTTCTTGTATCTGGATTACATAACTCCACTACAAGTATTGCATTACTACTCAACCTGTTCACAAGCCAATATGTGAATGGGGAATACGAGAAGCATGGTAATAATAAGGAGAGGAGCGTCTGACCTTGACCAGGTTTGGTAGCTGAGACATCACAAGGTTTTGAAATTCATCTTTGCTGAGGGTGTGTGAGGAGCCATCTTTGCCGGCGTAAGCCTTAAACTCGTTGACCAGCACATTAATGGCAGACTCCATGTTGGGAGGGCTGGAGAACTTGGAATGCACTAGAATGACAGAAAAGAATGATGTTGGCCATGCACTAACAACCGTACAAGCAGCTTCCTTTGCAGAATGAAGTGAACTGAAGGGGTCCTTATCATTTTAAATTTATTTTTTAAAAATAAAAGAGCTTGATGTAGAATGTAAACAGCCTTGAATGTTCAAAATGTGCGGTTCACTTCCCAGCTGGATGCATACTGGGAAGTTGTGAAAGGCAACACATTGGCCTGCCTCTTCTGTCTACAGCAGTTTAGCCCCACCTGCTCACAGGACGTTAGGAGTGTTTCAGCTTTTAGAAGGAGGCCAAAAAAAGAGATCATTTGCATATATTAGTCTTAAAGGTACAATAACAAAAA
>CM067475.1:27005889-27029375 GCA_034552555.1 Semaprochilodus insignis
TGTTCCTACTATGGACCATAGATGACAACAATACGTTGTCTCGGGTAGTGATGCACAACTCCAGGTTTTCCAGAACTTCGGACTTCGATTTTCTTGCCGCTGGAATTAATTTCAACCATCGATTTTAATCGATTTGTCTTCGTATTCGTCAGCTTATTACTTGACTTCCGATCCACCTTCAGTGAAACAGCAGTTACCTTAATGAGGGCGCACTTGTTAATAACGGCGCCAGGATGTAACGGCCCCATTAAGGTGGAACGGAAATCTGAATTACAAGCTGGAAACGGAACAAATTTTAGCTTCATCCCCTTTTCCAGAACGTTAATTATTTATGTTTGGTGTTTGTTTATCTACATTTTTTAAATAATTGTTTATTGCGATCCCAGTCCTGAAAGTAATGATCTGCGCTGTAATACGTATAGATCCGTCAGTGCTGCTGCTGTTTACGCCTGCTGACTGCCCGGTTTAGACAAAGTATGTGTGAGAACGGTTCAAGAGAGTATTTTTAAATATACAACAATGATTATATTTTAAACATACCTACACGTGTACTTAACGCTATAGAGCATCTCACTGCAGCCCTCCAGGACCGTGACTGCACTCTCATTATGGTTATAACTCATTTGAACCAGATGTGTTTATAATACTTTATAGTATATTTAAAAAATACTTACCATAAAAACATTTTTTGATTACCATTTCAAATAATTTCGTTATTTAGTTAAGTTATCTCAACTGAGAATTTAGCCAAATACTAAAAATAGCAACAATCATAACCTGATTGTCATGCTGAGCGCGTTCAAGTCCATTCTAAAGGAGAAAGTGGTTATGATCTGATGATTCGGCTCTGTATCAGAAAGAGTTTTAACAGCAGGGGAAATATATACGGAGGGGGGCTCGATATAAATTCATTCAATATCCAATACTAAAGCAATTAGACAGTAAGGCACGGTAGAACACAAAAGGTTTACATTTTTCCACAAAACACAGAAGAGAGGACATAAAAACTCCGCAGTTTTAAAACTTGCCAGAGCGCGAAAAACCCGGCGTACACGACACCGGAAATGATGTGCATTTGTTGCGCGTCGTAGTCCAAATCGGAGTTCCGGTTCAACTCTGTTACAAGGTGTAATGAGGCAGCTTTTAACAGTGTTTAGAAATAATGAATGCCGTTATCTAGTTAGTCATCAGCGTGACGTTTGAACGTCTTGGGGCATCTACGGGACTGTAAAATGAGTACCTTACAGATTTGAGAAGGCACCATTACCGTGGTTAAGTATTTTGTAGCAACACGTGCTGCATTTTAGTTGTCTTTATCGCCCATGCTTATTCCAACATGACAATGCCAAGCCATATTCTGTATGTGTTACAACAGTACGGCTGTATGATCAGTGTACCTGTACATTCAAACATTTACCACCTTGCTCGCCTATCCTGGTTTTGATAGCGATGACCTTGTTTTTTTTTTTTATTAAAAGAACTAACACAGCAGTTTGCCATTTGGGGAATTGTAGACAGTGTTATCATTAGAACTTCAACTCAAGAATTTCAACCCATTGTTCTGCTACTTTTCATCAGCACATACAGAACAGACTTTCTCAGAAACATAACTGTATAAAGAGAGACAAAAGTCTTTATTTCATTTTTATTTTTCGGTCCCAAAAACCATCATAATAACATTATATCAATAATAATATTAATAAAGAAAATAAAAAAAAAGAAAATAAAATAGCTTCAGTTTCCACAACCTCCAGATTTTAGCCTACAGGCTCCTGGCATGTCCATTTGTAGGTAAAGGGGCGTGGTTTCAAGCTAAGGCGAGATGTCATCTGGTGTCAGTCAGGAATGTAGAGGTGGTGGGCGGTGCTTTAGGGGCAGGGTTAAGAGGAGGGCAAACCCATTGCAGGCTATTGCTGAGATACCTATGGTTAAACCAGAAACAGGGGGGTAAAATTTCTAATTAACACACATTTCCCAAAGAAATACATCATAGAGGGTATGTCACTTTTCCACCAGAATATGCCCTCAGAGGCAAAACATTCTGCAACATGGCTGTGTTTATTTTGGGGTAACAGCAAAATCAGGAACAAATCAGGTAATTATCTGCTTAAAATTTTAAAAAGCAGTTGGACTTCAAAGTAAAATGTATCTTCTTGTAGTCATTATCTTTAAATGTTGCTCTGTTTCAAGTAAATCCTGAAGGTAAATTGGGTTGTTCTAGCTAACACTGATGATTCAACAGTGTTGAATGATTAACTTCCACACAGCATGTAAATCATGGGACAACTACATAACAAAGTTCCTCAAAGCAACAGGACTGATACCTGCTGAGACTGTGTGTCTGGACCTCTGCTGGCCAAGCGGCTCAGAATGTTTCTCTCGGACATCTGTAGCCTTACAGCAACTGGCGGTATCCTGGCAATGGTCGCGGGGAGACGGGTGACATCTGCCTTCATGTCACTCAGCAACTCCTCTAGCTGTTTCAGCACTGTTAGAAATGCGGTGTACAAAAAAAAGTGATGAGAATCAGCACTTCTGCTTATTTACATTCCGATAAGGGTGGGCAAGGGTGGGTACATCATGATACAGTATTTTTTGATGCACAATATTTTTAAACGGAACAATGCCATCAACTCAACATTCCACACACTGTGATGCACAAAATGTTACTTAGGATTAACTGTGCTCTCTTGGTCATGAAACACGCAGTTGGTCAGTGCTCAACGAGATGCACAAAACTGCATATTTGCATCATAAAAGTCAGTCACATTGCTCGCCCCTACATTTCACTGAATGAGTATTGTTTTTCAAAAGTTTCTGCACTATTTATCAACTACAGTGCCAAATAAAACATGCCGAAATTTGGCAGACAAAAGGCAAACCAAAAAGACTAAATGAAGAAACAAAGATCCAACTTGGCAAAAGGTATTCAGATAAAATAATCAGCAAACAAAGGATGGCACCATGTTTTGCTCTGAAATCACGCACCTTTGTGCAGGACGGCATTGGCAGGTTTGTTGCCGGACATGGACTCTTTGCTGAGATGTTGATGTGACTCCGCTAAGCATTCCACCTCACTAAAGCGCGTGTTCAGAGCCATGGAGGGGTGAGACGGGTCCTCAGTCATATTTAAGTATGCTGCTCTTCGCAGTTGTTCCTCAATCACCAGAGCCTGCTCCAACAGCTAGAGAAAGTCCACAGACAACAGAAAAACATGAGTTTAATTCAGGTTCATAACTGCAGAGTCAAACCCACACACCATTCCCAAAAGTTTAGCCCTATACCTTAAATCTCCTGGCCAGAAACTTGTTTTTGATCTCCAGGAAGTTTCCTCGGTTCATCTCACCCTTGAAGGGCTCATTGAGGATTGCGAACTTAACATCGTTCTGAATATCCTGCCACCGGGCATAGCCGTGTCTGAGAAAAACGAGTTAAGGACACCAACACAGCACAGACTCTTACAAGGATCGTGTGCACCTCTCATTCATGTATATCCGGAAACAATGCAAAGGATACTGTATGATGCCAGCGAGAAGCCAGTAGTCATGGCGTCGATGCCAAATCTCATTGGTCTTCTTTGTAACAGTGGCTGCGCGCTCCTCATTCTGCCACAGGGAGTGCAGTTCTGCGTGACAGAAGTTCAGTGAATAAGCAAAAAGCACAAGAGGAACAGAAAGAAAGTCATGCCAGCCAGTCTTCTTACCAGTAAATCCTCCGTCTGCTATATTGAACATGAAACGAGTCTTTGCTTTCTTTTTCTCTTCACTTGCTCCTGCTGCCACTCCATCTTTGGCACTGTCTCCATTCTGCAACTTGGCTGGCTCATCTGTCTTGCTAGCCTCCTTTTCCTCCTTTTGGTCTAGAATAAGGGGGTGGGTGGGAAACAGAGCAAATTATAGCATACTGCAGAAGAGCAAGTAAGTAAGCATGTATTAGTAAACCATGCCATTATTTACCTTTCTTCTCATCAGGAGAAGGGGTGGTGTCCATCTTTTCTGTTTTATCTTCTTTCTTTTCATCTGCCAAAAGAAAGGATAAAAAAAAAGCTAATTAAAGGGGGAGAAACCAAAAAAAAAAAAAAACCCACACACAAACATCTAGTATACAGAAGCACATATCTACATTCTATACAAAATACCATCAACCAGATCTTTATATTGTGTAGAATCAATTAAGATGATCACCTTTGCCCTCAGAGTCATCTTTCTTAACTTCAGACACTTCAGTCTTTGCCTCGTCTGAGATCTTGTTTTGCTCTCCAGCATCTCCAGTCTTCTCTTTGTCTTTCTCTTCACCATTGCCTGCTTTTCCTGTCTCTGTGGCAGATTCACATGCCTTGTTTTTCTCTTCTTTATCATTCTGTTCAGTCGGCGAAGGTGTTTTCTCATCGTCATCAGGAATGGCAATGACCTATAAGATGGGCTTGGAATTAGCTTCAGATTTTCAAAAGTTGTTCATGTGCAATATGCAAAATTAATTTCACTCTTTACTCACCTCAGATTCTTTCTTATTGGATTCCTTACTCGCCTGATCACCCTCTCCATCTTTCTTGAATTCTTTCTCTTTTTCAGCCTCTTTGCTACCATCTTCTGACTTTGAGGGATCTTCTGCAGAGGGAAGGAGAGTAATCAGTGAGATATTTATTAAAAAAAAAAAATCCTTTCTAACAGAAAATCTCAGATTATACTCAAGTAAGCACAAAAAGTTTCTACATCTTGGTCTATATGAATCCACAGTGAATGTTATAGAATTTGGTTTCAGTGTACACTGTGCAGCACTGTTTAAACAGCAACAAAAATAAGTTGGTTACACCATGCAGTGAACTGCAACTGTGGACGTTAACGCCACAATTCTACTTTAGTTATAAACTCATTTTAAAACACCGTTAATAAGCTGCAGAAACCTGGTGCAGGTGTGTTGGGTTGTGTGTCAGCTGGAGTGCCAGTCGAAGGAGTTTTCCCTGGGGAGTCTGGATGACCAGCGGCAGCAGCTGCAGCTTTTTTATTTTCTTCTAGCTCCATCATCCAGGGCATAGACCACTGACCATTCACATGCTCAAATTCCTGCACCTGGTAACAGATAGCATAGGGAGGCACAAATGACATATAGCCAACTGGACAGAACCATCACTTATGTCAGAGTGAATCAAGTAAATAAATAATAAAAATAAAATAAATATCATCACAGCCATGTTTTATTCCAGAAATGTTGCTCACCTTCTTACGGATTAGCGACATCACTCCGATTCGAGTGAGGACATGTTGCCGTGACAAACCTTCCCGTGGCACACCGTCAGCAAATGTTTCAGCACCATCAGCACCAGGCTCACACAAGTGCCTCATAAAGAGCGAGACATATGCCCTAAGCAAGAGAACGACGACAGTTAGAAAACAGTGCAACACATTGAGCCCAGCACTGACCCCTGTGGCACAGACTGGGATACACAAGATACACAAAACTGGTGCTCACTTGAACTCCTTCTCAGATTTCCCTCGCAAATCCCTAACCAGCCACTGGGTGGTAAACGCATCCTGGGGTGGCATCCCATAACGCATCACAGCATTCAAGAAGGCCTTCCGCTGGCGTGCGTTGAAACCCAACACCTAAACCAAAAACATCATGTTGAAGGGTGGGAACAAAAGGCCCACACTGACCAAGTCAAGTTACTTGCCTGATGACAAGAATTAAAACCTTAAGGTTACACAAGCTCACCTCGATGTTGCCTCCCACTCTGGCCAGCAGGGGGGGTAAAGGTTTGTCCTTGTCATTTCGGAGACCTTTTCTGTTCGGTCTACGGGAATTTGCTAAATTTAAGAAAATGGATCTTTATGAGTACAGCGCAAAATACCTGCATTTTACATCACATAAGCTGTATATACTACCTTAGTGCCACTGATTATTTAAAAAAAAAAAATTTTAAGCAATTTACCTTCAGCACGCTCATCGAAGTCCTCATCTCCTTCTTCAGAGGCAACAGAGTAGTCTGACTGACCATCAGACTGGTCATCCTGCCAGTCTATTGTGAAAGGAGAAAAATAGTGAAGTTAAACAAAATAAAATCCACTTCCCTGCTCAAAGTGAATTAGAAAACTGTCATTCTGTTTCAGCTCACCTTGAGAGGTTAAAAATTTATGTATAAACATACCTCTGTCCTCCTGAGATCCATCATTGTAGTTGACTTGCTTACGGATACGCTTGCCCTTGCCAAGGTTTCGGGCCAAGTCCTCCTGCTGCTGCTCATAATGGTGCCGGAGCAGCTTCTCCCAGTAATCTGGGTCCACACTCTCTTCCTGCTTAATGATTTCTCTCTGTACCTCCTCTTCCTGTAACAGCATGAAAGGTGGGGTGAGAAAACAAAATATTTTAGTTTTAAGAAACAAACAAAAACCCCACAACAATACACTACAACTGTACTACAAAATTGCTCGGCAGGTTTGTGCCCCTCACCTCATCGTCCTCATCTTTGACCACATACTGAGCCACTTTGAAGGAACTGAGGTACTCATTCATACTCTGGAGCTCTGTGTCCTCTGTAGCATCCTGGTTACGGTCCAGCAGCCGGTCTATGGCCTTGTCATCATAATGAATCACACTGCTGTCCTCCTCTTTGTTCTCTCCTAATGGGATTATGGGAAATAACACAGCAATATTAACTTTACTGTAGTTAGGTTTGTACCACCAGGAAGTAAAATATTTGACCTAAAAAATTATATAATAATTAAGTTTAGATTATTTATGCACTGAAACACGCTGTTAAATACTCACCTTCTCCCTCATCTTTAAACAGCTCCTCTGTACCAAATTTGAGAATGTCGTCCAGTTCTTGCTTGGACATGGAACCCGTTTTGGAGCCCAAGCCAGGTCGTACCACCAAATGGGTAAGCATCATCTTTTTCTTGGCCACCTACAGAGGAGAAAATATTGATACATGGTTCATACAGTTGGGTTAAAAAGGTAGAAACCAAGATAACATATTGAGGTTGTTCTGGAAAAAGCTGATACCTGAGTAATTCTCTCCTCCACAGAGGCTTTGGTCACAAAACGATAGATCATCACTTTCTTGTTCTGACCGATTCTGTGTGCTCTGCTGAAGGCCTAGATAAAGAAAGATAATAAATAAATAAATAAATAAATACATAAATAAATAAAACAAACTAAACACACACTGAATCCATCACATTCAAAAACTACCTAATATCTTGTTCTGTTTAGAGAATGAAATGGACAAATTCATTAGGAAGGCTGCAGTGATGCACCTGAATATCGTTGTGAGGGTTCCAGTCTGAGTCATAGATGATGACTGTGTCAGCGGTGGCCAGGTTGATACCCAGACCACCAGCTCTGGTAGACAGAAGGAAAACAAACTGAACTGCACCCGGAGCTGAGGGAGAGATGAATAACAATTCAGCTTACATTCAACAGAGACAGCCATATACATCTAAAGAACTTCACTAATTCTTCGGAAGAAAAAAAGGGAACATTACTACATGGCAGAGTACAAAGTTGGGGTATAATTAATGGATAAATAATAGACTCACCGTTGAAACGATCGATAGCTTCCTGTCTCATTGCCCCAGTAATACCTCCATCAATACGCTCATACTTGTAGCCCTCATTCTCCAGAAAGTCTTCTAGCAGGTCCAACATTTTGGTCATCTACCAAAAGTGCAAGACTTATTATTTTCTGCAAGATCGTTAATTCCGTTTGTGGAAGTGTTTGTTTGTGCACAAGTGTATACCTGAGAGAAGATGAGCACCCTGTGCCCTCCCTCTTTCAGCTTGCGAAGCATCTTATGGAGCAGCAACAGTTTCCCAGAAGCCTTAGTGAGGGCACTGCCGTCATACATCCCATTAGGCATCTTGGGTGCTTCCTATTTCAAGTTATCACAAATATTAGCAACACGTAATCAGACCATTTCTGCATTATTTTCAAGTGACCCCTTTACCAATTCAGCAGAAATTTCAAGTGAGCATACCATAGCAGCAACAGGGAAAAGGTAGGGGTGGTTGCAGCATTTCTTTAGGTCCATCACCACATTGAGCAGGGAGACTTGGTTTCCACCTCCTCGAGTGTTCAGGGCCTCAAAGTTGCGGGTCAGGATGAACTTGTAGTATTTCCTACAAATAATATAACATTTATGACCTTTACTGGGGTCTGCAAACTAATGAAAATGCAAAGGGTCAGGTTCTTAGTCTACTATGTTATAACGCTGCTCCTTTAAAAAGTACAAGGCTACAGTCTTGAGGATTCTTAAGTGATCAAAAGTCTGACACATTCTACTGAAAAACATACATCCAACTACCCCCTCCATTCCATTCATTCCGTCCTCTCACTCACTTTTGCATGGGACTGAGTTCCACTCGGACAATAAGCTCAGTCTTGGAGGGCATGTGTTTGAACACGTCAGCCTTCAGCCTCCTCAGCATGTGCGGTCCCAGCATGTCATGCAACTTCTTAATCTGGTCCTCTTTAGCAATATCAGCAAATTCCTCCAGGAATCCTTCCAGATTACTAAGGGAGCACATCAGGACATAGAGTTATGATAGTTCACAGGACTAGTATCTTACACACAGACAGACAGACAGACAGACAGACAGACAGACAGACACACACCTGAATCTCTCTGGGGTGAGGAAATTCAGCAAGTGGAAGAGCTCCTCCAAGTTGTTCTGGAGAGGAGTTCCAGTAAGCAGCAGCTTGTGCTGAAGAGAGTAGCCATTCAGCACTCTGAAAAACTGCAAACACAGGAACAGTGATGGCAATTAAAGACCAGTATATTTTCAACGCTAAATTTAGGAAATAATCTAGCCAAACTCCAAAGAACAGTGAATATCATTTGTCAAGGTATCATTCCTTTCAATTCCCTGCTTCTGCAGATTTTGATACACTTTAGAGGATTTTTTTAAGCTGAAGGAATATTCCGTCAGTTTCTTTAAACCTCTAAGCTTCATATCTCATGGTATCTTATCCAAACAAATATTTTAATGCAGTTTGTGTTGAGATGGAAGGACTAACCTTAGACTGGTTGTTTTTGAGCCTGTGGGCCTCGTCCACCACCAGACAGGCCCAGTCGATGGAGCCCAGGACAGCCATGTCAATAGTGATAAGCTCATAGGAAGTTAATAAAACATGGAACTTTACAGAGGCTTCTTTCTGCAAGTAAAAGGAATCACGAAGATTAATAAGAATATTTACATGCATTTAATAATCTGATCATAATCATTTCTGAAGTTATCTGATTAAGTAATCATGCAAACAGCATACTACGATTTCTTGATAAAAAGTTCAGATCTCACTGATCAGATTTCTCTTATATTCTGAGAACTTACACCCTTGCTCTGATTTCCTTCATTTCTCAGTCTGCGCATGCATGCTAAAATTTTGTGCTTAACAAAATGAAGGACTTTATTTAAAAAAAGTGGCTTGATGGAGAAAAAAAAAAAAAGCTGCAGCATAATGTTTACATCACATTCTGTGAGCTCACTGGCTGGGTACAAATTTTCTGCTGTTATTGGTTTATTAAGTGCATATGTTCAATGCACCACAAAGACAAAATACAATACAGTGGATGACGTTTGTCCATCAACATCATAAAAATGAAACTTATCCAAGTGCTTACTTCATTATGAATGTTCAGACATTTGCATATGGGCTATTAGTCACACCCTTTTGGACAATCTTAACATAAATCCAACACAATCATTTTACACTCTGCTGCTCAACTCACCTTCATCCTGGAAGCCTTCTTGCCTCCACGAATGGCGTTGTCCTCAAATGAGAATTCATTTTCTCGAATGACAGCTCTACTGTCTTTGTCTCCCACATAGGTGACCACATACATGTCCGGAGCCCACATTTCAAACTCTCGCTCCCAATTAATGATGGTGGACAGAGGGGCACTGACCAGGAATGGGCCCTTAGAATGACCCTAAAGAAGGTAAGACAAAAACCACGATTTAGTCAAGGCACTAATCATATGGCTACAAATGGAGTTCACACTGTGTATGCTGAATAAATAGGGCTGCTGTTGCATATTCAAGTATTTTTTTTGCTTTTTAGAACCAACCTACAGAGGAGCTTCGCAACCACAAATTAAAATAATTTCCAGTCAGACTTGTGTTCGGTGAGACATATTTCATTCATAGAATGACAGCTGCACCTAACCAGCAATTACTGTTCCTTTTGTTGGAACTACAGGTAAACGTTTTATTAGAAAAATTCAGGAAAATAAATCACTGATGCACTGATGTTGCAATAATCTATAGGTTAATTATTTTATTGCAATATTTAATTCTAAAAACAAATAAAAAATAAATACTGTAAATGAAGATCAAGGAATATGAACACAAATAATTTAATGGTCTAAAACAAATATATAAAGGTCTCATCTTGGCTATAGAACTGTAGATGTATTCTACATATCGGCCTGCAGGTGGCAGACAAGCTATATACTACACCCACCTACAAGCAATGATGGTCATCCATGTTGATTAAATCTGTAAATTGCAATGAGGATATGCTCTCAAATCAAAATGGCAACCCCACTACCTCATACAACTAACTCATACAAGCAAATGCCTGCATACACACAGGGGCATACATGCACGCTTTCCCCACGTACAAACCTCTTTGTACAGCGAGTAGAGGAACACGGCAGTCTGCACAGTCTTTCCCAGACCCATTTCGTCGGCCAAGATGGTGTCAGTGCCCTGAGCCCAGGAAAAGCGCAGCCAGTTCAAACCTTCCAGCTGATATGGATGCAACGTACCACCCGTTGCATCTAGATAGTCTGGCTGACGCTCAAACTTGATGGTGGGCTACAGAATAGGGAGCAACATGGATTCCATTAGCTTAAAACTATTAAGTAGCTTACATGCATTTGTCACTGTATATGAGTGCCATGAAGATTTCAAGCAATCGGATGCCATTGTAACTAAATATTATATATTTAATTACAATATATTTATAAATATTATAAAAATTTGCTGAATCGAAAATGTTTCTCTATGGAGAAATGTCGTTTAAATGTGCATTTTCTGCTCTCTAGGACTGAACTGTTCAAGACTGTACTGAATTAGTTCCAGTCACAGCCCATAATCTTAAAACAATCAAAACATACCAGAGAAATATTACAGACTGCACTTACACAAAGCATAATAAATAACATACAAAGCATCATCAATAAATGTTACCACTGCCAACAATACACATAAGCCAGTGATGATTAACATTCAAACGATTAACATGCACTATTAGCCCCACCAGACTTCATTCAATTTAAATATTTTGGAAAGAAATGTTTCTTTACAGGAAACCTTTTATGCTACAGGTGCAAGCAGCACAGTTAAAGCAGACTCACATCCACAACAGGATTCTCCGGGGGTCTGTCCAATCTCCTCATCTTGCCTTTGACCTTCATTTTCTTATTCGGCCTCCCGTCATCTCCCATCATAAGTTCCCTATCAGAGAGAATGAGCTTGCTTACTGGTATTCACACACTTGAGCTGGAGTAGGTGATGTGTTTTAGAAACAGCATGAACATTTCAACAGCAATCAAATAAAAAGTGCTTACAATAAAAAGAAAATGTATTTATTAGTTATTTGTAGAGCCTACATGACTTCAGAAAACCCCAAACAAACATTTAATTCAGACCAAACGAAATGGGTCTACCTGCCTCATGACCTGACCACCTACTCATATCTGCTCGTGTGGACTTCGACATATGTCCAAGCAAGCTAGTTACATTATTCATGTACGTAATCTGTCTGCACTGTAGTTGTGAGTTGTGCTGTTTGACTGTATTGTGGTGTCGTCATGCTGCGCTGTAAGTAGTTCAGTGTAAAAAGAAAATAGCCTGACTTCGTTAGGTACACTTTCACAACGACTTATGTCGAACAGCCTGAATATGTGGGGTTTTGCTTTCAATTTCTAGTGAGAGGAGGCCAGCTGTGAGTGCCCCAGATTCACCATGTTCTTTGGCGAGTGTGGAGATGGACCAGACTTGTGACTGAGTTTCTTGAAGAGTTACAATGTTTATTTATTAGTCTATACTGGCTTTAAAAATGAGATCATGTGTTTATGTGTAGTTATGACAAAGATTCTTCAACTTGCACAACGCATTGTGCACCTCTCCTATGCTCCCTGACAGGACTAGTCAGGCCGTGCACATTCATATGTTTTTTGGGGAGTGGCTTTACAAGAGGGGCTGAAATTAAACATTGCTCAACAAGATCCATGCTGGAAAAATTAAATACAATGTACAAAGTAACAAATCTGGTTTGAAAAAAAAAAAAAAAAACATTTCTTTGGGAGAATGAGTAAAAAAAAAAAAAAAAAAAAAAGTATTACGTGATCAGCTTTACAGCGATAAAGTACATACACTTGCTCTCCTGGTGACCCGACATGTGAAACTACTCAATTCAACTATTCAAAACTATTCACACCTGTTATATTTAATCGCTCACCTATCACTCATTAATTAGGATAATAAAAACCTAATTGTTCAGAGTACTGAAGGAACTTGCAGGAACTGAGCACATGCCACAGCAGTGAACAAGTAAAAAATTAAGCATGCACATTTGTGTGTATGCATGTTTTATACCTGTGGTTCCAGTACTGCAGTTTAAAAGACTCATATTCTGGGATCTCCATGTCCTCCAACTCCCAGGTAGCCTGGTCATATTGCAGATCTCTCCACTTGATGAGGTAGTGACAGTTATTTTTCTTATCCACACTAAACAGGAAAAACATACTCATTATTAGAGGTTAAATCTTTAACATGATCTCGAGTTTTACGCTAATGCAAAGTTAGACCTGCCTGAAGTGATGTCTGATAAATAGCCACTAAACTAAACAACGGAGTGTAATGGTCTTCTTGAACCTGATCTTTACTTTCCTATGAACCACACAGAGAAATCTCTGGCATGCTGTAGGAACTGGTGTTGCAGGACTTAAGTCTCACCTGTGACTGAGGATGCGTTGGATCATCATCCACTCCATTTTGATGCCAAAGCGGTAATACTTCTCCTCCATCTGAGCATAGATGGGGTCTTTGTTCTTTCTCTTGTCACTTTTATCTTCATCACCCTCACCTCCAAAGTCTATAGGTGGGGGCTCGTCCATGTCATTCTTGCGCTGGTAGTTTCTGAACATCACCTGGCAATGCAGTTCCAGCTGAAGAGGAGAAAAAGTAAGTCTTCATGTAGAACTGACAAAGAGTGGAAATTGGCTGATAAGCTATGTTTCTTCCTAGCTACTGATACTCATTATGTCCCAACTGATGACAAATTGCTTGAAATCAATAAAACACTACTCAAAACTGCCCTTCAAGTGTTCCAGCACCAGTCAACAGTGAGCATTTATTATTTACTTAATCCATGACATCTCATAAGTGTTTTGTGGTATAAGCATACAACTGTGAAAGCTAACAAATGTGGAAAACTACTGCTGTCAGCTTGAATATCTGGTATCAGTTAAAATAATTGTGATACGGCAATATAGTAGTAAATGGGACAGGTTTACTTTGACACTACAGTCTGTACCACATGAGAGAAGTTTCCCTAATGGCATTTGTATAATTGACCATAACCACTGAACTATACCCTTAATCTAAAAAGAAACATTATATGCACAGACCTGCAGCTCAGACACCCAAGAGCAGTGCCAATAGGACATGTTCTGCCACTTGACAAAGAACTCTCTCTCGGGCCGTCCAGCCAAAGGAGGAGGGTCAGGGGCATCGGCTGGAAGGTCTGGGGGTCGGGGCACAGGGGTGGGTGGTGGTGGATCGCCCCAACGCCAGGTAAGAATCTTCTGCACTTTCCCCTTCATGGCAGGACACTGAAATAGAAAGGTAAACCAAGTCATGAACCTAATGACACACTATAAACAAACTAAGATTATTTCTTCAGGCACAATTAAAGGGTGAATGTTTAAATTTAGCCAATTCAGCTCCAGACACATTTTTTTGGAATACGTAAATGATACCAAAAAACTATCAACACCATTCTCAACTTCGGAGCCATCTAGTTACTTTGCAACTTACAGTGCAACGAGGACAAATCCACTCTCCATTAGGTATTTCAGGCAGAGGTGGGTTGAGGCAGTGGATATGGTAGGAAGAGGGACATGAGTCACAGCAGAGAAGCTCTCCTCCATCTTTACACACTCTACAGAATTCCATGTGGTGGTCATCCTCCTCTGCCTCGCCTGCAGCTGCATCATTCTCCTCCTCTCCTTCTGAGCCCTCCTCACGTGCCTCCCACTGAATACCTTCCTTTTCCTGAAACAGATTTATTTTATTTATTTATTTTTTTAAATGAACCATTTTCCATGTTTCAACAAAGAGTTAATATAAAATACCTGAAAATATCTGAAAAGTTTTTAATAAGAAGCAAAATGTAAGGTTCAAGAAGGTAACTAGGTTACTCGAATCGTGAACAAACATATAAAAGACACAGAAGACAGATTAGGCAATACAAAAATAATGAAATCATGAAGTTGAAGATCTTGCATCAAGAAAAACAATCAAAACTGACTAGCTTAAGTGGGACAAAGCATCAATTCAAAAGTAGGTCATTCAAATCAAACAAATAAAGCCAGATTTGATGAAGTGTGTCAACACTTTTGATTACATGATTGTCGGATTTTACTCTGTGGGTTCAGACATATTTTAAATAAATATTTGAGAATAATATTTGGGGGAAGAAAAAAAAAAAGCATGATACACATTTCAATACAACTATTAAAATGAAGGACTCGCAGAACATAACAAATTGCAAGTTAACGACAGATAAATGTCTTCAAAACAACTTACACAATGAGGGCAGCTCCAGGTGCCCTCTGGGGCTTTCTCCATGTCAGGGTCCAGGCAGACCATGTGGTAAGCTCTGGGGCAAGTGTCACAGAGGATGATCTCTCCTCCCTGCTGACAAACCTCACAATAGTCCTGGTGGTCAGTTTCATAGCCATCAGCATCGTCATCCGCTGAGAGAGAGGAAGAGAGTGAGAGAGAGAATTAATTGAAAGCCTAGAGATAACGACACATTAGCAAATCTCTATGATACTAAATAGCACTAACAATATAGCAAAACTGCAGGTGTCTCGCTCATTCAGAACAGCATACAAGACTTTTTCTAATAGGTCCATTAAATCTAAATCGGGGCAAAGACAACACTACACTTGCTCTACTTTAGCTAAGAATTAAGAAAAATGCCTCATTTTTGGAAAACAGAAACAAGACTCTCACCTTTCTTCTTCTTTTTGGGCTTGGGCTTCTTTTTGGAGCGACTGCTACGGCTGTTGGAGCCATCTGACACAGAGACGCTGTTCATACTGCCATCATCAAAGTCACTGTCCACATCCACATCATCTTCTTCACTCTAAAAAGGCAAGTGCAGGAGTAAATAAATAAAAAGCAGGCACCAAGGAAGAGGGCGCCGCCCCCCTCAAAAGAAACGGAAAAGGGTGAGGAAAGATGCTATGATGAAAACTAATGTGGGAGCCTGACAGGCAGGTGTGAAAGGTAGCTTAGTGAAATAATGCAAGTAACTAAGCAAGAAAGAGGAAAAAATACATACAGAGGAGCGCTTTCTCTTGCTGTTAAAGCCTCCCAGTTTAATCTTCAGAGGAGCGACCTTTTTGGTCTTGACCTTCTTCTCCTGAGGCTTGGGGGCAGGCTTGGACTTCCTGCGTGCATTAGGGCCTGAAACCAGAGAGTTTCAAAATGTATTGAAAAATGTTCTGTCAGTTTGTCTAGACATGTAAGGCCAAAAGATGAACACCTGAAAAAGCTTGAGACTTTAAATCACACACAAACGCAAAGAACTTCAACGTAATTTTTTTTTTTTGTTTTAATGGAAACACTATATCACCAGTTCAAGCAAGTCCCAGCTAAGCACATTACTTTAATGCAGATTAGGATTAAGAAAGCAAAAGAGAAGGTCAACAACTAAAATTTATCACACAGATGACAAACTGCTACTTTGATTTTTTTTTTTTGCTCAAAAAAAAAAAAAAAAAAAAAAAAAAAAAAAAACCAACAACAACACACACACACACACACACACACACACACACACACACACACACACACACACACACACACACACACACACACACACACACACACACACACCATCTTTCACACATCCCTTTCTAGATAAACAAAACTGGAAAGCTCTGCTCACCTTTGCCCTCTTTAGTTTTGGCCTTGCGGACAGGAGGCACTGGAGGGGGCTGGGGTTCGGCAGGAGTCTGAGCTGCAGTGGTAACCGCCGGAGCCTCAGCCGCAACCATGCTTTCCACAGCCGCAGCTACGTTAGCAGCCGCCAGGGCAGCATTGGCAGTGGCCGAGCCCCGTAGGGGGTTGTTGGTGCTAAACTCACGCCATTTTGCACCTAGCACCATCATCATCTTGGAGACTGCAATCTTGGGGTTTTTGGCTGCAATAAGAGGCCTAGTTATAAACACAAGGAGAAAGGACTGAGAATTTGACAACACCATGACATTCTACATATAAGTAAAGTAAGAATTTTAGTGTGAACTGTGAGAAATCATTCAGAATTCATGTATACGTATGAGCTCCATATTTAAAGTGGAATAGTTATTGGGCGAGAAATACCTCACAAATTGACTGAACGCCTTGTAGTTGGTGAGAGATCTGTAGTCCTCCTCAGTAAATACATGGTCAATGTCCTCCATGCCCCAGGTATCCAGCAGCTGGGAGGAGGTCTTGGGTTCCTGGAAAGCAATTTTAAACAAATTTACAAGGACTGCAGATGACTTCTTTGGGTTCTAAATCTAGTTTCTGGGAAGCTAATGGAGCCAACAAGGTGACTTCACAACCAAAAAATTATATTTACACTGAATGGGCTGATGCATTGAGGGTGCTTGCACACATTTTGATGTAGTTCTTGCAGACTTTGAAGTTTATGTACAAACCTCAACAGAAGTGGACACTATACCTGTCTAAATATGGCTCTGAGAACCCTTAACTAAAACATGAACCTAAGTTCTATAAACCTGGCCTGTTAAAAACAAGCTACCAAACCATTTGAATTACTGCCATCCTCTCGTTCTCACCAAGTCATCATCATCTTCGTCTTCCTCTTCCTCAGGTTCTTTCCTCTTAGAGGCGGCTGAAGCGGAGCTCCTTTCAGCAGCAGCGCTGTTCCTCTTCTTGTCTCTGGAGGTGCTGGCTCGCTTCTTCTTCTTCCTTCCTGGGGTGTAATCGCTGCCTTCACTATCTGAGCGACCGCCAGCACCATCCTCCTCCACCTCATCAACTTCAGCTCCTTCTACAGGCTCTGGGGAACTGATGGGGATGTCCTGGAGGGAAAAGTAAGCACTGCTTTAGGGCAAAAGCATATATAGTATCGCTTCTGGATATGACATGGCAGCAGGAAAGTTTAACAGAACCGTAGAAGAGGACAAGGGACACAACAAAGGTGTCAGGAAGGTACTCTTGACATACGATCCAAACTGCATTTCACTTACAGAGAAACAGATTGTGCTGCATATTTGGGATCTAAAATTAGGCCTACCTCCCTACGAGAGCGCTGTCTCTTGCTACCTTTGCTCTCACGACTGCTTTTCTTAGCCTTCTTCTTCTTTTTCACCTTAGGAGCTTCATTCTCTGATAAGTCTTCATCCAGATCATCATCTGTAGAACAGACAGACCCATGCATTCAAAACAAACAACATTTATACAAATACATGTTTATAGTCTCTGTTCTGAGAGCCATTTTGAATTGACATACTTAGTTATGAATAAAAGGCACGATTTTGTGTTTAAATGACACATACTTCAAAATGACACCAAACTTTAACAGAATACAGAATACAGAGACTCAATTAAATGAATGGTTGCGATTGTTATTTACAATCTGAAACATTTTATAATAATTATATATGCAAAATTACTTGCAGGTCATTCTTGGTGGCCATGTGTGGCACAACAGCAAAGTACAGGGAGGATGGTTTGCAGAGGGATAAGCCGTTAGTAGGTCAAATAAGCACCTGGGTCACGTGGTTTTGCATTATTCCTTTGGTCAGGCTCTCTCCTACTCACTAAATATTTCAGTAACATACATAAAACCTTAACCAGTATGGAGTGAAGTGATTTGAATAGGATAGCAACACACTAGCAGGAGAAATCAAGCCAAGTTCAGATTTCAACTAGAGTTGGGCAACATGGCAAAAACCTAATTTTGCAATACATTAATACATTTTCACTACATCACAATATTTTCACACATCTGATCAGTCAGAACTGATGGAAAAAATCAGTAGTGCTACAAAAAACCAAACAAACAAACAAACAAAAAAACACCCACTATGAGAGTCATGAACACAATGATTATAATTTTTTGTATTTATATATTTCTCATACTGTGCGGCACTAAACCCAGTTAAACAGGACTAATTCTGCTCTCTTTATAATTAAACATGCAGTTGATCAGTGTTCCACAGCTAACGACAATACACCATATATCCAGAAAAGCACACTGTACTCATAAACATGGATGTCATAATGGCCAGACCTAGTTTCAACAGTTATGTTTTTGTAAAACTGATAAACTGGTCATCTTACAAAGTGCAGAATGTCGGCACCGATCATCTGGATGTAGAGAAGAAACTATTGCACACCAGTCAGTACAGGCCTAGCGCTACCTCTCATGATAGGGCAGCATCCAGTCACAGAGCCCAAACAAAGGTTTCCTGGTGTCACTCACGTGAAGAAAACTAACCGTCTGGTCTCTTGTCAAATTGGAAGTGTGTAATAACGGTCAAAGTGCCGTAAAGTTAGTGAACCAAATTTATAGCCAAGAAAAAAAAGCATTCAGTAGAATCCACATGCCAGTGAAGCCACCCAAGCTGCCTCCTCTCAGGAACTGCCTTTCTCTCATTAACGTATACGCAACCGTACACACTGTTTACACTGAAACCCGAAAATATACAAACAGACCAGCGGCTCAAGAGGCCTAGTAAACCTGACCAGAAGCTACAAAAGTGTCAGAAAAGCAGCAAAACTAAGACAAACAGGCCCACAACACTGTGGCTTAGCCCATAATGCTCGAGGTAGCTCGACGCCCCGGCAAGAAGACTGCGCGCGCGCTCTGTGGGGAAACCCCCAAATCCTCTCAGCGAAGTTCTTAAATCTCTTTCGTAGCATTAAAAAACGCGTTTTGTAGAGAAGCAGCCCACCCGACGGTCTTCCTTTTGCCGGCGATCGGACGGTACCGGGCAACCCGGTCGGTGGTTCCCGTGAATGAAAAGCATTCATCTGCGAACAGCGTGGATTCGTCGTGTTCAACAAACGTCATCGGCTAGCCGGCGGCTAACCGCTAGCACTGCCTTCCTCACAACCAGCACACAAAAAATACCGGTAGGCCGCAAGACAGTGTAGCCGGCAAAAACCTGTCCAGACGTTACAGGCTACCAAAAGACCGAGCGAAAGCTTACAACTTTCTTTACACAAAGGTGTTATGAACGGCGCTGTAGCAGTTACTCAATTATTAACGGCGACCGGCGACATTAGCGATCTCAGTCCACTCGAGACACGAGCTTGTGTTGATAGCTTGCTAACTAGCCACTTAGCTCGCTAGCCTAGCTAGCTAACTAAAAGCGTTTGGCACAACACCAGCAAAAATCTTGAGCAGAGCCGAGAATCGAATAGTCAACATTTAAATCTTTTTTTTTTTTTTTTGCTCGTTTAATCAAAGACCAGGCGATTGTTGTACCCCCCACAAGTTTCACTCACGAAAGTAGTTGTGCTTTTGTAGTTTCATTCACTGGTTAAGTCCCAAGTTTTTAAAAATTCTGTCTGGGGAAGAAAACACACTTAAATACCAAACGCGCGTGAACAACTTTCTTGTGAGGACGTATTCTGATTGAACATGTTCTTCGGTGTGCACTAAGAAACTTCTCTCTCTAAATTGCATGTAAACAGCAGGCTAGCTAACGTAGGTAACATACCTTGCATCATGGAACGGTCTTCTGTTGGTCCAAAATCATCTCTATCGTCCTCGCTTCCAGACATAATCACTTTAGTTGTGTATTTTCACCGTTTGTTTGGGCTGAATACACGAACTCTTTCACTCCTCTCACCCAATCTTCTGTCTTCTTGAGGCGAGGCGGGAGGAGGGAGAGCCGGTTTCGAAGAGGTGGAAATTAAAAAGAAGAGTAAGAAAACGGAAGTTAGTGTTGATGGCCAGTACATGTCCGTCACATCACGTTAAAACAAAGCTGGATCCCCTTTTAAACAGTTACATTTCTCCATACAGTCGAAGTTGGGAGCACATGTGTGAGTGCAAATGGGTCAAAGTTGTACCAAAGCGCCGGTAGACAGCCGTAGGAGTCTGTTCCACAACACGAGCTAGCAAAGCAACAAACTAGCTCCCTCGCTGTCTCCTGTACCAACTAGCAGGCTAACGGGCAAGTAAAGTGCCTGCTAGCTCCACCGGCTAAATTCACAGGCACGGCGGGATCATGCTGCGATGTTCATACGGAGAACTTCGCCTTGCCTGTGTTTAACAGACTCGTTGATGTGCTCAGGATGGACAAACAGACAATGTAACGCTGGTATACTCACACAGTTTGGACGTGTTCCCGTTGTTTGAAATGAAGGAGGGGGAAAGACGTGTATTGCTGTTTCCACGCTTAGTTCCCTCCTCCAAACAGTTAAACGCAGCTTTCTGTGTTTCCCTTTCTTTCTGTTAATGAACTAAAAGCAGTCGAATTTTCTCCAGTGCAGGGGGGCTCGTGCGACGTCGCCGTCTCTCCCTCTCCCACTAACACCCCTTGCATACACACAAAGAGACCAGGGGGCAGACATCCCATAATAACCCCCCCCCACACACACACATACACACACTTACCCCTCCCCCCACTCTGCATAGTTACCTTGCAACATACAGACCATAATAATCACCCCCCCACACACACACTCACGCTCTTCCCCATTCCACCATGCCCCTTAGCAACCGTTGCCATGGAGACACTCCCCCTCCCACCCCTGTTCTGTTAACATCCCATAATAATAATGAGCGCAGTCACTGACATCCCACAATAAGCATAACTCCAAAAAGAGAGAGCAAGTAGAAGAGAGAGAGAGGGAAAAAAAGACACGTCACATGGCAACTCCACGCCACATGACTACATCCTTTCAGGCCCGCGCAAACCTACTGTACATGTTGGTCGACCAGCTGTAGGGTGCTGTGAGGTGGTGGTAGTTTGGGATCCTTAAAAACACACATACAAGTTCAAAGAACATGAACAGTGCATACCTTCCAAACATGGCAAGGTGTTCTTGTCTGGTCGATAAAATGCTGATACAGCATAAACTGCAGGTCTGTACAACCAGACAAAGTTTCTGAAGGCCTTTAGGCCTAAACCCCAACTCCTAATCCACCTGCAGTTTGGGCATGCATGTGTTAAGCAAGGCCACTAGACCTATCACTTGGATGTTCATAGAGAATGGGAGAACATCTAAAAGACAGATCATGCATGGGTGCAGAAGTTCAGCAGGAGTCCTGTTTGGGGTCAAGGTACAACTCCAAGCAGTTCTGCCTCTATTCAAAACATCTAAAGTAACTCTTTCTGGGACTACAACCTCAAAAAGGTGCATATTGTGACATTGAACTATAACTGCTGCTCATGGAAATATGAGGGTAATACTGTTATTGTGCCTTAAAGAGTGACACAAGCCTACTATTTGAACAAGAATGGGAACCATGCCAAGTTGGATGTCCACTACTTGGCTATCCCAGTAAAATCATGTAGGAACTGCCCTAGGGCACATTGTACGATTGATGGTGTGAACCTCAGTGCTGAAGGCTATCAGTTGCTGATTTAGATTAAAGGTCATTTAACAAATGCATATGGATATGAATCAATATGAATCCAACCTTCTACACCCCTATTTGTATCTTTCCTAAAAGGCACATAAACTGCAGATTCAAAAATGTATGAAGGCCTAAAGGAACCCACAGCCCAGCAATTTATCACTAGAAGAATTTTACATAATCCATGATGGTGCCAACTTTACTTTCAAATCTACCCCCCTCCATCATTGTCTACTTTCCATTATTTTCTCTGTTTCTTCTGTCTTCCTTTCTTTTCTCCTCTGCCTCACTCACCATGCACCCTACATTTTTTCTGACTCAGCAAACTCCATCTCTGACACTACTTCACTTTGTTGCTTGCCTATTTTTGCAGCCCTCCAGCCGCCTCTTTGTTGCTTTCATTCCTTCATTCTTTCTCCATTCTTCCCTGATTTTACTGGCTCTCCCCCAGAGAGGCTGAGCAGAGCCATAAATAGTAGTTGAAGGGAGGCACATGTACATTTGAAAGTTCTAACACACACACACACGTATACATTCAGTGTTCTTGTTTTTTTTATAGTGGGGAGTGGATATGCACTAACATCCCATAATTATAGATAGAAAAAAAGGATATGGAGGTAGTTGTCACGGCAACCTGCTCAGACGCACCCCTCCCCCATGTTCCAGTAGCGCTGCACATCCCATAATATAATTTCTGAGTCAAAAGAAAGTACAGACCATAATATTCTTCCTGTGCTGTGAGTTGCCATGGAGATAAGCAGGCGAGAGGGGGGGTGGGGGTGGTGGGGGTCAGATTACCACGCATGCCAAAATGCAGACCATAATACTCTTCCGCTAGCACCCCCCCCCGACACACACACACACACACGCACACACACACATACACACACACACAAATACACACCTCCATTTACACACATCCCTTAATGTTACCCTGTCACTAGGCAAAAGAAGTACATATGGACTTCGTCATAGAGCCACACTGATAGACAAGCAACACGACACAAGGGAAGCTGGAGCGAGACAACTGAAGATGCAACCTCATTGGTAGCTGATCAGACAGATAAATGGACCAATAGGCCACAGAAGAGACTGGCGAGAGAGACGGTCAGAAGAAAAAAAGTATGGGAAAACCCAACAGGCCGGCATTTACTGTTGCTATCGTGCTGTTATACCTATGTTGAAACCCTCTTCACTTTCCTTCTTGTGGTTTAGGTCTAGGCATCAGTCATTTGCAACTGCCATGCCCTTGACAAAGGCCAGATGTCTTTTTAAAGAGTATTACTGACATTACTGGGTAAATATCATGGTTTCTGGTTTTGTTCTTTAGAAGGAGCACTTGAGGAACATTTCTATGGGGAAGCTGCCCTGATGCCCATTTAAGTTTGATCATGGACTCTCAACTTCATATGTTTAATGCTTGTGTCTTTTGTCTCCTTTCAGAAGTCACACCTGAGGACAAACAACTCATAATCAGCGGACCCAAACAGTAGCTCGATCTTTATGCAAGGTCAGGAAGCCATGGCACTGGAACATTCTTGTGTAGGCTAAACCCTCAAAAAAAAGCAAGAAAGAAAAAAGAAACAGGCCTGATCCAGACCATAATATTCCACTCCCCTCCCCCCTCCCTCTCTCAACC
>CM067475.1:27034352-27061339 GCA_034552555.1 Semaprochilodus insignis
TATATATATATATATATATATTGCCCCCTTAAATATTGCTGCTCCACTCACCATTAGACAAAGCTGTCCTGTTGGTTTAGTTAGAGACTGTTCATAATTGTACCTGAACGGTAAATAGATTAATTCCTGTTCATTAAATAGCCATTTATGTCCAATTCTGCCACCTGAGGTACAACTCTCCACCTTGTCAAGCTGAAGCCTCTTTGTCTCTTTGCTAAGACAACTAAAAGTTGGGTTTTGTTGACTGTATTAACCTGAGGCCTGTCCTCACATCCTACACAGGCTGAAGAAGTTCTTGTTAGTAAATGATATGGGTCAGAGAACTCACAGAAATATAATATCTCCCCCTACTGGCCAGACAGCAGAAGACCCGTCTGAGGTATGCACGGTGTAATGCTTCTTTCAGCAGAATGGCATTGAGTAAATGGCTTCCAGTCTGTAATAACAGAGGCTGCAACAGGCAGACAGTTTTGAAATTTTAAGTCTGTCAGACTGCCAGTCATGCCATTGCAACATTAGTGCTGACAACAGAAGAACCCTATTGTGCAGCTCACAAGTGAGGTCGTCTGTGTGCTTTCCATTTCAACCATTATAAAAATAGAAGTTATGATTATTCTCCCAACACAGGATCTGCAGTTTGAACATCAAAAAGATAATATCACTAATTACGATGTTGGCATTAAGATGTCTACACCATATTTGTTATGTAGCCTTCACATCAATTCATAATTGCACACGATTCCCATACAGTTGTTACTTTTGCAGATAGGCTGAGACTCTCTTTTAGTCAGCAGTGAGTTATTCATACATCATACAACTGTTGTATGAAGGAGTCTGTTGCATTGTACTTTGTACAGCTTTTCTTACATTTACTGTGACTTTTATTCCTCGCAGACAGTATGAATCCATGATATTTCAAGTTTTATCTGGTCAACTTCATTTTATTTGTTAATAAACATCCATTTCTCCATTTCAGGCCTGCAGGACATTCCAACAAAAGTTGTCTTTGAGACCATTTAGGGCTAATGATGCAGTAAAAAGACTAAATAATAATGTGATCCCAAACAGGTGATGTCACTGGGTGACTGTAATCACGATTTGGTCCAACAGCAGTTTCCACGAGGAGAAAAGATGGGCAGAAGACCTCTGGTTGGTCAATAAATGCATGAAAAAAAAAAAAATGAAATGTTTAAAAATGTTCCTCAAAGAAAGTTGGGAAGGGATTTGCATATTTCTCCCTCTACAGTGCATAATATCATTTAATGATTTATAGAACTGGGAGGAATTTCATTGCGTAAAAGGGAACAAGCCTAAGCTGAAAACCTGTGATCTCTGAATCCTCAGACGGCACTGCATCAAGAACCGTCATTCCATGATAGCTGATATAACCACATGGGCAAAGGATTACTTTGGCAAACCTTTGTCAAACAATATAACATTACATTCACAAATGCCACATAAAACTTTACTGTGCAAAACAAAAGTCTTATATTAATCATGTCCAGAAGTGGCATCAGCTTCTCTGGGTTTGTTGGCATCTGGGATGGAAAGCACTAGAATGGGGAGTTCTGGGTGCATTGGGAAACACCGATTTACACATCGGTGATGCAGAAAAGATTGAGATCTTCAAGAAGACATCTTTTCCAGGGACATCCTGCATTTCTCAATAAGACAATGCAAAACTGCATCTGGACACCTTACAAAGGCATGGCATTGGAGGAAAAGGGACTGGCCTGCCTGCAGTCCTGACCTGTCCCCAGCAGAGAATGTATGTGGAGAATTATGAAACAAAAAAATGTGACAATAATGACCCTGTGCCTGTGCACACCTTTTCACATGTTTGCAGGAAGAATGGGACAACACATCACCTGAAACACTTCATCGCTTGGTACCCTTTGTGCCACAATGACTTTTAAGTGTTGAGACAGAATGGGACGTTACATAACGAAGTGGTAAATGCATTACCATCTAACTTTTGCTAGAAGGTGTTGCAATACTAACAAATGAAGTTGACCAGACAAAACATGAAATGACTTGGGTTCATACTGTCTGCAATGAAACAAGAGTCAAAGTAAATGTTAGAAACATGGCATTTTTAATTGCATTTCCCATACTGTCCCAACAGATTAGATTTTTTATGATGTCATTTTGATTATGAAAAAAAATAAGTGGGTATTATTTTGCTTTACAATGCAAAATATGTTTTAGGCCAAAACACATTCTCAGATCTATCATAGAACTCTGTCTCAGAGAAGTCTGAGACATCAAGCACCATATTCATTACCATTTTTTTAGTAAATTTTTTGTGAGGGAGTTTACAGAGGCTTTAAAGCGGAACTCCACCATTTGTCCGAAGTTCAACATAATTACACGGTTATGATGCAAACAAAGGAACTCAGAGTGGTTTGAGGTGAAAGGCTTCATTCTAGAAAAGAACGTATTGACTAAGAATTATTCACTGTGGTGAGGATGGGAACCAGATGTCTGAAGAATTTAATGCCTCTAAAAACTCCCTCACAGAAAGTTATGACACTAAGTGGTTATGAATACGCCACCTGATGCCTGAGATCGTTTTATGAAAGTTTTGGAATAAAGTTTAGGTTAATGTGCTGTTAATCCATTTTAATTTGAATCCATTCATGGTGGAGGGGTACATGCATGGCGTTGTAGGTTCAGTGGTGATTCTGTATAGTAAATAAAATGGCTATATTTGTATTACAGACATGGCAACCCCTGGTTCCCATCACCACCTGTCTATAACTTTCTCTACAATAGAGCATCATCAGTGTTGAGTCCCGCTTTTGTCTTGGTGGAGATGACCATAGAATCTATGTGTCGAGACACCGTGGTCAGTGGTCAGTTTGTTGTCATGCATGACATGTCAAGAAGGTCTGGTGTCCCTCCACTTCCACCCCTACCCCAAAATCTGCAGGAACTGTGTGAGAATATTCAAGCTGCATGGGATGGATTATCACAGGACACCATTAGGAACCTCTACAACTCCCTGCTGCGACATCTGGCATGTTGCATTAGCAAACATTACGGTCCAACGCCATACTCGGAGACACTACTTTGTATGTGTAGCTCAATAAATATTGCCCATATCAGTCTAAATTTATCATCATTTATGTTCCTGGTAACCTTTACCTTCCTTCCCAATAGCACTGCAATCGGACACTTCCGTCTGGGAGCAGCTATTCTTTTAATGATGAGTGTAATAATAATGTGAAATTGGCGTTAGTGGCCTTGGATTGTGCAACTGAGCTATATTTGTATGAGAATTCATTATTTTTTAGTACAGTTGAAGCACTGCAGAGCGACCATAAAACATATTCACTGCCAACTTTTTGTGTGTTCAAAGAATAGAAAGCCAACATTAAACCTCAGTTTAAGAACCCAGGGGGTCACAGCCAGTACCCAAAGGTTACAGACATAGATGCCACTAACCCAGTTCATGCACTGCTATCATAGCTGAGCAGTTGTGCTGTATGAAATTAGGGTTCACTGCTGTACGTGTCAACTAATCACTTAGGCGTTGACGGTTCTATTTCAAGGTTGCTGTAGGTGGTGCAGGTATGACTGCATGTCCACAAAGGTTATGGGAGAAAGCGTTCCATTTGTAGCAGCTCACAGAGTGTTATAGCATACTGCTTTCATCCCATTTCTGGCATGTGTTTCTTGTTTTTTTTGGGGGGTGGGGGAGTCCCTGAAAAGGAGACATATATAGAGGGATAACAGCTAACCCCCAATAAACTGGATGCACAATCAACCCAATAAAATGCAGTTCGTTGATTAAGCCACTAATTGTTATAAATTATACATTGTCCAGACAAGAACTTCTGAAAGAAAAGCTCTACTGACCAAGAAAATTAAAGTTTGGTAGACCCCGACATTTGCTTCCAATCAGATCCTTTTTCCCCCCTTCTCTTCTTTGAGGCCTCATCATTCTCTGAATTCTCTTACAGCACTGTACAAAAGTCAGAGGCCACCTTTCATTTCGAAGCATCGACAACATAAATAAATTTATTTTTCAGTATATATTGTGGCACCCTTTGCCTTTATTAATACTGCTTTCATTCTTCCATCCAGGAAGCTTGCTAGTTAAGAAACCTAAAGGCACCTTTTTCCCACATCTCAAAAGTTCAGTCCTAGAGGTCTGCCTCTGCTTTTTACAATTCATAAAATCCCAAAGACATTCAGTGATATTAAAGTGTCTGTTCCACTTTTCTGAGCACAGCAGAAGGTTTTTTTTAATTTTTTTTTTATTAGTGCATCCTGAGGTTACCGGCGGTGTGCTTGCGGTGGTTATCTTGCTGTAGAATTACTGTCCAAAGGTTTTGCAGAGGGTATTGCATAACATAAAAATTTGCTTGATCTTTATCAGCATTCCTGGAGCCAGATCAGCAGCTCCACATCTTAACGAGATCCCCAAAACCTGCACCCATCCACACAAAACCTGACTGATGGTTGCAGACATGGTTAACAGAGTCTTTGATGGCATGTATAGTGTTTTCTATTACTTCCAACCGTCTTTGTTGGGAGGACGTCTAACTTATAGGTTTTCAAACTGGAACAATTGAAGAGGTACAATAGCAGTAGGGTGAAGAAAAGCACAGACTGGCCTACTTAAAAACTGACACATTCGTTGGAGGCTTTTTTACACTAATTTCCACTACTAACTTAATAATCAATAAATACATGACTGGAGTTGCAAAGGAAAAAAAATCATCTGTGGTTTTCCATTTATGTTAGTGCAGAGTTCACAGTTGATGTGATGCTAACAGTTTGTAGTGGGTGGGGAAAGTCAATTTCATTTTCAGTCTTAAACACAACAATGGGTAAAAGTGTTTGAAGCTGAATGCTTCTGCAGTTTGTGTTCAACATGAAAACAAGTCATCAAGACAAATTCACTATACTTGTGTTCTCTACTTTAGAATATGCTGATCTGTTTACAAATGCAACCGATTATGAAATATTGTCTACTGTTTGTCTGTAATGTGTACTATTGTGTTTAACAAAATAACCAGGCCTGCATTAAGGCTCTTTTTTAGGATACTAATTCAGGACATAATGTAAAGCTATACCGGTTACAGCCAACCTACTGTATTCCAATACATCAGGGATGTCCAATGGTATCCACATAGGGCCAATATGGCTGTAGGTTTTCACTGACAACAAAGCAGGAGCACATATAAACAACTGTCTGAAGATGGACACCAACTGATTAAACTAGTAGAATCAGTTGTACTCCTGCTTGTTTGTTACGAAAACCTGCAGCCAAACCGGCCCCTCGCCCCTGGGATTGGACACTCCTGTAACAAATCAATGAAGCAACAGATCAATTTATTTATTAATGTATTGGTGTGGCATAAAAAAATTCTCAGATTAAATCTACCCAGAGAGATGTTAGATTGTATCGTATTGCACTGTAAAATGAAGATGGGCTTACTGTTCATCTTTTTTAATTAGTCATTTTCATAATTCCACTCCTGCAATAAATCCACATTCTGCATTCTTATCATTTGGAATTGTTATTGCTTTCATTATAATTATTACCAATGTAGAGACCAGCTATTTTAATGAATCAGTAGAATGCAGTTACATTTGTTAAGTCACAAATACCAACCGAAGCAATAAAGTGGCACTCAAAAAAAAAAAAAGAATTTTTTAAAAAAAACTAGCACAAGATAAATCATACAATATTAAAAACAGCAATAAAAAACTCCTAACTGCTGAACACCCACTCCCAAAAATAAAAGAGGAAAAAAAATCGTTCAATACTCATTATTAATACACCAAAATCTTAAAAAAAAAGAGAGAAAAGAAGAAAAGAAAAGGAATAATAAAAATTCAGTTCATTCTAAGGCCTGCAGAGGGCAGGAAGGAGGTAAGAAACACTTGGAGATCCAGTTGTGTCAATGCAGACAAACACAAAAGGAGGAACAGAAGATCTGATCAGGTGACCGTTTTCTTCTTCTTTACACTGTAGAGGCTAGACAGAGTTAAAGTTGGAGCTTTGCACTGAAAACAAGGGAATCAAACTATTCTGGTGGTTGTGGGTAGAGTTAGCTATGGCAAACACAAAGATAAAAAAGGATTAAACTGCCAGAAATCTCTTCAAGTCCATTTTTAAGGCATTCAATAATTTTCATACACGTCTTGTGTAGAAAGACTGATCTTTAGTTGGGACAAGAGATGTATAGCATATTACCACACAAACCACTCGACTAATTCAGTTGAACTAAAGGCACTGACCGAACGCCTCAGTTTTCTCTCCCCGACATCAACCTGTTCCCGAATTCCATGGTTCTATCTTTCTCTCCATTATCTCCTCTATAACAGAATGCAACGTTTCTTGGGTTTGGTCTCAGGAGGCTCCAATGCAGCTAGGATGGCCTCGTCAAACACGTTCTTTAAACCTCTCTGTAGGGAGAAAATGAAAATAGGTAAGAGATATATCATAATGAGGTTTTAAAAGAGGAAGAAGAGAGATCACCACACTGTTGCCACAACAACAATAACAACAACAACTACAACAACAACTACTACTACTACTACAACTACGTAGGAGTATACCGTGATCTTTTGTCTAGTTAACATGGTGTCAGTGTCGACATGCATGTTATTTTAAAGCCTCTTCCATGAACTGGTAAAACCTGATTTCCACGAATGGTCATATTACAAGTTGCTACAGTGTCGGGGTGGTGCTCGGCCGGTGCTGAATACTGTCCTATATGATGCACTTCTTGATTATTACATAAACGACTGATTACAATTATTTAAGTTCACCACAATTATTTTCCACAATTGCTAGAATTTACAATCATATGTTTACATTTTAAGATCCAGAATGTGAATTCAGCATGATTCTTCAGTTGGGTTTACTGGAATTACACTGTAGGGCAAAACGTATGTGGACCCATGACCATCACAACTATATACATTTGATGGACATCCCATTCCCAAACCACAGGTATTAAAGTTGATTTGGCATCCCTTTTGCAGCTATAACAACTTACACGTTTCTACCAAGGCTCTTCACAAGATTTTAGAGTGTGTATGTGGGAATTTGTGCTTATTAGGTCTGGGCAATATCTGGTATGCATCATGAAATTGTGATACCGCATTGTGGACCATGGACATTCTATTAATTATGCAATCTAATGAAACAGCACTGTTAACACACTTAAAACAACCAACACTGATCAATATTTTGCTCTAGAACTGCTCCTGCCTCCCAGCTCCCAGCTTTCAAATGGCTCCAGTGCCATTTCAAAGCTGGGCAATGACATGGTTATAGGCATAATTGTCCTTCATTCAAATATAGAAAAAAAATACACAATCACGGACTTAGTATCTAAATAGTAGATATTATAGATGATCCACCCCCTCCCCTTATTATAGTGATTATTCATTAAATAGGCAACCCAGGGCTGTCCCGGCCACTGGCCACTAAACAAATACATGTGGTCTGCTGCAGTTTTGACCTACTTTCTCATGGCACTACGCTTTCCTGTAGGTAGCGTTCTCCTGACATCTGGCAAACCCAGATTCATCCATCAGACTGCCAGATAGTGAAGTGTGATTTATTACTCCAGAGTGCACGTTTCCACTTCACCCGACACTTGTTTTGTGCATTGTGCCTTGTGATCTTAGGCTCGTGCCATGAAAACCCAGTTTATGAAAACTCCCCAAGGTGTTTGTGTTAATATTGGTTCTGGAGGCAGTTTGGAACTCTACAGCGAGTCATAAAACAGGATGGGCCTTTTTACATGCTACACACAACCTTTTTACAAAGCAACAATTTTGCCCTGCTTCTCATATGAATATTTAAAAGATGAATGTGAAGTGAGATTTCAGAGCTGTCGATCACATGTTTCTTGACACTAAGATCATAAATAAGCAAGACTGCATCAGATTCAACCCTTTTTGTGGAATTCAAGATGAGTGGAATATCGTAAGAACGATAAAACAGAGCAAGTGGTACCTGTAGGAGGACAAAGGGAGGTGGTACAGTACCTGCGTGAGGGCGGAGCATTCAACATATTTGACGGCTCTGAGGTCTCTGGCCAGCTTTTCTCCACTCTCGGGTGACAGGGGACGTTGTTTGTTCTTGGCAAGCTTTTCCACGGTGTTACTGTCATCTCTCAAGTCGACCTGAGTACCCACTAGCAGGAATGGCGTTCTGGGACAGTGGTGAGAGATCTCCGGTACCCACTGGAGAGAAAGAGAGAAAAGAGAGGCCACAAGGTTGTGAGAGTGTGGGAAGGACAAGGAAGGGGGTAAGTGAGTAAAAATCAAGTAAGGCAAAAGATAATGGGGTGCAAAAGAAAGAAAGAGGAGGGAAAAAAAAAACAAAAAAAAACTTACCAAACAACAACTACAACAATCAGGGGAGGGACGTCATCTAACTGAACATATTTAAGCGTCACATCAAAAAAAAAAAAAAAACAAAACAAAAAAAAAAAAAACACTGCAAATATCTGGTGCTATAAATCTGGTTTGTCATCACCACTACAGTGTCCTTCCCCTGGGGTACTGCACAAAAATACTCCATCAACAACAACATGCAAATAAAAAGGAGTTGGCTCACTAACTACTTACTGCAAAATGACCTTGAACTAGAGATTAGAGACTTGTTTAAGAGCAAGACATGCATACATAGCTGGAACATCTCATTCGGTTTTAAAAATTACACACTGCAGACTGTAAAGTATTCCTAGAAAAAAATGTTAAAGTGCAAAACCAGCCACAGACAAAGTAATCACCAGAAATCAAATGCTCATTGCAAACAAATTAATTCTTAATGATAACAACCATGTCATATCACATTACCTAACTGAGGTGATCTAAAATAATTCTAAAATATCTGTTTGTACTTTGCAGTCAACAATAAAAACAAAGACAAAAATCTCATTCACACATCACACACTGACTGACCTTTTCTCTGACATTCTCAAAGGAGGAAGGCGAGACAACAGAGAAGCACACAAGGAACACGTCAGTCTGAGGGTAACTAAGTGGCCGCAGTCTGTCATAGTCTTCCTGACCTATATAGAGAAACCATGAAAAGACATGAAAAGCAATAAATCAAACATTCCAAGACAACATTTAAACTTTATCATTATTTTTCTGCATTACATTTGATGTGGGACTAGGAATGAATCTCAAACTCCAAAATATGTTTTCTGGGCAAAAAATATGTTTTTATTCATTTAATTACTGAAAAATACTGTTTTATTTTGATAGGCTCAGATAAAGCATTAGTAGAAGGACTAACTAAGTGAATATGACACCCATCACACAGGAAAAAGCTTGGAAGGTTAGAGAACTCAATCCTGCTTCTTATTTGCTGTTTTAGAATGTAAATTGAAGTAGATTTTAATAAACTTAAGACATTAGATTAGATGTCAGAAAACACATGCCTAGACATTACACCAATATAAAAAAACAGCTCAACAGCAGGCAACACTGGTTTAATACGCATAAGCAGCATGTCATGGTTTCCTTACAAAGATCAAAAGACATCTGTACACAGTCTAAAACACAAGTTTGTAAAACGTAATTACAGGCAAATTAAGACTTTTTTAAGAACCTGTGGTCACCTTGAAAATATGTTTAAACCTTTTTGATGTGTGTTCCAGTGACATCTGGGGCAATGTGTTTGAAAGAGCAATGGCATATCTTGATACATGCTCTCATTTCACTAGCATCTCTCTATATCAACAAAGGAACAATGCTATTTATTCCAATGACATTCATTTTTACTCTGGTAGTCCGTAGCTGGATAAGCTTCTCTAGAGCTCCACAAACCATAATTAAACACTCTGACTGCTCTTTCCATAAAAAAGGGAAAGTCTTCATCTATATATTTCTATGTATTATTTCTATACAAGCACAGGTGTAGCAGAGACATAGCAGAACAGAAGTATTAAGACTTGGCCATTTCCACTACCCATGTAAAAACAATAATCATTCTTTGCTGTTTCAGATAGCAGTAGCTTTATTAAACTTCTCAAATCCCAAAAGCCCCATTGTTTTGAATGAATAGTCTCATTCCAAATAGCAAACAGCTTTCAGCAATGAAAATCATGCATACACAGGGAAAGCTGCTGGCAATTAGAATACAAAAGTTAATTCGTGTCATCTAACTATTCTTAACCAATCCCATCTGCTTAAAACATGACACACATCAAATGTGTGTTATGTTTTACATTTTTAGGTACAGCATTTTTTTAAAAAGGCCATACCTTCATAAGTTAAACCCTTAAATGACTAATGTCAACAATCTTTTCAATATAGAAGTGGGTCTAGTATAGCTTTATATGCTGATTTACTGTACCTGCTGTGTCAAAAAGTCCAAGTGTGTATGGTTCGCCTCCAATCATCACAGTAACAGCATAGTTATCAAATACCTGTATAAGGGAGAAACAGAGAGAGAGAGAGAAAGAAAAAGAAAAAGAGAGAGAGAGAGTCAGTATTTCAGTCACTCTCTTTCGTTTTAGAATCCCGGATGTGGCATCACAAAAAATATGAAAATGAGATAAAAACACACATGGTTTCTCTGTTCCTGTTTGCACTCCTCTCTCATTTATTCTCATCTCCTTTTCTCTTTCTATATCCGTTCAGCATCTCTCTTTATGGCAGAACTGGCTTCTCCTCATACTTCTCATAGCTTACTCAGTTTTACCATGTTTAGTCCAGTTAAATCAAAGAGATTCCATTTACTGACATTGATGATGGCACTGCCACAACCATATAGATAGGGCTAAAAGATTGATCATTTGTATACTGATCTCACAATTTAAGCTAACACGAGTCTATGAAGTATTTACAAATCATTGAATTCTGGTGTTCCAATCATTCCCATGGCCGCAGGTGTATAAAACCAAGCACTTCTACTTCAGACTGCTTCTACAAAAATTTCTGAAAGAATGGGTCACTCTCAGGAGTTCAGTGAATTCCAGTGTGGTACCGTGACAGGATGCCCCCTGTGCAACAAGTCCAGTCGTGAAATTTCCTCACTACTAAATATTCCACAGTCAACTGTCAGTGGCATTATAAAGTGGAAGTGATTGGGAACAACAGCAACTCAGCCATGAGTTGGTAGGCCACGTAAAATGACAGAGCGGGGTCAGTGGATGATGAGGCGCATAGTGCGCAGAGGTTGCCAACTATCTGTGGAGTCCATCGCTACAGACCTCCAAACTTCATGTGACCTTCAGATTAGCTCAAGAACAGTGTGTAGGGAGCTTCATGGAATGGGTTTCAATTGCCCAGCAGCTGCATCCAAGCCTTACATCACCAAGCGCAATGCAAAGCGTCGAATGCAGTGTAAAGCACGCTGCCACTGGACTCTAAAGCAGTGGAGACGTGTTCTCTGGAGTGACCAATCACACTTCTCCGTTTGGCAATCCAATGGACGAGTCTGGGTTTGGCGGTTGCCAGGAGAACAGTACTTGTCTGACTGCATTGTGCCATGTGTAAAGTTTGGTGGAGGGGAGATTATGGTGTGGGGTTGTTGTTCAGGAGTTGGGCTCAGCCCCTTAGTTCCAGTGAAAGGAGCTCTTAATGCTTCAGCAGACCAAGAGATTCTGGACAATATCATGCTCCCAACTTTGTGAGAACAGTTTGGGGAAGGCCCCTTCCTGTTCCAACATGACTGCGCACCAATGCACAAAGCAAGGTCCATAAAGACATGGATGAGTGAGTTTGGTGTGGAAGAACTTGACTGGCCTGCACCTCAACCTGATAGAACACCTTTCAGATTAATTAGAGCGGAGACTGCGAGCCAGGCCTTCTTGTCCAACATCAGTATCTACCTTACAAATGCGCATCTGGAAGAATGGTCAAAAATTCCCATAAACACAATCCTAAACCTTGAGGAAAGCCTTCCCAGAAGAGCCGAAGCTGTTACATATGCAAAGGGTGGGCCGACATCATATTAAACCCTATGGATTAAGAATGGGATGTCACTCAAGTTCATATGCGCGTGAAGGCAGAGGAGCAAATACTTTTGGCAATATAGTGTAGTTTGTGTAACAATAAATTATCTTATCATCTTGTAAATTACTTGCCATTAATTAGGCCACAACTGTGTTTTATCCCCCAGGAACACATCATTAATAGCAAAAAGAAAACTGTTAAGTCAGAATGTTAGACAGTTTCACTCAAACTAATTAAATGAAAACATTAAGGAAAACACTTAAACACACAAGTTGACTCAAGTTAAATTTTATAAACATATCCCAAGTGTGACTGATATCACAACACTTATTTGGATTACGCATCATGTTGCCAGTCAGATTCTGCTACGTCTTATGAACCAACCCACAGGTAATTCATGATAGAGAGGTAATCATCATCAACAACACTATATGACAAAACATCCAAAGAGTACAAGAAGTATCCCACACAGTAGCGTATTACATTGCTAAGGATATGCTATGAAGTCTGGCTTCAGAAAGCTTCTCAGTGTGGCTGACTACCACTATACTGTCCTGGGACACTCATGACTACCTTGGCCAAATCTAGATTCAAGGCTCAGTACATCAAGACACACAAGGTAGAAACTATTATTGGTAAGGAACAACAAAGAGCTAGTCTCCTGATTCAGACAGTGAGTCTGAACCCCAGGATAGGTGGAGGCTACAATGGCTGCAAGTTCCCAAGAACAGTACCAAACTGCAAAGAACTAATTGTGCTTCCGGGCCATTAGCAAATCATTGAAAGAATTTCTAGTACAAGGGGTAATTTCCATAACTAATCTACAAGTGAAGTCTGTCTGATATAATGTACTCCTATTTAATGATCTCAAGTTAGGAAATCTTAAACTATTTAAGCAAAGTCGACAATTAACCCTCATGTCTGTTACCAATCAACCATTCTTACATGCACAGCTGAAACGTTAACGCATAATCAAAATAAATGAATAAATAAATGTTAAAAATATAACTAGAAAAGAGCAAAGTTAAATAGCTAGACAACTCCCGCTACTGATGGTCAAAACTAAACTAAAGTGAGATATACTGGACAGCCTGATTATTGTGAGCATCCCCCTGCTCCCCAGATCCGGTTTCATTTCCTAAATGCACTAGAAGGTTCATTCATTATATTAATCTCTGTGAGATTCCTTGTTTGCCTTTAGGCCCTGTTCTGGCGTTTACTGTAAAGGAAAAGTATTAACAATATAAACTACTGAAACTGTACGTGTAATCTAATGTCCATATGTCTGTGTGACATAAGTGCATGTGGAGTATAGCAAACACTGGCAGTGCTAACATAATTCCTCCTAACAAACAGATAACAAACGTTTAGCTCTGTCTGCTCATTATCATCAAAAGTAAAAGCACCATTTCACAATGTAGATAAATAATGTACATTGTACATATGTAATGTCATTATGTTAGAAGGTAATGGAAAAGTTTATGGCCACATTTAACTGTTTTATCTCTAGTCAGTAATAAAATCATATGAAATTAATCTGGAAGCCTGTACTGCATGACATCTTACTTACTTTAACACACTGATTTATCACTAATTGTTAATAACAGCCATGAAATCAATGGCTAAAATGTATACTTTTTTCTTAAGTATTAGTACATATAAACCAGTGACTAGAACACTGGTTAACACTGGGTAGCAGACCTATCTGGTAAGAAACATTTCCACAGTCAGTTCCACTGACTCACAGGAGCGTAAAGCTCTACAGCAGGTTCTGTGCTAGCGTTTGAGGTTGAGCACTAAAAGAAGTGAACAAACGAGGTGCGACAATGAGCTCTCATGTAAAAGACAGTTTTAGTGTCACTGTGTGCCTATAAAACAGCCTTATGCTCCTTCGGGAGCAAAGGAAAGCAGTTCTAGATACACAGAATATAATTATAATATATGTCCATGGTTTTAATACCAACTCAAACATCAACACTTTCTGGTAATACTGCCCATATTTAGCGATTTTTCAATATTTAGCAATTAGCAATTTTTCCCAGCCCTACACATTTCAGTATCCTGCTATTTTGCCTGCTTTAACATAACATTTCTTGATCTGACTAGTGGTACCAGGTGTCTTGGGAACAGACAAAAATGCTGCAAAGATCAGACTTAAACCAGGACGCCTGTACTTTGACAATCAGGTAAGCAAAGCTGTTTGAAGCCTTGAATTTATGTTTGTCCTAAGCACCAGAATAGTCTGTGTATAAACACTCCTACCAAAATTAAAGGCACCTGTGTAATACAGAGCAGACGTCCTTTGTAGATCCACCTTTGCTACAAATAGCCGTGATAATACACTGTGGAAAACTCTTCCCCAGTTCCTAAACCATGAAGGCAACATAACCCTTCCCTTCTTTAGCTCACTGACAGAACACCTTGCCCTAATGCTGCATTTTTTCACTGCAGTATCACATAAGCTTTCCAATACTACATGACACACGAATGATTTAAGAACTTAGACTGCAATGGACAGCTTCAGCTCGCTTGTCATTTTCCAGTTATAATGTAAAACATCCACAGATTAACCTTTCTAAAGCAGCACTAATTTTGAGCAAAGATCTGCAATTATACAAGTTCTGCACGCCCTCTGGGTAGTTTAGTATACTTTAAAAAAACCTTTATTATATTTCTACACTCAAACAGCTTCCCAGCCTAAAGCACCATTATTAAAGTAAAATGGCTGCCTGCTGCTGAGCTTCTCTCAGTCCAGTGCTTGGGAAACGCTTAATGTGCTGAGTGCTGGACAGAGAAACTCCTCCCATGTCTACAGTCATACTGTGGAGCATCCGTCACGGTTCCTCAAATGCACAATTGTGTTTTGTGTCAGCAGGCCTAGTTCTCTTCTTTTCCACAGAGCTCTTTTCTCCATCTTCAGAGAGCAGCACTAACAATGAATATTACTACCTGTATACCCGTTCTAGAGAACAGTATGTTAACAGAGATCTGGTGTCAAGCAGACATTAACTTCAATGTGGGACAGATGCAATTTAAGGGACAATGTAGTCTGAACAAACAGATCTAGTCAGTTCTGCTTAGCCCTCTTGACTTTGCCTGCAGTATTAAATGTGTTTTAAATGAGGTACTAAATGTGTGAATATATATTAGGAACTTCATCTATGTTTCATATTTTAAAGAGGAAGTCCACAGATTATTTAAAATTTCTGCATAATTAACACATGCTAGAAAACAGCTGTCCAAAGCGCTTCTAAAAGCTACACCACAGAAAGTTAACACGTAAAATAACTGCATGAATACATATGTAGGTTCACTGTTCTCACTATTTTTGACTTCAAACAAATTAGGCCACATTAACAGTCCTCTGTACTAATCTGAACACAGGTTTACTCTTATGGAGCATGTCTACATAACTACTTGGTATGGTTAGTTTTTGGCCATATACCCATAAACGTATAACTGTCTGCTCCTCAGGTTTTATCCCAAAGATTTAATTATGATGTAATTGCCGTATGTAAAACTTGTCCAGAAATATGTCTACAAAGCTACTTCATGGCTACTTCAAAGGTTCATCAGACAAATACTAATTAGTTTGCTTTACAACTGTTAATCTGAAAACTCAAAATTTGTGTCTGTTTTGAAATGTAAGTATACTGTTTCAAATAGAAACTGAAAAGTTTAAAGGAAAAGTATTGATTAATCAAAAACATTTTGCAATTGCGCAGAGCACAATGAATTTTAAGAAAAGATGGGAAGTTACGTACTTTTTTTTGGCAGCCATAACTGAAGATATGGGTCAAAAAACACAACCATGTGGTATGAGAACTGTGTACTGCTCCCCTTACTGGCAAATGGCTTTTCAACTTTCACAGACATAAGCCTATGTTTGAAAATACATGCAAATGCCAAAGAAAGATATTAAAAATGCAGAAACAATACTAAAACGTCACGGGTGGAGCGTGACTGTAAATTTAGCCAAGCTTATGCCCTACAACCTCGGGATAAAGACAACCTTCAGAGACAGGATGCAATTTAATGCCAAGTGTAAACAGAGCCTAAGATTAGTCAACCCGTCCACAGCACACTAAACTGACACTGCTTTGATTTCTTAGCTTATTTGCAGACTATATAACTAACCTGGCTGCCAGACAATTTTCTTCACTGTACAGACCTTTCACAATCTGGAAAGGTCTGTACAGTCAGGGTGCTACATAATTAAGAAAGAAGTCTCAAATTTTGTAAATGATTTCATCTACATTTTATGTATGTTTTTAGTGTCACTTCCCTAAACAGTCACCAAAACTGCTTCTTTGTCAGTATTCTGAATGGAGAAAAAGTAACAAACCTTTAGGTTACCAGTTTATCTAATGGTTCAGAAATTCTGCCAAAATAAACAATATGAAATCAATCTCCAGCTGCTCATGTAAATCCCAAGTCACTGGTAATACAAACTACTTTACTACACATATCAATCGTTAACATCCACCTAATTAGGAGATATTTCTACATCCTAAGACAGGAAAAAGTGGACTACAACACAGAGGAGATCCAATCCATACCGCTCAATTAAGTGTAATGTAGGTGTAGCAACTGCACACATAAGCAGAGTGATGTGTCACACACTAAGAACCAGGTACATGTGGAGACTCATCTTTTTGTCATTACAGTTAAAGCCTGTAGTTGTAAACACCTCTGGTACTCCTGTTGCAGCAATTGGATGGATCACTACAACAGTAAACAAGACCTAATTTTATAGACCAACTCCTGTCTGCTACCCACTGTACTCAGCTCAGCTGCCTTCTCAGCCCTACTTCCTTTCTTTCACGTCATCACCTCTGTTCCTTTCTGGTTTTTCAACCCTGCATGACACACACTCACCGTAGGCACGTATTCTGAAGGGAATTTGTTGGTTGTGTAAGAAATCAGCAAGCAGGTCTTTCCCACTGCTCCGTCTCCCACTACCACACACTTTATTGTCTGCATCTGGAGAAACAGAAAGCATAAATGAGTGTTTGTGACCCAAAGTCCCAAATGATCCTCTCATTCTTAACATTGGTATCCAACAGCAAGCAGTTAGAATGCTAAGCATGATAATGGCCAGAGTGTGCACAATGGTCAGTAAGATAGTCTACACAGACGTGACAGTGTCATACAGTGTTTCACCAACCCTGTGACCAGCCACAAGACATACCCAAGAAATCCACAGTACAATGGGAGCTAAGGCTGAACAAACTGCTGGCAGCGGGGATCATGTTGTTTACAGGAGAAACTCTGCAGTGCTCATGGCAAACTGAAATCACAGTGGCACCTCTAGGTGATTCAGCACTATTTGACCTATCATTTGTTATGTTTCTGCATGATTATAGAACTTCCACAAGCTAAACTTTCACTTCCATTTGCTTCAGAGCGAGACTTAACCTGCACAGCTTGTTAGAAAACAAAGCACAATCGCCTTCAGTGATGCAGGGAAAGAGAGGACACATACAAAACCGAGTTAACATGAACAGCAAACAGCTTAACGGCAGAACACTGCCAGTTTTCCGGTATCGTACATAAAATGTTCCTGCAAATGTAATACACCCAAACCTGTTCTGCACTTCCGCATAGCTAACTGAGTTTTTCATTGTCAGAGTTTCACGAAGAGTTGAAAACAGATTAAAATTGACCAAATTCAGCTCTTCGGTTCCTCTTCTGCCATATACGACATATCACTACCTCAGTCAGCTAATGTAGCTAGCAAGATGAACTTAGTCATAGCGAACAAATAGCTGTTATTTGCGCAGATTAGCCAAGTTAGCCAGCTCCATCACCAACACTCATCAACTTTTTGCATCACAAGCTAAATATCAGACACAAACAAGTAACAGAAGATTTGTTTTCCATTTGTGGAAATGCCAAAAAAAAAAAACGAAACACTTTTATGGAAGAAAAAGAGGATATATGCCGGATCTCTCATTTCCTGAGTGCCCCAGCTAAGTTAGCTAGCTAACGTCAGTAAGACAGGGCTCGGTCATTTTTAATGGTGAACTCCTAGCTAGCTAGCTAACAAGCTGAAGAAAAACACACTTTCGTGGTATAGATGTGTAACCTGTGGTTCTCTTTATGTTCTGACCTTTTCAGTGTTTCACTTTTGCTAGCTAACTAGTCCTCTTGCTAGCTTAGCTCCCTCACTGTCACAGTAAAACACAGCGAGAGTCCGAGTTGTCAGATTCAGCATTAGCCTGGTTAGCTTGTTAGCTTGAAAGGAAAGGAAAAACAAGTCAACTAAACTACCTTTCTGCTTCCGTGTAACATTAAACTGAGTAAAACCAACAGTATAACAGCAGCATTTATGGCTTTTTTTTCTCCCAACAAGCAAAAACGACACAGAATTATCTGACTGAAAAGATTAAATCACAGCTGCTCACCTTTCAATCTCTGTGGCTGCTGCCGCTGTAGCTTAGCTAATGTCCGGGTGCGGCTGAGGAGAACTTTGCTGAGTGGGCGTGTGTCTCTCAAACTCCAGCCCCCTCAGTACTTCTACACAGCCTCAGTAACAAAACCTGCACTAGCATTTTAAAAGACGCTGCACATATTAAAGATATTAGTGACAACATACACAAGTACACTTCTTTAACAGCTTGTTTAACGTGTTATGACATTTAAATTCGTGACAGACGCGATCGATATTACTCAGCTGATAGATCAAAAATACGACTTAACGGGGAACTCCAGCCTTGAGATTCAGTCCTTGAGATTCAGAATGGTTTAAGGAAAAGTGTTTGTTGAGACACTCATCATGTCTACAACACAAAAACAACCATTTCATTTGCAATCCAAACCACCAGCGAACCTACACATCTCTCCTGAGTCTCTATACGTAATGATGATGATGGTAAAATAATAATACAGCTGAAAAACATGTTTCCTCTGGGGCATTTATCCCTCATTCATGAATGGATTACAATAAATAGATGGAAATACGTTTTAACCCAAAACTTTATCACGAAGCTATCCTAAAACAAAGTCTCACACATCAGGTAGAGTATTTCATGTAATAACTTTCTGTGAGGGAGCTTTTGGAGGCAGACTTATGGTTCCTGTCACCACCACAAACAATTCTGACAAATAAACAAATAAATAAATACCACGATTCACAACAAGTCGAATTACAACAACATATGAGTAAGTGGTGGAGGATATATGTGATATTTAGAAAAATTACTGTCAAAATGTAATTTTTGGAATTTAGTGGCCTGTCACAAAATCTGAGCTTTGTCTGTAGCCATGCTACTTAATGTACACTTTTAAGTCCTCGGGCATGAATGGATTAAACCGGATCCATGTAATAGACAAAATTCCACTTTTCCTCTAATCCCACATGCAAATATAAAGATTTTAAACCACCTCTAAAACAACTTACAATTTTGGATTACATCATGTGCACCAGTGATCAGGAAAAAAATAATATTAACCAATAGTATTATATTTACCTTCCACTCCTCTCACCTATCATCAGGCTCTGCTGTCTGAGACCCTCTCTCATGCCAGAGCCAGTTTCAGTCAATAATGGAATTTTGTTTAAGAAATACATTTGCAAAATATTTTACAATGTTGGCAGTGTACCCAGATTTCTGGACCCTGGTTGGGGGCTTAGATATTAACATTTAGCGTCCTTGACTAATTCAGTTAACATTCAGTCAGCACACTTTGTGGGTAGTTAACTAGCACAACTAGCTATTAGTTCACTCTCTGTCACAGTACAACAGTTTCACTGCAGGAGTCAAAGTCATCTGACTTAGCAGTAGCTGGTTCCATATAATGAATCAAAATCTAGGAAGCCTGACTGTATAGTAACGTTCCTGTTGTGCCTTTCTCCTATAAAAACAATAGTCAGATTCAATCAAAATTCAGCCATATATTCAATATAGAATCACATGCTGTACAATGCTAATTTCAGAACAAGTGCAGTTTCAGGAACCGTTTGAGTTCCTCAGACACACTAACTTTCAGAATCCGAGACTGCAGTCAGCAGTTCTCTATAGAGCTCGTAGTTACTTGAACTAAGCAATATGCCAATATGCCAGCAAAATGCCTAGTAAACCTGTGCAGTTAATGTCTGTATAGACACATCCATTACTTGTTTGTCAGAATTAGAGGCACATTCAATATCATCTGGGAGGATTCATTCATCTTGACAACTACATGGAACAACGAATCCCATCAGTAAACAGCTGTTAGCAACTGGTCTTCGACATGGAAGACTAGACACAGCCTGAAATCACCAGCAAAATATTGTAGTGTCCTGTCCCCTTGCCTTAATTCTTATCAGAAACTGATTATATAGTGTGCATGACAAACTACATAATCAATGTAACAGTAGTCTATAGTCCATATACAAATAAAGCATTAAATATTATTTTAATAATAAGCGCTAGCACTTGTATTTTAGGCCATATTATTTCTTTGTTTTCTGGTAAATAATGTGAGCATGCTCTCACAGCACAATACTGACACACACAAACAGACAGGGGGCACAGCCATAGCCTTTGGATGGTGGGCAAGGATCTCCAAAACTGTCAAAACCGGTCTATGTCCACTGCCCTCTCTCTCTGTTTCTTTTTCTCTCTCTCCTCTCTTGCCTTTGTTCCCCAAGTGGCATAGTCTGTATCAGTCCCAGGTTAGCTGATGAAAAGTAGCTCGAAGACTCTTGAACACTAGATGATTTTCAGCATGGTGAAGGTCATATGCCAACAACTTTCCCTGGGGTCAGCACATCATGCAGCACATGGTCCCTGCAGACATAAAGTAAACCATGAATCCTTTTCCCTGTTCTCCAGTCATGAACTATACTCCTCATATGTTTATGCTGATGGCTTTTTCTAAAAAAAAAGGGAGAAAAAAACAAACAAACAAACACAAAAAGGCAATCTGTTTGTGGAAAGTGATGCCACTGTAGGTTGCTTACAGACAATTCCACCATCAGCCACTGTGCTTGCAAGTATGAGGACCACTTTAAGGCTAGACCTTCCCCAAGGAAGTTCCCCTCTGCAACAACAGGGGCCGACAGACACTGTAGTTTAGGATTTGTTTTGCCTTTCAGTAGTCTACTAGTCAGGCTTTTGGGGCACAGATATACAAACTAGTTGCATGCATTTAGACAGCCTACCTAGGTATGAAGAATGGCTCTTCTCATACTCATTCTAACTCTACTTAATCTACAGAGAGCTTATACATCTGAAAAAATCTGAAACTTGTGATCACAGCAAAAGGCGTGCTGCAGGTAGCATACTGTGTCATTATCATACTGGATGTTTGCTAATTTCAGGGACGTTAATTAGCAAGCAAGCAAGCTTACTGTCTTGGAAATTCAAATATATTGTACATATTTTTAAAACTAAAAGTATTCAAATCTTCCAAAAGGAACTACTATATTGTGTTATTCTTGCACAGCATCCCTGCTGCTTTTTTTGCTTGAGGTAAACTCCACATTTCAGCAATGAAAGCATGCCTAATGGGCACTTCCGTTCATCTCTGATGCACCCTCAGAAGTGGGGTACCTTCTAGGACTTCAGAGGAGTCCTACTGATTGCTGGGAACAAAAAAATATGTCTGTAATTTTAAGTTTAATATAATCATCATCAGCTTATATGTGTTATGTGTAAACCTGTAAGTATTGTAGCACTACTTTGAGGTTAAATTTCGGTTGAAATCAAAAGAGTTCTAAGATCTTAAAGTGGTCAATCATAGTATAACTGGATACTTGTCCACAAGTCTAGGAGAGGACAGTGAGGAACAGATTTTTCAGATGGCATACACTTGCCCTCAACAGGTTAGCCACAGTAAGCCCCTCAGCTAGCTATGCAAACTTTGCACCGCAAAAGGTTTTTCTGACACGTCTGAACATACATAGCAATAGTGAATAATTGCTATGTCTGGCAAGCTTGTAGCCTTCAGCATGCTAGCTAGAAGGCTAACAGATTAAAGTGATGTTGTATCAGCAGTTGTTTATAAGGGAGAGTAGAAATTAGGAATACTCTGCAATTTAAAGTACCTTACTGCTTTAGCTCTGTCCACCATTTTTTCAGTATGTAAAAAAGGGAGTGCATCAGATTGCAATGATTGCGACCTGCTGAATCTTGGTACATCAGACATGATTCCAAACCAAAGGGAATGAAAACATTCCATTGGAACTGCATAGGGAGTAGTGTACTATGGTTCGCTTTGCAGGAAGTTGCAGAAAACGTTATTCATCAGTCATTGCATGTCTTGAAGGATTGTGTTTGATTATGGTTCTGCTGGACGTTCCAAATGAAAATACTTATTGACTGACTTCCCGTACTCAAGAGTGTAGGGAATATAACAGTACCGCTTATAGACCCTGTGGAAAGGGACGGAGCTTCTGAGTTCACTCGATTCCATCGAGGAGTCATCACACACACTTCTTTTGAGTTAATAAAGCTCAAAAGTGAAATGGGGAAGCCAAGTGGACAAGGTCATATTAAAACAGGTATTGAAACAGGCAGCTAGTGATGTCAGTGACTGAGTGGTTCTGGATTTCTATATGCACTTGACCAAGCCAACCAAGATGCTCTACTGACACCATGTTGAGCCTCCCAAAGGTGGATCATTGATTCACTCTAGCCCATCATGTGTTAAATGTTAAAGCAGAGAATTTCTAATGAGGAAAACTGCCCCTCAAATATGTCTTCTGGGCATGTCAGACAATATAGGGTGCTCCTGAGCGAGTCCAAAATAAATGGGTTCTTATGGAGCATTTGTGCAAAATCATAGATTGAAATTGCTTAATAATTTTTTTAATTACTTATTTTTAATGCACATGTTTTCTCAACATAGAAAACATAAAACAACAGTTCAGGTTATATTTTGAAGTGTTTTTGAACTTCTGTTGTAGGACTTTGTAACAGTGTCTCAAGAGTAAGCGCCAGCCTTTTACCTAACCAATGAGCTGAACAGCTCGCCAACCAATCATCACTCAGTAGCAGTAATGCTAGTATCCTACTGATCAAAACCTTTTGACCCTTGAAATATACAAATCGGCCACATCATTAGGTACACCTTCTTGCATCTACCCTCATTGTCCATTTTAGCAGCTCTCCTCTTCTTTTTTAGAGACTGTAGTCCATCTGTTTCTCTGTATTCTTTGTTACCCTGTTTTTCAACGGTCAGGACCCCTACAGGACCACCACAGAGCAGGTATTGTGGGTGTTGGATCATTCTCAGCACTGCAGTGACACTGATGTGGTGGTGTATTAGTGTGTGTCGTGCTGGTGTGAGTGGATCAGACACAGCAGTGCTGCTTTTAAACACCTCAGTGTCACTGCTGGACTGAGAATAGTCCACTAACCAAAACTATCCAGCCAACAGTCTCCTGTGACCACTGATGAAGGACTAGAGGATGACTACAGAACTACAAAGTGTAACTATATGGTAAGTGGAGCTGATAAAATGTACAATGAATGTAGACACAAGGAGGTGTACCTAAAGTGGGTGTGGCCTGTGGGTGTATAGTAAGATTCTGGTTTGTTTACCTTCCCTTTTTTAATGAAAGGATGTTCCTGCACAACTGGCCTTTTCTTTTCTATCCAATTGGCCCCATACACCCCAGTCCTATTGAGGACTTGCTTGTGGGTGCCCTCTAGTGTCTTGCAGTCATGTTTTCGGTAAAATGAGAGAAACAGGAAGTGACCAGGCTCCCATGTCAGGAAATCCAATACATCTCAACAATGAAGCATTTTACATTAAACCACTCTGTATGAATTTGTGTACACATCATCCATTGAGTTATACAGACATTTAGAACAATCAATGAAACTCCCCTTTAAACTGGCTCAGGTCCTGCTCTCTGGTTTGCCCAGCATATATATTTTTCCACACAGAGATCACAGACTTGTCCCCAGTGGGTAGGAGGCAGACTTGGAGCTCCAGAAATGTTAAACTCGTCCCAAATGTACTTCCTGCCAGCAAAATATCACCAAAGTGTTCTAATCTGTAGATAAAAATCTAATCTACTCTCTACTGTCAGTAACTGAGCCACTGCCTACCTCAGCGAGCTGGCTCCTGGTGCAGCAGCCATCCCTGGCCTCCACTTTAAGGTAGGTTCCACTCGTTTTGTGGGGTAGAATGCCCAAGCTGTCAAATTAGTTCTTTGTCCTCCTCTCATGTGAGATAAATAAGGAAACAAGGACATCTGCATGTGTGCTGTACTCCTTGTCTCCCCTCTTTGCTTTTTTTTACTTTACTGCTCTTACTACTAAAGAGGTATGGTGAGGATTGTCAATGACTTATAATCAGTCCAACCGTTGAAAGCTAAGCATTTTTCAACCATTCTGGATCTGGATCTTTAAATATCAATAAATTCTTTCAGATGGGTTTGATGTGAAAAGATGCATGGTACAGAATATTACAGACTCTATATACTGGTGGTGACAGGAACCAGTGACCACAATGTCTAAAGCAAAAATAGAGCCATTTCATGTACTATCCAAAATGATCAGTAAACCTGCATGTGTCTTCAGAGTTTTTGTGTTTAAGGTTGATAATGGTACATAATGGTGAATCTTAAAAAAATCTTTATATGCTATTCTGAGTACTTTGGACCTCTCTCCAACATTAACATATTTAAAAAATCCTATTTAAAAAGGCAAAAAGGCAAAAACCTTAACTCAGACATCATGTCTCTGGCCCCAAGCATTTGTTACAAGCAACTGAATAAGTTTTACTCAACTCAAAAAAATACTTTCTTTTTTAGATTTAATAAACCTAATTCATTTGCTTGTAACAAATTAGAGTAATTCTTTTAGGGTGGACAAACGGAACGCTTTTTACCAGCGCATTTTGTGTAAACTATTTGTGAGGTAACGTTTAGAGGCATTAAATGCTTCAGACATCACCACCAGTGTGACCAATCCTGAGTGAGTAAGTTTCTTTAGAATAGAGCATTTTACATTCAACCACTCTGTATTTCATTTCATTATGCAGAGTTTAGGAAAACACAGTCACCTTTAATCAGATGATCCCAACCAAGATATAGTGTCCTTGATTCTGAAGTGGACATGATACCTGCAATCGTTAATGAATGCTTCCGTAGAGGTCTGTGCATCAGCCGTCATTGCACAACTGGCTGTATTGTTGTCTATTTTCATTTCCACCTCGGGTGATTAAACTAAAAAAGATTTGCAGCTGATGCCACCATGTAGCTCACAGAGGCATTCGGAATATGAGTAGAATATTCATGCCTTTATTGGTACATTGTCCCTCCTAGCGTATAGAAACATAGACATGTCCCATCCATTATCCATTCATTGTCTTTGATATCAGCTGAATTTGACCATGTCATGTTTGCATTCACTGTAAATCTGCACTGACATCTTTTTAACATTGCAGTTATTTAAAAAAAATGATGCTATTTCCCTGCAATCATTGAACTCTGAGTGCTAATAAATTTGCCATTTATATCATTATTAAGCCATAAAAAGCTGTGATTGTGTTGAAAACGACATCCAGAAACTCCAAATCAGAGTGCCGGTAATCACACGGATATTGAGGCCATTTGTGATGGAAGGCATAGACTTTGTCAATCATCTGTGACCAAAATACCCAGCTTCCAGCAGCCTTTGCAGGAGAGCTACTATGCAGTTCAACACTGGTTGGCCGGGTGCTTCAGTTGATGGAAAGCGCTGGGGTGGAAGGTCAGCTAACCTCCAGATCTAACGAAGCAGAAAATGAGTTAATTACAATGCGATCTTTGTGTGAGAGAGGGCCTGGGCATCTGGGCATCTGTGCGTCTGTGCGTCTGTGTGTGTGCGTGCATCTGGCTGTCTGGTGTCAAGGGCAGCGAGGCCTCTGTTTCTCCTAAAGGTAATCTCATTATATCGGGCAGTTTAATTACAGATAATCTCTCATTCATCTTTATGTGTCGGTCCTGTGACCCCTGTAGTATTTATGAGTGCATACACACACACACGCACACACACACACTCACACACACACACTCACACACACACACACACACACACACACACATATATGTATATATATATATATATCATGATAAGTAATCTTTTGTTGTAGATTCTGATATCATCACTAAGCACTACATGTATAGCATTACATACACATGTACATGTACATACCTACAGGGCTCTGAATGGCATTTTTAACAGCAATAGAGTGTGTTATTGGTCATTCCCCTTTAACTCACACCTTCACCACATTCAACACAACTGCTACCAAAATACATTTTCTTTACCAGTATAATAGAACATATTGCAGTATTGTAGTAATAATTAGAGCAGCTACAAGAAAAAGCTAAAGTTCCTTCAGGATCAATAAAGTATCTATCTATCTATCTATCTATCTATCTATCTATCTATCTATCCATCAAACCTCAGCTGCTCAGACTGGAGACACATTTTAGAAAAAAGTGTAAATGACATCCAGATCTGGGTGTTTGATCACACTATGACTGGGTAGAGATATCAGTACTGCAAAAAACAATATTACAGTAATGACTAACAAACAATATATTGTACTGTGCAAAAGTCCATACATATACACTCATCATCAAAAGAAGAGTTGCACCCAGAAGGAATCAACCGACTGGGATGAAAATTGGACATTGTGAAACATGAGAATGATTCAAGTTTCACGCTAGGCCGTGCATGTGACATAAGCAAGAATGGGCTTTATCGCTGTACCTGACTGACCCAACAGCCATGATTGCGGACATTCAGTGAACAGTAATGCCCTCATCCCGTCATCCTGTCAGTGCCAGCACTATTCGCAGATGGCATGGCGCAGCTCTACATGCACAGAGACCATTACAATGACTGGCCTTAACACCACGTCAATATTGCCAAAGACTGCAATGATGTCATGTCAGACAGTCATGGAGTGTCATCTTCAGTGAGGAGTCCTGCTTTTGTCTTGGTGGAGACAACCAAAGAATCCATGTGGAGGCACCATGGTCACCTTTATCTTCCTTCTGGGTGCAACTATTCTTTTGCCGATGAGTGTATATATATATATATATATATATA
>CM067475.1:27083634-27095905 GCA_034552555.1 Semaprochilodus insignis
ATATATATATATATGCTCATAAAGGACTACAACTTTCCTGGATATTTCCTTTTACACCCAAACATAATGCCCAAGCACCACCTATTTGTTGTTGCAATTGTGTGTTGCAAGCACTAATTTCAGAATGATTGTACATAAAGCATTTTTCCTATTGTGAAACATAATATAATCTTTGTCTTTGTATTGTTTTTGTTGAAACATGGGCCAAAGTGGATCACTGTTTTTATTTGCATTTCACACACTTATTTTGGGATTGGGTTTGTACATTTTTCTATATGGTCTATAAAGGATATTTATCCCGTAATGGTAAATCAGAGTAAACATGTGGCTTGGCTTGCATTGTAATCAATAGTACAGCCTCTAAATCAACACAGGACTCATAGAGCACAGTAAAGCGCTTAGTGGGTTTCATACAAACCTCCATAGATGATGCGCACAGAGTCACCCACAGCCTCTGACACATTCTCCCTTATCCACACTCTCAGCTTCTCATGCACCTCCTGGGCCTAGGGCAGAAAGCGGGGTGGTGGGGCAAAGAGAGATTGTGTGATCAGACACACAATCACAAACATTCGGTCATATAAGCAAAGCATAGCGGTAACTGTAAGATGGAATAATGACCTGGGGCTATTTGACTAGGGCTATTTGTTTTGGGTTAGATCCTTTAGTTACGGTGAAAGCCATTTTCTGGTATTTTTTTAACTCCTGGGGGAAAAAAAAAAAAAAACACATTAGCCTCAATAACTAAATAAAACTGCTTATAGGGTTTTAAAGAAATCTGAAGTTGGGATATTGTTCCCACATCGCCAAAGTTCAGTTCAGAACTTTGAACGATCCAAGTAAACCCAAATACACAGAGTCTGGGCTACACAACTTTTACACAACTTTTCAAGACCCCATCAAAGTTTTTTAAACTACTGAATTTTTATTCAAGAGTTAAACTTTTTCCACAAATTTTCCTTTTCTCTTTCCCCTCCCGAGGCTTATATTTTATTTCATACTGAATACCTACTGAAAATGAAATACTATATTCCTATGTATTCATAAGGAGTAAACAAAAATCTTCTGGTCAAAAATCTTCTTCTAAATGAATACTGCCAAAATACATACTCAACATAAAATGAACAATGACATGTTTAACAGGTCTTGACCATGTCCTTACAGATTACCAAGAGGCAAGCACATGCTTGTGAAGAATTTCAGCATGCCACATTCAAATTCACCAACACATAAAATCACACAACAAACCACACAGCCTGTAAAGACCTGCCTTTAAATGTCCTACAAACCTGCTAACCGCCATCCTGCCACCTAGCTTCATAAGATCTCTGTTCTCCTGTCTCAAAATTCTCGCAAAGGACATTCTTAAAAATGTGTGTCTACCTACAACTGTTCTCCTGCTGTTTTAGTAAACCTTGGGCACCGTCCACCATTAGATGTGGATTCTTCAATGCAAACCAAGTAAACACAATGAATCACTGTTTAAAAGCATTTCGAAATGTGGGAGTGGGTGGGGAGCACAATGGGTATGTTGATCATCAGAGTATGAGCTCATTCAATTTCTAAAGCACACCCCAACCTGAAAAAAGTATATGAATATATGAACACAGAAATATTGCAGGTGATACACGCCTACCTGCTCTGGTGTGGCAGTTTTGCCAGTGCCAATAGCCCAGACAGGCTCGTACGCCAGCACCACTTTACCCCAGTCACTCACATTGTCTGCAAAGGATCACAAGTAAGAGAACGAGAACGAGAACGAGAACAACAACAACAACAACAGCAACAGCAACAAATTATTATTATTATTAAAACTATTGTTATTGGCAGAAAGATTATTTTTGTCAGTAAAAACACTATATTATCTTAAAATAAAAATAAAAAAGCTTAAGAGTAATACAGTAAAACATAACAAGAATGTTTTGTATTTAAAAAAGTTCATTCATATGAAAAGTTATTCATATTTTAGTTTGAAGAATACAGACAGAGGAACACAGGTTTGGTTACTGACTTCTTGCTGCTCTTTAGTCATTGTATAGATGTGTTGAATTCCATCAGCAGCACCTGATTTAAATTACTGATCAACTGATTATCTAAGATAATAGGTGACATGCCAAATGAGAAATATCCACACGTACTGGGCAGAAGTGATGTTATATGAACACTAGACTGAACGATGAACAACAAAAGTGTAGTTTGCTTATACACTTATGAAATCAGCTCTACATTTAAATCTTAAGGTACGTTCCACTGTTTATTCAAAATGTCAGCATAATCCAATCAGTGAGATTCATTCACAGTGGTTTGATGTGAAATGGTGCATTGTAGCATTTCTTCACAATGGTGGAGATGGAAACTTCAGGTCACAATGTCTACAACACCAACGTAGTCATTGTATTTATTATTCAAAAATACCAGTGAACCTACAAGCTTCCGTATGTCCTGAAAATGGCAAATACTTGTAAATCCATAAAAATAAGATGGGAGGAGGGAGAGCTATTTTGCTTTATAGCCTCCTGCATGTACCTCTCTACTATGAACACATTTTGGGGAAAACGTTTTAGCCCACAATCTTCTTAAACCTCATCATAAAACAATGTCTTAGGCATCAGGTGACATTTATGACCATTTCATGTAATAACTTTCTGTAGGGGAGCTTACAGAGGTATTAAACACTTTGGATGTTTGGTTCCCATCAATACCTCTGTCAACAATTCAAAATAATTCAAATCAAGTTTCACTATGACGGGGCATTTCACATAAACCCCCGTAGATGATTTTGTTTAGATTTTAATCATGTATAAATTTTGAAATCCAGTATTAATTAATATTTATTTACCTCCATGACTTCAATCAGAAAGTGTTTGGCACACATATTTGTCATCTTTAGTTTAGAACAGATTCTACTAGGCTAACAGGTCTAATCAAGACTGGAGTTCAGTAGTCACTCTCACCATATTTGAAATAATGAATAGCTACATTTTAAACTCCTTATTACCTGCAATGACTTTGGTCTGGGAGAACACCACCTCCTCTGTGGTCCCTGCCTCTCTTTCCTCCAGCTTTTCACCAATACATGCAATCACTCCCAAGCCACTCTCTAATGCATGAGCCACCTTCTGACCAATAAGCTGCAAGACAGCACATATTGTTTAAAAAAAACAAAACAAAACAAAAAAAACAGAAGGACAACATGGAAAGTATGAATCGGTATATTATTGTTATTGTGCTTATGTTTTTTCAACACGTGTATATTAGTATATTATGGGTATCATAATATACTTACGATACTTGAACACTGAACAACTGTGTGTATATATAAAGCTCATCGTACCTTCACCTTGTACCTCAAGGTTACTGTCTTAGTGGTGAGTTGTCTACAAATGTGTTTATCTGTTAAAGTAATCTCAAATAGATGTACATGACTGGACAGCACTCACTGCACCAGCAGAAACATTTTACCTCATCGCTTTCACCAAAGACATGCCTCCTTTCCGAATGGCCGAGAATCACCCAGTCTACACCACAGTCCTTGATCATTTCTGGGCTACACCACCAGAGTGTAGAAAAGAATATCAGTATTATATTAACATGAAAGACTGACATGTAGGAGACTGACCAAATTAAAACAACTGACTGACCTGATCTCACCGGTAAAGGCACCCTTGGCCACCTTGTAGCAATTTTGGGCAGCTACTCCAATCTTGGGGTCCAGGTTGGATCTGGCATAATCCAGGTAGATAGAGGGGGCTCCACACACCACCTCTGCAGGGGAAAAAAAAATTGTCATGTGGTTGAATGGAAGTGAATCCTCACAGTCATGTTCCAAAATCTATGGTAAAGCTTTCCCAGAATAGTGGAGGCTGTTCTAAGATTCTCAATACGTCTAATTATTTCTATAGTCAACATTAGGATTTTTCAGCATTTGGCAGCTTACAGATAACTTAGAACTGCTGGGTTGCATGTGAAGTCTATTGGTCTGTTTCACCATGTAAAATGTAGACAATGAACAAACAAACAACAAACAAATAATAATGCATTGTATTAGCTTTATATTTAAGCTATCGTTGACCATATTAAAGGAAAAACGAGGAAAATATATGACGGAAATAGCAGGTACAGTTCTTCTGTAGAATTCTTGTAATATTAACTGCCTTTATATAATCTAGCTAGACTCTAATTAATACACTAGTTCATTCATTACTGCAAGTTCTTTAGTGAATAGTGTATATGAGGATGATTAAAACACAAAAGAATAACTTTCCAGGATCAGGGACATTTACTGGAACACAGCAATTCATAAAGCCCTAGAAAACCATCCTGTCCCGCTTCTCACACTACGAGTCACTGGCCAAAGTCAAAATGGCAGGTTGCGCAGTGACTGCGCAGTGCAGTGCATCTCCACACGTAGTCACTTCAGCATCTACCCCAGTTTTACACAACAACCACCATCACCACCATCACCACCATCATCATCATCATCATGCATCACACTTATGTGCTGTTGTAACAGTGACTCTGTCTAACGGCCTCCGGAGGTCAGTAGCTACATCAGAGCAGGTGCTGCAGATTAACGCGAGGAGGCTTAACGCGTCACGTAGCTAAACGATACCTGTCTCATCGTGTAGACCGGCCGTATTCAGGGTAGTTATGAGTTCACCCAGACTTTCCTTGGTGCCATTCATTTTCCAGTTTCCTCCAACGAAGAACCTTCTGGCGGACATGTCTGCAAACGGTTACAGTAAATAAAGCACCAGCACCGACCTGAAGTTACCACCGCAGCACACGGGGCTAACCTGCGCCACGGGATTGGCCAACACGCCCTACAAACACGTTTAAAGATTGGCTCTTGGCTCAGCGTCATTCCGATATGGAGGCGGGATATACAAACGCTAACCAATCAGAAAAAAGCATATTTCCCTTTTTGCTTTGTTATAGGCCCGTTTCTTACCTTCACCACTTCCGGTATACCTGATCGACAACGTGCTTAATAAAAGGGCAAAATCTTATTTACAACCGTAACAAATGTGTGTACGACAGCACTTTAAAATGCAAATTTGAACATTCAGTTTCATATACTATATTTACCATTGCATACATTTATAATTGCATTTGTATGGACCGGCTACAAGTACGTTATTAAACCATAATTCAAATTCAAATGTAATATGTGTATTTGTATTTGCATTTCTGTGTATGATGGCTGTTTAAACTTTATGTGCTTTTGATGTTTCGTTTAAATGTTATATTTGATTTATATTTGATATTTCATTTTAATAATTTTGTTTCGCCTTAATATCCTGGCCCAGACTTAGTAGAACAGGAAAATCAATCCCAGACTTGCAATAAAATTTTCTCATGGTGTCTCTTCAGCTAAAACAAAATCATGACTGTAAATACACAATTTAACAATTTTTTAAATTTATATTTGAATTGCATTTCAATAAAGTCATATGTATGTAGCCTACTTACACATTTAAAAACAGGTAGGAAATTGCATTATAATGTTTGTTTCTACTTCATACAACTACTGACATTTTTAGCAAAATATTTTTTTTCCCACAGTTACAGTTCCAACGCAAAATGACACACTGATGTTAACCCTACGTTAACCCTATAAACTGAGAATAATATGCTCTTTATTTTTTTAGCATTTATATTGGTCTCCCAGAAACTTAAACTTAATTAATAAAACGTATTACTGAATAAGTCTTAAAACACCAGGTGTCTATCATATGGTGCTTTAATGTACACTGTATAAGTTACTACTGAATATAATAACAGCAAATGTTGACAAAAGAGTTTAAATATGTGAATGGAAAATATATTTTCCAGCTCCAGACACTGTCAGGACACAAAACCGAAGAGAAAAAATGAAGACAAAATGAACAAGTTTCTACACAAAATGATCATTAAATACAAGTTATCAGACATGAGGTAATTCAGTTGCATAAAGAATGCTGAAGGAAAGTCAGTGGAGTCAAGTCAAGACAACTCAGTGGTACAGGTCTGAAAGGATGTGTAGCCTTCAAGAAGCAAACACTCAAAAAAGAAAAAGGGAAATAGACAAAAAAGACTAATCAAGCAAAGAAGCTGCTGGTGTTCTCAGAACTGCCCAGATGCCAGGACTCAACATCATCCTGAGGAGCAGAAAAGACTTCCAAGAATCATGTGAAATTTGGGGGTGTGGAAATGTTCCTTGTATGTACTTAATGGCCATTAAATAAATGAAGGGTGATCTCTGACTTCTGCTGTAATTTAAGACGTGACTTAGGGGTTGATTTTCAATGTTACGGTTTAGTCACTTAAGAAACAGCCGATAATCATTTCAAAAATTCTTTCTTTGTTTGAAGAGTAGGTCCATAGTTTTCCATACTATTTCTATATACTGTACAACTTATATCATATGTATAATCATGAATAATGTCTACTTAAATGCTGATGTGTGCAACAAATAGATAAAATTCCATGATTCCCAAAAACCTGCGACTCAAATAAACATGGATAGAAACACATAGTATTGTTTAATGCAGAATTCTAAGTTTATTAGAAAGATTGTCAACAGTCATTTCAATGCATTATTGGTTTTTATTTGGGAGAGACTGTAGTAATGTAAAAGTACTCCAAAGGTTCTGCAGGAGTAAAAGTGACTGCGTATGAATTTGTAAATATCTTACAGAAACATTTTGTTGTACACACTGTGACATTCTGGAGGTTGAAAGTCCGTGAAAGTCCATGTGTTTGATGGACTGAATAACACTTTATTGAGTTTTACATATAGGATTCACAGGATAAATATGGAGCGATGGCCTTAGATGGCCCGATGGACAAGTTGCCAGCATTTTCACTGCGTCAAAATGGTAGCTGTCATGCTGTACTGGTTTTGTAAACTGTGGGTGCGGGACAAAAATCACTGTACATTACCTCTGCACCCTATCAAATGAGCTAAGATATACAAATTTACATACAAACTTCCATCTAACAATGTGGACATTCAGCCCTGAGACAAAAAATACCTTCAAATCTATATTTTCCTGTGATCTGTTAATTATTATTCTGTTATTTTTAATTAGTCATTCTTGATTCATCTTGTTTGTTGTATTATTTGTCAAAAATCTATCATGTAATTGGTATCCCAATTACAATAAAACATTTAATATATATAGCATTTATTCTTCCCAGTGATGTTACGTATATGCTATTTTCGGTGTTTGTCGTGATGTAATAAATGAATATATTTCACCATTCGTGTTAATATGCTGCATCTTGCTGTGATTGAGAGGATGTTTACAATTCCTTTTATATCCCATCTGTTTTCCAGAACTCAGGAGGAAGAAAGAGAGGGAGAAAAATACGTTTTTTGTGGCATGAGAAGCTTGAAAAACAACACCCTGCCACTATTTTAATAACTGAACGTTCCAGTTGTTTTTTTTTCTCTCTCAGTTTCTTTACCTCTGTCCTCCAACTCTAGCTCTATCTCTCATTTTTCACTCGTTCTCTCCTTCTCCTCCTCTGGGTCTTTGCCGAAAGAGCAGCTCAGTTCCAGATCTTCAAGAAACTGTCCCATGAGCCAGTGCACACACACATGCCGTCTGGTGGCACTCCGGTGCAGCTCACCCTGTTATCGTGGCCCGACAGCACTCCTGGAAAAAGACAGGAGGAGGAAGAAACAGTTAGGAGTCCATGAAATATGGTGTAAAATATTTAAAATGTCTGTATGATCCTAAATAGTGCCATTCCATCCCGGTTATGATTATAATTTGCTCTCTCAGATTTTAACCATTATTATCTATACTTATGTCAGTGGTGCTTCGAATCTGTTCTGTGGTGAGTGAAGCAGTTAGTATGTCAGCTAAACTAAATCTAACAAGCTCCACTCTCGTAATTAGCTACTGTTGGTAGATCCATGGATCAGCCCTATGGTGGAATGGAGGCCAAAGAGGCTGTCCTGAAAAGAATGCCCAGTTTTGAAAAAGCTATGTAGGTGGAACAAGTCACACCAGTTTTGTGACACAGTCAAATGCTTCAAATTACTAATGCTGCTTATGTCGAACTTCACCAGTGGTTGTCATGTTAAAATGGCTTTTAGTTTTAGTTTATAGGATGCCCCCCATTGAAAGAGATAGGGGCCTGGTCCTGTACATCCAACATAATAATAGGATCGTCGCCAAGATGATTGTCAAGTGGACAGACTTTCCCATAAACATGTAGCTTTCCCCCACATCCAGTCTCTTCTGATTTACACTAAAGGGGAGCAGTTATGGAGTATTCATAGGGCCTATTTTGAATAGTCATATTATGTGGCACAAGACAAACATGAACCTACACTCTAAAAAAATTAAATGTTGGATTTACTTAAAAATGTTATGTCAACCGGTCCCACACAACTGTGTTAAGTAGCTTTTAAGATATTTGATTGAGTAAAGCATACATATCGGATTCAACTAAGTCACACTAAAGTGATTTGACTAAGTGCTTTTTAACTGGATTTAATAAAAAATCTCATGCCAAGTGGTTCCATGCAGTTGTGTTAAGTAGCTTTTAAGATGCTCTTTTGAGTAACATGTACTCATACTCCGTTTTGACTGGACAGATCATTTTTATGTATTAATCATATTCAACTTTATGTGGTTATGTTCCACTAATTAAAGTAGGAAAAGTTAATTTTAAGTTAGATCTATGTTATTTTGGTAGGTTTCTACTGTGCTACTGAGCTGCCATAGAATTATACTCAGCAGTAGAGTGCATGGTAACTTGCACTAACAGCCAACATCAATGTGGCTAGGCAGTTAACTGTGGAACATAGAAAGTACCAGACACAACGGAAGGCGGGCCAAGGGAAGAGACAACACAAAGACGGTGAGTAAAAAAAGTAAAACAATATGCAAATAGATGATGACAAGAGCCAATGGGAAAGACAGTTCTACTTAGCAATATTATACTTACGTTTAAAGCGAGCTAGTTATGTTGGTTTTAATCTGTGGTATTTTGTAGCCTTGAAATCTCATATTATTATTTTAATGCAATGAAACGTGCTTATTTTTTAGTGTGAAAATTAAATAGTAAAAGTAATTTCACCATAAAACAATTATGTAATGCAAACAATACCAGTGTTTCATTTCTTAGAGTGTATTTGGAATGAATCATAGATTTAAGTGTGCTTTACGTCTACGTACTGGACTAGACATGCCAGTGGTTTTAATCTAAGTTTAGATTAAATTTCTCTGGGAAAGTAGCACCAAGAGTTTAGGTCAGACTACATATCTTCTCTATGTTTGTAAACACTTGTATTTCTTCCCCACTGTTTGTAGGTATCTAGTCTAGGTCTGTATTGCACAGTTTAACTAAAATGTAAATTCTGAAATATGTAAGTGCGTACATAAGTAAAACACAAATCACAATGGGGGATATGAATCGGGGGATACACTGCTCCTTGTTCACGCCACTTACCAACTTTCTCGCCCTTCAGCGAGTCCCAAATGTTGCAGTTGAAGTTATCATAGCCGGCGAAGATGAGGCGACCAGATAGGGACAGGGCCAGCGATGTCACACCACTGTTGAGCTGGGCGTCTTGGTAGCCGATCACTTCCTGGTCAGACCGGATGTCAAACATCTTGCAGGTGCAGTCGTCTGAGCCAGTGACAAAAGCGTTTCCGGTGGGGAAGAACTAAAGGGAAAGGAAAGAAAAGGCCAATGCACCATTCATTAGAACTCATCATCTCATGCAAAGTATAAGCTACATTACAGCGTCTTTGTATGATGAATGGATTTGGTTCAGAGATTGGACATGGCCTGGGATCTCTTCTGACTTGTTTCTTTGCAATTCAGTTTATGGATGATGCCTGTAAATTGTGTGTTTACAGATAGTTGTTTTAAACTCGAAAAACTTTAAAATTGTCAGCATCACTACTTGCATCCTGCAGTGGTCTCTGGAGTGTAGTAGTCTCTACTTTACTGCTAGTAGTGCCTGATATCTTCAGTAGTAGTCTTCAAACCATGATTAAATTGGAAACTATAGATTACTTGAATGATAGACATAACCCAGTAGCTGAGGAGAAGTTAGCAAGGCTGTCTGGATACCTTACCTCATTTTGGCTACTTTTCTCTGGCAGAAAGTGTTAAATAAAACCTTTCCCTTTCATCAGCTTTGTCCTGAAGCAACACTTTGTTTGACAGCTGTGGTAACAGCTACACTAATGCTAGCTTGGTTGTTTGCATTTATTAGCTTGTATATCTAGACAGATGGAACAGCCTAGCAGTCAAGATTGGTTGGCAGCACAGGCGTTTCCAATGGTTGTATGTTTTTGCATAATACATTTTGGGTATTGTGATAAAATCAATACAATCATGCATGTATATCTCTGGTTTTAGAATGGAATGGCCCTTAACTAAGGATTCATTACATGCTGTACTCAATGCAATATTATCAGCATTGTTTCGGAAATACGTCTTTATCCAGGTGTGCAAATAATGCATCTCTGATTTGACTCCCCACACTCACACAAATGGCATTGACGTCACTGGTATGTCCCTGGAAGGTCTGCTTGCATTGGCCGTCCCTGATGTCCCACAGCTTGGCCAGAGAGTCGCAGGCCCCAGAGACGAACATATTCATGTCAGGGGACAGAGCTAGACACATGCAGTCACCCACATGGTTCAGGAAGACTGTCTTCTGTTTCCCAGTCTCTATATCCCACAGAGCACTGGAAGGGGATGGGTGTTGATGGGTGGATAGAGAAAATGAAAAGATGTAGATCAGTATGAGATGTTTTTTTCTTAATTAGCTAAAACAACTCTGTGCATCCAAAATCATGTAAGTTAAATGTTTATGCACTTCATTTATGTATATTTGCATAGATGTTAAAAAATGCAAGTATATTTTAATCATGCCTTTGCAAAAAATATTTATATGTTTTAAGCATATTTAAGCACGCATATTTAAGTCAGATATTTTTAAACTTATGAAAGCTGCAAGAAAATGCACTTCTTAACATAAACGCATTACTTAACACACTGACTCATACTTAATCAACAACATATTGTAATATAATGTAATATAATATGATTAATAATTAGGAATAATAATATTATGTTGTTTAAAAGTACACTTAAATATGTTTTAAGTGGAAGTCATGTATCCTTTAATACATCATATCATATAATATAACATAACAATATGGATAATTGTATAAGGTTTTATTGAAATTGAATTCACAATATATTTAAGTGTTTTACTTGAAGTATAACTCAATAAGTAGCAGTAAAGTATATCAATACATAGTAGTAAATAGTAACAAACAATAACTAAAAACAGTTCCGTCTACAAATTACATACTTATCTTACAAATATCAACTTAAGTGCAAAGTAACGAGTTTAGAAAATCACAATGAAATGAATTTAATGTATATTAATTAATACATTTAGCATGTATTAAAGTATATGTACGTACTTCTCAAATTAAACACTTTTCTAAGCATTTTAAAATCTTAATTAATTCATTATAAGGCACCTTACATTCAAAGCACCTCAACTATGGTAAAATAGGAGATTGCATGCTTTTTAGCTGTATCCAACTATGTGTTAGTATCATACAATGTGCTGCATTTGTTGATTGTAGCACTGCTTACCAGGTGGTGTCACCAGATGAAGTGATAATTTCATTGTCATTAAGGAAGCGAGCGCAGGACAGGTAACCTGTAATAGCGAGATCAGACACTAAGTCATGTGCAATTCACTGTAACCTCTAAAGTACTACCCAGTAAAACCATGCACAGCAGTTTTCTAGATCTATTTTCCAGATCTATTCTGGCTGTGTGTAAGGGCAGAAGAGAATGAGAATACCTGGGAAAATACTGGTACTATACCTGTGTGTGCATCTAGCTCTTTCACAATCTTGACCACGGGTGTCTTCAAGTTGTAGACAGTGCACATGTTATCAAGACCTCCACTGGCCACAAGGTTTCCAGAGGGGGCATATCCACAGGTCATCACCCATGAGGACTTGAGGGGAACTGCGTTCATCTGCAAAGAAGGAGGAAGGATATCAGCTTTTCTTTTGTTTCGGTTAACCAAAACCTGCAATTTGTTGGGAAAACAGTGAAATAGGTGTTTTTTATATATTCTAATAAATCCAGAATTAAATATTATTCATATGCAAAAGTTTGGGCACCCCTGCTCAAATGACATTGATGTTCTAGTACATCCTCTATGGAGAACACCCTTCTGCACATTGTATATATATATATATGTGTATATATATATATATATATA
>CM067475.1:27095990-27246540 GCA_034552555.1 Semaprochilodus insignis
TATATATATATATATATATATATATATATACTTTTATTAATTATTATTATTAATAAAAGGAAAGAATGCACTAAATTTAGGAAACAAATGTAGAAAAAAATGAAGTATTTAGGTTTATTCTCTTTAACTATACATATAAGATTATATACAATACATATTTGACCAGAGGCACCCAAACATTTGTACTAGACTGTACAGACACCTAGGCCTTAGGCTTAACAATCATTTAACAGGGTTTTGCAGTCACTGAAATCGAAAAGTTGCATTTCAACACTTTTCTGAGAGCATATTTCTAAGTAAGCTTAACTACCTGAAGAAATGTATGTATTACTAATGCAACCTACCTCATTACTTCACTAGAACAAAAAAGCGAAGAGAGGGTTAGGTAGTCTTGTTTGTGTCTTTAGTTATCTGACTCAGGAATTCCTGGAATTGGGCATGCTTGCACGTCAGTTCACCTGCTGTATCCATAATCTGCCCAAGCTAATTAAACAATAGACTAATTAAACAGGGCAGGTTGTTACCTATCTGATGAGAGATAGCAGGTGAACTGAGGTGAGCATAGAGGTTTGCTGACTCTCAAAAAAGCCTGTAGATCAGTCATAGTATGTTCAGCTTGGATAATATGTTAATAATATGATATATTAGTACCACATGTGTACATTAAATGGGTCAGAGTGTCATGTCCTGCAACATTCTCTGAATGAATTTCAATGATTTTTATTTGCTGTGGAACTCTCAAGTATCATGTTTGCCTCAGTCTCACCTTGTTCCCTGAGTGGGTGTCCCATATAAGGAGTTTACCATCCTGTGAGGCACTGACCATTAGCCTGGCAACAAGAAAAGGAAAAAACGTATAGTGAGCAAGTGGAGAAGCCCTGCTCTTTGTTCTTGCTCTGTTTTGAAGTTTTTGGGAAGTAGATGTTGATGCCCTTTACAGATAAAACAACTCATCACACTGTATTATGTATTATTATAGCATATTATTTTCCAGTCGATGTCAAATGTTCTCATTTATTACATTCTCCAGTCAAAACAGCCATTAAAGAACAAGCAACCCATGTTACAGTAGACATTTCAAAGGGAACATTCCAAAGAAAAAGGGATGGAAAAGGAAAATAAGGACATTTAAGAATTCCACAACATAGCCTATTAAGACATAGTCTATTAAGAACATAGTCTAGTCCTAGAGAGCACAGGACTCCTATAAACCATGCAAGAACTGGTAGACTACCAAAACTGCCACCACCAGATAAACAACATTTAAAGCTTTCATCTTTGAGGCAGGGAAGAACATCAAGCTCCACTCGTGGTTCAGATCTAAAACAATACATTGGTGTTTCTGGCCATCCTTCCAGTGTGAAGAGACAGCTCAACACTGCAGGTCTGAAAGGATGTGTAGCTGTCTACATTTGTAATTGGGATTAGTTGTAGGCAATAACTACAACCATCTTCTAAGAGTTTAATGTGATTTGTGATCAATATTAATTATTTCAGTATTTAGCATGTTGTATATTATCAACAATTTGTAAAAGCAATAATCCACTCAAGGCTATTTATTACAACGTGTTGACAATGTGTTTTTATGGTGTTACAATATTGAGAACTCTCAATGCACACCCTCTTGTGAATGCTGGATTTATTGCAGACTACATAAAGATGATCCTACTGACTAGCTCACACATGCAGACAGTACAGGAGAACAACGTAAAGATACAATTAAATGCCAAAGATACAATTCTCAATATGAACAACCAATAATAAGGTCTGCAGAATGACAGAACATGCTCCTTGTTCTCCATGAATTCCACAAAGTCTGTGGCTATTTTAGGAGACTGAGCCAGATAATTGATCCACCTAATCATTAAAGGGGATTCAAGATGACCACAAGACGGAGCGGGGTGCAGCAAAGGAAATCCTAACAGGGCTAGGAAGATTATGGCTTAGCTGCAGGGGGGTCACAGGACTTGACATCACGCTACATCACCAGCGTACACATGGGTAAAGATGTGCACTTTTGAGATTTTGTTCTTCTTTCCAGAGTTTAAAAATTTATTGCTAAATGTGAATGAAAAACAGATGTCATACACTCTCTCTTATCCTTAACTGTAATGCACTGCTTTTCTTCCATACATAGAGTTTTTATGGAAAGCTGTAGCCTAATTTAGTCCAGAAGAATGTGCATGATGCCCTAGCTTGTGTAAAACCAGCTACCCAACAAATTCTCAGACAAATTACATACAGTACTCTTCAAGTTTGAGGCACCTGACAAAATTATATTGAAATACTATTTAACCAGGCAATAAGAGTTGCTTTAAAAATTAATAATATTACAACAAACACTAACAACATTAAAGGCTCCATAGTGTTTCCCAGTTTTGTGTGGTTTTCTAGCCTTGCTTTAACCTTCAAACAGACTGGTTCTGTTACTGTGCCTTTAAGACTGATATATGCAAATAAGCTCTTTTCCGATGTGATGTTCTTGAATGTGCCTTACTCAAAAAAAACAGTCCGGTACTGAAACACTCCTTATAATTTCAGTATGACTGCTATAGGCAGAGGCTGCTATAGGCAGAGGAAGCAAACGTGTGAATGTGTTGGTTTTTGTGCCATCACAAAAACACTGATTTCTCAACTTAGCTTCCATATATCGACTGTATGGCCAGTGCTTTGTGAAACTTTGACAACGTTTCCAAAAGGAAAGAAAAATTCAGTTTTTCCGTTATATTTGCCCTGTAATACGATGAGCTGGTACCACTGACATAAATGGTTTTAAACCATTTAAATTAAGTTCGTTAATTAATTTCAACGAAGGCTTTTGCACAGTACTGTATAATGTGTTACATGGGGGGTTGCCACTTCTTCATCATATTCTTAATGGTTTTAAACCTCTTAAAACCCACTCGCAGAGGCATTTATTTTGCAGATTATTTTCAGATAATGGCAGCTAGCACTTTATAATAAATAAAAACAAGGAAAAAAGATACAGACAGGGATGACGTGAGCTATTGAACAAAACTCACTTGTTATCTGTGGCCCAGTGCAGGGCATAGATTTTGGCCAGATGACCCTTCAGTGTCCTCCTGGTCTTTAGCTGTACAGTGGGGGCAGGGGCCACTCCGGAGGCAGCACCCGCCAAATCTGTGTCATGGGCTGCTTTGCGGGCTGCCTAGTGGATGAAGCATGAATTATTGTTGATGACCCTGCAGTCCTCTGGCTGTATCATGAACTGAATGGTTTGTTATCTAGAGAAGGGTATCTATTTGCTTTTCTTGTTATTTACCATGCAGCTACGAGGTTTCATTAACTACATAGTCTTGAAATTTCAAGATCAGCATCTATTTATGAGACCACACAAACATACTAATACTCAGACACCATCCTTTCAGATCTATATGGAACACAAGGGAGAGTAACACGTAACGATGTGTACAAAGAGTAACCCTATATTTCAGTGAGAAACTAAGCAGCTGCAAATGGTCTAGGAAAAATGGCAATTTTGGATCAAGATCTTTAGATTATAGCCTGGCTTCACAGAAGACTATGAGTATTGTATTTTTGATGAGTAGTGTATACATCCTGTGTTAAAGCCATTCAGGCCATAGTTTTGAAACCAGCATTTGTTATACGTGTCAATTTAAACTAGAAAATCCACTGCCATGAGATCATCAGACAAACACTAGCAAGACTGCTAACAATGCTATAATCCAGACTGACCCCATTACCTCAAATTTTTAATGTTTTTTTTTTTGTTAAATAAATATTACATAATATGACATAAATATGTGAAGTGTTTCACACAGTCTTCCAACGTCTCTCATAATCTTGGGAACGAGATGGGGGTCTACAATGGTGAAAGGAATTAGCAGCAACTTATTTTTGAGTGGTGAAAATCTTTTGAAACTAGTAGCCTTGCCTTGTCTTCCCTATCAGTCTCAATAATTGTTTCTTAACTGGAAGAGCACTTTGACAAAGTCTTACCTCAATCTGCGTCTTCAGGGTCTCAGCCTCCTTTTTCATCTTCTCCATTTCACCCATGGCAGTGGTTGGTTGGGGTAGTTAGCTACTGATGGAAACGGAGGGAGAAAAGTAGCACCTGGCCAACAATGAAAAACACAGAGGAGAGCAAATTTCATTTTCAGTTCTTACAAAACTGAAGCAGAAGCAGGAAGAATGCCAGTGGTGACTGGTATTAGATACATCTTGTTCTTGTTAGCATGATAAAATGCGACAAAATGAATAAGGCCAATGTGCCTCTGTGATGCCATCAGCAGAAAAGTGGTAACATCTTGGCGTTAGCCTGTTATAGAGAAAATATATAAGTGTTAACCTGGAATTACTGGAATTACATAATGATGATTTAAAAGATGATTTAAAAATTAGGCTTTGTGGGAATGATGGACGATTAACTGAAGAGTCAATGTACAGTATGCAAAAGCTTCAATAACTCCGGTCAAATGGTTCTTCTAAGAACGTTTTTTCATGTACATTTTAATGCTACTAAATTGCTGTGTTTAGAGGAAATATAAAATGCGAAATGTGCATTGACATTTATGTTTAATGTTTTGTATGAATATGTTAAATTCTGTAATGTAATTCTGCTTTCAGTTTAAAGTCATTGTTAACGTAAACAATATACAATCAGCAGAAAAAACATTTTTCCACCAAATGCATGTGGATTTGGAATCTTTAGAGTCTTTAACAGACTCTGGCCAATTCAGAAATGCAAACTTTCCATCCTTACAATATCTGAATAGCAGCTGAATAGTAGAGGCTGAGGGGATGAAAGAAGGAGGGGGTTCGGAGAAAGGCCTAAGCCCCACCAGGAGCTTTGGAATCAAATCTTCTGTCATCCGATTACCAACTGCTCTTTACCACTGACAGACAAAAGAAGAGTGGGTCATGATGTGCAGGGTTAGTTAATTTATACACTAGTCTGGGGGATAAATTTGCTTTTCTAATGAGAACATGATGCTAGGGGTACACCTTGCTAAGGCTATAACATTCATCTCAAGTAAATCCAATTCTCCAGTCTGAGAAAATCCAAGTGTTGAGATAATCCACAGATGCCCAGTGCACTATAGCAAAGTTGAGATGAAATCAGTAAACCACTCTTGACATCATGGTCCACTTTGTATTGTTTTCCAAGTTTTCCAAGATCTGCACTGGTGGCGGTCCAGTTGGCCCAAACAAGAAAATGGCTGAAGATGCCAAAGATCTCACAAGGCCTTCATCTGATAACCACTGTCCACGATAACCAGGTTGGCTCCACAAAACTCTTTAAAAACCACTCACCTTTTGTTAACAGACTAAGCACCTCTTCCCCTGTCTGTTATTCCTCTAGGCCTCAGTCCGTGTTTGGAGCTCCACTTTTTTGTGTACCTCAGCCCAAAGCACAGTCCTCCCGTCTCTCTCTTGCTCTCATGCGTTCCACAGAGAGACTGGTTGCAACTTACCTGTGAAAAACTCTCTTTCTCTCCAGCTTCCTCCAGAAAGGAACAGATGAGGATTGGAGGGGATGAAGGAGATCAGGGATGAAGGGATAAGCCTAAAGATGGAAACATGGAGAGAGAGAAGAGAGAGGTTGAGAGAGAGAGAGAGAGAGAGTGTCGAGGTAGAGGAGGGGTGGCTGAGAGCAGGGCAGTTAGAGCAGGTAAACCGATTGGTGTAGGAAATCAGGTTATGGGGTCAAATGACAAGAGTGAGTACAGACAGTAAAGGACGAAGGGAGTAACTCATGATGCATGCACTTAAGGAAAAGATCATGAGGTAGATGAGAAGGTTCCTAGTTAAGAAGCAACAACTGAGAAGATCCTGTTTAACACTAGGTGTGGCTTTGACGGAGGGTGCTGTGTTCTGGAGCATCACTGGTCACCGGTAATATGGTATTATGGTAATTTGATATGTGCTTCAAATACTACAGGCTCTTTAGGTACATTTGTCAAACCACACAGGTACCGCAAACATAACACCATTACTGCAAGGAAGTGTGGTATGACAGTATGATGGTATGATTGGGGAGGTGGGAGGGGCACTGTCATTTGGCAGCAAGGTGAGGGGGCTGCATTACTTTATCAGACCTAATGGGTTGATCTCACTTAATCAGGATGTAATTGGATATCCGGGGAATCGGCAATCCCGTTAAGGAATTAGAGCAGGTGTATCCGAGCGTGCGTCACCAATGACACGGAGTCAAAGAGAGGTAGGAAGGAGAGAAAACTGTTGACAAAAGTAAAGGCTGGGTGTTGGTGTATCTGTCTTGCTTGTTGGAGTCACCAAGACTTTGAAGTTTTCCGGGACATAATCTGACCTGCAGCTCAAATGGACGATCATACAGATCTCAGGAGAGGAAAATTAGACATGCTCCCAGCTTTTTCCCCAGTGTAGCTCATTAACCACAGTGGTTAAAACCAACAAAACTCCCTTATTGTATTACAGTAAGATAATGCACAATGCAGCTGCACAAATACCATGTGCTTTTACAAATGTTCATATTGTCTTGTAATATACTGTATATAATAATTATTATATTATATTATGTCTCAAGTCTCCTCAGTCCAACATTTGTATGGACCTTCACATCTGCACATTTATTAATATTCGCAAATCTCTTTAGCTAATTTCACATGTGCTTATCATTACTCTGTTTATTGTAATTGCATCTTAGTTAAATATCTGTTAATAGTCTGCGCTTATCTGGTCTGTTCAGTATGTTACATGTCATATACCCCCACCACCCACGTCATTAGGTTCACATCCTTGTATCTGCATTCATTGTCTATTTTATCAGCTCCACTTACCATGTAAGAATACATTGTAGTTCTACAATTACAGACTGTTGTTCACGTGTTTCTCTGTATACTTGTTAATCTCATTTCACCCTGTTCTTCATCCAGAGGATGACCAACACAAACTGTGCAGCACCAGACGAGCTGTTGTCTCTGACTTTACATCTATTAGGTGGACCAGCAAGGTAGGAGTGTCTAATTGAGTGGACAGTGAGTGGACACAGTGTTCAAACACTCCAACACCACTGCTGTGTCTTATCCACTCAAAACGAGCATAACACACACTAACACACCGCCACCACGTCAGTGTCACTGCAGTACTGAGAATGATCCACCATCCACATAATACCTGCTCTGTGGTGGTCCTGTGGGAGTCGTGACCATTGAAGAACAGGGTAACAAAGTATGCAGAGAAACGGATGGACTACAGTCTGTAATTGTAGAACTACAAAGTGCTCCTAGATGGTAAGTGGAGCTGATGAAACAGATGATCAGTGTAGATACAAGGAGGTGAACCTAATGAAGTGGCCGGGGGTGTATATGACATATGTATACACATGTATGCATGACATACTTGGTGAAATAAAGTGATTCATTTACATGACTTCAGTTTTTTGATTCTGATTAATTTACATGAGTTCAGATTCTGGCTTTGTCTTTTCCCCTTTCAAAGAATTACACAATCACAATCGCATTCTACAATGTTAAGAGGAGCTATGTAATGAAAGTAATGAAAAGTAATGAAAAAGTCATGAAGACTCGTCTCTGAATGAGCATACGGTCTATTTGGACCAAAGGTAATTATTCCTGAGGTTTCTCAATCTTGTTATGTTCTTGACTTGTCTTTGAGATGTCTGGCAAGTACCGTGTCTCAGAAATATTAAGCTGTAAAAAAGTTGTGAAAACTGTGAAAATTGTATGGTATAGGCTTAGCCAGACAAAGAAATAGCCATAGTCTATTATTGCCTCACTAAAGGAAAATTTGGTCTAGCATGTTCACTTAAATGGATAAAGACTGTTTGATAATCACCGAAGATAGAAATGTTGATTCTATTATTAAAATAGCATCTGATATAGATTTTTCAACCAAGTTAAAAAAAAAAAAAAAACATCAGTTAGGTAACTAGCTAACTAAATTCAGTTAAAATCAAAATGGACCATTATATTATATGTTAAGCATGATTTGTTGTACCATGCAAAAGATTAAATGCTTGTTTTCTGGTAATCTTTGTTCAATTTATAATGACGTTTGGCAGCCTTAAAATGCTTTTAACTTTTGACACCAGCAGACAAGAAATCCTAATATTAATCATTGTTTTACCTCCACCCTGGCTAGCATTGAGTAAAATGCTCAACTAGCTAAGAGACCCTCCTTATTGCAGAGTTTCAAAATGTGCATTGTGATTTCTTATTCACATTGACCTCAAAATGCTTGCAAGTACTTGCTGCATTGATTGCCATTTTTAGCGTTTCAGTGACTGACAACTGGTTAGTCACTGTGTGGTAGCACTTCTCTAGCATGTCTGATTGTAAGAGGTTAGACCTGTGAAGATCACTCAGATCTGCCATTCAGGCAACATTGACCACAAGCGCTTAACTCACAAATCCTGTGTTTTCCCCATCACTCTCCCTGAACTGTTATGTCCACTCCACGGCCTCTGAATCTGATCTCCAGTGTAAATAAGCCAGCTTAAGTAATCTTCTCAAGCACTGCACTCAGACTCCTGCCAGTCTACTGCATCATCAAATAAGGTCCTACATTCAGAGCATAGAGTAAATAGAGTTAGAAGTGCTGCTCAGTGACTTTTTGGTTAGGACTGTTATCAGCTAGAACATGCTATACACAAACAAAGGTGGTTCTTCAGTGGTTCTTTGCTAAAGTAAATTGTTCTCTTCAGAACCATGAGCTTCTTCAGATGCAAAAAGTGTTGTATACAGTTTTATGTAGAACCTTTTAAAATGGCTCTATAAACCACACTACTAGTGTTATGATGCCAAATTTGTCACAATAGAAGAACGCTCTTTGGTACTACACAGAATAATAAGAACCACATGCAAAAAACCATTTAATATACAATGGTCTATACAGAACCATTTGAAGAACCAGTTTGTACATATGATCATAAGAAGCTATTGCTCGGCAGCAAAGAAGATCTTCATTTTTTATTGCACCAATTATTTTTAAAGATGAACAAAAGCCAGTTACAGACCACCCTACAAGACCACAACACCTAACTGAATCATTTCCTAGCTCTCTGTCTATAGTCGTTTATGAGTGTATTATTATTAGGTACACTCATTAAAAATCAGAATTTGATTAGGGATGCATTGCACAATCGCTGTATTTCTTTAGTATTTATTCTTCAAACTGCATTTGTAAATATATCACACATTTAGGTTAGCATGAGGCTCTGTTTAGCTGCTATTGCACAGTTTTTTTCTGTTTTCCTTTTTTTGCACCTAGATTGCATAATGTACATGCATTCTGTTTAATGCCTGTTAGAGTTTACATAGACTGTATGGCCTATATATTATATATCAAGGTAGGTGATATAAAGATTTTGGTGTCAAGGTAGGTGGACCTAATAAACTGGCAACTCGGTGCATCTCTCTATAATCCTCTCTAACTAGCTCTGACAGAAGCAGGCTAGCACTTTTCCTGGTGGCTTCTGTGGAAACCCGATCAGTAGAAGGCTGGGAAATGGGAGTACACTAATGAAAAGACAGTACACAACAAGCACATGACCTGTTAACACCAGCGTTCTCCAAGCTATTGTTTCAGTGTGATGATTCAGAACCTACTACCAGAAGCACCTTTAGAGCAGGTAATGCAGTATGTCCCATACTTTTCATTTTTTGCCATGTTTTTCACCTGCTTGAAATGCAAATTATGACCACAGGTTCACTGACTTGCTCAGCATGACATTCCCTTGTTGTCAGGAAAATCTCACAAATACAAATTCTTTGGAATAAATAATCACCTTTTTCTTTTCATGTTGACTTAGTTCAATTTACCTTCAACTGACCTATTTGTCAGATAAACATCCCTCAATCTTCCTCTAAGATATCAGACACTCTTTGAACTGATGTAGAGTGGGATACTTAAGTAGGTCTCAACAACTTCAGCTGCAGCTGTTTAACCAGAGGATCTGCCCTTGTTATATATATCCCATGCCCCATATAAACGTTATTGAGCATCACTCTACAACAAGAGCTGAGATATTTATGTTTGCTAATTGGATGCAAGTAAGTAAAGGCAATAAAGTGTTCACAGGGCAAGTGTATCCAATCGTCCGATTGTGATAGGCAGAGTTTTGTATCCACACAACGGGCAACATGACACATACACTGCAGATATTTCTTCATGTAAGGAAAAGATGACTAATCATATTATACTGTTCATAATGACTGACAACAATAAAATGTGAAACAGCTGAAATGGTCGTACAATAACAATGACTTTCAAACTGTAACTGTGTATTTAGAACTGTTGTCTGGATTATATGTGATGTACAGATTAGGATTTTGGTTAGGGGCTTTTATTAGTAGAAGAGAGGAAGTCTCGCATTATCACAAATCATTTTTATAGACCTATATATTTAAAGACTTTATTTCAAGTCTCATGTTCACTGGGATGAGAAATCTATTACAGTTGCAACGGCATTTTATTTGAATATATCAACATTATAAAGGGAGCAAAAAGCCAAAATAAAGTCAAGCAATATTGGAAAAGCGCATTGTTTTTTTTATGCACAATCATGACACTGCATGTCAGCACAACATTACTACATTCAACAATAGCCCCAACACTGTCCTCTGCTGACAGAAATTGGAACTAGCTCAATAGGCTTAGAGGGCTTCAGGCATGTAGAGGGCTTCAGGCATGTAGAGGGCTTTAGGCATGTAGTCCACTCCTCGTTACTGACTACTACATACAACACCTCTCTGAATACAATTAAATGCCCATAGACACTTGCAAGTCTGATATACTAAACCTTTATAAGACATTTCTGCATGACATGATCAATATACCTGAATACAAACAAAACGTAAGCACCTTTGATATAAAGTCTGAACAAGCCAGTATTAGACCACACATCATAACAGAGCCTATATATTGTATATACATGTATGTATACTGTGTGTATAACAGTTATAATACCTGATCATTGGTGCCATTGGTGAGCAACAACCCTGAAGACACTCTGTTAGTAGCAACAACCATACCAGAGCTATAGTATGCTTATATATATGTTATATATGTTACTTTAAAGGGTTTTATATTAAAACACAATAGGAGTGAGCTGGACTGGATGGTGAGATTGTCTGGGACAGGACTATTCATTAGACTTTTGTGTATACAATTCCTCACATAAACCACCAGTATTTTTTGCACCTTGCTCTACATTCTGTGTGCAAAGACCCAACACATCCTGATTGTCTGAAAGCACCAGAAGCTGAAAATGGTTATCATCAAGTCGATTTGGCCTCCTTCTCGCATATCCAGGGTAACGACATGTAGCATGGCGCGTCGTACCAACTCTTGGTAGCCACACGACTTAACACTTCGGTCTTCACTATGTAGCCACAGTCTTCATTAATGTGGTTATTAGGTTCCCCATCCTCCCAGAAACTGCAGCAACAAAGCATGAGAAAGAGTATTTTAAATCAGTGGAACCACATGAGCATTACTTTAGAGATCTTTCCATTAAAACACCACAACAGGCAGGTAGACTGTACCTTTACTGAAAGTCCCCTGTTTACTGTATTAACAATCCCTAACCCCAGGGGACAGCTTGGAAATGCACACACCTTTAAAAGTTGTGCAGTTTTATCCTGTGAGTGAAGCTAAATATTGGCCAGTGTGCTCATGGCAATGCAACATGAATTATTAGAGTTCAAACAGCCTTCATGAGTCGCTGTCTCTTAATGAGTCACTGACTGATTGCCCCAAAATGTCCCTGAAACCGAATACAGAAATATGCATGCACAAGTGTGGTTCAACAGTCAGTGGCAGTATATACTATTAAATGTTGTAAAAAAAGAAATAAGAGAAGAAAGCAGAAATGCATTCACTGAAACATACCATTCTGATGACCTAAAAATGACTGAAATTAATAACACTGTTATTACTTCAGCTTGAGCTGTGTTTGACTTTAGTTATCTCGCTGTATAAATTTAAATGTTACGTTTTTCTTAGGTGAGGACAAAGTCATCAAGTCCTAGTACATGATTATTAAGAGCAACCAGAATGTAGACTGGAATATTATTTTGATGTGTTGATATTAGCAGCTAGAGAATGGAATGGTTGTATTGGTTGTAAGTGATTTGTTAAATTTGGGCTTCAATCAGACACTGCAGGCAGAGTAAAATGTTAATATTCTTGTTTCCTTTGGCGTTCCTCTGATTGGATGCATCCCTGCATCCCTACATCCCACTGGCTATCCTCTTTTTAATACACTGCCTTGCCAAAAAAATCACTATTTGGATTTAAATAAGCAAATACTTAAGAGCGTTTGATTGGATCACTACTGCAGTGATTAATAATTCAGCTGCAACAATTATTTTAACCCTAACTGTTGCAGTGAGTATATACATACTGATATAGTGAGTATATATACTAATAATAATGTTACTGTGATTCAGAAGTGTCCAATTATTGGCCTGCATCAAGCAAAGACATCAACTGATGAGAAGCTGAAAAGACTGGAACTGGGTCAAGAACTGTCCAATGCATTATTGAAACCTGGAAGGACAGTGGTGAACCACCAACCACCAATGCCAAAATATACCCCACAGTATGGTATTATCACGATACTTCAGTCACAATAAGATATTATCACAGTAGTGTGATATGCTGAGTATCAGTACAGCGATATATTCTGATTTACTCACATTTTCCCGTTCCAAGTTAAATGATGCACTATATAAGTTGAGACAGACAAAATTCGAACAAGAAGCTGACTTTTGCTTTGTTGACTGCAAAGCCAACTCACATTCTGAACAAGAAGTATTCTTGAACACTTTGGCATTATTTGCCATTGTTGTATCCAATTCAGTTTTAAATGAAATTTACGTCCCTTTGATAATGACTTGATTGTGGGTACACACATTCACGCAGCACTGAAACTACAAAAAGCAAAATGGGTCAAAAAGTCCCAAACAAATAATCCAATCAGCATCAAAACAAGCTTTTTGCTTTCTGCAGATTGGTTTGGCAGTTGTTTGGTGGTGATTTCTGCTCAGTGACTAGATTTGTCAGGGGAATTTACGGGGGCCAATCACTGCCATTAATTAGCGCAATCTGTAGAGGGAGCTGTGAGCCTTGTGTTTGTAGTATTTCCAGAGTATTTTATTTCCTTATAACATTCCTTCCAAGTAGCAAGTGTTTCATTTTCATGTCCTTTATGAAATTATCTCTTGCAAAATAAGCCAGATGCTTGATTTAAAAGCAGATGGTACATTTCTGATTTCTTTCTCCAATGCAGCCACGTGCTTTCTTGGCAATGCAATATTCAATGCAATAAGAAAATACCATCACAGCTTCGTAGTTTTACTTTTACTCACCCTCCAACCAGTTTGGTTCCATCCACCCAGTACCAGTCTCCCTCCAACTTTTCATCACTGATTCCAAACCAGTAAGAATTCCAATGACCTCGTGGCAACAGGTTCCATAAGAAAGTCTAGGATCAGACAAAGGTGATTCAAGAAGCAAAACAAAAGCTACTATAGTTAAACTTCACTAATAAACTATTTAGCGGCATAAAGCACGGGGTAAGCATATTTTGGAAAACAGGATCTTAGGCAATGATGTTTTTCAAACATTCCTGCTGATGCTCCTTCCTCCAACTTCTGCAAATGACTAGTTTCTGTTGTTCTGGCACCATATTCAGTCAAAAACATAAAGATGCAATTTTCTGCAAATCTGCAAATCCTGTTTCTGCTGAAATTGCTCATTTGTAGATGATGATATGAGTGAAACTAAAAGTCCATTAAAGGGCACTGGGGGAAACGGTGGAACTGTGGCAGTGGTTTTCTATTCAGAGCATAGACACACTTTGTTTTTGCATATGTCTGCACTTCATGTGTGTCCAAGCAGGAAAAAGTCAGGAATTTTGTACTTGATTCTGAAGGTTCTATGGTAGAAGTAGTGTTTTTTTTGTGGTTCATTACGGAAGAAATCTCCAAATGCCATACATGGATCCCACTATATAGAATGATGAATACACTGCAAACAGTACACAGTAAATCTGGCTTGTGTGCCCATGCAAAGGACTGACATTGCTGTGACCACAACATCATGTTTGTTTTCTTAGGACAAAATGAGACATCTTGTATTTACAGTGATACTCTATATAGACATACAACTAGCTAACACAATCTGGGGTTATATTAATAAAGCTTCTGAAAGTCGCAGTGTTGATATGGGGTCTGCTTCTATCAGTAAGGTCACTATGAATAAGAAAGGAATTCAATCCTAGATTTATGAAGATTCATTATTACGGGTCCTCACATTTAAGGTTTAAACAAATGCATATATTTCCAGATCTGGACAGCAAAAAAACCCTTTTGCCTTGATGATGACTAACAAACTGTGCAGTAAAGTCCGGTAGACCGGTGCAATAGGAATGTCTAATAAAGTGGACAGTGAGTGGACACAGTGTTTAAACACTCCAGCAGTACTGCTGTGTCTGATCCACTCACACCCGCACAACACACACTAACAAACCACCACGCCAGTGTCACTTCAGTGCTGAGAATGATCCACCACCCAATTAATACCTGCTCTGTGGTGGTCCTGTAAGGGTCCTATTCACTTAAGAAAATTGTAAAGGTGGGCTAAAGTATGCAGGGAAACAGCTGGAACTACAGTAAGTAACTGTAGAAGTACAAAGAGCTCCCATAAGTAAGTGACTGAAGTTGAAAAACGATTAAGTGTAGAAATAAGGAGGTGTTCCCTATGAAGTACTTGGTGAGTACAAGACATAAAGTAATATATATATATGTGTGTGTGTGTGTGTGTGTGTGTGTGTGTGTGTGTGTGTGTATGTGTGTATGTTTTTAGGTATATGGACATCTGCTCTAAAACTGTGACTTTGGAGGTTTGCCACTTATTTTCAACCAGAAAACTAAAGTGAAAAAGAAAGCCTAATAAACTTTAGTTTATGCCGATAGATGGTGGATTTAGTAAGACGTTCCACTACAGTTGCATATGTTATTCAGTACTAGGACTAGTAGGACTAGTTTTTGACCTGGTACATTTGTGTTGGTTTTTTTTTTTTGGGAAAGGTGTTTTTATTTATCATTACTTAAGGCTAAGGCTACTCTCAAAGTCTCACTGTTGCCTCCCTGATGTTAAAAGTGTCTGACTCACCTGTTCCTCAGCAGTGTGGATGATGGCAAGATAACCACCTTTTTTCTTGCAGTACGACTGACTTTCCTTCCAACTTCGGCTGAACGTGGAGATAAAGTAGCAGCTACCACTGAAGTAGAGCCAGTCATCAGAGCACTGAACTGGTGGCGGGGTTGGAGTGGCCTCTAGACAAACAGAGAAAGGGCTGAAGCGTTGAAAGGGAACCGATCACCCATTTTTCTGTTTGAATATTCTGTGTGCCAATTTATTGTCTAGTGGTTTCCCAAAAGCTTGGAATACAGTGTTGTGTCCACAAATTACTTTGGAAAACTACTGAGCAACAGCAAAATACTCCTGAAATGTTAACTTCATGAATCATCACGTGCAAAGAGACATTTGCATTTGGTCACATAGATTACAATATACACAAAATGTCCTTTATTTCTATTATACACTTAAGTTAGTGACAAAAGTACTTGCTTTTAAATGTACTTTTCAAAAGTAAAATTATCCTGCGATATTTCAACAAGCGAACATTTAAAAATACCCTGCACCATGTGCAATAGATTTTCTGTATACGAGTTTTTACATACAGTAATGAAGAACATGCCCTTTATTATTGTCCACTACTAAACTTAATCTAGAAAAAAATAGTAACCATTCTGACCCTGTGCATTAAGGGGTTAACGTCTAATGTCATAAAACGGCAACTGTTCAGAATCTTATTTAACTGATTTCTTTTAATACAGATTTCCTTTTAAAACACTGATTAAAGCTATTTATTCATTATTCGGACTGCAGGCATACATTCACTGACCCAGCTTTTTGATCTCGGCCTTCAGTTGGTCAATTTCTTCCATCAGTTCGGCATTCTTTTTTTCCAGTCTCTTCTGGTCTGCAGTCAGGGTGGTCACATCAGGGCAGGCTTTCTGCATCTGTGTAGAAGACGACGAGGAAACATTCTGGGAACCTGAGTTTTGGCCCATGCCGACAGCAGCATGGCTCTTATCTATAAAACAAGGGTGTAAGAGAAGTGATAACCGAAGAGAAATGGAGGACAACAAGCAAGACAAAAGGAAAAGTCAAGTGAGAAGAACTTTACAATTCTAAGCAGAACTGAGAAATGACCAGTAACACCTACATGTGACTCATGAATCTTGAGTCATCAGACTAATATATTTAATATTATATAAGTTTGATATCATACACTATTCATATTACTTCACTGACGTCACATCAGTTTAAAATTCATTTTAAAGTGTATTAAATGATACATTTCGGTACTTTATGTTTAAGTTATCTATGTTATTTGATATGTTGCTGCACGGTACCAAACCAGCTGCATACTAGCACACTAAATAGTATGGCAGAAATGGCACCTATACCACTAGAAGTGCACTCGTTAGTGTAGTGGACAGATTTGTGTGGTTTAGGACGTGGCATAACAACAGCCAGTGAGACGTGTTTAAAGTATTTCTTGATTAAGGAGCATTTATTGAGGTAAATTAATATATTATTGTGGTAAATTTGGGCATTTATTGAGGTAAGATGATGTTAACTTCGTATTTGCCAGCTTCTTATTTGTCATTCTACATTTATGGCACCTCTTTGCAACTGCAGCACTCACTCTGTACACTTATCACCACCAACACCATGAGCAGGATGAGGCAGAAAGCAGTAAGACATGCTGTAGCCACTTTGTAGGGTGAATGGTTAACCAGTCTCTGGCTCTTCATGACTGATGGGTCTACAAAACCTACAGACAAAAAAAGACCATAAGGGTAAGTATTATCTCCAACAGTAACACCGCAAAAAAAAAAGAAAGAAAGAAGAAGCAAGCAAACAAATAAATCAATAAATAATCTTTAAAAAAAAAAAAACAAGGTCAAAATGTTGGCAGCAGAGATACAAATAAAATACTTTAATTAAGAGTAAAAGTAAGTTTTGTCAGTAATGGTATACACCTGTAAAATTAGTCATTTTATTTCTCAGAAATACTTCCTTTTAACATTTCACTTGTTCATCTTCTTATTCTGACATTATTCAGTATTTTATTATTATGACAATAACAACTATTAAAATAAAGCAGTATAGCATATCTCTATAGCAGAATCTGCTAAATCTACTGTAAGTTTGACCGTTATGATAAAGTCTCTGAATGCACTGTAATCACAGTACCTTTAAAAGAACGATTTGAAATGAACCTGTTTTAATTTACCCCAGATGTAGCTGATCAGCCAAGAACTTGTGGCGTCTCAGTTTTGGTTCTTTAAGGCAAGACTAATGTCAATGACAAACACTAGTAATCAAATCACCCCATCTTTTCGATAAACACATGGGAAAAACTTACACATGACTTCCAGTGAACTGTAAACATGATCAAACTTAATGGTGTAGCTGAATGCAGCAGTCAGTCATTTCAGACAACTTATAATGTATAAGGTGTAGCTTATAATGGTTGCTGGCATTGTTCATTTCCGTAGTTCACGGTAAATCATACGGTGCTCTAGACCACATTGACAATTGTGTGCAGTCTTAATGCAGAGCTGGATGAGCTGGAGTTAGTTGAGAGGTTTTAGGGAAGTATTTGCAAAAAAGCACTATTGACTTTGTGTTTATTGGCAACGTTAGCCTCATAGCTACAGCACTTTTGGAGAAGTTTGGACACCAAACACGTCTTGGCTCATCAACTCACGTAAGAGGACAACTGTGCAAATGTGAAATAGTCCAAAAATAATTATTTTAAACTGAGAAGAATTATATTTTAGTTTCAGAATTATATTGAGGAATGACAATAAAAAACTTTACTAAAAGACCTTGCATGGGTGTGAAGAAGAAAAATGGTAGAAGGGCAACAATACCCATCCAAGATAAATTTAGCACTGTCAGCACATACCAAGGGGCTCATTTTTGAGTTTTGGTTACCTCTTATTGGTTCAAAATGGTTTTGTACGCCCACAACCAGAGAAACAGTCAAACCAACATCACATTAATATGAATTATTCATTATTATTGCAATGTATGCACGGATGTTTTTATACTAAAAAGTTACTGTTTTGGCTTTAGTTACCTGTACTTTAACACCCGAGAGCTCAGCTGAAGTGCAAATTGATGCCGTGGAAAAAACATCGCTAACCATAATATTCAAACAAGCACGAGTGGCAAAAACACTAAGGTAGAGGAATATTAGAGTTTCTGAAAGCAATTCTGCTCTTGTGCCGTGCCTTGTGGAACTCTATGGCAGGTCATTTTTGTAATCTAAATTGTTTACACTAAAAAACTGACACTAACGGAATACTCCTTTAATAGCATGTGATCCGAATTTTGAAAAAGCTTTATTAATGCTCTGAAGCACAAAAAAAGCCTCAGAAATGAGAGGTAAAAAGGCCTTAAAACATTCCAAAACTTTTCCAAAACACTGGTATTCATTAATCCAACCTGGATTTTAAGAAGCCACGCCAGTACCAACAAGTGAGTAATGGTTCGCTCTTTGGGGATTTGAAGGACACTCCTTCTGCCAATATACTAAAGTACCAGAACAATAAAAACAACTTCCCTGATAAAATAATTACAAACTGTGTATATGGCATACATGCAGCATGTTGTAAACAGTGGTCAATTCAAACATTCCATATCACTATGTTTACTTCAGCTCTATTTGTTCAGTGAATTTGCTCATGAGAGCTAGAAGTGCAACTCTTCACTGGTGCAGATTCCAGGCCTGGCTGGATATGTGCAAGTCTGGTGCATGTCCATGAGCACAACTTGTATTCCATAGTTCATATTCCATATACAACTTGTTTGCCATAGTTCATGTATACACTACAAGCCCAAAATGGTTCTATGGAATGAGGTTCTCTGAAACATAGTTCCTGGTCCTGGAGGCACCTTGCCCTGCACATTTTGGCAGATACCCTGCTTTAACACACCCCTGCAACTCTGAAAGGGCCTTTTAATGAGCTGATAAGTTGAGACAGGTTTGTCGGGAGCTGGGAAAACATTAAACCATGAAGGGCAGGGTGCCTCTAGGACCACGGTTGAGAAACACCGCTCAAAAAAAAAACTTTCTATGCACAAGGAGGTGTTATTGTGGGGAAAAAAAACATTTTTAAAGAACCCCCATGTTATGTTCAAGTTCAATAGCCAATGTCTTTTTTCTTTCTTAATGGACCAGACGTTCAGGCCAAGAAATATGCCCTCTCTGGGTGAGGGGAGAGGGCCTGTCCCAGGTAGAGGAGTTTAAGTATCTTGGGATCTTGTTCATGAGTGATGGTAAGAGGGACTGTGAGACTGGGACAAACTGAGCCATAACGCCAAGCACTCTGTTTACCGGTCGATCTACATTCCAACCCTGACCTATGGTCATGAACATACTGGGCAATGCCTGAAAGAGCAAAATCATGCGGTGGAAATGAGCTTTTTCTTTACAGGTTGACGGGCCACAATCTGCTTGATAGGATGATGAGCTCAGTCAACTAGGAGGGGCTCAAAGTTGGGGCTGCTTCTCACTGAGAGGAAGGCATCTAAGAATAATTCTCCCTGGCCTTCTTCCGTTGGAAGTTTAGCAGGCATGGGTGGGCTGGGACATCATCCCAGGCCCCTATAGAAGGGATTATATCTCCAAGCTAAAGATAATCTTTCTAGTACCTGGATTCATGAGAGCTTCACTAATTGATTCTCCTATTTTTGCAAAGGCAATCCTGGTAAGGGAGGTGCTGTAAAGTAACATCGCACTGTATTAATAAATATATTGTTTATTATATATTGTTTGTCTTCTGTTTTTGTTTCATTATTAGACTAGTGTGAACATACAAGACACAGTTATCACAGTCACTTATAGACACATATTGCAGGACATCATTATACTGAGGTTTCTGCTCAGTGCAGCTGACATTTCAAAACTGGCAGACTTCCAAATTTGATGGTTCAAGATTAAGTGGTTCTTGAAAATGACAACTTCCTCTGACTGACAAGTGGGCCACTGAGGGACTATGTTCCACCATTACATATAACCTCTTTCATAGTTATTATATAATGACCAACATCAGCAAACATTTTTTTAAACAGTGTCTGTGCTGACTGTTTTGGCCTGGTGCGCTTAAATGGGCTCCAAGAACATTCCTAGCTCTGCTAGCAAACAACTCAGCACACAAGCCCCCAAGACAGCAAAAACATATACTGCAAAATTGCATGGAAACAGGAACTATATGACCAAGCACATAAATTATTACTTAGTGATTTGAGGTTAAAAACTGCTAACAGCACTTTATTAGCCTATTTGATCAGTTCCACTTGCTGTATAGGAGCACTTCGTAGTTCTACATCTGATTCTGCTGGAGTATTTAAACACTGTGCCCACTCACTGCCCATTCTATTAGAGACTCCTATCTTGCTGGTCCACCTTGTAGATGTAAAGTCAGAGACGATAGCTCATCTGCTGCTGCAGAGTTTGTGTTGGTCATTCTTTAGTCTTTCATCAGTGGCCACAGCACACTGCCTACAGGACGCTGCCTACAGGACGCCGCCCACAGGACGCTGCCTGGACGCTGTTGGCTGGATGGTTTTGGTTGGTGTACTATTTTCAGTCCAGCAGTGACACTGAGGTGTTTAAAAGTTCCAGCAGCACTATGTCTGATCCACTCACCATGCACTAACACAGACAAATAATACCTGCTCTGTGGTGGTCCTGTGGGGGTCCTGACCATTGAGGAACAAAGTATACAGAGAATCAGATGGACTACAGCCTGTAATTGTAGAACTACAAAGTGCTCCTAAATGGTTAGTGGAGCTGATAAAATGGATGGTGAGTGCAGAAACAAGTAGGTGCACCTAATGAAGTACTTAGTGAGAATATACATGTGTTGTATTGTTAGATTATTGTTACAGCTGACCAGTTAGTTAGATTAACATGGTAAGTCCATATTTGTCAAATCTCAGCAATACATTCTGAATACTTCAAACTACTGCAGAGTTAACTTTTAAATAACCCAGCCATGTACAAGACTCCTGGTTTCTGGATGTATTTCAGACCATTGCGCTTTCAAATATCACGTCACCCAGACATGCATTAAGCTGGAACGTTTTAGTCCTGTATAGTTCATGTAGGAGCCCAATATAACCATAAAAATTAAAAGTTTCTCCCTGCTAGAAAAAACAGCCTAGATCAGTATGGCAGATAACCAGCAGCAAGCCGTATACACTCTTTAAATGCTGGTTTGCTAGTTGAGCAGCTAAACCAACACCAGGCCAGAATAAACCAGCAAATAATGCAAGCTGGTCTGTGCTGCTTTTTCAGCAGGGGTTTCTACTCATCTCTTCCGGAGGGCAAAAGTAGCCGGATCACGGCTGATCCCTTCACCCTGTGCACTCCTCCACTAACATTCAAAGCTGTGAAAAGTGAAAGTACGCTGGAACAGAAGAAAAGAAAAGAAAAGGCTTACATGTAGGTTGGCCACTGCATGCTTCGTCGGCCTGGACACCACTGTCGTCGATGAGTTTAGAATACATACCTTCGCTGAATAACGACCCTGCTTCAGTAGACATGACCGCCCGGACTGACAGTACAGTTGCAGGGATAGTCTGGGCCACTGTCTGCCTTCTCGGTCGCGGTTTGAGCTCTTCCAATGAGGATGTTATTTAAAGGCGCGTGAGTTCCGGGGTGGGGGGACTCCTGCCTTTGAGGAGGAGAGTGGGGCAGAAAAATCTGAAAATTTCCTAGAATAACGTCAGCGCGGCCTCTTAGAGGTGCACTTTTTTCACGGTCCGAATCCCGTTAAACCACGCCTTCTGTATCGGCGGGCGGTTTGCGAAGGTGAACAAGTAACCAATCAGAGCACAGGATACGGTAAACACTAGCCAATCCTAACTAGCTAACTTTCGCCACCCGGAGCAGACATACAGTAATATACAGTATTAATAAATAAACCGAATCTAATAGTATATTAAAGGTAATAAGCTCTCTGACAGTCAGAGGCCTCGTTTACTGTAAAGACAGCTGAACACCTAGGTGTAAGAGTCAGAGGCCTACAGAGATGCGACAGTCTAGCTCATATTACTTACTGTACCATTTAGTCTACTCACCCTAATCTAACCGAACTGATCCACCTTATCAGGTCAGAAATCATCATCATATCATACAAAAGACAAACTTCTTGTTTCTACCTAATCTTTGATCAAAGTGTAGTGATTTTTGTTTTTATGCTCAGGAAGTTCCTGGTACTGTTTCTCTTGTTGAAGTAGGTGATTACATTCTGTTAAAAAACACAATAATAAACTTATCATCAAAAAAAAGTTGCACCCTGAAGGAAACCACCAAATGATTCATATTTCATACTTGGCCATGCATGTGACATAGGCAAGGACAGACCTTATCACTGTACCTGACTGACTATGTAAGGTTGTCCTGTTGTGCATGCTTTCCATTCTGACTTTGCTGCTGTGTTGGTAGCATCCTTTACAAGCGAAGTATGCATCAGAGAAGACTTTGAAACCAATTCAAGCAGGGTCGCATCGTAGGGCACCGGGAAGCAGGGTGGTTTTATCAAGGTATTGCATGCAATACCGTTAGTGCAGATACCACCATATCCCTGTTGGTGGCAATGTACAGAAGAAGACATGCACCAGTGACATGAAGGATCTGGGAGACCTACACGAATCACGGAGAGGGAGAACCAACAACTTCTCCAACATGTATGGAGTGACCCAACATGATTACAGACATTTAGCAAGCAGTGATGCCCTCCATGAGTCATCCTGTTAATGTCAGCACCATTGGCAGATGGCTGCACGACGCAGGACTACATGCACACAGACCGTTATGACGACTGCCCTTAACGCCATGTCCACATCACCAATGGTGTTGTGCCAGACTGTCATGGAGTGACCCAGAATGACATCGGGTCATCTTCGGGGACGAGTCCCCTTTTTGTCTTGGTGGAGACGACCTGCGAATCCGTGTGTGGAGGCACTGTGGTCAGCACCAAGATTTGCTGTCACACGTCCAGAAGGCCTGGTGTCACTCCACCTCCACCCCTACCCCCAAATGGGATGGATTATTGCAGGATACCATTAGGAACCTTTACAACTCCAAGATTTAACTATTGTTCCTGGTAATTTTTATCTTCCTTCCGAATAGCATTGCAATCTGACACTTCCTTCTAGGTGCAACTATTCTTTTGATGATGAGTGTATCTTGGCATGTTTTTCCCTTTCTACCATCCTAACCAATCACAGTGCAAAAACACCCCTCATCACCTCTGTTCTCAGCAGGATGTACATGTATGACAAACAACTTCCTTTAGTCTTCTCACTTTAGTCTCTGCCTTTCAGTTTTTAGACTGGTTGTAAAATGATCTTTTATGTGTTATTTCAGCTCATTTACCTGTGTTCATGTTAACTGGAGCAAGCTAGTTCAGATATTCAGCAGTTAGTTCTCTGTGGTTCTGCTAGGCTGAGAGGCTGTGAGGGGGTCAGCTGATGAAGGAGTGACATGAACAGACACACAAACACAGTACATCTCTTGCTCAGATGTTAGGTAATTACACTCATGTACTTCTTTTTTCCTTTTTTTCTTAGTTTGTCGTAAAAGTATAAGATAAGTGAGAGCAATACGGAAGCTAACAGTGCAGCCTACTATCAGACTGGCCTTATCTACACCTTAAAAAGTAAATTCATGCACATTAAAAACATGCTTTCAACAAATAATGAATCAAAAAAAAGTAAAAATAGGTGGAATCTGCTGACCATCACAGGCACCACTTTTCACTTTCCAAACAAATCCTGTTAAATGGAATCATGTCCCATAGTTATTTCTCTGCACAAGTTGCCTGTTTCACTTGGAAGGATTTCAGATTCACACTGAAGAAGTACACCATTTTTTTTTACAATTTCTGTGTTATTCTATGGTTGTAGAATTCTATGGTTATTTATGGGTATTCTATGGTTATTCTATGCAATTTTGAATATGTTAAAATAGTGGTAAATCTGGAAATAAAAACGTTTAATTAAGCATTGATAAAACTTGTATGACGTGAAACAGCACCAACTATGAAGAGGGCATATTGGAACTGTAATCCTAATGTACAGAAAGACCTCAGTTTAAGGTAAACAAGTTCTTGGAATTAAACGTCAAACAAAGCAGCAGATTTGTAATTCTAGCTACTGGAAATAATAAGGAACCCAGTCATATGTTATGGATTCCTGATGACATAGCAATAGTTGCGGTCAGACAGGAATGAAAAAGAACAGCTGGCTGTATTTTTATGCCAACACAGCAATAATTACATTTCTCGTGATACTAGGAATGTGCACTGCTACTTATAGGAATGGACTATACTGTTTTTCAACCTAATTCTATTTCAAATATCCAGAGGATAACTAAGTTTGATATGAATCTTAGTAATGACAAAATAGCTGTTTCTCAAAATATGATTTTGGTTCATTTTTCCATTTTACTGACTTAACACGAAGAATAAAAATAAACATGAATACGTAAAGTGTAGCACTGCTGAACTTCCCGATTCTACACATTTCATTCTCGGTCCTACTGCAGTAACCTACAATGTGCAGTGTTTTTGCTGTACGGTCAGCCACAGGCAGTAAACGGGTGAGGATCTTAGTTTTTAGCTGTACATAGCTGTATTTTCTTTATAATGGTTCCCCCTAGAGAGTAAAGAGAGTCTGGTTTGTTTTTGGCTGTTTTTCTGCCAACAGCTAAAACTTAATATCTAACACTTGGCAGTCAGCTGTTGGTATCTTGACAAAATCACAATTATTGCTTCCCTCACAATGTTGCTCGAATGAGATTCAGACTGCAGCTCTATGTAGTGAAGTCAAATAGTCTTTATTGCCATTTCTTAATATTTCTTCTGTACATTGGAACAGAATATCATTCTTCAGGAAATGTTTGGAAAGACAATTTGCAGCGACATCAGCCCTTTGCAGATAGGATTAAAGTCAAAGGTCAGATGCATCTTGTTTTACTAATGATCCTATCAGTGATTATACTCAGCTTTGTCTTGTCTAATGTCAGGCACAAAGAACTTGGCACGACACAAGCAGAGCTAAAAGTCAAAGGAGTTTTATTTAACAAACTGGAAACTAAGCACAACAGCAAAGAACAAGGTCGCATTGAAACAGGGCAATGCCGGGTCAGGAACGAGAGACAAGCAGAGGTCAAAACGAGGAGATCAAACAAGCCAGCAAACAGAATCAGAAGGGAAGTCCGAGAGAATGGTCAGAAAACAGAAGGGGAGTAAATAACCAGCGAGGATATAGCAGACAGAGCCAAAGGATCGATCAAGAGAGAGAGAGAGAGAGAGAGAAGGGAAGTCAGAACCAGAAATAGTGATAGGAAAGTCTCATGGACAATTGCAAACGCTCAGAATTGCAAACTGAGTTTGGCAAAACTTCTCTGTGTGTGTGTGTGAGGGGTTTATACGCAGGTGTGTAAATAGTGACAGGTGAAACTAATCAAAACTTGGGCGAACTAGACCGTGACTGATTGGATGACTGGGGACATGTGAGTGTGATGTCATCAGGTAGTGCACTCTGGGAAATGGAGTCTGGGAGATCGGCCGTGTCAGGGAGACCTAGAGGCGTGACATCTAAACACTATCGTACTGTTGGCCGCTGGATGATTGTGTACGTCACTAAGTTTTATTCCGCTTTAAACTAATCGATCAGAGACTTTAATCCAGAGGTGCACAACTCTGGTCCTGGAGGACCAGTGCCCTGCACAGCTTGGAGGTTTCCCACACTCACTAAACCTACCTAAAATATGAGTGAGTTTGAGCAGGTATATCACCAAACTGTGTTGGACACAGGGCAGGAGGTGTGCACCCCTGCTTTAATCAGAGTAAGAAATGATAGAGTTGCTTAGCTAATTAGTAAAGCTTTACTGAAAATCCGGCTCCAAGCCCCCCAGTGAGCAAGCCAAGGGCGACAGTGGCAAGGAACAAACTCCCTCAGAGCAAGATGAAGAAACCTTGAGAGGAACCAAGACTCAAAAGGGGAACCCATCCTCCTCTGGTTGATACCGAATAGCAAAACAATAACACAACAAGAGCAATATAAATAGAGAATTATATACAATTTACCTACACTATTGAATATAGAGAAAGAGTAAAATTGCCACTAGTGCTCTATCAGACTACTGATAGACACAGTAAACACTAGTCAGTACTCTCTAGTTTAAGTGTGTTTATGTGTTTTTATGTCTATTCAGCTGTATGTCTGATAGTATTTCATCATGTATACCTGATGTTCATCATATACACTTTTAAAATTCAGAATAAAATAGTTTTTTAAGGTATAAATAACTGATTACATATACATGACATGCTGCTCTAATTCACTCAGTAGGTCTAAATAGGTCTGATTAGGTCTAACCTTGCTTATATTTCCTCTATCTTGGTATCTTCCTCTATCCTAATTACTTCCTATTAATGATCAACACAACCTGCAACACCTAATCAGTCTGGGCAGTCTATCAATAGTTTTCAAGCACTGTGTCCACTTGCTGTCCACTCTATTAGACACGCCCACCGTGTTGCTCCACTTGTAGATGTAAAGGCAAAGATAATATCCGATGGTGCATAGTTTGTGTCAGTCAACCGCTACTCCTTTATCAGGGGTCACAGGATGCTGCCCACTGGACACTGTTGGCTGAATATTTTTGGTTGGTGGACGATTCTCAGTCCAGCATTGCTCACAAGCCACCACATCAGTTTCCCTGCAGTGCTGAGAATGCTCCACCGCCCAAATAATACCAGCACTGTGGGGGTCCTGACCATTGAGGAACAGAATAAATTGGGTCAAAAACTATGAAGAACTATGGAGCGAAACAGTTATTATTACAGTCTGTAATTGTAGAGCTACAACGTGCACCTATATGGGAGGTAGAGCTGATCAAATGGACAATGAGTGTAAATACAAAGTAAATGCACTAAGAAAGTGGACAGGGAGTGCATGAAGTGTTTCATTCCCAAATGCATTACAGACCCCTTATAAGAAATGATATCCATGTTGTGAGTAGAAACACCTATGCTATATCATGATTACTATCATCTTTATCACAGGAATAAACATGTGCTTTCTATTATTCATCAGCTGTTATTCTATTAAAACTGGCTGTGTCCAATATTGTTATAAAAGGCTATACAGCTTTCTGGAAGTAAACTCTTCATGTGTCTGGTCAAAGTGCAGAAGAGGGTTTTAGGATCAGTGTGTATCCAGTGCAGTCTGATAGGGAATCAGTGTACAGGGTGGTGCAGGGCTACAGCTGATCTTTTAGATGTCTTTTAGTCATTTTATAAGACTTTTCCTACAATAGCTATCACTTTCATACACAGTATCACTATACACTATATCAGTGATCAGGTTATCAGCTAATCACTGGTAGATTCATCAATAAGATACATTTGGATAATTTATTTAATTAGAATTCAATTCATGATTTACTCTCATGTCATTTGGGTATCGTCATACCCTGAACTCGCCCACTGATCCTTCAAACTGCAACAGACACAGTGTTAAAGGAAGGAATGCATGTTCTGGAAGGGCTGCAGTCTACACGGAATGAACACAACATTCAGACCACCTGCTCAATAGCTGAACCTCACAATAGAAACAGGTCATTTGTGATACAGACCAATGGAGACGATCATAGACAGTATAAAATAAGTATATTACTAAGTGCTTACTGGTGCAAGATTGAAACAGGGGGTTTTCAGGGGGTCAGCTGGTACTTCTGGACCTTTCCAGCTCATTACTTTGATACTAAGCTTAAACTTAAATAAACAACCAATATTCAGAGAACCAAAGAATCCAGCAGTACCAAACATACAAAGGAATAATTACAGAGGGAGAATAGAAATACGGGGAACGTATCGTTAACGATACGAAATATAGACAAAGAGGAAAGAGAGAGAATAAAAGAGAGAATGAGTGGTGCTGGCGATCCACACTACTTCCTGAACCAATTCCTGAGGAAAGAGAAGCAGCCACAGCTCCTAAAAAGCACAAACAAGAAAAGTGTGCACATTCTAATTCTTATTTCTTTTCACTCATTCATATATCTTTAGATATATTTTAAACGTGAGAGAGATGGTCACTCTTACCTGCACTGCTTCCTTTTCTTCTTTCTTCCAGGGGCCTTGGAGGTCTGTCCTGTGAGAGGAGTGAAGATTTGGGAGTTAAGACTCAATGTTATGATATCAATGTTATAATGTATGTTTGATTAACTTCCGTACATGAACTCCTAGCTCTCTGTTTCAGAACCTTGCACTGGCTCCTCTTCAGGTACAGATGCCTCCGCTACGGCTCCAGTGGAGGCCCTGGTCTTCCTCCTGATGCTGCTGCTCCATTGTGATGATAACCTGCCCGAGTGAGCTGGTCTCCGTTGCCTCTTCTTCTTCACCCGTCACCTCAGACTGCAAGTTCTGGCGCAGCTCCTCCATTGTGGCCTGCAGATACTGAGACACAACACAGAAAGAGAACTGATTTGTGGAACAGTTTAGAAACATACATTAAATTCCTTATTCTTGTGCACATTTGCCATACCGTGACTTCATCTGAAGCTTTCTCCTTGAAGGACTGAAGCTACTTGATCTCCGCATTGACCTATCATACAACATTTTACATCACTGCACGCCGCCAACTTTACATGCTTAATAATCGTGTTATGAAGAAGGGCATCCCTACGCTGGGCAGGTGATGATCACTCTGATGCAGCTTTGTTTCTTCTTCATCAATGATTTCCTGTGGAGAAGTGATGGCAATCTTACAGTATCTGAGTTTTAGAAATGTGAATGAACTGAGATTGTGGTGCATTTACAGTGCAACTGAGTTTACCTCAAAAAGGGGCAAAATGGCTGTGTTCTCCTTCAGCCATTCCTCAGTTCTTCGCACATCATTCTCCTCCAGAAACAGCTTCAGAAAACATATACCAACATATTTTAAAGAATCCAAAACAACTTTGTATTACAATTTTCACATTTGCTTTGTTCTTTCGTAACAGACTTTGAGATATATGGTCAAACAATGTAGTGAATGCTCAAAGGTATGTGCATTAAAGGACACACATCATGAAAAACTGAACTGTTCTCTCTTTTTTAAATAAGACTTTGTTATGTCACAACATATTTATTTTTATTTGCCTATTCAGCCTATAGTGGTCTAGCCCCGCCCACTCACGGTAAAGTTATAAGGAATGTTTCAGCCCAGACTGCTATTGTGTAGCCAATCACAATAGAGCCTGTCTACATATATCAGCCCTAAAAGTACAGTAACCAAAGCAGCCTTTTTAATTCTAAGGGATAAAGAGAGGTTGGTAAAGCACTTGGGTTAGAATCAGGTTAACAATCGGTTGTACACAATTGCTGCAGATATTAAATAAAACCTGATTGTTTTGCGTTAATTAACATATTACTGTTTTTAAAAACATGACAAATATCTCATTCATATTTATTTATTTATATGTTACTTCCAATTGTTTACTATGATCTATTTTACACACTCTGGATTCTCTTATCACCTGTTTGTCCAGTCACTCCTGTTCATCCCTCAGAGCGGCGACCTCACACTCCTGAAACCACATCCAGAACATGACTGTTATAGTGAAGAACAACAGGACACTCAGTAAATAAGATAAGATGCCTTTATTGTCATTTCACAGTGTACAACGAAATTGAGCAGCAATCCAACGGCACTTTACGCACAAAATAATTAAACACAGGACTAAAATATATAAAGTGCAGAATTAAGAAAAAGTAATATACATATATACACTTGCCTAAAAAATCTTTAAATATAGTTATTGCACATTCCTTGGATAGCTTATATAAGTTATATAAGTATTGCACATCTCAAGAATCATTGCATAGAAGAGTATACATTGCACACTCGAGAACAAATGCAGTGAATAATAAATAGAACAGAGGTGCAATGGAACACTGGAACAGTGTACAGTGCTCTATTGGAGTCGGACCCAGTGAAGTGTTGAAGTGGTGTTCAGTTCACTTCTACTGAGCACAGTGTTCTATAAGAGTCCTTGTCAGTGTGTGATATCTGGGCTCTTCTAGCTGCTACTAATAGAAACGCTGCTAGTTCTGGTTTGCTATGATGTAACTAATGAAACTGACCAGCTGGTAGTTGTATCTTAATGTGGAGGATAAACATGTCGTGGACGAGGGTCTGATCTTCATCTGGAAGATTGTGGAACCAGCTCCCCAGACGAAACATCTAGAACAGCAGCTGCACAGGCTGCTACTTCACCTACAGCCGGAAAGAAGACCTAAAAGACAAAACCTGAACAAACAGATCCTACAAACAATAATACACTGCTACAACACGTTATAGGCTAGGCTAAGCTATGCTATGCTAAGCTAACGCCAAGGAACACTATGCTAAACTAGCGCTAAGCTACGCTATGCTAAGCTAACGTTAGCTAACAAACACACAGATAAAGTTCTGTCGAGTCAATAACAGAAATAAAAGTGTTGAACTGATGAAAGTGTATAAGCTGCAGTGAACAGTGGAGGGTATAGAGGGTGGTAAGAGTGTTGTGGTGGTGAAAGAGCAGGTAGGTCAGGAGTGATCTCGGTTGAGCAACTGAGAAGCAGTTTTGATCGAAGTTCTGAGTTTAGTTTTAGAACCTTCTCTTGTATCCACGGCGACTGTAAACATGTGTCGATGGCAACGCGTTCATTCATACACAACCAGCAGCTCATTTACCTGATGTAAACAACATCAGTGGTCAGAATTGTGTTTTGGGGTCTACTAGAACATATTTACGCTTCAATTTTCCCAAAACACAATATTTTACTCATGCTGTACATCTGTGTTCACTCTCTGTCTGAAACGTTCTGTTAGGATGTGTTCAGACTGCAGGCCAATCAGATTTGATTCTCCAGTCAGAGCTTTTGGGAAGGGTGTCCACACTGCTATTAGTAAGTGATGAGATCGGATTTGTCTGTCCAGACATCACCATGAGCTGCTGTGGTAACGACATAGGCATCAGTAACGTAGCCTCGCTGGTGACATGGTTTTCATATGCATAAGCAAGAGAGACGGAGGTCAATAATATGTTTATAAAGTGCAACTGTGAACGTGTTCAATGTGCAAGCAGCTGCATTTAGACGGCAGAGAGTATTCCACAAAAAAAGCCAAATTCTGATCAATAAATCTGTTACATTATTATGACCTTCATTTTTATTATTGGTTTTGTAGATAACACAGATAAATAACAACTGTAAGCTGCGTGTGCTCCTCCTGCTATCAGATCTGACCGTATATAACATTGATGAATAAAGGTCTAGACCTGCTCAACCTGATTCCAGTTCCTCCTCCTCCCTGGCTCCACCCTGTCTCTGTTACACACACCAGCAGTTCATTCATGACTCATATTAATCATATGTAATTGTGTGGCTTTACTGGTTATGAAGTCACCGGGTCATTTAACTGATTTCTAAACTGGTGTTTGTGGTTTTCCTGTTTTGCCTCTTCCCCTGGATTGCTTATTGTGTTGCCCAACATGTCTGACTGTTCGTTGACCCCTCCTTGGTGATGAATGTTGAATGTAGCCTGCCCTCAAGACTCACTTGTTACACCAATTATAAAAGTGTATTAACAGTGTTAAGTCCGTTTCAATGGCATTAAGAATTTACCATGTTAACATGTTAATGTGCAAACTTTGATACCAGCAAGCTAAAAACTGCCCAACTAACTGAAAGATGGAGCATTTCACACCCGGCATTCAATTTACACACGTTCAGAAAAAACAGAAATTAGTGCACTGTTTTTCGAACAATGTATAGATATTGGTTTATTCTGTCTGCATTCCTCTTGAACTTTCATCAGGGCAGAACACCGTCACAAAGGTTTATGACTGTCTACACTGTAGCCTGACATTTAGAATACAGCTACAGTCTGTAATTTAGCTAGAAGAGGTCAATCACTAAACCGTGCTGGACGTTGGCCCTCCAGGGCCAGAGCTAAAGAGCCCTACTATGTAAAAATAAGACATCTTGTACTTCATGTATGGCAAGTACATTCTGAGAAAGAATTACAGCACTATTGCCTAATTTCCTCTTAATGTCTTCATGAATGTGCACATTTGGTTAATCATATGATTGTAAGCAAGCAGAAACGTCTTTTCTATATATAGTCACATTAAGTGATCACGTCATCTACAGAGAACACACACTACTTATTTTAATACAATATTACTGTGAATTTAACCCACTGGGGAATACCTGAATTAGCAGAAAAATGATATGTTTAAGTTTGTCACCTGTAAAGAATTAGTTAATTTATTGTACTTAGAAATTCACATGCTGTAACTGAATTAGCAGCCTGACCTGTCTGAAAAATACTCAGTACAGTAGTACTTCTACCATTCTACTGGACATTATTTGTAGTTCAGCATAACACAGGTTCGGGGACACATTGCCTTTTCGCTGGGTGTCCTCCTGGGTACGTGAAGTGTTTTCCTAAGTAGCTATGTGATTGTTTTCTTTTTTCAAATGATGTGCTAAAACAACATATTGAAAACCATTTTCCCCCAAATGTGGTTTAAACTTGAAATCACCAGAATTCCACTCAAGGACTGGTTTCATACTTGTATGACTTCACAGGGTCTATGTAACACCTTGTCCTGCTTTTTTGATGAAACTATTCAGTGAAAAAGATGTAATAGATGCAACTCAGGCCCTGTTGGAGATTATATTCATGTTTTGGCTGTGGCAGTATAATATGTTTTTTGGAGTTGTGTAGTTCAAATACTCTCTGATCTCCTCAATAATGATAATCCTTTATGTTCAGGTTTGCTTGGACTGGGAGATGAGTCTAAAATAATTCTTATTTCACAGCAGAAGACAGTGTTAATGGCAACTCTAACAGCCTCCAAACAAGTAATATGTAATATGTTGTAATGTCATGTAATATTCTGCAGTGTAGACCTGGATCCCTCACCCTTTTGAAACAATTCACAACTTTCATTTTTGTGTTTTTGTCTGTCAATGCTTTCTCATGGTAAATACATCATACATCCATTATGAATCCCCCCACTGCAGTATAGACATCCTGACCGCTAGCGTTTCCACTGATGTAAATACAGACATGAGATATATATATATATATTATTTATTATTTTTTTTTTTCGCAGTAACGGTCTATCTACTTCTGCCAGGCAGTGAGGAACATGATTTCAAACAGCATGCCCACAAGTATCTGGTCCAAAGCAGCTGTGGTTCACATTTAAGACACATCACCACAAGGTGACTAAGCATGTTCACAACAGATAAGGCAGTGGTTAACATTTTCATCTTATGTTCCTTTAACATAAAGTTATACAGACTTCAACTTGTTTTTTTTTTATTTTTATTTTTATTTTTTTACAAAGCTATAAGTTTGGTTTATGCATTTAGTTTATGATGTCTGCAGTTATGTGTTTGAGTACCCACTGAAGTTTGGGATTTATCCACTGATTTTTTCACCATTACATACACCACTGATTTAGACTGTATTGAAGTGCAGTGGTTTCTCCACAAGGGCGCAGCATTGGGCAGGGGATGCTGCACTTCAATTCAATGGTGATCACTCTTTCAGGTTATGCAACTTACTTAACCCAGCAGAGAACAATGTTCAGAAATGTCATATTTTAAGAGACTTTGAAAGCACATGGTCTCTGATCTATTTCTGATTTCAAGTATTTTTATTTTAAATATTTTGTAATGATTAAAAAAGCCTAAACCAAGTTTGTTATAAACTCTCAGTCCCATTAAAATTCAAGAAGATTCTGTGAAAGAGAGTTGAAGTGTGGCCCGTGTGGCCCATGATTACAACCTAATTATCTGCTGCATTCTGAATCTGCATACAGGTTTTTCTACATGCGTTCCTGTACAGATCTGAAAAGGAATGCTAATTTGCATGTGGGAACTGGCTGTCCTCCACGTAGCATTCAGTATTTCTGAGGCTGGTATCCAGTCTGTAAATGTGCTCTTAATATGAGTTGCACTTATTACTCAGGTCTAAACTGGAATAGAGCAACCAGGAAAGAACTAGTCGTCCAGCAGTGGTGCTTGCTTACATTCTAGCAAAGTGGCAGCACAACTTTTATTAGTCAGAGACCAACTGATTACACAAGCGGAATAAGGAGTGCTCGTACTTGTTTGGAATGAAAACCTGCAACCATGCAGGCCCCTTGTGGGTAAGATTGGACACCCTGGTTGATTCTATGCAGGAAAAAAATAATTAATCGTAATTGCCAGGTTTGCTGAGTGTGTTTGCTGACTGAGGAATTAACAAACTGTGCTGGACACTGACACCCTCCCACCCAAACCCCCCAAATAAAACACTGCTGTACTGGATTGTATAACCCAGAAATGTCAAAATGTGGGTATCCTCTGGGCCACAGCACTGCACAGATTAGCATTTTCCCTCGTCTAATGCCCTGAATTCATTAAGCCTTTGCTAATGCTAGATGATAAATTTATATAAAGTTTCATGAGACACAGCGCTTAAGTCTGCAGTGCTGTGGCCTGCATGATCCATTCCACCTTACATCCTACATTTTAAATATGTGCCAAAAAGTAATAGCAGCTCTTAAGGTGGAATGAAAAATTTGCAAAACGTTGGCGAACAGGAAACTAGCTCAGCTCCCGCATATTTAACAAGATTCTGGACAACTTTAGGTTTTTGAAGTTGTTTCTTCACCCTGCACATTTCTGTTCGGACTGTTTCTGGAATCTTGGACAATATTGAGCAGAGTTTGAGACTTTGGTCTCAGCTTTATTTGGATCACAACCCTGACAGAAACCTCTAAGTAGCATTCATGCTGTGTGATTTTATTCACTACATGTTGAAGCACATCATCTTAAACTGTAAGTTTTATAATAAGTAACAACTTATAATTAACTTAGTGTTGATGTTGCGATTTAAGGCAACTAATATAGCTAATACAGACCACAAGTAACTAACATTAGCATAGTCAGCATAGCCATAACCTTAGCTACAGAAACTCTGTCCACATGTAGACAGAGAGTCTGATATACTTAGTGTATTAACCTGGCCACACTGTCAGCATTGTGCCAGCTGCATTCTGATTGGCTACCTGCACTGCCATGTTTCCGCACTTTTGTGTGTGGTTACTGTTCACTAGGGTGAATTAAAGCTCAGTCTACTGAACAGTAGTCTCAGCCACAGATGCTCCACCCATCCTATACTTCTGCGTTTCCAAGATTCAAGATGGCCTCCTTCTGTACATCCTGCCTATCATCAGGCTTCCAACTGGTCATTTCTTCATCAGCCAAATTTCCTTTTCAGTAGTAGGAGGTTGTTGCCGGTTCTTCAACGTGAAATGGTAAAAGGTACCAGACTCGCCTTAAAGATTATCGCAATTTGAGACTATCATAATCTAAACAAGTCATACCTTTTATATTACAACTGAACATTCAATTAAGAAGCTGGTGAATGGGAGGCCAATTTCAGCCTTGTTTAAAGACAACCATTTGCCATTAGCATTGACTGTTCAGTTCCTTGGAAAGGGTGTAAAAAGTTATGGCCTAGTTTATTACATGGAGGATCATTTTACCAAAGTAATATACCTTCTATGTAGATATCAGAGAGCAATTTAAAATATGAGACCTTTTTGAGAAATCTTTAACGTACATTTTTAAGTACAAATGCTACACGATTCCCTTCGATATTTAGGTTGTATTTCTTTAAGTGTACAAACTGCCTAAAGCATTTGCTCTTGAAAGAGATCGCTTATGGGATAAGATCTGGATGTGATGGTTGCTTTTAGCTTACATTAGGACTGACCACAAAAGCGAATGGCATAATAGACTGCTAATTCTAAACCCACTCAAGGTGGAGAATAACAAACCCTATTTGTATAAAACAATTAGTTTTTATTCATTTAAAATATACTTTAAATGGACAATTCTGTTAATGACTGTACCTGGACTACTGGACTACAGAGATATATAAATAAAGTCTTTAACTTGACTTAACAGTGGTCTATATTGTTGTATAGAAGGCCAGACCTAAGGCCTTAGTTTTACAAAAATGCTAAATCTTAATGTATTATTTGTAATATACTTTATATTTCTTGTAGCTTTTTCTAATAAATCCCTGATCTTCAGTCCTTCAAGATGAAGAATGTGAAGAAAATGAATAAAGGAAAACACACCAAGAGCAACAATAGATTGTGTCACATATCTCTTTGGCTGTTATGAAAAATAGCCACTGATGTTAATGATACAGTGTTCCTTGACCCTGTGTTGGTAATGTTAATATGTGTGCATGTGCTACATGTAATGATATCATGTGAAATAATGGCCTTGACATTTGTAGTTACGTAAACAGTTGTGTACAGTTGTTCTTTTGCTTTTAGAACAGGGCCACGAAGAAGATATGTAAAACGCATAAGCAACACACGGTTATCAGCATCTGCATGAATGAATAAATGTGCATGTTTTGGTTTGGCTCCAAGGATACACAATGTTCTCATAGGCAGATACATGGCTGAAAAGAAGCCAGAAGAAGTACATAACTATGATTCTCTCTTTTACTGCATTTTTGCCTAGGCTTCATATCTTCTTGATTAACTTACTATGAGCTTCCAGGTGTTCTAACTTTTAGTTGCAATTGCTTACTTGGTGTACTACAATTTGTTAGTTTTGTATACTATACAGTCAATTTTAATTCACACTAAATGTTCTCCAGAGTATAACTGAAAGGGTACAATAGCATAGTCATTTCTACTGGTGCTGGGTATTTGCCTATTGTAAACTCAGAGAATCCTTCTGCCAGATTCTCTAGTTGCTAGCCCGGAGTCTGAGGTTCTAAAACCTCTGCTAACATTTACGCTAAAACAGTGCCAAGGTATGTGTGACGCTGTCCTCTGTAATACAACACAAAATGTTATTTACAAAACTTTCCCCATTTTCCCCAAACGCAGCCTGTCAGTCGTGACATGTTTATGCTCCAAAGTTTGCCTCTTTAGTTTATCTGGAGCTACAGGGCTAAAAGATTGTGGGTGACCTCCATTATGTTTTAGTTACATTAGCCTTGTAGCTCCATTGCAAACCTAAAGAAGCAAGCTAAAGACATCAAACACTCACACTTACATTTATGGCATCAAGCAGATGCTCTTATCTAGAGCGACGTCAGTCAGAGAACGTATTCAAGATAGTAAAGATAGAGTCCAAACTACCCTTCAACTCAAACATTGCCAGAACCAGGGCCATTGCTGGTACCTAAGAAGAAAAATACAGAGTTAACTTTAGTACTTTCTAGTTATGAGCACTGGCTAGAAAGAAAATAAAGAGCTCAATAAGTACTTAGATTAGTGCTTGCTTAAGTGCTTTACAAAGAGATGGGTCTTCAGTCTGCGTTTGAAGACGGCGAGAGACTGTCTAGTGGAAGTTCCACTATCTTGGCTCCAGGACAGAGAAGAGTTTTGACACTTGTCTTCCATGCATTGTGAAGGATGGCGGGTCAGCTCGAGTTGTACTTGAAACTTAAAGGGCTAAGGAAACTTGAAGGTAGGGAGGGGCCAGTCCATTCTTGGCTTTGTAGGCACTAGAATTTTAAATCTGATGCGAGCAGCTGCAGGAAGCCAGTGAAGGTAGTGCAGCAGTGACATGAGTAAGCTTGGGTAGACTGAAGGCTAAAACATGTCTAAGGGCCATCAACTTATAGCCTCATGGTACTACAGGAATAACAATTTTGGTCATTTCAACAGGGAGATTTTACTTTTCCTCCGATGCGTCTTGGAGGGACCCAGACCCACTAGGGGACCTACACTAGGGGAGTTTTTGTATCTATCTTGATAATGGTGAAATTCCAATTCCGAGGAATAACTCCAATATTTTTTTTTCTTGTGTACTATTTTTTTCCTACATCAGCCTGGATCTTACATGTATTAAATACATGTTTCAAGATCGTAAAAATAGCTTTAAAACATCAGGCAACATATTCATAACCATTTCAAAAGCTTTCTTTGAGGTAGCGTTTCACATCAAACCACTCTAAATGACTTTAATTATGCAGATATTTTGAAAAACGAGTGGAATGCCCCGTTAAAGTCAGGGGTGTAGTAATGAAGGAGAGCCATGAGATGGCACTATGGCCTCTTTACATTGACACAAGACCACAAGCTCCACCTTTTACAGTTCATGTAGCCCTCTTATGCCGTGTTAATGTGTAATCCTTCTGGGATTAAAATGCCACTCCCTAAATGCACACGTAATCATGTTTCCATAACTCTGAAAACCAAGGCTCTGCGAGACCTGCTTACTGTTACTGTTTTTAATTAAACCATTTGATAGTCTCTATTGATGTTTTTTGATCAAAAATCAAGGTATAGTAGCACAGTGTTTGCTTCTTGGTGTCTGCAGTTGATGTATGTGAAAGTGAGAATGTTAACCTTCCGAACCACACTCTCATTTCCACACTTCTGATGCTGTGACATCAATAGCCAATAGCCTTGATTGTGCCCATGCCGACATGTACCCACCACCCACGAGCCAGGAAATGAATACCACAGCTATGTGAAAGCATGTGCATGGGGTTTCACAGTTGGTTCACAAGAAGAAGCTATGTTTCCGCACATCGGTTCATGCCACAGTACTGCACATTAGTGATCCCATGCAACATGCCCCTCTTGGACAGTTTGATGTGATAGGACGTACATGTCTGTACCTCTCAGTGAAACCATTTGCCTGACATGAAAGCATGTTTATGGTTCAGATTTAACTAGGAAATGACACAATAATATTTACTGCCACCCTCCCTCAAAACAATCCATTTATTAACCCCTTAAACTCTGCATTTATTATTTAGTAGTATTATTTAGTTCATTTTAGGGGCAATACAGGGTAACTACTATGCATTATTTACTAACTAGGGGAGACCAGGGAGGGTTGGATCACTTATTTCATTTGTGAGGATGCTTGATTTGGCCTACCTTGTATCTACTGTATGTAGACCGTCTGATTTGCTTCATTCTTTGTTACCCTTCTTTGACCCTGTTCTTCGATGGGCAGGACCGCCACAGAGCAGGTATTATTTGGGTGGTAAATCATTCTCAGCACTGCAGTGATACTAACCTGCTACTCTGAGAATAGTGCACCAACCAAAAATCTCCATCTAGTGCCCTGTGACCACACCTGAAGGAATAGAGGTTGCAAGTGGATCAGACACAGCAGTGCTGCTGGAGTGTTTAAACGCTGTGTCCACTCACTGTCCACTCTGTTAGACACTCCTACCTTGCTGGTCCACCTTGTAGATGTAAATTCAGAGACGGTAGGTCATACCAGCAGAGGCAAAAATCCCAGTCTACAGGAAATTCTCCACAGAACTGTGCCAGGGAAGGCCTCCATCAAATCTGGCCCAGCTGCACAATTCTTTGATGCAAGAGTGGCTGAACATTGATGTCACCTACATCCAGAAACTTGTACAGTCCATGGCTAATCAAATCGCAGGAATCAACTGACAGGAATGAAACTTGGTGGGAAGGTTTGACATTGTGAGACATGCAAATGTGACATAAGCAAGGACGGGCCTTATCGCTGTACCTGCCTGATTATATAAGGTTGTCTTGTTGCGCAAACTGCATAGGACGGATTATTGCAGGACACCATTAGGAACCTCTACAACTCCATGCTGAGACGTCTGGCAAACATGATGGTCCAACATCATACTGAGAGGCACTACTTCTGTATGTGTAGCTCAATAAATATTACCCAGATCAGTCTAAATTCATCATCATTTATTGTTCCTGGTAACCTTTATCTTCCTTCAAATAACACTGCAATCCCACTAAATCCCACACTTCCTTCTGGATGCAGCTATTGATGATGAGTGTAATAACAATAATAACAATAACAATAATAATATGATGTTTAAATGGGTTACATTAAAAGCATGGGGAAAAAATCCGGAAAGACATTGAAAAGTAACCTGATCATCTGTACTCAAACATTTCAAACATGTTTTGGAACCACACACAGCGTGTTGGAGCTTAAGTGATAAAACATGATGACCAACCAAAATATTTCATCATCTTTACACCTACTAGTCCTGACACACAAGAAATGTCTGGCTTACCGCTAAGGGTGTGTCAGCAGCTAGGAAGAGGTCTTATTTTCTGGAAGAACTGCTAAAGTCATTTACTATTCAAATGACTAGATTAATTCTGCTCTCTGCATGAGAGTAAAGTAGAACACACATACTCTTCTCTAGTGCGCCTTGAGTATGATTCCCAATGGCCTCCATAGCTGCTTTACATCACTACTACTACCATGGTAAAAAAATCCCAGTATGTGCTACATAACACAGTAGGACACAGCAATATTGCAGAAAGAACCGTAAGAATGTATTTTTAGATGCTTGCTGTCTACATGTACTCTTGCTATCTACACATACACAAATGCAGTTCACCCCAGCACTATTCCATAAACACTAATCTGACAGCAGACAGCAGATAGTTTGTGGGGATCCGAGGTTACAGTTCTTCTGCATGTTGAGTGCAGTTACATATGCCACTAGAGAGGCCTCCAAATTCCTACGCAGTGGAGTTTTTTAAGGAGTGGCCATACAGTCTACACAGTCTCAATGAGTCACTGTTATGTATGCAACAGTTCTTTGAAAATAATGTAATGTAAGATGTCACTGTCTTACTCAAGCAACTTAGTGACGGGAGGCCAGTGGGGGTGACAGTTGACCCTTTAGACTAATATAGACGAGTTCCTTCTACTATAATTTTAATCTTAAACAAGAAATGAAGTAACTGACCTCAGGCCAGCTTACACTCATCATCCAAAAACTGTTGCACCCAGAAGGAATCAACCGACAAGAAAGAAACTTGGTGGGTAGGTTTGACATTGTGAGACATGTGAATGATTCAAGTTTCATGCTCAGCCGCACATGTGAAGTGCCCAAGGACAGGCCTTCTCGCTGTACCTTACTGACTACAAAAGGTCGTCCTGCTGCGCGTTTTCCATTCTAACTCGTGCTGTTGTGTTTGCAACATCCTTTGCAAGCGAAGTATGCCTCAGAGAAGTTTGAAAGCAATTTGAGAAGTTGGGAGAGTTGGAGAGGGTTTGCATCGTAGGGCACTGGAAAGCAGGATGGTCTTATCGATGTATTGCATGCCATACTGGCTGTGCGAATACTACCATAGCACGCTGTTGGCGGCAGTGGATAGAAGAAGGCACTCACCAGCAACATGAAGGATCTGGGAGACCTATACGAATAACGAAGAGGGAGAACTGACGGACTGTATGACATGTACGACCCAACAGCCATGATTGCGGACATTTAGCAAGCATCGATGCCTCCATGAGTCATCCTAGTTAGCACCAACACCATTGGCAGACGGCTGAATGACGCAGAACTACATGCATGCTGACCATTATGATGACTGCCCTATGATGACTGCCCTTAACGCCACATCAAAGACTACAGTGGTGTCGTACCAGACTGTCATGGAGTGACTCAGAATGGTAGCGGGCCATTTTCGATGGTGAGTCCTGCTTTTGTCTTGGTGGAGACGACCAACGAATCTGTGTTTGGAGGCACCGTGGCCAGCACCAAGATGAACGGTCACATGTGCAGAAGGCCTGGTGTCATGGTGTGGGGTAGAATTTTGTATGATCACCTTTGCTCTCAATTACAGGCACTCTGACAGCCCAACCTTACGTTAATGAGGTCCTGCAACCAGCGGCTCTGCCTTTTCTGAACGCACGCTCCGGCGCGCTATTCCAAGATGCCGCAAGATATTGTGGTAGGACCCACTAGTTCGGTGGTGTCATGAGGAAAGCAGACCTCTAATGCAGGCTGCTACAAAGCTAGCTGCACCACTGCAAAGTGAGTAGGGCTTCAACAAGCTAGCATGGCTACAGAGAGCAACAAAGTATGGCAGAGGGCAAACAAAGGCTGCAGGGGCATATGAAATAATCAATATACTTGGCTTAGCATATTCAGTCATATCAGTCATTCAGCTGTTGTTGATAATATGCTTAAAAAGTGAAACAAAACATGTAATTTGATTGGGTGCCCAAATTTTGGATATGACTATTAACAGCACTGTAGTTACACTTAGTAAGCAAAGGTCACAATTCCGGAAGCCGTGTCAAAGATAAGCATCTGCTTATGCTTTCAAAAATCTTATTTTCATGTTGTGCTGTCTCTTTCAGCCAAACATAACCTTATACCCTCATCATATATGAGCGACTAGCACTGATGTGCAGAGTCTGCATATCTGCCATGACGCTCATATACTTTTATGTGTTAGTTCTGTAAGGATGACTGTACATTTAGTCCTTAAAATAGCACAACCAGGCCTCTGCTCATATATGTGCTTATACAGACATTTTTAACACATATAATAAATAAAAAATATATATAATCTTGGATATAACTTACATCTTTAGCAAGATATTCTATCTTATTCTACCCTAAGTTTTAAAGAACAGAGGGGTGAAAAGTGATATCTGAACTGAACGACACCAAAATGCTAAACTGAAGTAATGGCACTGTGGACTACTCTTCAAACTCAGTTCAATACCTCTCTTAAGTCAAAACAATTCTTTGCAGATAAAGAGCGCTCTGTGGAAATTATATCTCCACGCCCACAGAGGGAAACAATGACTATAGTGGAAATTCTGCAAGACCATTAGGTCAGACAGACTTTGCCGTTCCCGTAATGGACGAGAAAGCGTAGGAACATTAATCAGAGATGTGTTAGGTTTTTATGGAATAGGAAAAGTTACACATCCGCCTACTTAAATAATTAATCAAGAAACTTACATTACTCCAAGCCTTGACATTCAAGAGACAATTGGCCTTCACTGCACGTATAGGCATTATCCCTAGACGGGAACATTAGCCGGATATGTTTATGCATGGTATCATGCATAAATAATCTACAAAGCAGACATTAAACCTGGCAGGAGGCTGGCTTTACCATGTGAAGCTTTCATGTAACTAGTTGTATGCAGTGATTTCAATTACTTCAACTTACCCCACAAATTAGCAGCTCATATTTTTCAATATCACTCTCACTATCAAAATCATTTGTGAGGTGTAATTTACAAATGTGTAGCATATTTTACCATCTGTGTTTTCCAGCTGTCATTGCCGTTCCTCTGTCTATTTCTATATCTGTCATTTAACTATGTATCCAGGGTTGTAACCAAGCAAAGACTAAGTGAAAGTATTAAGAAAGAATGTTAAGAAATTACTTCCTAATGGAAAAGAAAGGACAAAAAATTCCTTCCATTTTCCTTCCAACATCAACATTTTTATCCCACTACTTTGTGACTGTCCTAACTTTGTACTGACTTCAGACAGAGTTAAGAAGAGATTTCATTATTGATTGCAGTTTATTGCTCTCTAAAAAGGCAGAGGGTATTTGTAGATTTAAATATGCAGATATTTCTTTTTATGTTGATAAAAAGAACACTGTATCAGACCTTTAAAATCAATTAGATTAGAAAATAATTTTGAGATACTCAGTCTGGAGCTTTATTTCTCATCACAGGCTGGCCTGACCTGGTCTTAGATTCTCTATGCACACAATAGAAACTATTTTATATGGAAAAATAAGGACATATGCTTTACTTTTCAAGTTAGCGTTCTTTGAAAGTTGGTTTAGAAATGAAGTTGTTGAAAATTCTTAAAATTGAAATTCTTTGTGACTACCGTTATCAAAGCTGTAGAGTGTTACCTGACATCTTTACCTACCTCCTGTAATAAGAAAGATGTTAAAATGCTGTATTCTAATTTTGGCATTTTCTGTTTAAAAAAAATGATTTATAAATGTTTTATTGGTGTTTTTGTTTACTATTTTTTCAATGTATTCATTTATTTCTACATCCCTGAAGAAGGATTACTGAGCATGTCTACAATGTTTGTGCAAATGAATCTGTTGTTGCACAGTAATAAGCAAACCTGTATAACATGGTGTCTGATCTGTTTACTACCATCAGAAATTCTGTTCCTTATAATAGTTTTCTAGATAGGGGACCATTTCAGACAGAGTCGAACAGTTGACGCAGAAAGCATCTCTTAGAGTCACTGGCCAAGATGTGACCCTGACTTCCAGACATAAAGGAGTTGAAGAACTAATTATTTTGTATTCGACCTCCCATCAGTATCTAGCACCAAAACACACTGTCCCCAGACCTGTATGCTCAGTACATTATCACATCTGGCACCACAAGGCTAACAAGACTAACGCTTACCCAGCTCCTGGCTCCACGCAGAGCAGAATTAAATGCTCCCAGAAGCGTTCCCATGTCCTTTCTCATGGGAAAGGCATATTTTCAGAAGAGGGAGATCTGGATGATAGAAGTGGTGGTATAGAAGGAGATGATGATGAAGACTTTGTTCCTTCATGTAACTTCATAAGTAGTAAAGGTAGTAAAGAAGGAATTATGCAGAGAAGGTGTTTGCTCTAAAAGCAAAATTTGCATAATGTACCCACAATTAGTGCAAATCATATAGACTAAGCATATAAGCATATACCACCCTTGGGTGTTCGGTGTAATCATGACTTTAGGTTGAAAGGGCTTGTTGCCAGTGTTCTGTAAGGCTCGTCCAACCTTGGTACCTATGAAAGAAAGCACACTAGCCCCTGATTAAGAATGCATGTGTCAGTAAGCTGACCCAAAGCACAACTTGCTACACATAGGATTTTTTTGAAAGGGTGGGTGCAATTGTAGCAATCATTATGCTATGATGATTTTAGAACTTCATCTTTGTGCTGTAACTATGAGAGTGTCATAACTATTCCATTACGAGTCGTCACAGATGACACACAGACACGCTTTCTTCCTGTGGCATTTGCTGCTTGCAGTGTCGGAAACCCCCCACTCCGCTATGTCTGCTTGTTGAGCATAGGTAGTCTGAGAAAGCACTGAAATTCCTTTGTAATTATCCTGCTGGCTACAAGTCCCGTCCTGCTGCCTTCTCAGGAACACATTAATGATCATGCAGGGGAAGAAAATCTCTGGAGCACGACCACTGGCCGTTTAATCCCCACTGACTGTTCATTAGCTGGATCAGTCAGGCTAAAGAAGGGCCACTGAACATATCATCAGGTCTGGGGCCAGTTCACTGACGTTTTAATCTCTGATCCAGGGCTCAAATTACTTGCTTTGTGAGCGCCAGATACATGTTGAAGGTTTCCCTCAAAGGCTAGGCACCAATCTATGCATTCTGTCTAGGAATTGTGTCTAGCTGAAATACCCACCAGCTAAGAAAAAAAAAAAGCACTTTCCTGTCAACTTGACATCACGCCTGCAGCACCAAACGGTGACTTCACTCTGAATTGCAAAACGCTGACACAAGACAACATCCGTTTTAAGTGGAACTGTGATTTACAAGGTTGTGGTATGAAACATGCAAGCTGTGGGGTACAACATTACTTCTGTGGGTGCTAGCTGTTATGCCTTGATTTTCAGACCCCTCCCCCAGTAATGAAGAAACAAAGATGGGTGAGCTGATCTTTGCTATACACCATAAGTCTCAGGTATTTTATGATAAGTCACATTTACTTTTAGCCCAGGCTTACTCACAATTAACCTGTACATGCTCTGCCCACAAATCTGTTGGTTTACAGCAGTGACTGCACCAGTCTAACACACACAGTCAACAGCTACACTTGAGCAGTTTTGTTTGCATTGCTATGAAGATGAGTAAGTTTGGAAGAGTTGAGAGAATTCCTGGTAGGTTGATAGTGTTTTAGGCATTTTACTAAAAGCTAATGGAGTAATTTGTGCTTATAAGCACAAGAACACTCAGACAAGCAATAAATGTTAAATACAAGTAGGGCTGGCGCATCTATACGGCCAAACTAGGCTCTTAAGCAAGAGCACTTGATCACAGACTACATATAATTCCAAGTTCTCTGTGAGTGGCCGAGGAGCCTATCAATCACTGCCCAGATGCCCCGTACCCCCCTGCCCCCTCCATTAGCAACTGGAACTAGGCATGTGCACTCATTAGTGTGGGCGGAGCTTATATATTGGATACCCGATATCTGAAGAGCTTGGAGAAGGAAGTAAAAATGTGCCCATTTCCTAAACCAAAGACGCAAGAGAAGAAGTGTAGGATGTGGACTAAAGACTGTGGAACAAAGTGTTACTAATTAAACCAGAGGAAAAAACACAAACTGTGGCTGGTCTGTGGCTAAGTGAGCTAACTAAGTCTGTCTGTCAAGTTTCTTTTGTTAACCCTTAACTTTGGTAACAGATCTTCTTACTCTAATTTCCCTTAAATGATGTAGCAGTTAGCATTATCTTTTCAAATTCAGCGCGTATCCTTAAAGTTTGCTGTTTCCTATCCGTCCAAAACTGAAAACAAATGTAAAAAATGCTGCAGGGTCTCTGTAAATTCAGTACAGACAGTGCTATTTTACTACAAAGACTGAAAAGGACTTTGTGAAAATGTTTAAGCAAATGTCTGCTGCTACTTCAGAGTATCGAGTCATTGCAGATAAGGCAAGGGTGACATGCCTTTGCCTCTATGATTTATTTCAGGTTATTAAGTTTGTTGTGAAGGGGGGATCCATGAGCCCACATTAACAACTTCTCTGTTCTCTCCCCTCTCTTCTATCCATTTTTGGATGGACACAAAATGAAAAGAAATCACAGAATAAATGTGTATACCTTATCATTACACTGTTTACAAATGTTTGTTTATTTCAGCCCTTTTGTGTATAAATGCTGATGTTAGAAAACCTTAGTTTAGTTGAAGGTTAGTTAATGTGTCTTGCTACTTGTATGCTTGACTAGCACACCACAATATCAGAATAAACTTTCACAAGAGTTTTCAATATATCACATATGTCTGTTTTTCAATATATTACATGTCTATTGTTCCCTAAAATCCTGTTGAATAGTCTGTGATGGTGGTATCTGTAAAAACAGATGAAAATGGACCAAAATCAAAATTATTTATTAATGCTGTATGTGATGTTTTAATTTTCTCTGACTTTTGAGGTGTCTTGGAAATATGCAAAAACGATACATAGAACTCAGCAACTATATATATATGTGTGTGTGTGTGTGTGTGCACAGAAACCTGGTTGTACTACTGATTTGTAGCAACTGTTGACAAGCAAAAAAAAAAATCTAATTTTGAAAAACTGTGTACAGAATTGTTGAGCGCTTTCTTCAATTCAAATGATATTTGTTTTGTATCTGTGTGAAAGTTCACGCTGTGAGAATAGTCCGGGTGCAGTTCTAAGGTCAAGCTATTGTTAGAGTGATGGCAAAGTCATTGTTATTGTTTTCAACCACCTCAATAGTGAATAGGGTTGCCACCACAGCCCTGCAAAATTCCTTGAGACTTGATGAAATCATGAAGGCATGATTTGCTGAAATCCAGTGGACTGGTTACTTTGCCCTCTATGCAGTTTAAGATAGGCAGATGTCTGTTTAGATATAGAACCTAATCTTCTCGGTTATCTCTCTGCAGAGCTGCCTGGTGCCTCCCGCAATGCACCCTTTTTTAACAATTGTCCCAATGGTGAGGTTCACCTGAATCTATCATTCCTTGTACAGAAATGTTTTTATTGAACAAAAAGAAGGCTTTTGTGCTTCATAAGAAATGTTAATGCTTGAAAATGCTTGAATTCCCCGTACATTTTGTGGACATTTCCTGGCCGGACAATCCAAAGAAATCCTGGGCAGGTGGAAACCCGATTAGTAAAGCATTTTAAAGTGGAAATCCAACATTAACTAAAAAACATAAACTAAATGTAAATTTGTTATGCAGAGGAATGTCCAACTTCAACTGAGAAAATGATTTGATCTTCTCTTCTATCCTGTATTTGCCTACTTTTTTTCTGAATCCACTGAGGATCTGGATACAGAAGAGCTGCAAAAGACAATGCCACATACTGTTGTCCCGTTTTGAAACAGAATGAATGGTTAGGTGGTGAGAGGACCCTTCCTCACACCCAGTAAATCAGAGGCATCTTATCATACTGGTGTTATCCTGGCAACCCTCACTGCCTTCTAAGGCTGCGTGGATGATAACATAATGAAACCCGCTCTTCTATTTTAGGAGACGTTACTCATATCTCATATCCTTGATTTATGAACTTGGGCATCTCCCAAAGTGGTATCAGTGGTATGAGGCACAGGGAGGATAGAGGATCAGTCAGGTCACTGCTATTATGCTGATGAGCCTGTGACTCGGCAAAAGATTTTTTAAAATTAATCCTGTCCACAATCGTGCTGAAAACGTATCCAAACTAAAACTGATTAATACTGATAAATATCAATTCATGGATTATCACAAAGGATTCACAGTGCATATAAGTATGTTGTAATGTAACCCATACTTTTAGAAGTGTCTTATTATTTCCATTGAAACAAATTACATCAAACTGGTCGAGTTTTTATCACTTTGTTTTGCCTAAAAGGCTGAAGTGACTGTGATAAGTCTGAAGTGATTTGAAGTAACTGTTTTTAGAACAAAATGGAAAATAGCAGACTGCACATGAGGTAAAGAAGTTGGTTTGATGTGTAATGGTTCATTGTAGATAGACTCAGATATCTGTACGGTAGCTGTGATGTCTACAACACACATATAACCATTAAAAAAATGATAGTCTATTTTAAAGCGTTTTTTTTTTTGCAATGTCCAGGATGCTAGCTATTCCAGTGAATTCTTTGAGTTGAATATGTTTACATTGTAATTGCAAGCGAAACTGTTGTCAACAGTAATAGAAGAAACTGTGTATTCATGTATAATCATATGAGCCAATGACACAGATCAAATCTATAAAATTGGCACCAAGGACAGTTTTAATTCAACCAGTTAACCAGATACTTTTTCATGTTTCTCATAAGTGAGCACTGAGCCTGATTGTCTTGTAAAAGTCAGAATTGAGTTGCATAGTTTAGAAGCAGAATAACTAAAAGAGATGCACCAGGTTTTCTTTATTTTATGAAAGGTTTTTGCAGTATCCGCAGATCATGAGTTGGAACATAAACAGAGATGTTCTGTGATGTATGCTGGTACTTGATTACTTACAGCTTCAGAGATTAGTAACAGAACTTTAAACTCTATTCTAAAAGATACGGTAGCCTGTGCAGTTCTTTTAATAACGAGAGTGTTTTGAACTCTCTTTCTTGTTTGTGCTAGGACCCGTGCAGCTGTGTTTGGTGAGAGTTGTAAGGGGATAGATCATTTTCTTAGGAACACGAGTAGGAAGACCATTACAGTAATCAACTCTGCTCTAAACAAATGCTTGAACAAGTTTCTCCTGAGTTCCTCTGAGATAGAAATGCCAATCGATAGCAATAATCCTTAAATAACAAGTGACTGCATTTACACGTGGGGTAAAACAGAGTCTAAGATTACATCCAGATTGCCAGTTTTGGTATTTGTAGCTTAAGAACCGAGCTCATCAAATCAGTATTTGAAAATTTTTTTTATTTAGTTGTAGAAAATTTTGTGACATCCACTAAGAAATATGACAGCCTGTAAACCTGTCAAGGGCGTCTTGATTATTAGAATGAATGGAAATGTATAATTGCATGTCATAGACACAGCTATGAAAATTGATATGATGTTTACTAATGACATCACCTGGAGATAACATATACAGAGAGAAAAGCAAAGGCCCTAAAACTGTACTTTGTGGTACTCCACAAGAAATGTTTTGTTTGACTAGCGATTTCCCAGTGAAACTAAGAAAGGTCTATTTGTTAAATATAAGTCACATCATTCTAAAGCTCTGTCTGATGATGGATTACAATCTTGTAATTAAGGTTATCAAAAGCTGCACTAAGATCCAATAAGACCAGAATAAGGACTATCAGCATTTGATTGGTATTTAATTGTTTGAAAACAACTTAAGATTAAGATTATTTAAAAAGCAAAGGTCTGAAATTGGTCTATAATTATTTAGTACGGAAGGATCCATGTTACTCTTTTCAGAAGAGGCTTCACCAAGGCAGTTTAAAAGCATCTGGAAAAGCAACTGCTGACAGAAAACAGTTTTCAATAGTTAAGACATTGTTTTGAACATGATTGAAAACCTTCTTAAGGAATGAAGCAGGAACAGAATCAAGATCATATTAGAAGTTTACCAATTACAAGTGCCATACACTGGCTAAGTCTGGCTGGCCAATGGAGTGCTGAGTACCAGGTCTTAAATAACTCATGCTGTGATTCTCCTTGGCCAGTTGAGACATAAACTCCTTGTGGATGGATTTGAAATGTTACCATGTTGCTGATGTCTTAAAAAACTACATAGTGTGCCAAACACCTCATTGGTGGATTCAAAAAAGAAAAAGAAACAACAGTGGAAACATCTGGACCTGCAGCAGCAAGTTCCCAAAAGCTGTGGGACTATGAAACACTCACACTTGCAACACTGGCTGCCGAGTAATTGTAGGTTTAGCATAATCACATGGTGGAAGACTGGATGAACAAGTTTAATCCAGAAAACTTGATAGTGCAGCGCAGAGACATGGGCAGAGATAAAGAGTGAAGAAAAGACAAAAGCAGGCAATCAGTCTGAAATACATACAAGCCAGTGAAGGGACAAAAGAAGGATATGCAGTGTAAGAAAAACGAAAGAAGGAGGGTGCGGGGGTGAAAACCTGAAAGTCCACATTTTGTGGCCTGAGGAGCTCTCAGGAAAGCAAACATATAGTGTGTTCACATAAACAAGCACAGGCAAAGAGAACACAAGCATTTGCATGAACATAATACAGGGCACAAACATATGCATGCAAAAGACTACACGCATAAAGTGATGCTGAGGACTTTATCAGATCTGCCGCGGATGTTAACCTGTGCTGTTCAGTTTACTAGAACGAAGATAGTCATGCACAGATAACAAATCGCACCAACTGTTGCAAAAAGCACAACCATTGCCAAAATCCCTAAAATCCCTTCTCCGAGCCCAGAATGAAACAGAGGGTGTGCACCTCAGAATCTTCATACATTTCACGTTTATTGAAAAGGTGTTTACATTCAAGTACAGTCTTGCACAATCGCTCTATTATCCGCATACTTGCTCGACCAGACCTGGTCCGTCTTAAAGGATCTGAACTGTTGACTTAAGGCACATGAACCTGCTCGACTGGCCAGTTTTTAAAGCACACCACTGTAATTTCACGGCAGCACAACTACAATTTGTAATATGCAAAGCACCACGTTAAAAAAGAAAACAGAAACTGGACGCATATCTGAGTTACTGCATGCTAGATATGTCAGTATGAAGCTATCGTCGGGTTTACATCACGTCATTTGAACAAGAAACACAGAGGACACCTCTGGGTTCTATGACGCTGGTTGCGTATCAGTTTTGCCATCAAAGCGACAGAGAGACGACTACACTATAAGCAGACGCTGCGGGGCAGGCTTTGGATACTGCCTCCTGAATGGGCATTGCCTTTTAGTACAGAAGGGGGCCGGACTGAAACCTAGTGGGGAAATCCCACAGTGGGGGCTAGAATGGTTAAAATAGGTACTGTGGAAGCTAATATAAGCAAGGCTAAAGTGGAACATATATGTATATATTATATTAAATATATGACACTAGATGACATTTAAGTTTGCATTTATAAATTTAATGTGCTCATGCTTCTTGAGTACTGTATGCTACAAAATTAGTTTTGATTGGAATTGGAATTCTTTTAAAATCACACCAAAGGGAACCTGATACAGTACTGTAACCGTCAATCAATGAGAAACCAGATTTATAGAAAGGAACTTTACTGTTTATTTAGTTTTATATTAGGAATGCACTGATATGGAAATACTAGGCCAAACCTGACATAATATTTTTCAACTGATGGCAGTACGATAACATTTAATAAAAGCAGAAATTGAGATTACATCTAGCAGGATCAGCATTGCAGAGAAATACATATGCACTTATATGAATTTAACTGAAACATGGCTAGTAAACAGGCTAGTAGTCACCTAAATGTTCTAGTCTTCTGGAGTTATTCTAGGGGATGGTGCAGCTCTCAACATGGTAGGCTAGTGATCATTCCCCTGCCTGGGCATGCACACCACACTATACTAATAAGTCATTGAGTGATAATCCTGTTACATTCACCTGACATCTGTAAGGATTAAATTGAGAGGCAATTTGGATAAGAGCACCTACAAAATGAGTACAAAAACTACTGTTTTGAAAATATAGAAAATAAATGTTTAAATCTAAACATCTGTCTAGGGCCACTGATTCTGAAATTATTCTGTCTGAGGAAGTTATTATTCTGATATTACTGTGCATTCTTACTTTTTAGATATTTTACTGTTTCTATATTTATTATATATATTTATATATATATATATATTTATATTTATATGATACCAAATGATCAGAAGCACCCTCTGATAAGCTGGTGGCCTATCCATGGTGTTTCAGCATACAGTTAGTCAATTTATCTAAAATATACACATAAAACTAAAACTAAATGTTGTCTTACATCAGTAGAAGTTACCAGTATTAATACCAATACCAGTATAGGTCAGCACTAAGTGAAGGCCCCCTAACATCTTGTAATAGCTTAGTACATTGTGCTCCAAAATGACTACAGTATTGCTAGTACAGTAAATGATTCTTAAAATAGCTTGTCCACTTCTTTAATGAGAAATTGATATGAATTGATTGATGTGATTATTACTAAGGAAACATGAACCTAAACGAGGTTTGCTGACCGGGAGCTTAGTCATCTGCTAAAAGTTTTTGGTAATAGAGAAACAGGGTGGGTACAAATGTAAAGCAGAAGGAGGGGAAAAGTCCCACCTCTAACCAGCTGCCTACATGCGACACCCTTCCCTGCACATCAACCCCAGCCTTCCTTCTAGTGTAGCCAGGAACATGGAACAGAATTTCAAAAAGTAAATGGCGTCAGCCTTTTATATCAGATCATTCAAACACAAGCAGAAGTAAATTGCATTAGAGATAAGCATTTGGAAAAAAATAATAAATAAATGGCAACTTAGATAGCAAAACAGTTTATAGCGTTAAGCTAAGCAGATAACATGCCCATTTTGTAAACATCCTGAGAACATCAGGGCTAAATACAGAAGACAAAGTATCAGTAAATCCCTAAAATCATGTATAGTTGGATCACATGTCAAATATGTATATCATACTGTCTGTATATATGTATAACAAATGGCCCAGTGCATTGCAATCTCACAAAAACACAAAACTAAAATACAAACACAAAATTAAACATGTTAACTGTTTCCATTAAACCACTGATTTAATTCAATTTAACATCCAACAATAGACTAATTTTGTAGTAACAACAACTTTAACAATTTGACTGCAAATATCCTAAAAACATTATTAAGACCTTCTACACAGGCACTTGAGCTCTTGACATGCGCAAACAAAATGAAACATGCCATATAAATAAAATGCATCATTAATTTATTTGAGTCTTTAATATACTGTACCATTTTCAGTACCCCTGTAGAAATTTAGGAAATTTAAATGTATAACCAAACGTATAACCAAATTCCAAACTCTGCATTCCCTATTGGGATCAGACTTAAAGTGAAGTCAAATGAATGTAATTTACTATAATGGTCTCGAGAAGCCGTGCACTTTACGAGTGAAGCCATAATGGAAGACCACAAGACTTCAGTGTGGCCCACTACGGAAAAACCATCAATTCACTCAGCTAACGCTGGACAATTACAGGGCCCTCAAGGCCAACATCTCAGACGAGCAGCAAAACACTGCAGCTTAAAAACTCTTTAAGGTTTGATTTTAAAGCCAATAATCACATACTTCTGTTGGTTGTATTGTGTGAATGTGTGAGCAGAGGTCAAGCATGTCTAGGACTTGATTTTTTTGTAGGTGTGTTAGGACATGTACTCTGGAATGTCCCAAAACAACACATTATGCACACTCAGACTCACGCACACATGCAAACAAGCACACAAGCACACTTGTCCACATTACTACACTCACGATCAAAATAACTGTCTCACCGCTATGTGCATTCATTTGAGGTTTCTTAAAAACACCACATCATATCTCCATCATGTGCTAACAGAATACTCAACGGTTTGGTTTTCCCGCCTGACATCTCAGGTGAAGGTGACTTTAAAACCTCTTTCAACAGAGTCAGAGCCATTTGAACTCCTCATTACAGCACAACACATCTTTGCGGGCAACGCCCAGGAGAGCACAGTAACAGCTAGCCTATGAAACCATGGAATGCTGCTACCCACAAAAATGTCTCATCCTCTTTCTTTTTCTTTTTTTCCTCCTCCTTCGTACACTCCCAACGTGCTCAGGCTTGCCCTAGGGACGACTTGTTGCACTGAGGAGAGCTGGAAGGAGAAAAAAGCAAATGAAAAGTCTTGAGATGGTGATCTAACAGAGGTGGCAAGGCAAGAAGCCCCTTGCAGGTGCTGTAAGGTGTGCAAAGCTGTGAACAGCTCTGGAATCCTTTGACGCTTCTGGGTGTACATTTTTCAATTTTATGGTGCCTTTGAAGACTGTGGTGTACTAAGGAGCTTTCCCGTTTACTGATGCAGTGTTCTTTCGAAATCAGTGGTGCGATGTTCTCCTGTGGCAGTCTGTCGTATTTCAGGGGCTGGGGGTGGGGATGGGCGGGGGGGGTGTCTCAGGTAGTGACAAATGGTATATCAAATTTCTTTAGGAACAAAAGGATCAGAACTCTTCAGCCAAAGATCAGGGGATAATGGGGTCAAAACTCTAATGTTGAGGGTTCCAGGGGCGGGGGGGGGGTTATTTAGTCTCCACACTTGGCCCATACCCACTTCCATCCTCGTGTCTTCAGTGTAGTGAGGACCACAGTGGGACTTTTCTGGGCCATAACAGAGACATTTGGGTCTGTGGGTGGTGGCATTGGGAATCCCCACATCGGAACATGACCTCTGTGGTTTGAGGTGGAAAGGTTGCAGAGAGAGAAAGGGCCAGCCCTGAAGGTGTGTTCCACACATGAGGGTAGTTTTTCCAGCTGCCCTGGTGGAATGATCTTGAGGGTAGGAAAGACAAGTTGGGCTGAAGAGTTGGTCTAAAATATTCTTAAAAAAAAAAAAAAAGAAGAAAGAAGAAAGAAACAGATTTAGTCTAAACCAAGGGACATGAAACTCAGGCAACAATTAATGTAGGTCAGGCAATATATACTTTCGGCAATCCACTCACAGACCCAAGTAGCTTCAAAGTCATCGAAACAATGTAGCTGAACATTCGTGTAACCGTCATTGACATCAACACGGCGACAAATATGTAGTTGCAACACAAGTTGCACAAATGACAGTGATTTTCTGTCGCAGAGTACGCTGTCATTTGAGTCATTTTTCAGTCACTGTGTTAGACTGGGTGTCACAACACCTCCGTCACACACAGCACCTTCTTATTTAATCCTGAGGACAATGCTATTGAAATGCCACAGCGGCTCCGTCACTTTTAAAACACTTCCTCAAAACTGGAATCTTGTCTAAAAGCTAGCCTAGTGCTGTTTCTTGTAGCAGTTAGCTCAGTTTCACCACACCCAGTACAAGTTAAAGAAAACTGCCTTCAGTAAAACTAGCTACTACAGTATCTTTCAACTTACTCATTTATAGGAAAGCCCTGTGTGAGAAGGCTAGGAGCTAAGCTAACAGCTAACCCTGAGGGCTGGGTGGCAATTTTTTAAATAAAAAAAATAATAAGAAAGGGAACACAAGTGGAACCTTACATACTCAGTAAACTTTATCTTTAAAAAAAGAAAAAAGGCAGTAAACAAATTTAGCCCTGCAACTAAAGACAGCGCTGCCACTGTGACCTGAGGCAGGAGCAAAAACAACTCGGTGTAGTTTCGTGTCATCAAAGGAAAACTTACCCGCTCATATCCCCCTGAGGGTTAATATGGTGATGGAATACTGAAAAAAAAGAAAACAAGGAACAAGTTAAAAAAAGAAAAAAAAGATTTGTTCTAATCTTTTATGTCTGACGACAGAGCTGCATGTTTTCATTGTGTTGGCTCTTTTTTGACCAACTCCTCAATGCACGACACTAAATCAGAAGTCTGGCTGAGGGTGAACACAATTAAACTCTTTTTTGGTTTTAAGACATGCAGACACAACAGACCACGAGAGCAAATACAGATAAAAGAGAACGGAAACTGAAACAAAGATACAAAGGTGATAGAGAACAGACATGAGCCAGAGAGAGAGAGAGAGAGAGAGAGAGAGAGAGAGAGAGAGAGAGAGACTGTGTGTGTGTGCGTGTGTGGACTTGTGTGGACATGAGTGACATTCCAACCGTATTCCTGCTCTGACAGAATTCCACCCACCCCTCCTCTCCTGGGTAGCTTCCCTCCTTTTAACTGTTTCTTTTTAATGCCAAAATGAAGATAAGAAGTGCATCTGTTCTAGCGACTTCTTGTTGCAGTGAATTAATCTCTGTGGTCCTGACTTGAAGAGCCGATATACCACTATGTGAGACAATGGAGACAATGCTTCCAAAACGGTACCTTCACATAGCTCATCTGCTTTACAACATGAATACGAAAGTACACTGTAAGCTGTAAGCAGGGAGAGCACCTGGCAGTGAAGAGAGAAAGGTCACAGTGCAAGCCAGATGTGAGGAAATTTTGGATGAGAAGGTTTGGTGGAGACATGAGTTGAAAATGCTGAAGAGAATTATATAACACAAGGAGAAATCATGAAAAGATTAGCAATACTGAGCAAAGAAACAGAGGGATGAGGCTGCAGAGTTCTCCTGTACAGTTTGTGGGAGGCAAAACTGACGGAATGTAGCAAAGGCAGACAACACCACACCAGATGAGAGATGTAGAGAAAGTATCAATTATACACGACTGCCGTCACACCATTTCATCAGCTTTAAATTCAAAGGATTCAAACTTTAGTCCATCTATGACTATCACTACCTGTCTTTCAATATAAGAACAAAAGCAGGGGTCATTCACTGTCAATGCTCACAAACATTATATGCAAATGATAAACTAATTATATGGTACAATGGGATCTTTCAGGGCAGAAATGTTCTGGGTACTGCCATATCTTGCTATCCTACAAAGTTACGTTTGTTTGGGATTTCTAAATTTGACACGTAACAGACACATGAAACACTCTTTATTACTAGATCTGCACAGGTGGATGTTGATGAATGCGTCTGTGTCCATGTTGGTGGCCATATAGATGTGTGGTAAAGCAGGAGTGCAGGTCATGCAGGTTTGCTATCAAGCAAACAGATCTAACATTATCTGTTCAGCAGAAATCCTGTTCTCAACATTTGCATGCATGGTAACTTCTTTTCCTTCTAGCTCTGCCTGGTAACATGTACTCAATGAAAACAAAAAATAATAACTAGCTCCATAACTAGAAGCAGAGCAAAAAAATTCGACTTGGATATATTCTAACTCTGTTATCAGATTTACATGCACCTCATAATCCAATAGAATTTCTGCAGTAAATCAATTACTTAAATGGTCATGAAAAATCGGATTTGTGTTGTAATTGCACATGTATATCCTTACATGTATGTCCTTACTGATTTTTGGTTTTCTTAGTCTGCGCATGTGCGACAGTACGTTGCAGTTCCGAAAACAAGTAAGCAGCGTTTAACACAGCAGTCGTGAGGAGGCAACAAAACACTTTTGGACATGCTTAATAAAATGAAGAACTTCATTTTTTTTATCTTCTAGATGATTCTAGATGTTCATATTCTTCACTGAAGCGACGCAACATGGCAGCATGAATTTTTTTCCCCACGTCTTATTGGCGGGTTGCAAAGCAGAAATCTGTTTACTGTGTAGCTCATGTACACAAATCGGAGTTGCAATTATCCGATTACCTAAGTGCATGTACATGATCGGATTACTGAGAACATTCTCTACAGATTTCGAAATGCATGTCAGCACACTCACTGTTGGCTCTCTGTGTGTCAAATATTGTGAATCTGTGTGTTGAGCTGCTAGTGAGCAACACTGAGTGAAAGTGGAGGGTTGAGAAGACAGTTTACACCAGTCCAAACTGAAAATGGGCCGCACAACTTCATATGAGAAAAATACAGTTAGCTTCTGTTTTTTTTTTAAATCATACACATTTCCATCTTACCAACATATTTCAACAACTAATCATGAATGTTTCTGTCTATTGCGTATTCTGCCTTTTAATCTCCTTGTCTTTAAAGTACTGGCATTGCACATTTCAAAAAGAAAATGATCCAAACAAGACTGAAAAATAACCAATCATACTTAAAACCTTAGTCACTCCTTATTTTAGTCTGATTAAAATACTTCTAAAAGAAGCTTTTGTCTTTACCAAACGTAATAAGGTTTAGAAACCAATTTTTCCAAACCATATCATTTCTGATAAAATCATCACTAAGTGTTAATAACTGTTTGGTTTTTGTATTTGCTGCTACTAGTGCTCTTGGTTAACTTAACATGGAATTGCCACCTTAAAGCTATCTTTGATAAAGTGCATTACCACAAAAACTGCTACAAGGTCAAATAAAATATGTTAAGGCTGCATAGCTCAGGGTTACTGTTGCTACTCATAGTTTAGGCAATGGCTAGTATTCTCTGCTCTGAGCGCATCAACGCCAACGCTGGTTAGCCAGGCGACATATTTGAGCAAGAGTCTGCATTCAGAGAGTGACAAGCGAAGATGGATGAGGTTCAGAAAAGCATGTTGGCTAGGCACGCCTGACCTCCAGTGAACCCACACTGTGCGTCTTTAACTGCTGCTCAGCCTGACAATAAGCCTTCGTGCTTAGTGTTTGGTTAAGGGAGAGGACAGGAGAAGTTAGGAGAAGAGCAGGGAGCCAACGACCAACCTCGCCCATTAAAGAGTCAAATTACGGCAGACAAGAAAATAATGTCAAATTACCCTTGCAAAGCGAGGCAAGCAGTGTCAGTTATGTGACAGAGCTAAGTCATTAAACAGCCAGTAACTATTTGTTTTTTCTCAGTCACAGTGTTAAAATGGGATTGAATCTGCACTAGCTACCATTGGACACGCACATTTTCATATACCTAGTTCGTTTTCTAAACCAGAGTCTGGTTTTTTATGACAATGTATCTTTATCTGGTTTGGCTGGTTTCACATTGCAACAGTGCACCAAACTGCACACAAGGGATGTTAATTGGTCAGGAAACAAGCTCTGTTGCTTTCAAAGTAGAGTGACCATTTTAATTGGGTCTACATTATCACTGTATAGAACCCAGAGCTATCCTTCACATATTGTTGCTGTCCAGAGACAAATGAGCAGCTCCAAAATGGCAACTTCTACATGTAAAGGCAAAAACATTCTTTATGTTCAATGTAGGTGAATGTAAAGAGATTTTATTCTCCTATTTTGTTTATTTGATCTATTTATCTATTATCTATTTATTTTAGCAATTCTGGAGCACTTCTGTTGGTCCATTCATTGTGAAAATTTCATACAATGAAAATGACAGCATTGGTGTTCAAATGATGCAGAAAAATGACAACTGACAACAGTGATGGTATATTTCTGATATAATGATATATTAATAAATATATTTCTGATATATTACCCTCCCACTTTGTATTAAAGCAGAGATGCCTAACATATATCAATTACCATCAAAGCAATGGCAATAAACCTGAGTCTCTTTACGATTGAAGGAACATAAGGAAAAAATTAAACCTTTGGCAAAAATAAATCAATTAAATATGATGATGTAATTACAGGATATCATCCAACCAGCTATTTGTAACTGTGCGGTTTACTGTTACTGGCTGTTGTTGTTTACATGCTGTCTGTAACTGGTCAAGACATGGTCAGAAAAGCTCAGAGGCATGTATATTAGTGGTAATATAGCCCATGTTTTTCTCTATACAAATGTAAACATATTACCCCTGAACCATGACTGTTATCATCTGTTAAGGGTCCCTAGGATGTGCTGGACTACATCCTCTGTGATAAATCATGTTACTGTAATATATAACCATAACATGTTTGTTATTGAGCAAAAACAAGTTATATGTAAAAGGAGTAGCAGGAATTTATGTGTACATTCCAACTCGGTTGGACTCCCTTATAACAAGGTTGACATGTTCTAGGATGCTGGAATATGAGAGGAATGAGAGGTGGGGGAGATTTGGGGGAAGGCGAATATTTCACTCTAGCGTTGTAAATCACAAAGAGAAGAAGAAAGCCATGGAAAAAGCTAAGCAGCTGCACTAAAACAGAGATGGAAAGAACAGAAAGAGTAGGGGATATACTCACTCGCTAGGCTTCCGTCTTTTGCGGATGATGATGCCTATGACGATTGCCACAACCAAGAGAACAGCTATGATGATGGCAGCTATAGCTCCACTAGACAGCTCATTCAGTTCCCCCGCTCCTGCAGGATGAGGGAGTTAGGTTATCCATAGATACCTGCATTTACTGTATAGACAGATCTGAACCATACCATGAGCAACATATTCGCAGACTTTATGAACAAATGTTTTTATCAACAAATACCAGTTTGATGCATGTTTGTGTTGATATGATGATATATCAGTCAAGATGTATTACTATGTATACTATGTATACGAGTACAAAGTGATGTGTTATTCTTATTGTTGTTCTTCAGTCAATTCCCCTATTAGAGGGGGGCATGATGGAAAAAATACACAGCAAATGTTTGAAGACCCCTAGCCAAATGACATATTTTGATTATTTTCTAAGTGACACATCCTGCACATCACAATGCACATCCTCTACAGTAAACAAATTTAAATATAAAAATAATTCCTGCTAATGTTAGAGCATGATTACTGTTTGTTTGTTAAATTTAACATATTGGAAAAATAAAACTAATGAACTGTGTCAATTTTTGCACATGGCATATTTTATTTTTTCCAGAAAATAAACAGTAATTGTGGAATTAAATGTGCAGAGAATTGTTGCAATGTAGTTTCTATATATGGACTGTACAGACTAGGTATTGAATGGTACATTTTGAAACTTTCTCAGGGTTTATATATTACTTCAAACTGTGGTTCAAAATATGTGGGAAAGTTGCTTTTCCATGATATGGGTCATGTAAAACAATGTGCAGAAAAACATCTGGGATGTCCAAGGACCATTTGCTATTCCGTTCAGTACACACAGTACATAAACAGGGCCAATTAGTCTTTCACATAGACGTATCGCCAGGATTCAAGCTTTTAATCTCCCACTAACGAGGCAAACCTTAGATAGCAATGTGACTTGGGAGCATAACCTAAATCTCTTTTTAATGAAACACGAATATCTACTAACTTATAATAATAATAATAATAATAATAATAATAATAATAATAATAATAATAATAATCACCACCATCATCATCATCCTCACAATGTCATATTGCCTATTTTAGTCCCTGCTCTAACGCACTCATTTCATTTGTCAACTGATTGACAATGCTGGGAAACACTGCTCTATAGTAACAACATGGCTTGTTTAGCAACAAATAAGAAGCTGAATTCTGGGGTCTGTCTCACAAGCATAGCTTGCTTACCCTGTATTTTAAGTATCTTGATGGTGAATTACATTTTTCTACTGGGATACATTGCTGTGGCAACTTATACTACATGTATGGGTTTTGATCAGCTGTTAGACCAATCAGGCCAGAGCTTCTGAACAATCAGGGACCCACCTGTGACTTCCTCAGGAAGTTTATAGTGTTATTCACATAAAGAATATCATGATTTAGCAGAAGCAGCAAATCGTACTTCATAGGTATGAAGAACGTAAGGCCATTATTACATACTTTTAATTATTATAACTGTTATAAATGCTTTACTTCTTACACAGATTTCTTTTTGCTTCTTTGAATAAAAAGCCACTTAATGCCACCTCATGTTTCATGCAATGGGCTGTTCGTCATACACATCATGTGCATGCTCCAGTTGCCTTTATGAAATCACCTCACTGCAGTTCCATAAGCTGAAACTTAGTTGGGAACACTGTCTCAATTGAAATGACAGGTCACTAGATTCTGCAAGGCTAGGAACAAAACTGGTTTGTGCATTGGTCTTACCCTTCACCAAGAGATTTTGAGTGGCTGTCTGGTTGAGTCCTGTGATGATGTTGTATGCTTGGCAGGTATAGGTGCCGCTGCTTTGGAAGCTGGACTTCTCGATCGTGTAGACAGCTGTCTTGACTGACATTTCTTCACCGTTATGACTCCAGGAATAGGTGGCAGGAGGAAAAGAGGCAGCTATGCATTTCATCTCCACTTTGTCATTCACCTCCACTTTCTTTGGTCCCTCTATGGATGCTTTGTCTGGGCCGTCTTATGCCACACAGGGGATAGACCAACACATCAAGATAAGAAAGCTATTTAAACAAATGTACAAAAGTTGAAATACGGTTTGAAACTAAATGTTCACAATGGTACACTGTTAAACTTTGTTTGTTGCAGATACCCGTCAGAGTATGATGGTAGTGATGCTTTAATGCTATGCTGCTATAAACTGTGCAAATTTCCAACTCTTAGGATGCAAACAGGATAAAACAGTAAGACTGTATATGTGCCCGGAATGATGCACAATTGTGTCATGACTGAAAAAGCATCAACAATAGTTAATAAAATTATAACCAGCATGTCATGTACGTGAAAACTGGGCTCCCAAATCTTCAGAACTCAATTACTAAAAACAGACAACAAGGTTACATAATTGATACACTAGTATCAAATATATATTAGTCCCAAAACCTACATTGTTCCTGTTTTTCATTAAGTTTTATGTACAGATGATCTTTTTTTTTTTTTACTTGCCTATGTTCTAACCTCTCATTTTCCTTCAGAAATAAACAGCCTGTTTATGTTACTGTGCCTATATAAGAGAAATGAGCTTTGTTCTGATTGGCTGCCCTGCATTGTGCTTCACACAAAAAACCCAGTGGGAGCAGAAACACCCCATATAACTTCAATATGTGTAGGTGGATATATGGACATGAGTTAGTTCTTGTGACATGGCAGAAAAAACAAATTCTACACCGGCTGGTTTTGCAGTCTAGTTTCCAAATATGGAGTGTATACACTGAGTAGTCAATGGTAGAGATGTGGATTCTATAGATAAATGCTAGTTTTTCTTGATATGGGCCCATGTAATAAAACATCTATAAAATGCACTTGTGCCTAGTTTATGTCAATATACCTTATCTAGGTTAAGTGTTTCAAAACATTTGAGCCACTAACACATACCAAAGAGGTAACAATTAAATAGAAACGACTTTGCAGAGATAGCAGCCCGCAGTGGTAAAAAATGACAAATAAATCCAGAATCTGCACCACAGATTATCAGGAGATTAGAGACACCACTGTAGCCACATCTGAGAAATCGACAAAGAAAATAGTTCCTTATAGGGAAGATAAAGGTTTCAACGCATACGACTACACGTGGTTACACTCACAGTTTATCTGCAACATGTAGCTGCTGGAGTCGATGCCCACTTTGTTGTCCAGTTGGCATTTGTACACTCCGGCGTCCTCCTTCTGCACTTTCAGGATGCTGATGGTGCTCTTGTCAGCAGTGATGATGATGCGGTCACTGACAGCCAGAGGTTTGCCATCTTTAAACCAGGACACGCTGTCTGCTCTGCCCATGCTGGATTTGCAGGTGAGGTTGGCTGTGCTGTACCCAGCAATCAGAGGTGATGTGGGGCTAGTGATGTTGGTGCCAGAGACGGGTTCTGATAAACATAACCAGTTAAACAAGAGTCAGATATGAATCAGAAATCATAATGCATTCTCTTCCTGTATCATGTTATCAAGTTTCAGGGTCTCTATGCAGTGGGAGGTCAAACATAATATCAGTGGTAGTTTCTGCACCTGCTGGTACACAAAGATGCAATCAAAACTAGAGAGATGGGCAAAAAGTCATGATATTTTGATGATATGTGCTGATGCATGATATGAAAATACTGGTATCAGCAAATGTAATAATCTTTAACAAACACTTAAAATAATTGATCAGCTTCAGAGTTGATTTTAAAGCAATATTTTAAAAATGAAAAAGCATGTGTAGCCCATGTTGTCCTAAAATGTCTGCATTTAATTCATCCCTCTGCTATATTTTCCTGTAAACATAATCCAAGCGGTCTAAATTTCTTTTTTGTTTTACATTTCTTTTTTTTATTTGATTTTTTTTTACATACTAACAGTTCATGCATCAGTATCAATATGTATATGTAAAATACTGCATAACAGAATCAGTCCAGAATTCCTATAGTGAAGTATTCCCACTTAATATGATTAGGGACATAAACTAAGTAAAAAAAAATATGTTGACCAAAATTAATTTGGCACATAATTTAACAGAGCAGGGGAAGTCTGTTTTGGCCTAGAATAAACCTCCCCAACCACACCTACTAAACTAACTGCTGAGTTGTTAGGTGTGTTTGCACAAGGAAATCATGAGGCCTGACACAACAAATTAAATACTAATTTAAAACAATCAATTAACATGTACTGCCCATTTGTTAGATTGCAATTTGCATTACAACTGTACATATGTTAAATTCTCCTACTGCTCTCCCTTGCAGTAAGGAACAGAGCCTGGTGTATATATTCATATGCGTTTCTTGCCATTAGATCTGCATATTATTCCAGTAAAGCACTTCAGAATTTAAAAGGTTATGCACTGTTCAGCAATTGTTCATTTTCTTTGCTACGTCTTTTAAAAGTCGACTTGAAATCAACATGGGATTTTTTTTTACATTGTTAGTTCATCTCCTCTCATGGCTCATCATATTGTATAATTTAAAAAGACTGAATTCTTGCTTTCTTATAATCTTTTACCCAAATGTAATGACTTTTAGCCTGGCTTTAAATACCCTCTGATGCTGGATTAGATTCCCAGGCACCATCATCCTCCTGAACATCCTGTAACACCAGGATTTCGCAGCCCCCTAACCAGTGCAGGGATGGAGGTGTTGCAGGTGACTAGCGCTCAAGCTTGTTCATTTTGGAAATCCACTTTTCATCCTCCAATCAAATCCCTTTGGATAAATTCATGTCCCACACATACCTACCACCACACTCCCAGATGTACTGTCCCACTAAGTAATGTGTCACATTAAGAAAGAAACATGCATTTTTTGTTTTCCATTTTGTGTTTGTGTTTAAGACTGCAGAGCTAATTAGCATCACATTGACTGGCATTTGCCACTTACCATTTTACACACATCTGATTCAGTCTTACCAGTTTAATGAATTGATTCACAAAACTTGGTACTTTACTAACACATTACCACCTTAGCAGAGTAGACACGTTTTCAAGACTGAATGCAATCTGTAGACCTGTTAGAAGTAGCTGCCTCTCCTCTCTTGCTCTCCCTGTCTCTTTCAGACAGTCATTAGAGTGGAATGTATCGCTGTGAATCAGAACGAATGACTGCACTTGCACCGGAACTGCACCTATTGAGCAACATTCTCTGAATGTCTGCTCTCTGCAGTATAGGTGATCTCACTTCTCATGTCCAACTTTTTCGCTTCCTCAACCAGTTGCCCATCAACACACATAAAGCAACTCATCAGCAAGCTTTAAACACCCGCAGCATTCTTTGGATTCTGTCTCTGTCACTCGGCAGGCATTAAAATAAAGGACAAACAGTCATAGGAGCCCAGACTTCACAACACAATCTACCTTTGAGTATTTAAAAACTCCAGCTAGGATACCTGGCTGAGACAGCAATAAACTGACAAAGAAGTAAATTACACATATTTTTGAATCAACTGCAGGTATTTTTTTCATTTGAGGCACAGAGTAATTTGCACCGCACTGAAACCCAAAAGATCTCCTTGTGCAGTCACTGGATGATTACAGTTAAAGGGATGATACTGTCAACGGATGATGAAAGCTGATCAAACTGTTTATGTGGTTGCGTGTGCAAAAGCGTACTGCTTAACGTGGGAGAGGATGTCAGTCTAATGTCGTCATTTCATTGTACAGCAGTGAAAGCCTGCATGTAGCAATAGTCTTATTTCATCTCCTTAATGACCTCATATTCATATGGCGACATTAAGAGGGACATTTATCATACCGTAAAATATTGTGCTGTTAAAACATAAAAAGGGTCAGAGTTCTTAAGAATTTAATGGTCAGTAACTCTTTTTTGACACTTGTAAATAAACTATACTGGATTTTAAATCCCTGTTGTTGATTTACAGCAATAGAATGTTTGTTTCAATGGTTATTGCTGTTGTTATTAAGGTAAAATACTGTAAATGTCAGAATAACTAGCTGAAGTAGTGAAACTACACTATTTTTCATGGATGAAATCACTGTAATTTAGATTTTTACCATCATTAAGAAACCACACTTCTGCTGTTCTTATCTGCCATTTGTTTGCCATCTTGTAAATTGCTTTTTTACAGGGTACATTTTGTTTATCACAGCACAATAGCAGTGATTCTTGAAAATAACATTCACTTTTCTCCTAGAGAAAGCCAACTTAGGGATCTTAACATAAGCATGACTGTGACTGTAGAATGATGCAGGATGACTTTAGAGGTGTATGAAGAAACACCTTGTGGGCAGAGCTTGGGATAGGTCAGTTCCCAAAAGTTGATGAGATCAGATCTGAGCTTCTATGCGGTGTTTGTCCTCACCCTTTGTGTAAACACGTCATCATTCAGTGTGTGACTATGTTGCTCCCCCAAGGCACGGATTGTTTTAACACACCGATGCACCTTTTGGGGAGACGCAGTACTTTACGAACCCTTTTAGTCTGGAATTCGCCACGAGCAAACAGTCGACCTGAGACGTTGACATAACAACCCGGCTCAGACAGCAGAAACAGGTTTGTATGAGCTACAATTAAGGACAGGCCCTGAATTTTGCACACAGATCACATGATTCTATCCAAAATATACATAAAAACTGGTTTTAGGATCATTCAGAAGAGCCTCAGGAAGCCATCTCTCAAAATAGCTGAGTGTCAGACAACAAGGAAGCTGTTTACCTGACCGCCCACGTCATTCAGTCTGCTTCAGCAAACACCTCTGCATGTGTACTGATTGTCACACTGATATGCATCCTCGCAACAGAACCTCTAACACTGCTCAGTCTTATCTTTCACTTCCTGGTCAAATCCACTAGCTGAACAAACCTTCCACTCTTATCAGGGTGCAGAAAAACCTTGAGTAAAATTCTGCGCTCAAGTAAATTTTATGCTGTAAACATAAAGCTCTGATTTTACAGCCAATTAAATAACACCAAACTCAGCTTGCAAAGGGGCTGTAACACTAGCGTATGCTTTACACACTCTGTGATTTTTGTGATTGATCTTAATCCTCATAAATTCTGACTGACTAACACCAAGACCGGCTCAGACTGACGCACTAATTTCACAATGAAAGCATGCTTGCTAAACCTCTGTCAAGCTAATGAAACGAAACACAATATCATGAAGCAGTCAGCAATCATTTTGTCATATCAAGACACGTATTGCTGCCTGGCAGCTTTTGCCATTTTGAAACCATATTAGGAAACTTTTCAGGTTTTGTTTGCATGTGGAAACATGCCTCATTAACTTGCACTGTATCATAGCTTCATGAACAGACTTGCTGTTGTTGTAAAAGAGTCAATGATTCGAGCTAAGGTTCATAGTAGTACTAGGTATTTAACTTGGAAACCAGAATTTTGTTTCTAGAGGCCAAATTCACACATTCTTCTCATTCATCAGACAATAGTGTTTTCTTTTGCTGCACCAGATGTCAAAAGCACTACTGTGCATGATAAAAAAGCAAGAGCTTTCACACATTTAATCTTACAGGTCTCTGGGTGGTCTCCTTGATAATCCACAATGGTTTATGTAACACAGGAAATGATAATAACCAATCACATTGAGTTATGTAAACCTGTGGTTCTCTGTGCTGGTGCTAGAACTGTTATGTAGGTAGTGCTTTCCTTGCTCTGACGCACCCAGTTCAGTCAGGAAAGGCTTGTTCATTAGCACACTGGTTGCATCAGGAGTATTGGGAGCCAAGGAGGGGTGATGCAATCAAGGACCTTTGGGGCTGATTCTGATTCAAAATGGACAATTGCCTAATGGACACTTTTTAGTAGCCCTATTCTAACCCAAAGCGCACACTGTGCGGGCTAAACGAACACATGAAACACACCAACACACTTCCAGGTTAGCCATAGTCTGGCTCTCTGAGGTAAACTCACTATATATATAGAATGCCAAACAACAAATCAGCTGCCTTTTTAAATAACATCAGTCAAATAATGTGCTACAATGCCGCAAAATTAGAAACAGCTGGTGGTTTGTCATGAATCATAAGCTACAACATTTTGGTACAGGTGTAGTGGCAACATTTAAGTGCAGCACAAGTGTACTTGCTGTAACGTTGCAAAACAAATGGGCCATTTTATGAGCTTCGGAGCACAAAACTTTTCCAATCACACATCCCAAAACAAATCATATACTGCAGAGGACGACTCTGATGTTCTGATGTTCTATTTTCATCCAAACAATTTATAATGATATACAAACCCCTTGAACAACGCTACAAGGCTTTTATTAGCTATCTTCCATAACAGGCAATATAAGCACTCTGGCCCACTAATGTGTTCCTTCCAGGTGTATACTCACGTATGATGGATATCGTTGCAACCTGCGAAGCAGCATAGCGCTTGGTTTTGCTGTTGTAAGCCACACAAGTGTAGTTGCCACTCTGATTCTCTTCCAGGTTTGTGAGGGTTAGCACAGCAACTTTCTGGGGAAGCTCTGCTCCATTAAAAAGCCACTTGAGCTCAGCTGCAGGGCTGGACACGGCCGAGCATGACAGCGTCAGGTTGGAGCCTTTCTTCAGGAATGGATTATCAAATGATGTCTTCATAGTAACCATCTCAGGGCCATCTAGAGAATCAAGTTTAAAAAAGTTACATGATTAAATTGCTATGGTTAGACTAGCAGGGAAAAAAATATATATATATATATTTTATATATAACCATCAAACCAAGAACTGCCAGAAAAAAATAGGTTTGTTAATCTAGGTTCAAACTAAGAAAAAGTACCCACAATGGTTCTACGGTCCAATATTCTTCCCAGTGGAAAGGTTCAACGTTTTTACTATTTCAAAACATAATTTTTAAAACTGATCCAAGCTTAAACACACATGTGCAATAGAATATGGTAAAATGATGCTCCCTAACTAAAAGTACTGAAGATGTACCCTTCAGTATGGTCTAATCCCGGCTATGTGAGCCATATCACACCAGGGAGAATTTAATACTCGACCAAGTATTAGGAATTTTACAGGATAAATTGTCAACAATGGAGATTCCATCATCAACGTTGCCATGGAGTGCTCATTAGCTTGTCAGGTTGAGGGAGCAATGTTAGGTCAAATATAGCAGCTAGAAAGAGCTATAGCTACAGACATACAGCCATTTTTTTTAATGCTGGACAGTGTGCTGTGTGGTGAACTGGAACAGTAGTTTTCATTATAAACAGAAACATTTCCATTTATATATTTTTATATTATCCCCCTATTATAACTGACAGTATATTTAAGTACTTTTGTTCTTCAACTCAAGGATAAATATAATTGCTCTACTTTTACTGGACATTTCAATTTTCACTTAATTAAAGGAGTTGCATACTTTGTCCATCACTCCACATAAACACATGCACCCACCTCACCGAGCCACACTCTGCAGCGTACGAATGACATTTATCTAAAAACATTTCCATGCACCTGCACCAAAGCCTGTGTGAACCACATGCTCTTTGTCCTACTGCTATAATGTTTGCACTGTGTACCACTTGCAGAGCCTGAGGTTACAACTAACAGATTTGAAAGGCAATCACTGTGCTAGCGTTGGAGCATTGGGCCCAAAGAAAAGCTCAGTGCTAAATATATGTTGACAGCACTGCTTTATTGTGGCCAGCGGCTTAAGGCTAAAGAAAAGATGAGTAAACTGTGGTCTGTTAAGATTTACTAGGACTAGCAATGACTTTAACAAGGCTTTGTGGTTCAGAATTGTGCTTACACATGGGTCTGTCTCCAATCAGATTATGTCTAATTAAATATGAACATTCATTAACATAATCTAAATGACAAAAAAGGCTTTTAAAGTGATATCTTCAGCAAACTGCATTGCATAGTGCTTGTGGAAGACCTGTGAATAAATTAACAAGCAGCAATCTAACAAAAGCAATAACAAAGCAGAGAGCTACAAATTGCCCTTGAAAGCCTTCGCTGTAACAAGCATGTTGTATGTACATGCACAAGAGGCAATAATCACAGAGGAGTTGGAACCATTTGACTGCATGTATGATTTACTGTATCATTGGTTAGAACACTGTTGTTCTCACAGGATGTTGGTGATGAAAACTGGAAACTCTATAGAAATCACTTGATTTTGTTCATATTCAAGTTCATGTGAAACATGCATTCACATGATAGACATAATGCTATTGATGATGCTTATTGTTGTTGCATGTAATTTAGCTATAACAAAATGCACATTAAATGAAAGAACGTGTTGGGTCAATTGTAAGAACATAATTTATCGCAACCAAATAAGCAATAGTACTTTTTTAGCATAGTCCTTGTATGTATACATGTGATTGCAAACCATTACTTACAGCTGACGCTCTGGTTGAAGGCGTTGCTGTTCACAGACTCCAGGTTATTCTTTGCGACACAATAAATCGGCCCACGCAAGTCTGTTCGCAGGACTTCGGTAACAATTAACTGGCTACCGTTCAGAATGAAGTGCTTTCCATCTCCAACCACTGGGGTTGAACCGTTCAGCCACATGTAAGAGAGGTAGGACCCTTTGGCGGAACAGGTCAGGATCACAGTGCTATTGAATTCCACAGCTTCAGGGAGGCTGGAGACAACCATCACATCAGCCACAGGCTCTGTGAGGGGAAATAAAAAAGAAACCACAAGTTTATTAAAAAGAAAAGTGAGGGACAAAGAGACAGACAGGAGGAGGAGCTCTATGTCATTCAAAACATCATCCATAATATTAATTTGCTTGCAGATTCACTCTACCAAGCCAGATGTCACAAAAGCAACAGACCTTTCTAGCCATTCCGTATTAAATAAAGTTTTTACTCCAGTCATCCTTCTGAGACTTCCTTAAAGTAGCAGTAACTTCACCTACAGCTACAATCCTAGATCCTGAATTAGATAACATTACAAAAATGACCTGCTATCTATTTTCCACTCTTGTACCTCTACAGGGAATGTCTGTGTGAGTCAGCGGGAGAGGGAGAGAACGAAAGGGAGGTCGAGGACGCCACCCAGTTCGGAGCACAATGGAGCACATTTATCTCAGTGTTGACTTAAGTCGTTCCAGGTGCGATAGCGCACAAGGTTGAAAAGGTGTCTCAGCCTGAACCTGAGATTGGCATCCACTGAAATCTGCGCACACCATCATTTTAAATAAGTGGAAGAAGTTGCACAAGTGTCTCTTTTTTTTTTTTTTTTTTTTCCAAAACTGCCACGCCCTTGGCCCGCTGAAAGGAGCTCTAATGCGCACTATAGGTGTGCATGCTGATTTTACTGTGACACCGTAATGTGCTACCCAACAACTAGACATAAAGAGTTGTTACATCAATAAAATAATGGGGGAAAAAATATCAAAACAACTTCATTTGGTAATAATAACAAATTATTAGACTAACAAAAAACACAGTAACTCATTAATAGGACACATGCAGCACCTGGCAGGATAGGAACTGAAATTTGAAATTTATACGTTTTTTATCTAAAATAGTCAGAGGAGAGAGAGAGGTGGGGTGAGAGAGAAAGGGAGAGAGAGAGAGAGAGAGAGAGAGAGAGAGAGAGACAGAGATGTGGGTGGGGGGTAAAAAAGTGACCTACCCAGCACCTCCAGTGTAGGCTGCCCCGAGATGGATTTGAGGTCGGGGTCCATTACGGTAACTGAATAGACTCCACTGTCCGTAGAAGTCAGTGGTCCGAGCCGGAGCTCATAGTTGGTCGAGTTGTAGAAGACTCGGCCAGTGTACGGGGGGAAGACCGTTTCCTTTTGACCATTGAACGTGAACACGCTAGCGGATTCACCTGTGCTAGACACGGAATTAAACAGCACCATGTTGACTTTGAATCCGGCTGGGATTGTTAAGGAGAATGTGGCATTTTTCCCCTTCACACCACTGATTTTCAAGGGCAGCAGAGGAACACAGGAGCAGCAAGCTGGAAAAGGAACAGAAATATGAACTGAGAACAGTTTTACAGCAGACATTTGGATGTTACCTAATCTACAAAAAGAACTTTAGTACTCAAAAAAAAAAAAAAAAAAGACATACATGACCAAAGGTTCTGTAACCAAAACAGGCTGTAGGCTACACATGAAAGACGCGTTTATCTCACTGAACTGCCCGTTTAATCAACAGTTATTCATACAGATGATTTGATCTATGAGGCTAAATCTACAGCTAATAGCAAAACAACTTTAGACATATGCTACAGTTTCTTCACAGAACGTCAGTCTTACAGAACGGTACTCACTAATTGCTGTGAGGAGTAGTAAAGGCACTCTCAGGCTGTAGCGATGCATTCTGAGCTCTGTGCCGTGTCTCTCTGGTCCACAAACAGGAATGTGCTGTGGTGATTCTCTCCGTCGGTTTAGCTCAGACGATTGTGGGAAGACACACCCAGATAAGCTCAAACCCGCCTTGTCTCACCTTCTCTCTCTGTCTCATACAGACTAGTCACCTCTGAGAGGGTTAAACCTGCCTCTAAAAACACTTACTAAGAGGCTGATCTGGAGGCGGTGCTGCTGCCAGCACGGATCTGCTACAGCCACAGGTCGAAGAGTGAAGCTCCAGGACTGACTGTGCGGGAGTAATCTTGATAATATCGTCGATAATATGATAAAATCTTAATGACTTTTGTGTAATTATTGCACTAAACGACCAAAACAGGTTTTGGGTTGTCCAGACAAGGTCGAATCATTTTAAAGTACTGTTAAATAAACAACGTCGTATTCAGACTAGAAACAACCCAACCTAATACAAGTTGTTTTTTTGTACATACTGATTTTTAGCAGTTTTCAATTATTATTCATTTTAAAACATTGCGATTTTTTCTTCGTAAGACATGAAAACGTATCCGAAAACAACAAAAAACAGGTTTAATATATTCATCACGCAACATGCCCACGGCACATTAACTCTACCTGACGTGTTTTCTGCATACTAGGAAAGAAAAGATGCTTCTTGAAATATGATCCCTGAAAATGTACACCTGCTAACAGTGCGATGAAGACGTTATCAGTCAATCACATGGTGGCCACTTTCGGCACTGCACAGCAGAGTGAAGTGATGGCACCATCTGCTGGACAAACATGCTCATGTCTCTGTTAAGGCTCATGTCTCAGACTCGGGCGCACCAGCGGGTAGTGCTGCCGCCTCACAGCAAGAAGGACCCGGGTTCGACTCCCAGGCGGGGGGGGGGGGTCCGCGTTCCTTTTCTGTGAGGACCAAAGACATACTAAATTGCCCCCAAGTGTGTGGATGTGGCTATATTCAAAATGGCCTACTGCATGCCCTGTGTGTGAGTGTAAGTTTTGACCTACAGTTCACTAGAAATACGTTTAGCCAGCTGTTAGCTACCCTCGGCCATTTGGCTCTAAAGCGCGTTCATCTTTTATTAAACTTCAGACTTTTATATTTTAACTTTCTGAGGCTCATTCTGATGAAAACATACCCCACTACAGTCACTATCCTCACACTATCCTGCGCTTTGCTGTACTGTACCTTCATTTTATAACATAGCCAGAGGCAAGTAATGCTTCCTCTGCATAACAACAGAGTGCTTCATGTTTTTCAAAAATCTTGATTGTCATCTTTGGGAGGGAAAGGTCACAGCGAAACCACTTAATCACTAACTTTAATTCTTATTTTGCAAAGGGTTGTAAATTTCATAGATTACTGCAATTGTCCTTTTAAAATTATCAGTGATATCCATGAATACAAATTAAATATATGTTATTCAGTCTTTACATATAATGCAGGTGTAGTCTCATTTGCCATTTTTGCAAAACTGGATGACTATGCTATTGTACTGTGTTTAAAACATTAACCCATGTACAGCCCACTACATGCCATATGAAAACATCTGTATGAGCATACATACCTCTGTGCTGTAGTCATTTGGCATGTGTAGTGCTTTGGAAATCTTGTCAAGGAGCTCTTTTGGGACTTGATGAAACAATGACAAATGTAATTTAATGTAGCAATTATAAAGTACAGTGCACTGGCCTACAGTAATGTATTGAACTTCATAATAAAAAAAAAACTTCCTGACTCACAACATCATTACTAAAATGGGTCATCTTGGTCTTGAGACATTGCTTCAGTTTTGGCAAGGTTTTTGGGTGCTTCCAGAGGTACCAACCATCGCTTTTGTTCTTTGTGAAGAGCCCCATGTAAGGCCTAAGACATATCATACATGTTACAGATACATTATTTATCCATGATGTATAAAACAAATGTTGTTTAAATCACTACCCAGAATTCTTTAGCTTCTCCTCCTCAGTCCTCAATCACTGTTCCCATATGTCATTCAAATGCTATTTGTAAAAAATTAAACAGAAGCAAGTTCTCCCAGAAAACATATATATATCACCATCTAAGGGGATTGAAAAAAACTCTGGTTCCATTGTTGGCATGTTTTGCCGCTTGCCCAGCCATGTTAGAGATATAAATTGTTGGTGGAGTCATGAAACTCAATAATGCATCCATATGATCTCAGGACATATGATCTCAGGATGAGTCAGGACAGTCAACATGAAGAACTTCACCTAATCCAAAAGATATAGTAAATCATAAGGAACCATTATAGGTGAGATGCACAGGTGCCCATTATTTCTATACATAAAAGTATGTTAAAATATTAAATAATTATCTCCTGCCTTTTGTAGTTTGATTAGCATTTTAGGGTAGACTTTTTTATACAGCAGTTTGTCAGAGGACTGAGCCTTCAGATGACACGCCAAGCTCAATGCATCCAGAGCTCAGTTCACTTTTGGAAGGCTGAAAATGAAAAATCAAACAAATTACAGCTTTATTTTTTCTGACCTGTCAGTATGAACTGAAATTAAGACAAATTTTTTATTAAATTAAGACAAATAATTATGATAATGACCTTCTTAGACTTTTAGTGCAGTGTCCTCCAAAGAATGGGAACATGGGAACTGAGGAGTCATTTAAACGCTTTGAAAACAGAGGTTTTGGGAACTGACGTTCATGTTTTCCATCATTCACCAAGCCATGAGGCAAAGGCAGAATATGAAAGTTCACTAGAGAAAGGATTCTTTTCGTTTGTTCCTAAACAAGGTAAAAAAATATATAACTGATAAAGGCAAGTAGCAATTAGAGAATATGGTCCTCAGGTGACAGGTTAATAAACAAGATGGAAGTGTAGAATGTCAAAACATCCAAATCCAAAAGTCAACACAGAGTTCTCAGGGAAATTACTATGCAAATCCCAGAAGGAGAAATCAAAACCCGGTTCAGACACACAGAATACAACTTTATATGTACACATAATAAGCACTTTATTAGGCCCACCTACCTTGTATCTACACTCAGCATCGCTTACCATATAGGAGCACTTTGCTGTGCTATCAGACCATTTTCTAACCCCTCTGTTTGTATACTTTGTTAGCCTTTCAAACCATTCTTCAGTGATCAGGACCACCACAGAGCAGGTATTATGTGGGTGATGGACCGTTCTCACCACTGTAGTGACACTGACGTGGTGGTGTTGTGTTAGTGTGTGTTGTACTGGTGTGAGTGGATCAGACACAGTAGTGCTGCTGGAGTGTTTAAACACTGTTGTGTCCACTCACTGTCCACTCTATTAGATACACCTACCCTATTGATATGTCTGATTCACTCACACCACCACCACATCAGTGTCACTGCAGTGCTGAGAATGATCCACCACCCACATAACACCTGCTCTGTGGTGGTCTTGGCCATTAAAGAACAAGGTAAAAGAGGATGTATTGAGAGAAACAAGTGAACTACAGTCTACACTTAGTCACTTATACACACACACACACACACACACACACACACACACACACACACACACTCCTTAAATCTACCGCCTTGTTTTCAAACACAGAGATCCAACAGCAATTCATTCCTTTTCTAGTGATGTCCATCTGTTTTCCACCTTGACAAAAAGGTAAGTCTGCTGAATGTTCTCCACAGATGGTCTTTGCCAGAGATTCACTACAAAAATAAATACTTTTTTAAAATCACAGGACAACTGGACTAACAAAAAGACTATATTTTTACCAATCAGAGACATTCTCTTCCTAACATTCACAATTATTTCCAGAAGTCTGAGTTGATAGAGGAACAATACTGACCTGGCAAGTCAAAAGCCACCTCCTAATTTGCATCAGCAATGAGATCACTCAGGTGACCGTCTATCGTGGATAAGAAAAGTCCTATTGCTGTGTTTGTCCTAGTGTTGTACTGAGGTAGCAAGATAGTGAAACAACATTTGACAAATCAGCAATACGAATAAGAGCATATGAAGTAGTGACTGTCAGCCCTTTTCTTGGAGATTATTTTTCCTATAGGTTTCACCTCTAAACCAAATCTAGCATTCCTCATTTAAACAGGAATCTTTCAAAATCTCACACACTTTGGGGTTGATATCACATTGTCAAGAAATCTAATACTATGATTGGTGATGGCTGATTCTAAATGTATTTGTTTCCTAAAGGTGTTCTACAGGAACAAGTGGTCTCTATTGGAACCTATTCCAATTATAAAGCAAAATCACTTAATGATTTAATGGTTTCTAATGGTACATTTTTTAGAGTTCCTCCTAATTGTTTTGTTAAATTGAAGGTCTGTAAAGTATTGCTTACCAGCCATAGTTCGTGTTATTTTTTTTTTCTTTTGAATGAAATACTGGCACTATGCGTTTTACAATGAGCACAATGGGCTTATAGTCTATATGAATTCTACAGTCTTCGAATATGACTAGTTGGTGGTAGTTATAGGAAACTGCAAAAAAAATACTTTGTTGCAAAAATACCCCCTCGACTACACAGCTGCAGAACTCCACTGAGGAGCCAATCAATTTGCATAACTCTAGTTCCCTTTAGGGAGCCAAAGAAGTCGCTTTAGGCAACTGTCAAAATAAAAGGTCTGTAGCGCTATGAAGCTTACCTTGATTAACTGTTAGCTATAACTGTTCATACACAGCAAATTTCCTGTCCAACAAATACTAGTATAATTGAACTCAAATCACAAAACTGTGTTCCATTGCCTAATTGATCTAATCATTGTTGATCTCCCGTGTCAGAACTGATGTTTTTTTTATGTAAGCCAAACCAACATAAACCCCATCACCATGATCACATTCCTCCTTATGCGCTTCAGTGACCTGAAGTATATTTTATCTTCAGTTTTATTTTCCTATTCTTCATATCTTATCGGGGCAAAATTACATAGTCATCCGGCATTCAAATTCATCATCAAGAAATTCTTTATACCTGTTTTTATACATGAACTGCATTGTATAACCCCTAATGGAAAAAGGGAAACAAACTACAAGATTTTAAGGTTACTTATTTATTTTTAGAGCAAAGCACATGTTCTAATAAGAGTATACAAGAGCAAACATCACATTTGACACACAATATAGAAAAACAAAAAATAGTAATTTAAAATCAAGATGAGTAGATGATATTAAAGCATCTGTGTTTTAGGTTTGGCCTTTCTGTACAGTCTTTGCACATATAAAATTATACTTATACAACGTTTTGTTGTCATAAAGTTCAGACAGGAACCTCTCCATGTCTTGTTCATGTTCAAAACTGCACAAAAAAGAAGTTCTCTTTCTTCCAGCTCTCAAAAATGTGTTGATCCCTGTCTGCATCTATGTGCAAAAAAAGTTCTGGTTCTGTACAGCATTTGTAACATCATCAGCATGTTCGATGAACCCCTGACAGTCTTCTGGTAGACTTCTGACAACCGTCTTCTTGTAGACTTCTGATGTTCCTGCAAGAAGGATAAAACATCATAATCTATCAGTGTGTAGTTTGTTTGTAATACATTTCCAACTATATAGCATGAAATGGTTTCTGTACTTGTAATTAAGGACTCATTCATATTCCTATTATGAAAGTACAAAACCCACAAAACACTTATATCAGCTTTCACCATCAATGACAATCAAATGATGTCCTTTTGATGGGAGTGAGTCTTGTGTGTTTAAGTATAGCACAATATGTAAAATCTATAGATTTAAGATTGACCTGAAACATTTAGCTAACATTCTTACTGAGCACAATGAACAGTTGGATATTACAGTGGCGGAGTGTCATATTACACCTGGACAGTGGCATATCGCACTCAGCAGTGGCATATTAAACTTGGACAGTGTCATGTTCTGCTCAGCAGTTAGCTATGTTTTTACTAGCACTGGCGTATTCTAGTTAACACAGCCATGTGAATCTTCTATGGGTACACTGCTAGCCCAGGCAGCCTTAGCCTTTTAGTCTAACTGTCGTTTGTTAAAAGTCTTAAACGTAGCTAACACATTGTTTTTGCACCTTTAACAGCCTAGTATGCATCAAAGGTTTGTGAAATATGTCATTTTACATACGTGTAGATGGCGCTTTTAAACCCTGCAGATGGCATTTGTGAATAAGATGCGGTGTAAATGCCCTGAATACAAAGAAAAACATGCACAGTGACTGTCCAAGCTTAAAATATGGACAGTTGTGACGATCTAAGCTTAAAATATGGACAGTGTTTTTTTTTTTTTTTTACAGACATATGTCCTGAATTCACACATGCCTCAATTTAAAATTAAGATTAAAACATAATGAATCTACAGGGCAAATTTCTCTTTTCATGTTATTTCATAGGGCTTAAATCTGACAGTCAGGTTTAAGTCACTTAAATTCAAGGTCCAGACTATTAAATTCCTGATAAGGAATTTTTTGTAACAATGGCTTCTCAGGAGGTAAAATGTGTTGCGCATATTGTACTGTAATTTCGTAGAGCTTAATCAAATGTCTCAAAAATTTGACAGTCAGGTTAAACATAGACAGGCACAAAAGCATATTGTGCTATTATGAGCATTTCCTGTAATGTCAATTTCAAAACTGTTTGATGTATGTTTTGGATTATTGTATTCTTGTTATCTCCAAACTCTTCGATTGTTGTCTCCTTTCTCCACAACCTTTCCTGTGTCACTGGCTGCCACACAATCCCAATGCATACTAGACCCACCCCATGGTAAACAGTTGGCAAGGTGTTTATTATTTTTTTTTTTTATCTTTCTTTGTATTTATGTATCATCTTAAGGTTTGTTTCACACAAATGCTAACTCTGGAAATCAGTAACAGACAATATGGCCAGGGGTGCCCAAGCTTTCACATATATGTCTGTATTTTCAAGGTCAAGGTTTTCAGATGTGTTTGGGTTCAAGTGAAATCTTCACTTTGCTATAACTACGGAGGCCCTCATAAGCATACATTAGCAAACCATGGCTGTTTTTGTTTAGTAAAAAATAGAAAGAAATATCTATCCATAATTAAAATGCATATTTATGTAATGTAATCACATCTTAATTTATTGAATGAGTCTTGAGGTCTACTGGCAAACCTAACCAAAGCCAAAAATGTAAATGTGGAACTTTTAATACTGCAAGTATAATGCAGAATAAGGTCAGAATGAAAAATAAAGTACAGTAATATTTCTTGTAACAGACTATTTAATACTTCAGGCATACAGTTAGGCCTACTGGAAATAAGCTGAAAAAAGTTCTCCATCAATCTTCTTATAAGCCCTACAACTTTCTTAACATCTTATTAGCTATAGAATAACTTGCTTTAGCCTATACTTTTGAAATAAAGTACCCCCTGTGTGTAGTGTGCAGTACAGTAACAAGTTTTGACATACAGTGTAGTACACTAATACAGTCGCATGACCAGTTTCCTCATATTTACCTCAGAGCTGTTATCACTGTTTAGAGCTAGCTGCTGCTGCTGTTCACTAGAAATATGTTTAGTCTAGCTGTTAGTTACCATCACTCTAAAACTGAACCTCTAATGCGAGTTGATCTTTTATTAAACTTCAGACCTGTATATTTTAACTTTCTGAGGCTCATTCTGATGAAAACATACCCCACTTCAATCACTACACTCACATTTATACTCAGAGTTGGCTGCGTTTTGCTTCCCAGATGACCCGCCGTTCTGTGGCTGAAGCAGGATGAGAGGATGAGCTTCCTACATACTATGTACTACTTTTAAATAGTTTACGTACACGAGTAGTATACAGTATGCCATTTCAAATACAACCACGGATACACTTCCAGGACCCCCTAAATAGAAGAACAGTGGGCCGTGGAATGATGACTGAATGGTGTATTGGTGCCATCTACAGGGCAGAGTTGGTTAAACACAGTTTTTCCTATATACCTGTACCTCAATTTTTTTCTCAAATTAATTATGTTGAGATAATTACCCTGAGAAAATTATTTAGAGATAATTATCCCATATCTTACAAAAATGAATCTTCTTATAAGCCCAGTTCAGCCCAGATACTGCTACAACTTTCTTAACATCTTATTAGCTATAGGTGGATGCAAGTGTTTGGAGAATAACTTGCTTTAGCCTATACTTTTGAAATAAAGTACCCCCTGTGTGTAGTATGCAGTACAGTAACAGGTTTTGACATACTGTGTAGTACACTAATACAGTCGCATGACCAGTTTCCTCACATTTACCTCAGAGCTGTTTTCACTGTATCCACTGTTTAGAGCTAGCTTTTTTGAAGAAAAGTGACCTACCCAGCACCTCCAGTGTAGGCTGCCCCGAGATGGATTTGAGGTCGGGGTCCATTACGGTAACTGAATAGACTCCACTGTCCGTAGAAGTCAGTGGTCCAAGCCGGAGCTCATAGTTGATCGGGTTGTAGAAGACTCGGCCAGTGTACGGGGGGAAGACCGTTTCCTTTTGACCATTGAACGTGAACACGCTAGCGGATTCACCTGTGCTAGACACGGAATTAAACAGCACCATGTTGACTTTGAATCCGTCTGGAATTGTTAAGGAGAATGTGGCATTTTTTCCCTTCACACCACAGACTTTCTGAGGTAGCAGAGGAGGACAGAAGCAGCAAGCTGGAAAAAGAACATGAATATGAACTGAGAACAGTTTTACAATTAGCATTTTTAAACCCCCCTGTCCAAGATGGGGTTTACTTATTAAAACAACTAAAACATAACATATTAAATGTGTTTTAATGTATGTACATGCAATAATTCATGCTGTAAATAAACAGAATATCATTACTGTCTCATGAAAAACTAGTATCTCCAAAATCATCACAGATATTTTATCTCCTTTGAGATCCTAGCAAATAAATTTCCACTGACTCACTTCAGTTGTGTTGAGACTGGCTTTGCAGCATTTCGAAACTTGCATGTGTTTTTGTGTCTTTGCAGCATGTTTGTGAAATTAAACGCTTTTGAGTTTGCAGTGCAGTTTTAGTGATACTGTGCACACGACCTTGTGATCCACCATAGTTCTGCGTGGCATTTTGATGTGTATTTTGTTTTATTTCTGAGAAAATGATTCACGAATTGTTGAGAGGGATTTTAGTGTGTTTGTTTCAGTTAAGAGAAATCAGTTTGCTAGTTAAATTCGTCTTTGCTTGAGTATAATCACCTAATGTGTGACCAAGAGATGGTCTGATCACTCGACTTGATTAACTCCTTTAGATTCTGCATTACATCCGGAATAGTGGCTTTAGAGTCAGTTTAGTCTGATAATGGTTGTAATATTACCCTGTCAGTCATCTTTACAATATACACATTCAGTAGTGCAAATGAAACAGACAGTAGTACATTTACAAGCATGATTTCCACCAGATGGAAAGGAGAACCTTTAGCCACTGTGGGTTACCTCAAATAGCAAGCTAATGTGTGGCCACTTCTGGTAAACGCATGGCACTTCTAGTTTTCTGTTGTTACTGGCACACTGCGTTTGAGCCACAAGCGAGCACATTAAAATTCACTTGCTTCCTGTATGTTTGCCTATGCAGACTGAAAACATAAGCTTTCTCTTGTAAGTCGTTTAATAACTAAATTCCTCATTTTGAATGAACACCGGGAGCTTTCAGTTTCATTGTTAAAGAATTGCAGCACTTTTCCACTGCTGAATCCCCCTCATCCCTAACCTCTTCTAACACATCATTGTCTTTCAGTTCTTTCTCGCTTCTTGTTTAGCTATGTCAAATGATAGATCTTTTGTTACCCATTCATCCACACTGACATCTGTGTTCAACAATGATGAGGATCAGTAATAGTGGGTCTACCTGAAGACTCTCTAAATTTGATATGCTAACTGAACCTGTATTGCTTGCAACATTGGTGGGCTCAGTGAACCGCAGATTTTGTATTTGTCTGTAGCTTCGCCTGCACGCTCTAGGACTTTCATTGTCTGCAGCAATCAACAGTCACTCTTGGAACTCTCTGCGCAGTGTGTTGGTGTTCTAGCAATTTATCTTACCCATCGAGTGCTCCAACCGAGCATGCATATATCACTGACACAGCGTGGGAATGTAGTCTTCAAATATTTGATAGTGTTTTTTAATGATACTTTAAGGTGGAACAGGAAAATTTGAACTAGAAGCTGGCGAATAAGATGCTATACCTTAGCATCATAGTTTTGATTTTTTGGTAAGGCAGTTAAAGCTATTTTATCCTAAATAAAGTTTCATGTACAGAGTGCTAAATGAGATAAATATGTGTTATGGCAGAACATTTACACAAGGTAGCACAATTCATCAGAACAGCCTTTCCACCTTTCCACCAAGCCAAAGCATTTCCACAAGGCACTCCTGCTGAGTTCTATATCCACCCTTCACAGGCTGTGAAGTCGCTGCAGCTGCCACTTTAGTATAACAAACCACTTTATAGCAGCCTATGTGCATCAGAAACATGTTGCTGGAAACATGTGAAATATGTTTTCTAACTTGAGCTCATGGTTAGCTCAACCACATCCTTTCCGAGGTCTCAGTCGTGTCTGCAGGACGTTAATGTACTCATGTTTTGTAGTAGCGTCAGAAAAGTAAAATAATATACAGACCTTTCAGTGGTCGAACGCTAGAGGAGACACGGGTAAAAATAATATATTATATATATTATAAGTAAACATTAATTCGAGCAAATGTTTTCCACCATGATTACCAATTTGTCCTTTTCTTCTAAACAAAGAATAAAGAATTTTCTCTTTATTTATTGTCTCTTATTTTATTATTATTGTTTTATTGTTATTATTGTATATTGCAAATTCAGTTAAATGAACATAATAAAGACCACACATTTGAGTATTTATATTAAAATAAATACGCATTTGTATATTGTATATTTGCACTTTTTTCCTTATTTTTTAAACATTAAGTTTGTACAAAAAAAAACAGTAGTTTAAATGAGCATCATGATATTCATTTAACTATATTTGCTGTAAATAATAGATTATTGTTTATTATGTAACTACATAATGAAAACTGTGGAAATAAAACCATGAAAATGTTAAATTAATAATGAAAGCTGTATGGGTGTGTCTGTGTGTGTTTAATTAGAGTATGTTGAGATGCTAAACATTTCTCAAGGCAATTGTTTGAGGGTCTCTAACGCTGCATCTGGACACTGGAGCAGAAGCAGTGATAAGCGGCTGCGCTGTGGCTTCATCTTCATTAAATATAATAACTAGAAAGTGCAGGTGAGTGAAGGTTGAGCCTGTAGTTTATTGGACCTGGAGCTGCACTGATGAATCTGCATGCTGGCTGCTGGCTGTGATGCCTCGATGTGCAAGAGAAGCTATAATGTCCTCATAACACTCATAACACAAACCCAAATCTAAACCTAAATAAACCCTGATGAGCATCTCTATACATTATTATGTAAATCTAAGCACAGTAAAACCCGTCACAAACTTTCAGGGAACTGTTAGTCTGCTTGTACACAATGTGAGAGCATTTAAAAACATGCACACAACACAAAAGACAAGAGAACTATTTGTCATTTGTGAGATGGAGAAATTTGGTCAAACACATTTCAGCTACTTAACTCTGACTTAAATACCAGGTTGCTGGGCTAAACACTGAGATGTAACATGTGCTGCCAAGTTTTAGTTTTAGTCATATACTATTAACATTTACAGTTCTAAATGCCCTTTACAGTCTGAAAGTTTTATGTATTTATTACTGTATTACTGTATACCGCAGCACACTTCTGTGTTTGGACAAGCTATTCAATCTCACAGAGACTGATTTTGTGGACTTTGTGGAGAGCAGCAAGAGAATGATGGATCATGTTCAGCATCACCAGTAATTAGTTTGGAGAACTGTGTAGCTCGAAAAATGGCATCATTAGTTCCATCAGACATCGCCAGTGTTTCACCAGCAAGTGTCCTCTTTGACTGCCAAAAAAGAGGTGAGACCTTTCAGTTTTCTCCCATTAGAACAATCAAATACCCTCCTTCAGCACCTCCATCTGAAAGATTTCCTAACGAGGCATCGCTGAACACGATCATTTAAGAGCACTGTCTCCGCCCAAGTGTTGAAAGGTCAGAACTACCTTGTTGGACTTAAGTTTGCACACTGTACTGCTTTTCTATCAATAGTCAAAAAAGTCATATGACAGAAGCTATCATGCCCCTCACGCTTAACTCTCAAAATAGATCTTAGATACGGTTTTACAGCTGTGGCGAAACTTTTTGTGCCCCGCAGTCATTCACATGATAGGCAGGTTCTCCAGTGACAGAGCAGTCCTGATCTAGTATCAACAGTAAACAGCTGGATTAACTTTCTTTTTACTATTACATTCTTTCGTTTTACTATTACAAAAAGGCATCTGGTAAATCACATACACTCACATACTATGATTTCCACAATGTTTTTTCACAGTCAGACTCTAATAAAAAAGACATGTCTCTTGTTATGCACGGTACAATAATTGTTCAAACTCAGATGCTCTTGACCACACATGTCAGGAGACATAACAGAGAGGTGCTTCCAATGCACTGCTTGTGACAAACGATGACCTCAAACACACCAGTAAGCACCAAAGGAAAACACTGTAACTATTAAGCCCTAGATAGCAGTTGCCTGTCACTCAGGTAACTGTTACTTACTTGTATTAATGCATTACATCATAAAGTCTGTACTACTGTATGCCCTTCCAGATAAATGAGCTACAATGGTGGCATAATGTCTGATGACGACATCAGCTGTCTCGGTTTGCGCCAAAGTCTGCATACAGACCAGGGTCTTCTGTTTGACTCTTACACCTTGGAATACACAACACCACTTTAACCTCAGACACATGGTATGTAAGGTTACCTGGCAGAGAATCCAATTTTATCCTTTTATACTTTTAAGACTAAAATTGTTTTTAGTCGTATATGTTAGAACTCGAGTACACACACAAAGAAATTAATAAGCTAAGGATTTTGGACTGTTTTTGGACTTATTTATCATCTAAATGTCCTATTCCACTTTAAATGGTGCAGCAGTTACATTCCAGCATCTGTATAGGCATCAGGAGGAAACAGTGACACCATTTAAGATGGGACTGAAAATTGGAATAAGAAGAAGCTGGCGAAGATCAAGGCTTCAGCTTTATGAGATTTTCTAGAATACATTTCCCGAAAGGCATTCTTGCTAGCTTGTGGTTCATTGCTAAAAGTCACAGTTTCCATGTTTGTGCATCATTAGGGAAACAGTGGTGATATACAGGACTATACCTACATTTATTTGTTCTGTTTACTGTTTATACAAAACAAAATGCAGCACTTAAGACACACCTTCGAGTTCATGTATTTATGGATGAGAGTTTGGTGATAATCTGAAAGCAGTGATTGTTAGCAGTGTTAGCCTGGCATACACTGTTGTAAACTAGGGAAGTGAACATCAGACATGAAACATGTTTTGGCTGTAGTGTAAGAATGAAACTGATGGTCATTCATTTTTGGCTGTTGTAAGAGAGGATGATGTTTGATTGCTCTACCCTGTACCCCAGAGTTTAATTCATTCATGCAGACATGACCTACACACCACTCCAAACAGCAAGCATTATAATAATACATGCGGCACAGGGATATATACATATATATATATATACACACATACACACACACATATACAAGGATGCATTTTTCATATCTGAAACTTAACAAAAATATTCTCCTGGGCGAGCATAACCTCAGACCTCTGCAGAAAAGCTTGAGCTCCCCTATCCACAAATCTTTAGTGATGCCTCTGATAACAGCCATTGGGTTGTTGCAGGAAAAGGAAAAAACATCATTTAGTAGAGATTAATTAAGAAACCACATATGTACATGCCCTGAGCTGCAGTGGTGTTCAACAGTTCATGCTGATGACTGATGCAGCTTTGCAGCTAATAACCTCATAGCTTTAAATATAAAATATAATGTTACTCACTAATTGCTGTGAGGAGTAGTAAAGGCACTCTCAGGCTGTTGAGACGCATTCTGAGCTCTGTGTGTGTCTCTCATCCACTGACAGGAATGTGCTGTGGTGACTCTCCCGTCAGTTTAGTTCAGATGATTGTGAGAAAACACACCCAGATAAGCTGAAACCTAGTCACTGCTGCTGCTAGGGTCTGCTTCAATAGATACAGACACAGGTAGGCTGAAGAGTGGTTGATGCTGCACAGATTGTGATGTGTCTTGTATCGGCTACAAAAGGTTAATTTTGTTTGATTATTTTATCAAATGACCAAAATAGTAGTTTAGACGGTAGAAGCACTTACAGTACAGCTTTGTGTTAATAAAACACTGGAAACACAGACCACGCCATAGCATATTTAAACACTGAACTCTAAAACGAAACTAAAAACTACACTAAAACTAAAAGCTGCCTGGTCTGTATTACAGGTAGATACATGGTGATTTTTTTATGTATAGCTATTTGAAACTTTACTCTCTTCTTGGAAATGGAACATGGAAATGTAACAAGTGCCTTCATGAAGGTATTCTTTAATTGTTACCAGAAATGATGATTTACACAATATGACAAATTAAATATTATTTCTATCTGGATGTGTATTTTGTCCACTTTGGGAAGAAAAGATGATTCTTGAAGACAATGTACACCCAGAAAACACTACCACACTAACTGGTCACATAATGGCCCGCTCACATTATTTCAGAAAGCAGAGCGATAGCACCATCTGCTGGGCAAACCATAAAAAACTAGTCTTTGAGATCAGAACGTGTTCTACATTAAGGAAGAGTCTGAGTGATTGCTTCACTCCTGTCCTGAAGATTTACAACAAAGCTATGACAAGTATTGGAGCTTTCAGTGGAAATACAGTTTACATTTGTTTTTGTTTGGTTTCGTACCAAATTTCGGAAATCAGCCTGTGTAAATTCTTCTAATTCTTGTAAATTCTTCTAATTCTTGTAAATTCTCAACTGTTATTATTATTAGTATTTGCTGACAGTTTAATCACCAAAATCAAGGTTAATATAAACATTTAAAACCCACAGTGTTCATGCTCAGTTCTATGCAGATAAGCCCCATTTACATGTACGAATGAGCTATGAGCTACATACTTACACAGCTACATACAGTATATGCTACATTTTGCCTATTAATGTTTGATGCAGGATACTACAGTTCACTATTGCTACATCAGAGTTAGGTGTACTACAGTTAAACACTTTTACACAATATTTATCATTAGCTCAGCTTCTACTAAAGGGGACTTCCACTCATTTTTCTAAAGCTCTGTGTAATTAAGTTGTAAGGATATAAACAAATCCTTTCAGAGTGGTTTGATGTGAAACGTGATGTGAAACGTTGTCCATAGTGGTGTTGAGATCCATGCAGGATCTTGTAAGACAAAATAGTCCCCAGAGAAAACATTTACTTTTTTATTGTAAATAAAATGTCTATTTCTTTGCATTGTAGACACTGTCACCACCACAGTAAAGAAATCCGTTTGTAAGCTTATCAACAATTTCACAGTAAACATGAAAGACTTTGTTTACATCCCACTGTAGAGGTTCTTATGATATCATACGATAGTGATCAACCAGGGGATGTGATTGAAATATTGTACTTGCTGTCTAAAAAGACCAGTGAAACTACACACATGGATTTTAAATAGCGGTTGCACAATACCACTTATTCATGTCCGTGTGTTGATGGACATAAAGATTGTGACGAGCGCTGTGCTAAAAATCAAGGCGAGGTTTATTTAACAGATTTGTAATCAACCACAGCAGCAACAAGAGCAAGGCGGACATAACAGAAGGGCAAGACAGAGTCAGAGTCAAGAAATAAGCGGACGTCAAAACCAGGCAAACAATCAGAACAGCAAAAGTACCAAAAGAGTAAATCAGAAGACCATCAAAACCAGAGTCGCTAACCAGAGTAACCACAGCGAGAACCGCTCGGTATGCACAGAATGGCAGTAGTTCGCAACGGGTCAGTGTGAGAGAGGAGTATTTGTACAAACTGACTAAATTAGCAACAGGTGTGATCAATACTCGGGTGAGTTGGATCTAAAAACGGAACCGGATTGGGAGATGGCGGGCATGTGACAGTGATGTCATCGGGTGGTGGGTTATGGGAAATGGAGTCCGGGAGATCAGGGGTGAGAAGAGAGCCAGCAGGCGTGACAGTCCAATGCCCATACAGTCACCCCAAGCGTGTCTGCCAATATCTATGCCAAACACATATCATCTTTTTTCCCTAACTTAAACAAATAAGATGGTAGATGGTACATTAGTTGGGATGCAGTTTGCTTAACCATCTAAACATCAAACTGTGAAACAAATTGCCCTCCACCCTAACCCTAAAGGAACAAATACATAGCACACAACTCATGATGCAAGTGGCCATCCAGACTCATTCACCAGGGCAGTACCATTCTCAGTCCAACAGGCACTGGATACAAGTACCTGGATACCTGTATGCTAGAAACATACTCAAATGTGACAATAAGGTCATGATAACAAATAACAACACCCATGAGTGTTCAAGAGGAGACCCAAGAGAGTGCCACTCTGACATTATGACATTATATTAGCTTGGCCTGGTGTGGCTGTCCCAACAGTGCCCCTTTTAGAATGTGCCGTGTGCTTGTGCAGCATTATGTTGTAGCACATTTTAGCATGCACCAAATTTTTATGTGCCTCAGAGTATTTGCATACTAATGTAAAGTATGTTTCTAGCCTTCAGCTGATAACACATGTTCATCCAGTAAAGGTGTAGTGTGAAAACAGGGGTAAGATTTTGTAGTGTATCAGCAATTGTTGGGCTGAAAAGAGAGATATGAAAAAAGGATCAGACGCTAAAGAGAGGGAAACTGTAGTTTATATGTCACCTCATAAACATGCAAAGGGATGGGCCACTTTCTTCCTTCAGTGCATTCATCATTCGTCATTCGGCATCTTCTGGCACCAGTTGAAAAAGACAGTAAGGGCATTTTTTACACATGCCCTGAATACTTGAGTCCGTACCTAAGACTCATAATTACTGGTTTGCTTTCACACACCAGATATCCATCCAAATCCTGTATTGATATGAAACTTTTTGTGCAGGTTTGCAAACATGGTAAGCACAAGCTTCATCCGCTTTCTGTTTTTTTGCATTTTCCGTGGACACAAGCACTCATGCAAACATCCCGCCAATCTTTGTATGAGAAGGCTGCAAGCCATGCGGGCCAGTAAGAGACATGCACTTTTCGTAATGCACTTAGTACATGCACTTGTTCCACAAAGGTGGACTTAATTACAGTCCACAACAATCCTTTCTCTGCCATCAAAAAACTTGAAAAGGTAGATTATGTGACAAATTAAAGCAGTCAACACCCTGTAAGAAAAGTTTGAGGGCCTAACTACAACAGTTGGATAGTATGGTTCAGATTCAGCCTCAGAAGTATATACCTCCACTTTATTGTTTTTGTGCAGGAAGGTTTGCTTTGCACTGCTAAAGAGGCCAACTCCTTCTTCAGACGAAGTGCCCGTAAATACCAACACACCTTTTGTACCTACAGCATTCCTAACATCCCTAGTGAAAATGTGCATATCCAGAAAATGTTGTAGCTCATTAAAGGTTCAGGGAATTGGCCAATCCAAGACTCATTAATCATATAGATGAACTATTACACATTAATGCAAAGGAATTCACACTTCTCAGCCTTCCCAAATAAGCTATCAGGAACAGTTCCAGAACAGACTCCAGAGAACCTGATTAATGAATGATGAGAAGATAGATGGGGTGTTGGCCAGGCTGTAAGGCATCACAGAATAATTAATAGTAGCAAGAAGTTGTACTAAACTGTATTTCACTCATTGTACTGTCATATTTGCAGATAGGCTCCCATTACATTTGCTGTCTGAGCACAAGAGGAGTCAAGAGCAGATTGCTTAGTCTTGGTAACAACTAAGAACATCTAATGTAATGGCTTACCCAATGTGCTAATCAGGAAGTCAATCCTGCAGGCTAGGCTTCTTTAATTCATCACTGGGCCTTCCACTGACTGTAATTATCAGTGCAGCCCACTTCACCCACTACTTGATGTCCATGTCAGAGAGAGAGTGTGTAACCTGCTGCCATGTCTTGAGAAAAAGATGGAGGAACTGCCCTCATCCGTCTCATGCACAGTTGGCAAACTGCAACCTCATCTGGGTGATTAAGCGATGGAGAGCCCTACTTTTATAACCATCTTTCTCACTACAAAAAACATCTTTATTCTCTCACTGGATGGTGTAACAGCTGGTCATATGGACCCAGAGGGAGTTGTGACAGCACTGGAGGTTACATGGTGAGGGTTTGTAACTGTTGCGTGATACTATAGCAATCATACTATAGCAATCATACTATAGCAAGAAGTCAAGTCAAGTCAAGTCAAGTCAAGTCAAGTCAAGAGGCTTTTATTGTCATTCCATCCATGTACAAGTACACAGTGGAGTAAAATTATGTTCCTCCAGGAACAAGGTGCAACATGGAACACAAGATAACAAATGTGCAGACATAAGTGTGTAAACAAAAATTAAAACTAGAAACAATACAATAAATATGATAAATTAAACAGACAGACACTGACACAGCACTCATTTCTGGACATGAGGTAGTGGAATAAGGTGCAGAGAGATCTGTGAGTTTACGCAGTCAGATAACATACATAAACACAGCAGTTACTGAGGTAGAATAAACAGTGTAACCACACAGTGTTAGCAGCAATGTTCCAGATAGTACAAGTAAAACATCAAAAGAGGTGTGTGTGTGTGTGTGTGTGAGTGTAGAGTATGTGTGTGAGGAGGGGTTTCAGATCAGTCCTTATGAGTTTAAAAACCTGATCGCTTGAGGAACAAAGCTGTTGCAGAATCTGGCAGTGATGGCACGGATGCTCCGGTACCTTCTGCCAGACGGCAGCAGTGAAAAAAGTCTGTGTGAGGGATGGGTGGGGTCGTCCACAGTGCTGGTGGCTTTGCAGATGCAGCATGTGGTGTAGATGTCCATGATGGAGGGGAGAGAGACCCCGATGATCTTCTCAGGTATCCTCACTATACGCTGTAGGGTCTTGCGGTCCGAGACGGTGCAATTCCCAAACCAGGAGATGATGCAGCTGCTCAGGATTAGTCAGTAGAGTGAACAACAGAGGACACTCTGTTGCTCAGTATGGTGGTGCTGGAGATGTTATTACCTATCCTGACTAAGTAAGGTCTCTCAGTCAGGAAATCCAGGAGGGAGGTGTTCAGTTACAGTAGGCTCAGTTTTCCAATCAGTTGCTGTGGGATGATGGTGTTGAATGCTGAACTGAAGTCTATGAACAGCATTCTGACGTAGGTATCTTTATTATCTAGGTGGGTGAGAGCCAGGTGGAGTGTGGTGGAGATGGCGTTGTCTGTTGAGCGGTTGGGGCGATATGCAAATTGCAGTGGGTCCAGTGAAGGAGGGAGCTGGTCTTGTGTGATGATGGAAGTGAGAGCAATGGGACGGTAGTCACTGAGGCAGGACACTGGAGACTTCTTCGGCACAGGGATGATGGTGGTGGATTTGAAGCACATTGGAACGGCTGTAGTGCTCAGAGAATATGTCCGTGAGAACATCAGCCAGCTGTTTGGCGCATTCTCTGAGCACTCTGCCCGGTATGATGTCAGATCCTGGTGCTTTTCATGGGTTGACTCCGTGTAGAGTTCTCCGCACATCAGCAGTGGACAGACACAGTACCTGTTCATTTGGAGGAGGTGTGGTCATCGTGCCGTTCTGTGCTTCAAACTGAGCATAGAAGTTATTAAGCACATCTAGAAGGGAGCCATCACTGTCACAAGCGGGTGGAGATGTCTTGTAGTTAGTGATGGCCTGGATGCCCTGCCACATGCGCCGTGTGTCAGCAGTGTTTTGAAAATGTTCATGGATTTTCTTTGAGTAGGTGCGCTTAGCCTCTCTGATGGCCCGGGAAAGCTTGGCTCCTGCTATCCTGAGGCTTGCTTTATCCCCTGACTTGAAAGCCTTGTCGACGGTTTTCAGCAGCTGTAGTACTGGGTAATGGAAAAAAATCATAGGATTGGAAAACATAGCACTGTGCAAAAGTTTGAGACCACCCTACATTTCTTGTTTTTAAATTTCCATTCAAAACTGCAATTAACAAACAGCAAGTTAGTCCAAAAAAAAATCTATTTCACAGGTAATTACACAGAGTGCTCAACAGCAACGTATAACATTAAATGTTTCAGTATTTAGTGCATCCATCCTTTTGCCTTTATTACACCTTCCATTGTTTTATAGTTTTTCACATCTTTTCTCATCTTATAAGTTGGTTACTTTTTATACTTCTCAGAATCTACATAATCCCAAGGACACTTTATAATGTTGAGGTCTGGACTCTGGTCTGGTCAGCCCATTGTTCTGGGAATACCAGCAGCTTCTTTGCTTAAGAAGCTAATTTTCTGCATTGTTTGTCTATTACTTCATCTCAGTAACTGATTCTTAACAATTACATCGTTTTTGTCTTCAGATCTGAAGCTTGAAGAAAGCCTTAGGTACTCATTACCTGATGGTGACAGTTTTGGTGGTCTTGTGTATTACATCTAATCTCCTTAAAAATCCCCTACATAATGAATGAATTTGATGGCAGTTTTGACTGGAAACTGAATCATGGATGACTTGTCTCTGACAAGTTACATACCTATCATTAACTGAAAGTCACATAGCCACTGATTTTACAATCAGATTTGCTGAAAATATCTGAAAAGGTTTTGCTGTTATGGCGAATTGGGTCATGAGAGCAGTGGACTTAATCAGGCACTGAGAGACAAAATATTCATTTTTGTATTCATTTGCATAATTGAATATTTCATGAAACATTACCAGAAGAATTACATGAACAAAACTGCCAACCAGTAACTAGGGTTGCAGCGATACGGCATAATTTTTCAGTTATGGTATCGATACTACACATAAACTTTGTGTATTGGTTGAAACCCATTTGTGTATCTGTCAACAATTGTTACATTAATAAACCATGTATTTCTCCATGTGGGAGAGACTTAAGGCATCAGGATTGGCTTAAACATTACTAAGTTTGTAAAACAAAATACCTCCATACAGCTGATTCTTTGACTCGCTCCATGTTGTTGTTCCTGTTTGTAAGTCAAGTCTACCTGCACACTGCACACATGCTGCTGACCCAATCCAGCTAATTTTGTTAATATTACAATGTCCAGTCCTAATTGGATTGGTGCATCCCTAATAGTAACAGCATGAAATAAATACTTTAAGTGAATATGTATTCTACATGGATTCTGAATATATTACCTTTTCAATCATTGTAATAGAATACATGAATTACTGAGTACAGTAATAATAGGGATGTCGATAAAGTAGCACAGAGAACAAAGAAAAGAATCTTGTGTAATACATTGTAAACATGTTTCAGGTTTAGTGCAATGATTCTTTTTAAACTGTCCAGATTAAGACAAAATAACAAATCTAAGAATGTAAACAGGTGAATGATGGTGAATGATGGTGTGCACTTTCTCTTATTGCTGTAAAGTATGAATCATTTTTACAGCAACATTTCACACAGCATAATTATTTTTAATGCTGATATGATGTAGCATTTCATATCCTCGAGAGAAGGCAAAGGTCTTCCAAATTATATCTTGTTGACCCCAACTGCTCTCAATTTTGTGGACCCATCCTCGCATCACTGCCTGCTCCTCTCTTCCCTAGATTTTCTTGGTTATGCTTTGTCGCAGGGGATCATATAGTCTCAGACCCCCGGGACATCAGATAAGAAAACACTGTAGACTTGGTGGGACAGGGGAGCAGTGGTCCTAACCTGACTCCATTGAGAGTGTCCTTTGTACACTGTTCATGTTTGCCACTAGAGGATGATGTTGCACATACAATGGAAAGAGAAAAACATACTTAAGTACATTACTAAGTGCAGTGTCTGCCTAGCTGTATGTATTGTGAGGCGAACTACAGTAGCCTTCATATGTATAAAATATCTAAAATAAAGATATATATCAATATGTGACTATTAATAGCCTTGCTTTGCCTGATTTATTTAATACCAAATGCTCAACAAATAAAGCCTAATTCTAGTCAAGTATATTCTTTCTGATCCCATTAAACTAGCCAATTTGGGACACAATTGTTTGAAATTAGTGCATCCTCTAATAAATGTCAGTAATTGCTGAGTTTTTTTTTTTTTTTCATTTCACATGCACCATGTGAAAATCAGTCAGTCTATAACAGTCCTCAACTTCATTTACCTGTCATTAGCATTGTGGGTGCTGTGTTCAAAGCTTTTTTACCCCATACATACTCCTTAAATATCAGCAGGGTTCCATATTTACAACAAATATGAAATACTAAACTATCATGATTCATAAACATTATTGCTAGCAGCTTTTTCTTTGCCAATAATAAGAGTGAAAAGATGGTGGACACATGTCCCTAACATCGTGACATGCCTTTAGACAGCATGATTTGGCCATTTGGTTAAAAACTAGCAGGGGGAGGCCTTTCATGTCATACATCACATTTTCAAGTGTGGGTCAAGCCTTAACTGGGTCATTCCTAATGTTTTTTGTTGAAGTGTAGTTTTAGTTATAGTCATTACTACCAGTCAATGTGTTTAACATATGTTTATAGGCATTTTTCAAGACATTTTAGGCCTTTTAGGCCTATGTGTCGCAAGTGCACACACTGTACCAGCTCATCAACAAATGCACATGTAAAGCTGTTCATTAGGGCCTCATGACAGTGAATTAATCTCTGCAACTGTAGGGAGACCTCAACAGCAAGAAATGGTTAATGTATAATACTGCATTGAGGGCCATAGTAGCTGAGCGCTGCATATAAAATTAGAAAAATACATTAACTGTAGTTATTCAAAGCTGAACTCAGCACAGTCATTCACCAGCTCATTTACACCAAAATGTGAGAACTCACCAGCATTTTAAGGTGTTGGCCATTATTGAATTACACTTGGACATGGAGAAAACATTTAGCAGTTTCAAAACTTCTTTTTGACTGGTGGTCATGTGTTTTGCCATATGAGTGAGTAAAAGCTTTCTAATCAGCCAGTTATGTAAAAGAAAGCTTTCTGTTTGGATCAGAGCAAGACATTTCTAAGTTTAAGAAATCGTTATCGTCACATATGTAATATATACTGTATGTTTCAATGAAAATTTCTCAAGGCTTTAAGAGTTTGGCCCAGTCTGTACTGTACAATACGCCAATACAACAGTTTTGTTGCCCATGCTTGGAGAGATTAATGCCGTGCAAATACAAAAAGACTGCATAAGTTTGCTAGACCTTCTTCTTCTTCTTCTTCTTCTGCTTTTGTTTAGTCCAAGTGCTGGCAGAAACTCTAGTGAATTATTCATACTCAGTCATTTGTGAGCTGTTCTGACTAGGTAGTGCATATAATACCCAATATTACCCTACTGCCCAACTCAGTTGTTCAGCATCATCCTGTAAATTGTGACAAAATACAGATGTTTGCAAGGTGTTGGGCCTTGTTGTATTCAAAATGCCCAAAACATGTTTAGTTTGGTGCTATAATGCCATATGACTTAATTAAAAATTGACTGTCTGCTGAAAAAAGCCTTCAAAAATACATCTCTGGATTCGAAAGCTGAGGCACCCCATGCTGTGGTATCTCTAGCCTATATACTTAAGCTCATATAATTTATGCTGTTTTTAGAATAAGTTGTTGACATAGGCTAATAACACTAAGACTTACCTTTAAGTAATAAATTATTTTGAAATTCATGATTCCAAATATTACTGCTGGTGTGGTTTCCTCACCCACTTGTGGGGTATCTGAAGTAAAAAACATCTAAACATTTTACATGAACATTAAAATACAAACTTTTCACAAGCTGCTTCTGTTTTTTTTTTACAGTTAAATGTTCCACTTTTTGGTATTTATACATTTTAGGTGTAATCCTCATTTAATGTATAATTTATATAATTGCAATAAATATGCTACAACATTTGCAACTTTAATAACACCAGTGCTACTTGCTCAAAAAATGCAAGTTAAGAACAAGGAAACAACCTTGATGGTGTAGTTTCCTGTCAAGACACATGCCACATTTAAATGAGCACAAACACAGTCATAAAGAGCCAAGTCCTGCTAATACTTGGAATGTATCCTTTTTTTATTCAAAATGATTTATGTCTCTATATATTTAACTTTAGAGGGTGATGGCCCTCCTACATAACCCCACATTTTATAGCAATAATAATAACAATATAATCTGAATAATTTTATTTTTTCCTCAATTATGGCTGAAACAGAAATATGAGAAACTCAAAACGAGAACGGGTCAAAGAAACAAGAGAAACGGCTCACTTTTCGTACTGAGGAACACACTTTCATTCACATGCCCACACACACATACAAAAACACACTCACCCTAGCATGAAGCAAAAACATATGTACTTTCATCATTTGGGCCTGACTATCTGGACCGATTCCTACTTCTGTTTTAAAGTTACCACAGATTTTTGGGTAATGTTCATCTGTTTTGTAGCAGCTTAAAGTACACCTCAGCATCTTTACAGATTACAGTCGTTTTTGATAGTAATAGCAGTGCTGCAGTAATACCAGTATCATATCACAGCAATGCACAGGAGGTGAAGCCTGGCTCCTTTTTAGCATGTTTTACAGTAAACTTTACACATTCTGGATGTTATTTGCTTTTTACCCTTAGAAGACCCATTCTGCTTTTTACCTTCTAAGCTGTCGTTTTAATGTTTGGGATAAAACTGAGTGACAGAAAATCAGATGAAGTGATAAAAATGTCCTCAAAACCCAGTTAAAAAAATCTGCTGTCCAGAGACAGGAACACAGAGACAGGAAAGGGACAGAAAGTAAGCTCAAAAGTGGGAAACAAAGAAAAAGAAACTAAGCCGGTAATAACTAGGGGGAAAAAACTGAACACTAGAATACTTGTTTTTTCCAATCCTTGGTCTTTTTGAGTGAGTTACAAAAAAGAACAAGAGTTAAAACCAATGTCTCAGTCCACATTTTAAGTCTACATAGCGGTCCTCTCAGGGGTTTAGCTCAATTCATCCAGCTCACAGTTATGGAAGAGAAAAGGAGGAATGCAAACCCCAAAGATTTGGAAGCCATATTCCACTATGATGTCTGGGACAGCAATGTTCACCTCCAGGACGTTTGCTCTCTGACATGTTGCATAGTACATAGTCATGAAGACCAAGGTTACATGTTTCCGGATGGGTCGGCCCCCAATTTTGCATGATCAAAGTGGGATGTTGATGAAGGAAGTGGCTCCAATTTGTCTTTCTTAATCTTGAGAATGTGTAAAATATCCCATTACTCTCAGGTCCCTGTGCTGGTTTCTCTTCTTAAAATATCTTTACAGCTCTCTCCAAAATATCTTATATTTCTGTTGTGGTCCAGTCGGAGGTCAGAGTGATCTGACTCCTCCGTAACTGACATCAGTTAGTTGTACACGTTTTGCACTACTGTGCAGCCTGTTGCCTGCAGACTCAGTCCTGCTTACACAGCACATCTGTGGGGGATGTTTTTGTGGGCGGGACAGGCCGTGGAGGGGGTGTGGGCTTGGACCGGCGAGGGCTGGTAGAGCCCCCTCCTTCGCTGTCGGTGTTTGTGTTGGAGGAAGATGGGGGCGGGGGAGGGGGCAGTCGAGGGAGGGACGAGGTAGCTGAGGGTAAAGGTGGGATGCGTGAGCAGGAGGAAGAGGCAGAACGAAGGCTCTGGATCCGCCGGCATTCCTGGCACACCCGCACGTGAGTACAGCCTCGTGGCGGTGCAGGGGGGAGCATGGGGGCCAGCGGGGCGGGGGGAGGGGTGCTGGACATGTTGGCCCCCAGAGGGTCCTCCAGCAGACGCTGTGGACCTGGACCAACGTCTGAGGGACCCCCACCTGCACCGGCTGGTCCTGCTGCGACTCCACTCAGTGGCCCTGGTCCTGCTCCGCTATAGAGCTTACCATTGCTGAGACGCATTTCACGCACCAGCCGCACGGGCCGAGGGGCACCCAGGGGGAGGCGGGCAGGGTGCCGGAGGATTCCGTGAGAGGACAGCGGCCGCCGCCGTCGCAGACGAGAACTCTTTTTACAAGAGATTGCATTTCTGAACTCGGTCATCATCTCCTGACACACTGAAACCTAAGGAACAAAGAAAAGAAGAGATACAGTTGAGAACATAATATAAAGCATCATTCTAAACCAGCGATCACCAACCCTTCTATCCTGCAGAAGGTCTACCCTGCAGAAGGTTTCACCTCCAACACTAAACCTCCTCCCTCAGCTAACTAAGGACTTCAGATACCAATTCTATGATGATTCAGGTGGTGCTGATTAGGGTTGGAGCTAAAGTTCTCTCTCAAAGTACTCCTTCTAAGTTATAATTCTTTCAGATTGGACATACAGGAGACCAATCAGAATAGAGGTAATAAAAGACACAGTAACAAAAACAACCTGTTTATTTTTAGGTGATAAGGAGAGGCTGGAAAAAGTCTAAATGAATTATGACACTTTTTGACACATAGCCCTGTCGTAAATGAATTTTATAATAGTGTGCTCCTAGTGATATAACAATACTTCTGTTCTACTTTTCTACTATTCTACTTAAGCTGATGATTCCAAACAAACAAACAGCCTCAATAAATCATCCACCACAAATTTCCGAACAGCATCTGGTGTAGGTGCAATTGCATGTAATTTATTGTGCACACTGCACACAACAAAGCAGTACGTTTCTTCTGATTTTGTGACTCAGATTTTTCTCTTCTGAGATTTACTAGAAAAATCTCTGCCTAGCCTTTAAAACATACATCTGTTGCTCAGCATTCCACTGCAATAGTGCCATCCATCCAGCTTGTACAGTAATCAGTCACTCTAAGCCAGTGTTTCTCAAAAAGGTAGGGGCCATAAGGACTGGTTTGAGAGCCCATGCTCTGATCTGATTTACAGGTCTGGGTTGCTTGTGTTGGGAGCAAGGGAAACACTAAACTGTGTAGGGTAGGAGGCACTGCAGGATCAGCATTGGGAATCACTTCTCTAAGCTCACACAAGTGCAATAAAAGTAGATGCTGCACTGGAATAAGAAGCATATGGAAAGTTTTGTGCCTCTGTGTTTGTTTTGATTTGTTGGAAGATGATCACTGGGTTGACACCTGCTTAACAAAATGGTCAGAAGGGCTGTGTTAGAAAATGTTACTCAAGAAAGTTGCAGACAAGCAGTGTTTTTAGAAAGAATTCATAAGGAGAATTCCTGATAAACTAGGGGTCTGGTGCATACTGCAACCTAGGAAAGGAAGAAAATGAAGGAGAACCAGGGATCAGAAGCAGTTAACAAAAAAAAGGCTGTGATCAAAATAAATCCAAATGTAAAGTTACACAATGTCAATAATACAAATGCCCCCCTGCCCCGAGGTGATGGGGGACAAAAACAAAGCATATAGAATAGAAGCTATATCCATATATGCATATAGAAGCTATAGAAACCTTGCAGAAAGAATTCACTGAATCAAATAATGCAAGACAGGATGTTGAAACAAAACCGATGGGAGATTTAGGTAAGAAATAGACAAGAAAAAGCTAGTGGGTTACAGAGAATGAAAAACTAACATTATTATGCAGTAACAGATGCAAAATAATGAACTGGTTAATGTTTCTGTTCCGGAAGGATGGTTATGTTTTTGTTCTTAGAAAAACACTCTTGTTTATGGTTTTCATTTTTGTTTTAAGAAAATCCGTCTGAACGCTGGAGAGAATAAGCAAGGGACAAATAACAGATGAGTAAGGATGAAATAAAAAACAAGAGGATAAGAAAGTAATGGGAAAAAAGGTATTGGGTAGGCCCAAAAGCAGGAATGCCAGGAAAAACATCTCAAAGAAGTAGAAGAAGAAAGTCTATGTAGTCTTTCTGTCTTCCTTGCCTATAAACAACCTACATTCTACCGTATATATCATTTAGTAAACTGCAAAGTGAGCACATAAGATGGTCCACCACCTAGCAACACATTCAGCAATGCCAAAAACACCTCAACCCACATAAAGAAAGAGCATTCCACACCTTACAGCACATACACCAAGCATATATTACGTTCACCCACACGGCACAGACGCATGTAGACTTACAACACACACAGAATCAGCATGTCTGGCAACCTACTGGTGCATGTCTGTGATTTCGGCCAGGGCAGGGGTGAGGTCGTACCTCGTCACTCTCTGCCGAACGGCGCGTGGACCATACGAATTCCATGATGGCCACAAACACAGCGATGATTAGACCACAGATTAGGACCACAAAAATCCCACCGATATTCTCCATTCCCAAACCTAAAGGACAAAGAGAAGTCAGCAACACAAACACATTCTTTACTTAATACAATGTCAGAACATCATACTATACGTCCCAAAAAGTATGGGCTAGTTTCAATAGTCACCCAGTAAAATCTAAGGATTTATCAGGTTCATGAATCAGTGGTTGTTTTCTGAGGTGAAGTCGAGCAAAACATGCACTGTCCCCCAACTGTCCAGAGGTTTAATACACCCACCAGCCACTTTGTTAGAAGCCCCTCCCTGTATATACACTCATTGTCCATTTTAGCAGCTCTACTTGCCGTATAGGTGCACGTTGTAGTTCTGCAATTAGAGGCTGTAGTCCATCTGTTTCTCTGCATACTTTGTTACCCTGTTCTTTGCCCAGTACCCCCACAGGACCACCACAGACCAGATATTATTTGGGTAGTGGATCATTCTCAGCACTGCAGTGACACTTACGTGGCGGTGTGTTACATGCATATTGTGCTGGTGCAAGTGGATCAGACACAGCAGTGTTTGGCACATAGTATGTCAGCCTTTCATCAGGTGTCAGTTTCTGACCACAGGACCACTGTTGGTTGGATATTTTTTGGTTGGTGGTCTCCTCTTAATCCAGCAGTGACCGTATTGAATAACTGTTTGAAAACGCCAGCAACACTGCTGTGCCTGACACACTCATACCAGCAGGACACACACTTTCATATCAATATCACTGCAGCACTGAGAACAGTCCACCACTCAGATATTATCAGGTCAGTGGTCATTCTATGGTTGGTCCCTTTCCACTGACAGGTGTACAGGATGACTATTAAATTATACACTAAGCCTACAAAGTGAACCTGTATGGAAGGTGTACCTCAAAAGGCCAGTAGTTCATGTGGTGTTTTGCCATTTTGCAGTTTAAATAACGCTAAAATGTAAAACATCACAGTCTAACATTACTTTGAGTATACACAATAACACTGACCAGGTCTACCTTAACCTTAGAAAAAAAAGAAATATGTTTTTAACCGAACAGTTTCCACAAAATAGAGCCTGTAGCTTTTGTAAGTACTAACCCTTTTCCAGAGAAGTTTGGATACTTTGTAAAATGTATGTTTATCACTGTGTTACATCAGTTTTGCATTTATTTACACTTTTTAATGGTTTTGGAAATTGAGGATACTAATTGTTGCAGTTTTGCAAGTGGACGTTTTGCTTATTATTGCTTGATACCAGACTTTAGCTACTCTACAGTCCAGTGTTGTCTGATTCTCCTCTTCATGATACACCACACGTTTTCAATAGGGGATGGATCTGGACTGCAGGCCAGTCAAACAGAAACACTCTATGTGTCTATGAAGCCACTCTGTTGTAGCACATGCAGAATGAGGGCTGGCATTGTTTTGTTAAAATAAGCATGGACTTTCTGGGGAAGTTGTTTTGACAGCTGCATATGTCTCCCCTATATACACCTCTGTGTCAATGGTACATTCACACATATGCAAGTCACCCATGCTGTGGGCCCTGATGCCCCCAATACCATGACAGATATTTGCTTTTACACCTTTTGCTGGTAAAGTCTTAAAAAACATTTTCCCAAAGATCATGTGAAACCCATCTAACCACCACACACATTTCCATTGACTTCTTCACATTTTCATTGAGTAATCTGAGATGAACTCGGGTCCAGAGAACTCAGCAGGGTTTCTGCATAGAACTGATGTATGGCTGTCTCCTTGCGTAATTAACATTTCCTGGTGCAGCAGTGGACTGTGTTCAAGTTACAAATGTATACAAACTGTAAAATACAGAACTTGAGTGTTATATTAAACATCCTACAAAGCCTAATTAAAACATCAAAAAATATGAAAAATGGTTTGAACACTACTGATCACACCTATTTGAGAACTGTGGGTGTGGCTAATTAGCAGCCTAATTGACAGCTTTTTTCCAACACTCCCAGCCTGCTCCTCCCCCAAACAGAACTAACATCAAAATCCAGCTTTTATATAATGTTAACTGATTGAAAAAACAAAAGTCACAGATGAATGGATGTGCAGATGGACTGATGAACGAAGCGTATTCTTGGTACATGTTTACGATTTACTGTTGCCTGCAAGAACAAGCTTAACCTATTTAGAAAGAAAACACAGATTTACATTTCCTGGGTCTTTAAGTGACAATGGTTTTTCACATCACATGCTTTCAGCAGTGGTTTCTGGCCTCTCCCTACAATGACAGTCTGTGGATTTCCTTAATCTTTTCACACTACTATGTATGGTACACGTAAGACAATTCACTTCTTTTCAATCCATGACTCATCTCTGCTTGTTAAGACTGAGCCTTTGGTGCAACTTCTATGCCCAATAATTATCCTCACCTGTTACCAATTCACCTCATTATTAATTAAATGTTTTAAAACAGTGAGTATTCAGTCAACTTTTTGGGGTGTGCCGTAGGCATCAAATTCAAATGAATTTGTACTTTTGTTAATGAACTATTTATAAATGAAATCATTAAAACAGAACAGAGCAAAAATGTGCCAACTTTTCCTGAAATAAGATTTGTATTTACAAAGTCAGAACCACCCTGTTAGCTTTCTTCAGTCATTTTTCACTAAAATGAACAAAAAGAAAGAAACACACACACACACACACACATCACTTTTTTACACAACTCATAGTTTCTACAGCAAAACTTGGTGAGATGTTTAGTACAACTGAAACTCCTGTGCATTAATATACATTATTTATTTTTTGCATAAGTAATCAGAATTCAAGTTCTATTCTAGAGTCACTATTAGATTCACAGAAGTTTCAAAACCCTGCTAGCTCACACAGAGAATCTGTATCATTTTGAACATTATTATTATAAACAGCTTGGCAAGCAATAAAGGAAAAGACAGCAAAGACACAGTATACCATGTAAATGAACACACTGTACATGCTTAAGTGTAATAAGCAGTAATTTTTAGTCAACAGTTCCCACAGCAACGATATACGGTATAAAGTCACAATTTGCTAATGTGGGTCCAACTAATTATTATTAATGTTTAAAAAGTGTATATTAATTAATAATGATTAATCAATTATAAAGAATCCATTTATGTAACACCAGGCAATAACCTCTTAGTTATTTTAACGGGACAATTACTATGACAACCATAAAGTGTAAGTATATAAAGTATAATGTCAGTAATTTGTCCACTGTTTACTTTTGTGCATTTAAACTCTTCCACTCTTCCAATCTTGAAACCAGCTGTCACTGACATTCTGTTCCCTTCTTCACTAACTTTCACACAAGCAGCTAAGCAAACACACCTCAGTTGCCCTGCACATTACTTTTTGTGAACATCTAAAATGGCTTTATGGTAAAACACTTTCCAAAACTGCAATTAAAAATACATCCGTTTATTTTTGTTCATTTTTGTTATTGTTGTAAAATAACTGCTGTAGTAGTTACATAGTAGTTAAAGAAAATCATGCACCACTCCTGCTCCAGATCTGAAAATATCCACAGGTGTTTCTGTCCATCCTTCCGCTGTGAGAATATATGTTTTCTATTCATCTTCTGGGGCTGAAAAATGAATGATTTGTACTTAATGACTGTTTTGACTGGAAATAAAAAGGATGGTCTCCGACATTTATAAGGTACTACATCATGCAAGTTCAGCTTTGCTTTAACATCTCCAAGCTCTTTCTGTTAACGTAAGTCTCCATCGCCTCAGGCCTGGGTTATTTTTGAAAACTAAACATTCCCCATGAGAAAAGAGTGATTTAATACATATCCTTATTTCTTCCCTCAAGGATAAACACTGATATCTAAGGTGGGTAAACAAACCACGTAGCCTACCCTGAAGCTACACTTTTCCGGAACCTTATCAACGACACTGCATTACTCAACGACCCTTTTTTCAAACACTAACAAATGGAAATCACGTTATATCAGTTGTAAGTCACAGTGGAATGTCTCTTTTTTGACCCAAACGTAGGTGTATGGCAACACAATTCTAACACAGCCCATTAAACAAATCGTTACAACAATCATCATATTTGCACCGCAGGTATGCCATTCTAATTACTGATTTCAGGTTAATGAGGTGCACCCATTTCTAACATAGGTCTCCATATATAATCACCATAGAAAAGCATAGCTAACAACATAGAACACTATGGAGCAGCTGCACATGAGCCTAAGGTCACCATGCCCAATACCAGGCAGCAGCTGCAAGGATATAAAGTACCCCAGCACTGGGTGGTACAGCAGTGGAACTATGTTCTCTAGAGAACATTCATCGCTATCCAGTACACTTGGAAACAATACCTGACCTCACTAAGGCTCTTATGAATGCAATCAGATCCTCACAGCAATCTTGTTTACAGCCTTCCTAGAAGAGTTGAGGTTGTTATTGCAAAGAGTACACCTCTGTACTAATATCTCAATTAGGTGGTGTCTACAAACTTTTGGACATTTACTGTATATTGATAATGGTTGCTTTTCAAATCTATTATCTTTCATTTTCATTAACTTCTCCTTAATTAATATGTCATATTATCCATGACTCATTTAAACCCATTTAAAATAAAAAGAATAACACAAAGTTTATAAAATATATGTGCATTATATACGATAATATGCTTTTTATACAATGGAATTATTAATGTATATAATATTTCTACAGGAACTTCTGCTTTTATCCTAGGCTAAATACTAATGTCATGGTATTCCATAGCAGTAGTGGTAGTGGAACAAAAACAATAGCATTGTGGCAAGTAACTTTGATGCCCTTCTTATCAAGCCATGATAAAATGGGCTGTGTACATTGTACTCATTAGAATTCTGTGCATCTAATGAAGCTGTAAGAAGTGTGAGTCACCCTTGGCACGATGGTCCTCTTCTTTGGGGCACTCCCCTCCCTCCCACCACCTGCGCTTCAGGATCTCCAGCCTGTTGTTCTCCTGTAGTTGCAGTACTCCCAGAGTAATCTCATCTCTGAACGGCGAACCTAAGATGCAGGTGAGAAATAACCAGGATTACATTCAGCGTATCAAAAGACTCTTGTATGTTCATTAGACATCCAAAATGGCTACAATCCCAACATCTTATACGAAAATATACTGTGACTCCACCAAAAGCTATTTTACATAATTGCTTTTAAGGAGTAAGTAAAGCAGTGGGAAGTATTTACTTCAAATTAAGAAGCAAACAGCAACATCTGTGCAATCACTGGTGTATTGGTGAGTCTACTCAGGGGATGATACACACCTACATCTGAGAAGCTCATCCACTCATCTGAATAACCAGAACGCTCCAATTTTGTATTTTTTATACTACTAGAACTCAATAATATAACGCTAGCTAGTTTGCGAATCTATGGAAGCCGTGCAGGACAGCAGGAACACACCAAAGCCCATCCCTTAGATATATCAACAAGTTCAAAGCTGGGTCTTCATTAACACCATCAGTCATATTCCAGTCCAACAAAGTAGGTTTGAGGACCATTAGGTGATTATTGTCTCATCCTTCTGAGGATGCGTATTTTAACCCCTTTGTCCACACCAGCCGCATTTTTGAAAACCTCTCTGTGTAAACAATAACAAAAACAAATCAAAACCCTCATATGAGCAAGCCTGGCCAGTAAAAGGCACAAATCCCTCATATAATTTAGTGTCTTATGTCTTAAAAAGAACAATTTGGAGCATATAGCAAAATACAGAGCTGAAGCAGATATTCTCTAAGAAAGTGACAATGGCATGTGGCCATCACGCTACGCCTTCTTGCGACAGCTTTGGCAGATCTCCATGACTCAGTATTTCACGGATTCAGTCTGTTTTTTCCAGTTTTTGCCAGATTTTGCCAGTTTACTGCTTGCCATAGGTTTGTTTACATTCCTATGACTATGCCACCACATCTGAAACATCCACACAGTCCTAATCATACAGAGAGGAGAGTTTTAGTTTTCACACAATTTCAATAATGTATTTAGAATTTTCTTTTAAATCTGACTTCAGTTCATGGTCATCAAATCACAGACAGGAGAATTCTAGATGTTCTGCATGGTTAACTGGCATGTCAGCGTTTTCAAAAAGCTGTGTTCTTTTCCTCCACATGAAAACAGTAAACAAGTTTTGGAAAAATCTCAAGCCTGGAGAGTTTTTCCAAAAACCTCCATTTACAGCAACTGACCTAACTACCCCACAACCCAGCAGAGAGTAACACATGCATCACACAGATGTACCTCTTAATTAACATAACATCAACAACTGCAACATCAATAAAGTCCCTCCTTCCACCAACACAGCACTTCCTGAGGGCCTCCCACAGCAGAGCGGCCAGTAGCGGGATTGATACACAATATACTGTAATTATTTTTTTACAGTAATCCCTAGATACGTTATCTACCTTAAGGTTTGATCCGAACATCTCAAACATTCTCCATGCTGTAGTTTTTAAGACACTGCTGGTCTCTCTTCTTTTTGTGCTAATAATAAATAGCTCCTCTGTCATCTGACTGCCAAAATGTTGGAGTTTTAGCACATAAAGGCTGCCAGCTGAATACTGACTAAGTTCATCTATTAGGTTCAGGAGTATTTAGAAAGGGCAGAAGTGAGAGTCATTTTAAATTGAAATATGAGTAATAACCTGCTTTGTTCTCAGGAATACACAGGATATATGGCTTCGGGTACTAAATTGTGCAACATTGAACTTTTCAGTTGCCATATACAATATTATCCTCATTCAAGCAACCCAAAGACAAGGTGCTCCAGACTGTCTACCCTACAGGCACCGTGGTGACAACACCATCTGGGCTGCAGGTTGCCATGGAAGCGGCTGGGGGTGTCCATGACGACCGTCCTCTTGATGAATGAGTGGGTGAGAGGATATTATCACCAGGCACCAGAACTTCGGGTGGCAACCAGGGGATGTTAGCTGGGTGAAGGTGGGGGTGGGGGTTGCGGGTGGAGGAGAGGAGAGGAGTTGGGAAGAGGGGAAGGGGGGAAATTGAGTGTTTGCACTCCTGCAGGGAAAAACACGGTGTGATGTGCGAATAGCCTTTGAAGATGGCGGTACCTCCCGACTCCCTGGCCTCTCATTTCGAGAGCAGTAATAGGATGATGTGATTAAGAGTGCACAGGGATGTTTTAGGGCAGCATTGCAAAAGGGCAGAGTGGGTTGGCTGAAGTTAGAGTTGCTCTTTCAAACAGTAAGGAGATCAAAAACATGTGCTACTTCATCATGCTTCTCTGTCACTGCGCATAGTTTTGAGATCAACTGCACTGCTTTAAAGGTAACATGCACCAAGCTGCTAGCAATTGAGTAATCAGCTCATTATGGCCTTCAGATTATTAAGAGCACATTTTCTAATGGATTACTGTCAACAGAATAATGTGTTACACTGAGTATTAGCTTGCTATCATGATATATCTATCTGTTTATGTAGAGTGAATGTAAATGTAAATGAACTTGTCTTACCAACAAAATGTCCAGTTATTTAATAATATCCACAATATTATGCAACAAGAATGTTGTGCAACTTTCAGATGAAAGCTAGTTGTAATACAACAAATACTCAGGCTAGCAAAAGTCTGCTCATGGTGTTTATAACACATTAACTGTGGAACAATACTGTGTTTAATAGAGTAGTTTGTGGAAAATGTTTAGGCAATTTATTTGCATTACTTTAACATACATAATGTATGTATGTTATGCATATGACACCACAAACATAATACTCAACTCAAATCAACCATTTTTCCAATAATTACCAATATTAATTTTCCTTTGGAGTATTCTGTGCACAAATAAGAGGTTAACACAATACTATGCTGTATGATACGTGGTTTGTGAATTGCAATATCTTTCCGGAAGGCTGGAAACAGCTGCACAGTAGTGGTGATACCATGCATCATGTAAAGAGGTTCCAGAGATGTATAGTCCTTCTCAAAATAACAGGAACTCCTGTGTTTTTTATGATATTTTAAAATGATCTAGCTGTATCTTTGACCTGTGGTCTCCCTCATTATACTCAGGCCCGTTTTTTGTGCATCAGCACAAAAGGAGAGTATTATTACCACGTATTGGGCTATGTGGTGGTCCATCTGACCTTGGTGAACATACATTCTAGTGTATCAGTGTATACAGGAATAAAGAAGCTAACAAAACTGGTTGTAAATGCTGTTTTAGAAAATCAGCTACAAATAGCTACAAATAACACATATAGCTCCCATAAATCATTGAGCCTTTTCTAAAGGCCTGGAAAGCCTTGAAATGCTGAAATGACTACTTGGGTAATCGTATTCGGGTTTTGTGTATCTGCATTTTTTTTTTTCCGCATTTAAGATTAGGTAAGTATGTGGTCACGAGAAGTATCTGTGGTCAAGAGAAGTAATAACTAGGGTGACTACCCCAGCTGGCATTAGCTGAAATTAAAACAACAATTAAAAGATATTTATCTGTATTAGAGTTCTAGCATCATTAGCTCATTCGAAAGTGTCAGCCCCAATTAGTCAAGAACTGTGACCACTGCAATGATCAATTCTTCAGTACTAGAACACTAGTTTACCATATTTGAGTACTTTGAGTAGTTTGATATGCCATTATCTGGGAAAAAAAAAACATTTTTTGTTCATCATCCTCTACCTTTTCACTTCCACTGACTTTGGTTCTCCAAGGACAAACACCTCCGGTACTTTTTTACATACCACCTTCAACTGGAGCTCCACCACTATCAAATCTCATAGTGACATCACTACATACAATGGGTCTAATTTTTCAAGATGCATAGTAAAAACTGGGTTACATGGGCTACAGTCAGAATATGTATGTCTATCCTCTGTGTGTGTACAATATAAACTACCAACACATTGTATATGTGATTATTTCTTTTTCTTTCCCTTTATACTCAACCTTTCATCTGTTTTCCTTTGTGCTACAGCTTTTAAATCTTAGAATCCATGTGCCCTTCCACAGTGTTCTCTTCTTTACAACCAGTTTTTCAAAACCTTGCCTGTACTGCTGCCACTACCCTTAGCTTGACTCTATCAGCACCTCTGTACTCACTCTCACTTCTACTCTGTAAAATGTCTTGACCTTTATCTTTCACTCCCTGGCTGTCTTGAGCATCACTTGGCTAGTGCTGCTCTCCAATACAACAGAACTGACAGGAAGTGGAGAACATTCAGTTTTGCAGAACACCTGGTAATGCATAAACCACTGCAAACCTCCGTCTTCTCCTCCATTACTGCTGAAAAACAATTACTCCAAGTTTAGCACATATGTTTCTAACCCACATCAATTATTCTCTACCTTGTCTTTTATCCTTAGTTCACTGTCTCCCACTCCCATATCTTCTCACACAACAGATAACTACATGTCACATTTTGGACAGAAGGTCATTAACATCTGCAAGTCCTGCGGTCATGCTGTCAAGAACAATACACCCCATCCGCGCTTCTCCAGAAGATATCCAGTGATCTCATACCATTTTAGACAGTCAGTGATCGATAGTTTATTGACAAGTGGTCAAGTCGCTTCCATCTTCAAATCAGCTTGAGTTACTACTTTATTGAGAAAACCTAGCTTCAAGCCCAAAAAAGTTGGAAAGTATCGACCTGTCTTTCACCTTTCTGCTCTCGTTTTTTGTGTTAGGCCCCAGAACAGGGTCTTGGTATCATTCCGTTACTTGTGGATGCCCGGTACGTCTTTTCGTAAACCAATAAATACTCCTCTGACCCTAGATACAGGCAACCAACTTAAAGCTTTTAGGTTTGTGTTACAGCTACAAGGCTAATTATCAACAAGTGATAGAATCGTACACCTTTACAATAAGACTGGGAAAACTGTATGCTTTCCAATCTTAGGCCAGAATGCAACTAAATTTGTGTACAACTTTGTGTACACAGCTAAACTGTGGCAAAATCTCTTGCTAACAATGGTACATACCCTTTAAAACTCGTCTTCAATATGTTCTTTGAGCTAAGAGCAGATGAGCGCATCATCAATTCCTACTTTAAGCTCTCCCTTCACCAGAAGTTGGATTATATGTGCACTGTCAGACTGTTAGAGTGAATATTGTTAAAATGACAGAGAGTAAATTGGCTTGATCCCTCATATCTTATACATTTATGGGACAGTGACTCCCAAAAGAAGGCTTTGGTGAATACTGCTATGTTGTGTTCATTATTTATTTACATACCAACAATAATAATTAAAATGATCAGATATCAGCCATAAGGATAATTTCCATGCATATTAATACACAAGGAACATTGATCATTAAACGTTCATTAACATTTCAACCTCTGTTCAGGTTTCTTAAGAAAAAGAAATATGACTTATGCCATCACTATCAGAAGGGTCATCCCGTCTGTGTCCTGTAATTCTTGATTTTGCCTTTGAACAGTGTAAAAGAGACTTAAAGCTTTTTATAAAAACAAAAACAATTGTGTTATACTATCGTGTTATGTCCATATTGTACAGGACCATTTTAGGTCCTGTACAATATAGACAAAATTCAATTCAATTCCATTCAACTCCATATTATGATTAAAATCTCATTCCATTATTTACGTTTGTGAATCATGTGGACTTTCATTTGCATCATCTAAAGTTGGTCAGGACACAACACAGAGAACAATATTTGAGACTTGTTAATTGGTTTATCGCAGCCTGCAAACAGGATGGCATTCCATCTTTGAAAGTTAATCTTGAGTACATGAAATATCCTCAGCTGTCATCACTATGCCACTTTCTTGTTTAATGTGGTGTCCCTTACTGTCATTGGTTGGGTGTATGTCAGTCAAATTTCTGGTTAAACCAGGCACCTCTGAACAAAACCAGATTCAGAATCAGATTCACTAATGATCGCAAAAGTGGTAGATCGCAAAATAGGACTTTTACACAGGCACACTCTTTTCTCTCTTTCCTGACTCACCCAATGGCATGCCAATGCCATAGCCCTTGGTGTCCAGCAGGCCTCCTATCTGCGTGAGGTTGCAGTTGTGGCGGCGGTGGTACTCGTTCATGGTGCTCTCCAGTAAGAAGGCGTATTTGGAGTTAAGCACACGCGCGATGCCCTCCTCCGTACTCTTCACAAACACACTGGGCTGCTTGGAGTACATGTAGTTCCACATGCGCTGGTAGGTCTGGTAACGTGAGTTCTGAGTGTGCATGGTTGTCAGAGAGCATGTTTTTGTGGGTTTTTTGTGAATGTATGGATGGATGCAATGGTGAACAGAAGAAAAAGGGAAGAGCGAGAGACAGTGGAAGAGAGAGAGAGATTTTTAATTAGTGAATAACAACTCAGCAAATTAGAAGGAAATTTGAGCTGGCCTAGATCTCCTCCTCAGTTTCCTCCTAAGATGTGATTTATCTATGATTCACTTATGAACACAGAAAGCATAAGGGAAAGTGTCAAAACTCTACTTTGCACTCTCACGCACACATATGCTAGAGATGGCATTGACTCGACACCCAGTATCAGGCCAATACCAGCAGAAAATACCGGCTCAGATATCAGTGCTAATCCAATGTGAATCTGTGACAAATTTAGCCTGAAATAGCACAGAATATTTCAGTAAAGTAAAGCGAAACATAGTACTTTATGTTATAGAAATAGCCGCAAGCAGCCACTTAAGAACAGCAAATAGCTGTTAATGCTTTCTTTTACAGCTCCTTATGTTCTACATATTAACCACGTACATGTCCGATGCAAACTCCAAAAGTACTAGGTAGCTATCTTGGATAATATGAAGGCAGTACTCATAAATTACAATGAAATATGCAAGACTTAAATGTTGTGTGTCAGGGTCCCGTGAAAACAGGACATGAGCAGTAGAGGCTTTTGAAGGATTTATTAAAAAGAGACGCAATCCAGGGACGTAAACGCAAAAGCAGTCGAGAGGTCAGGGAAAAGGCAAACAGGAACAACGAAGGGAAATCCAAAATCGTAGTCAGAGAGCAGGCAGATAAAGTCATAAGCCAAAAACAACAGCAAGAGTAAGAAAGGCTCAGTTATGCACTGGAAAACAGAAACGTTACTTCGCAAAGAGGAAGTCCGACAGAGCAGTTTATAAAGAAAGTAACACAGGTGCATCGAATCAGTATTCGGGTGAGGTCGGTCTAGGATTGGCTGCCGGCTGCGAGCAGGAAGTCACATGATTGCCAGAGGGGTTCTGGGAATTGGAGTTTGCGGGTGTATTCACCTGCGAGAGGCTAGATGGGCGCATGACATTGTGTAACTGTTAAGTATGTGATGCCATTTTTCTACAGGACTGTATAATTAATTTGGGTAATAAGTGCCAGGTATTTATATAAGGCAAAAAAATTCCACAAGTACAAAGAGCCACACATAGTGTGTACGAGTTTATTACCTCTAAATGAGACTGAATCTTGGGTGTAAAAGAGTCTTGGTATGATTTTACTGGGGCTTTACCGTTTAATTGAGAAAACTAACATTGTATCATTTTATGCTATACAGCTTACTCAGCACTTGGAAGTGCTCCCAATTTACTTTCCGGAATAAATGTGTGACACTGCACTGAAACGTAGTACCTTAATACATAGTGTATCCAAATGAATTTTAAGGTAATTTACTAAGACCCTTTGTCAGTTTAGTAGCTAGAGACTTGTAGTCATTTCACTGTAATCTAGCTGAACTCTTTTGGTAATCATGTTCATTTGACCCAAACTAATTTCACAGCACTTTGAAGATGGCACCCCAAACTTACTCAGTTAATATCTAAAACGTATTTGGTATTTCAGTGAAATATAGTTAAACTGTCTCAGGACTCACCATCATGTTACTCAAAACAATTACCTAGTACTGTGCTTTCCAACCTGTAACAACTTCCAGTAGTCACAACCAATCACAATTTGGTACCACACAAGAAGATTTAAAGCTAAACAAAACATTTAAAATGAATTGAAATAAATGTTGCCTACTGAATTCAGCTGACTGTATAATCATGCAACATATTAAACACACACCCACACACACAAATCCTTAAAATGCTAGATATTTATCCTTGTTGGGTGACTTTCATCCAAACAAAAAGAGACACATAATGTTGCTGTCCAGAGAAAAACAAAGTATCTTCATTTTTTTTGATTTTGCCTTTTTTATATATAAATCGAACCAGATGTCAGATGTCCTTTACATTGTGAACTACAGAAATAGTCTAAAATTTCTTGGAATTAAAAATGTTATTATTAATTCATTAACCTACACTCATTTATTTATTTATATATATTATACATTTTCCTGTAAAGTTACTATTTTCAGAAATACTTGGTTTTTTTGGACAGCGATAATAAACAGTTTAAACACTACCTTGCACAGAAATTATAAAATCATGTTTAGCAAGCTATGTTGATTACAACCGTCATGTGTTTTGCTACACCAATCACGAAGCTGGTCTTTACCAGTTAAAAAATAAAAAGTGACCACCATTGGCCCCCAAGGAGTTTGGAGCTCACGCATACCTTGTAAATACCTAGAATTTAATGGACTTTAAAAAGAAAGTGTTACTGAATAGCTACAGAATAAAAAAAGAGCTGTGCTCGAATTACCATTCCATTATTAATGCCATTGTAAGTGATATAGCTAGCTCATTTTAAAGCTGAGTAAATCTTAACATCTGCATTGGTATCAGCGGTATTCCTGTACTGGAAAAGAAAAAGTGCTTTATGAAAACAGATTAATCAAACCAGAAGCTACAGATTCTAAGTTAGCGTAGGGTTCACCCAGAGCACAGGCCTCCAACCCTGTTCGCCCTTCCACTTTAGATCAGTAAAGGGTTGTTAATGTGGTGATTATCTGGTTCAGGTGCGTTGGGTAAAACACTAAAATGTGCAGAGCAGTGGACTCTCAGGACCAGGTTTGGGAACCACTGACCTAGGGCAGTGTTTCTCAACCCTGGTCCTGGAGGCACCCTGTTCTGCACGTTTTAATGCTTTCCCTGCTCCCAACACACCTGATTCAACTTATCAACTCATTAACAAGCCCTTTCAGAGTTACAGGGGATGTGTTAAAGCAGGGAGTCCACTAAAACGTGAAGGGCAGGGTGCCTCCAGGACCAGTGTTGAGAAATACTGATCGAGGGATTTAACAGAAGGTATTGCAAATATAAAAAATGACTTTTCTCAGCATAGTATGGACATTTAAGGGCCACTCTTCTCACTGTTTGACCATGAAAACATCTGGCACAACAAAGGTTAAGCATGCACACAAAGGCATTTGTTTCACACAAGGAATAGTATAAATTACATGTTTTTGTTGATTCTGTAGTCCACTTTCTCTATACATAACATATTTCTGTTATATCACATAGCTACTGTTTATTTACTAATTGTACCATAATGGGAAAAAACTAAAACATGTATGTCTTTAAAACGTGTATGTCATTTGAAATGCTTGCATACAACCACATATTGAGTAACCATGTCACATTTTTATATCAATTGCACATTAAAATCCTGCATATATAATACCTGAGTTATTTCTGACTCACTGTTGGTCATAAGACGAGGATAGAACCAAAACTTTTGAATTTCAGCTTAATGTTTGTGCTGGAAAGCTGTGCACGCAGAATTGTAAGACTTCCTCCACAATCTCCAGAGAAGCTGACTTGAGGCCAGGCCAGGCCTCTCAGTCACCAGCTTGAGGACACCCACACATGCTGTTTCTCGAGCGTAACTTTCCCTTCCTGCTATCTGTAGTGTTGGTAAGGGACTATAGTTATATTTATCTCACTGATGTCTACTGTAGTGATGGCAAAACTTTAGCTTTGTTACAATTTAATACTCCTCCTCTTTTTACATCTTTACATAATCTGAAAGCATTGTTTACCAACATATACTCTCTATACATCCAATAACAACATTCCAGTCCAATATAATTCCATTTTACCATTCAGTTCTACTCTTCAGCTATTATTTCATTGTTTTATCTGCCTTATTTTACTGACTTTGTACAGATTTTATGCCCAGATTCCATATCCACTAGATTCACATGTATTCTGTATTATATCCACTGCTGCATATATTTCTTGCAAGTACCTTTCAGCCAGCTAATTTAGTTAATGTTACCTAACTTTTAAGGAGCTAATAGGCAGTAGGACTGTAATTAATTAAATAAACTACCAATTATTTTGACTTTTTGACTCTTTTTGAGTCAAACAAAAAAAAATAGAAACATTAACAAACTATGCACAGTCTTTAAAAGATCTAAACTTCTTCATTGGAAACAGATGCATCAGGTAGCCTTATATAAGTATCTAATGACGAAATGCATGTAGTTTAATGCAAACGTTTTACGTCTTGTTTTAGTTTTGTATTTCCCATGATGTAGCCAAGCCAATGTTTGTGATTGCAGACATACAAGCAACTTATTTACATATTTAAATTATCACAACACTAACAGTCTTTTTACTTAAGTAGGGATTTCAGGACTCTTTCCATCGCTGCATATTTGTCTAATTTATTGTATAAACTGAGGGAAAAGGTCATGAACAAACTTTAAGCTGGCTGGGCAATGCCATTACTATATTATCCCAGGTGTTGTTAGGCACCTGCTATAGTTTCCACTGTGGTTGCTAACTTACAGCAATTACTAAATAGTACACCTAGAGCGTAAGGGGTTAAAAACAGTGAATGCAAGTTCAAAGGTAAAAATTCTGACCATGAAGAAGGTCATCGTGCTGCCTCCATGGATGGTGCCATACTGAATGTTGGTCTGATCTGCCAGGTCATCCGCTGACTCTATGGGCACCTCCATTCTCTGAACTGTCAGGAACGCAGCCAGGTTGGCCGTGTATGAGGAGATGATAATCAGTGTGAATGCCCACCTGACAGAACACACATAAAACAAAAACGAGCACAATGAGGTCATAAGACAGAGAATCTAGTAATATCTGTCAGATGTTTGACTGAACATGCCCCCACCACACACACACACACACACACACACACACACACACACACACACACACTCACTCAGGAAATTTAGCTTATGGAATGGTATGTGTTTGAGCATATGGGCTGGCTGGAGAAACTGATCGAGAGAGAAAGAATGGAGGGGAGGAAAACAAGGGGGCTCATTTGTCATCTAAGAGGACAATGGAAAGAGAATGAGGGTTTAAATGATGATGTGATACAAAGTTAGAGAATGTGCATAATTTCACCCCATCTGCGCTCACCCAAGCCCAGACTGTTTCGGTTCAGGTTTGAACCAAGATAGTAAACAAACATAGCAACTCCTGCACATGTTCACCAGATATTACTTTCAAGTCAAGAGGTTGCAATCCCCACACTGACAAACACACACATTTAACAGACCCCAAAATTAGATGCATTAGTCGTCTAGTCACACATCAACAATTGACTACTACAGCAATAGTTACAGTACAGAGAATTAGGCAGCCCTTCACTTGAACTCTACAACAGTACATTGTCATAATCATGTTGTGGCAGATGTTATATGTTGTTGACTTATGTTGAGTTTTTACAACAGATAATGGCCAGTAACAGAAGTGTTAACAATACTGTGAATCATTATAACAGATCTCAATCACTGACATTACGAAAGCTTCCAGTGTACTCAGTAAAAATCAGCATACAGTCATGCAGAAATACAGTATGCAAAACATTTGGGCACTCTGATCAAATGACTGCACATTCTTGATAGCTAACAAACTTTAAATATGCCATTCGTCTGTACATTTTCAATGCATGATTCTCATTTATTTGTGAGTTTAACGGCTTGGGAAATATAATACATAGAACAGGCTATAACATTTCACAGGAATTGTATGTGTCAGTTTTTCCAGTATGGTAATTCAGCAAATAAACAGTATTTGTGCATGAGTACTTATTTTACATATAATTTGGTGTTTAAACATGTACTGCAACTATAATGTAACTGTAAATATAACTGTAAACTTTAATGACATTAAATAATGGCATTGGCACAGCAGCATCCTGACTAACATGATGCTGCTGTGCCACTGAATACAATCTGTCATGACAGCTCATGAAAACATTACATTTCCTTACATGTTGATTGCACGGTTATGTCAACATTATGTAGCAGGGTTTAAATGAAGTGTTACATAGAATTATATGGATCAAACTTCTAAACACAAGATAGCCTCTAAATGTTGTGGATTCCAGTTATATAAAACATGACTGTGCTATGTATTAAACCAGTCATAAAGTTTTCCTAAAGTTTAATTTAAAGTCTAAATTCTAACTAAGTCTAACTAAGGCATTGTGGTTAGGGGTAAAGTTAAGACCCAGACCATCTACATCAGAGGAGCCCAATCCTGGTCCTGGAAATCTGCTGCCCTGGAGAGCTGAGAGCCATCAAACATGCCTCTAATATTCAGATGCCCCTAAAGAACATAATTACCTGGATCAAGTATGTTAGACTAGAGTTGAAGCTAACATCCAGGAAAACACTGGACGTCTGCAATTACAATAATTACTAGGAATTACATTAGTTCCTGTATTTTGGGCTCGATTTAGCAGCACAAAGCAACTTCATACATCACGGCCAACTACTTTACATTACATTATTTATTACATTATTTTTCATTATTTTTAACAAAGCAAAAATGCAGCTGCATAGTACCTCTCTTTTTCTGACACTAAACACATAAACGCTTTAAGTACTGCATCACTGGCAGATGCACAGTATTTGTTCCACTTTCTTTTCTCTCTTTCTCTGTGTCTCTCTCTCTTTTATACACACACCCACATCCTCTTACACACACTTACCAGACACCGCTAACACATCTGGTGGAGAGGGCTCGGGGCATGATTTCTGAACCTTGCTGCATGAAACCTCCTACCGGAAACCACAGGCTGTTTCCTAGCGTGTACTGATTCTCCAGCAGGTCCCTGCGCTCCCTCAGACACGGATGGGGATTATACCACTCATACGGACTTAGCCTGTGAGAGAGAGAGAGAGAGAGAGAGAGAGAGAGAGAGAGAGTGGGGGAGGTTTAAAATAATACAACAACCAAGATAAAATTAAGTAAATATTTTCAGTGAGCTTGTAAAAGGACGGTTAGAGAAAGACAGAAGACAGAAAGAGGATTATCATTAGCTTTTGGATTAAGCGTACAGTAATGGAATCATTACTACAGTTCATTTTTTATCCATTACTGAATTATTAACTACTTATTGCTAAACAGATAAGGTAATAATGTAATGTTTTTGGAGAGAATGAGAGAGATAGTGAGCGAGTGAGAGAAAAAAGATATGTGTGTGTGTGTGTGTGTGTGTGTGTGTGTCTCTGAAAGAAGTAGCTCCACACATGCAGAAACGGAGAGTCTTCATGTGTGAAGGTTGTAATATGTGAACACATTACAGCAGGATGATGTAGGAGTGTGTATTAAGGGCTGAGGGAATTGGGGAGGAGGAGAGAGTATGATAGACATCATTAAAAAAGTCAGCCTCACCAGATAACCTTCTTTGAGGACCATCGTCTTACACAGACTGAGTGGTTTGTTAATATCCTGTCACTAACATGCCACCTTCAAGTCGATCTGATGAGAGTAATACTCTCATACTCACTCTATGGAGGTCCTCTGGGGTCCTTACTATTGAAGAACAGGGTAAAAGAGGGCTAGCAAGGTATGTAGCGAAGCAGATGGACTACAGTCCGGTAAGTGGACAATGTTGACGGAAGGTAGGTGCACTTAATGAAGTGGCTGGTCATTCTACATGCTTATATACATGCATGCATACATACATACATACACACAAGGGGTGGAAGAAAAATCAATACTATACATCATGACATTTTGCAATGAAATATTCAGTATTGATTCACGGCGATCAAGTGTCAACATTTTATGTGAACTGCAAATACAAATTAAACTAAATTAAAAAGAATAATAAAACCAATTGCTTTAAATGAACGTGGTGATACGTGGAGGGTAGTGGATTCCCATGTGATTGCAACAGTGCAAAGTCTTTCTATGGGGACATAATTTGCAGGTAAAAATAATAAAAATAAATAATTATAATGATAGATCACATGCATACACACACATGTGTATAGCAGAGACTGCAGGGTAAATGTGGAGGTGCACTGTTCTAGCAGTGTTGTACTCAAGCCTGCTCTCTATACCATAAACTAGCAGTCTCGTTCTCAACCTTATTTGGACTCTGTCTTACCCTAAGACCCTGAACTTGTTCAAGACCAGCTGAAAATCTGCTTACTATCACGTGCATGTGATACTGAAATGTATTAGTGTGTGTAATTGTAGCTTTCTGTGCACATCTTGCATCTTTTTTTTTAAACAGTTTAGGGTTTATTTTGAGGGTATATTTTTTCATCAGAGTAACAATGAAAGGAGACTGTTGATTTAAAGGAAGCAAAAAAAGACACTTTAAAGAATCAAATGTTAAATGGGAATGTGTAGGTGTTTGTATGAGATACCTGGCAGCCAAGAAGAGAACGCAGCTCACAGCAAGGTAGGCTAAGAGCATGAAGAGCCAGACTGCAGGAGAGAAAGGGTCCAGGAAGGAGAAGTAGCCCGGCTTCCTGCCCTGTTGAGAAAACAGCAATATAAGCAACTTAGTGCACTGGAAATAGCCTGTTATTGGTATTGGAGGGTTCTAGGCTTCGTATTCCACCTCAAAACCTATGAGGCCTACACCCTTGAGGCTTAATTTTATTATAAATAATCATTTATTTATAACTTTGCAGACCATAGTGATGTCTCCGCTCCGGATGAATTTATTCGATTTTTAATCCTCTTGTAAACAGAGGACAGCAGTGTTTCATGACTTGATTTTTTTATATGCTTATCTGTTTCATTTGAATCATATCTCTGCTGTTGATTTGATTACATCCTAATTAATTAGGCAGTATGTTACTGCATTTACACCTGGGATGTCATTCTGTCTTTCCACAGTAAATAAATGACTGTAAAAGGCCTCAGTTGCTCCCTCTTTTGTTTCGCAGTAGCTATGATACAACAGGTAAAATACTTTCTATGAAGTCTTTATGCTAGCATTGAAGTTTAGCAGTACCATTAGCACCCTAGCATTATTAAGAGTATCACATTACGCAAAGCTATGCTACTTATTTATTGGTTGAAAGGGGCACACTAGAGGGCACTCTCAGCTCAAAGAATGATGGGTGAGAAGGAAGTGACAAAAAAGATCACGAAAAAGTGAATGTTATCACTTCTGTCATTCGTTCACATCAGATTTCTTTGCATTACACACTGTATCCAAACTCATTGTCAGTTTTATCAGCTGTACTTACCATATAGATGACTTTGTGAATCCTTTTTCACCCTATTTTCATTGGGCAAGACCCCCACAGGACCACAACAGAGCAGGTATTATTTGGGTGGTGGATAATTCAGCAGTGACACTGACATGGTCCTGATGAAGGACTAGATGATGAGTACCACAAACTCTGCAGCAGCAGATGTCCTATCATCTCTGACTTTACATCTACAAGGTGGACCAGCAAGGTAGGAGTGTCTAATAGAGTGGACGGTGAGTGGACACAGTGTCTTAAAACTCCAGCATCACTGCTGTGTCAGAGCCACTCACACTCACACAACACACACTAACGCACCACAACATATCAATGGTGGTCCTGTGGGGGTCCTTGCCATTGAAGAACAGGGTGAAAGGGGAGTAACATGGTACACAGAGAAACAGATAGAAAACTACAGTCTGTACTTGTAGAACTACAAAGTGCTCCTATATGGTAAGTAGAGCTGACAATGGACAATGAGTGTAGATACAAGGAGGTGTACCTAATTAAGCAGCTGGTGGGTTTTATATATATATATATATATATATATATATATATATATATATATATTATAGTTCTGCTATTCTGCAAATTGTTTCTTGTGCAAAAGTCTAAGGCCACCCTTTGGGTTATTCAATTTACAGTCAAAAGTGTCTTTAAGTACTAGGTATTATTTGCAGTGTAAAAAAACAGGAAACACTTTGCAGGATATTTCTACAGAATATTATGCAGAATTATAAAATAAAATTTATCAGTACTTATTTTGTTCACTGTTTACTTTCGTGCTTCCTGCTTGCGCTTGAACTCTTCTATGTTTTCAGTCTTAAAACCAACAGTTACAGTTGCTACCTCTCAACAGAAGACGCTGCCAAACAAGTTACTGACATTATATTCCCTAGACCACCAAAACTGCCACCAACAGGTAAAAAGCATGTAAAGCTTTTCACATTGAGCTATTATGGAAAATGAAGCTCTGCCTTTGCTTCACATCTGAAAAAAATCCACAGGTGTTTCTGTCCATCCTTCCACTGTGAGGAGACAACCCATGTGCAGCTGTTGCTGACAAAAGGAAATTAAAGGAGTCTACTATAGAGATAAGTCCAGTGGAGGATCAGTGTTTAAGAACATGTAACAAGCTAGTGGTTAGTTTTTGGTTGAAGGTATTATGATTGCTATTCACGCAATACCCTCTGGAAGATGTTTGATTGGGAAGATATTAAATCTACATCAAGATAATGGCCCCAAGTCCACTGCTGAAAAGATGAAAACACACATATCAAACAAAGTAGCTGCTAGAATGGGCTGGCAACCTCACAGCCCAGACCTCAGTGTGGTTGAGATTACATGCATTTTGGGAAAGAGAAATGTATCTCGACTTTGGGACGTGCATATCCTAGCAAATTTCTTTGACAAACTGATTCTCTGTTGGAATACTTAGTAAACAGCCAGGTGTGCTTTGAAACAGCCTATTCCAATATACATTTAATAAACTTCGGGTTGGCTAGATAAAGTTCCTGAGGCTCCAGTAAAAAAAGGGTTCAGGAGCGATGTGCTGTCCAGTAGAAAAAGTTCTAGACAATAGTCAGTTCCCTAGAGTGGCTGTCCTGCTTGAGGCTCTCTTGCAAGGCTTAAATCATCCAGTCAGTGTTTTGAAGTACCAAAAATAACTCTGAATGCCGAGCATCTTCAAACCTTGGCCTTGGAACCGGTGTCTGTGGCTCTAACAGAAAGAAAGGGAATTCTTTGCATAGAAGCGATGAGTACCAAGGCTGAGACACGAACAATTAAGCTAGCCAGAAAGAACATGGATGAACCCCAAGCGTCCTGGGGAGAGTTGATCGGGCAGAATAATTAAATGTGGAACTGACTATACACTGTGGGCCCTGCAAATCTTTGCATTATAGTAGATGTCATAACATACTGGTTGATTATTGTACTTTTAAGACATTTTTATTCCTCATAGACCTGCCGTCATTCTTAAAGTTTGGAATTCTTAAATCATGAATTCTGCATAGCACCAAATATGCTGGGAAATGTTGGGAAGGGAGATTAAAGCTAAAATTCACTGTTTAGAAGCTGTATCATAAGTGCATCATGCAGTGGGACATTGATCCAAAATAGGTAATGGTCCCATCAGAACGGTTTTAGAAAGGCCTCATCAAAGATCTAAATACCACTGAGATCCTGTGGCAGGAGCAGTAATAAACAGTTCATTCATAAAAACCAAATGTCGCAGTGAAAACAGTTCGTCTTGGACTCCATTTGTTGTAAGAGACTGATCAATAAATGCCAACAGGTTGCAGTCATTACTGCTAAATGTGACCTTCTTTCAAGGAACGTAAACTTATTTCCAGGAAAACAGAAGCAATTACTTTCTTGCATGAGTTCACTGGAACGTGTATAGCTTTAATAAATAATTAAGCTCTAAATTAGGGTTATACGCTCACTTAGGTTCAGGCGCTTATAACATTCTCTGTCACATAAGCTAAAATGTAGCACTATGTGGCACACTACTGCCATTGGTTTTGTTTGTGTGCATGATGTGCTTGTGATTACTCTGTTTTAAAGGTTTTCAGTTTCGCCTGCATTTTCATTTTTGAATTAAGCTTTGTACAGATTTGTGCATTTTTATACAGATTTGTGCATAATCACTTTAAATCTTTCCCTGAGGAGTTTCTCTGGAAAAAAGGACTAGCAGGTTTGACCATGGGATAGATATGTTGCTTTTTTTAGGGTTAAAATCAGGGATGCACTTTTGGGATGACATTTACTACAAGATGTTTTTTTGTAAATATTTTACATTATTTAGTATTCAGTTAGAAGACTCTTATTGGTATAGAAATAAATGTGTACATATTAGGGTCTTTTCACGTGGGAGTAGCTTTACCAGAGGAGGTCTGGTAATATAATAAGTACATATTTTGACTGGCTGATTCATACGGAATAAAGGATCTCTGTAATTCCCCAAAATAACTCAATTAGCCTAGATCAAAACATCATCTCACGGACATGTATAACAGCATTACGCGATAGGAGCTGCACTACAATAACATTAGGCTAGTAAAGAGGGTTCATGAAGATTACATGAAGAAGTATATAAAGAGAAGCTGACTGCACAATTTGACTGGGAGACAGAAACAACAGCATGTGTATGCAAGCAGAACATGTTAGCACATATATTACTGCATGTGGAATGAAGTATGCTTCTTAGGCTGTTTGTGAGTAAGCTGCATTGTGACTGTATGTGGTGGTGGGTGCACGATAATTTATACTGGCTGTGAGCACTGGCAAGTAATCAGTGCCCTAGGAAGCTTCCTACTTAAACTTTACCATTTCCACTAGAGAGGTCTCCAAATCCCCAAATCTTACATAGTGCAGGTTTAAGAAAAATAACATAATCTCATTTTCCACAGAATATTATGGAATATTTACTAACAGGGCAATTCAAACTGGATTTTATATATATCCAGGGATTATTTCTATGGTTTGTTTTATTGAAGGAAGCTGCCAGAGGGAAGGAGCTCATAAAGACCACTGAGATACCACTGGTAAATACTACATTACTCCATCTCCCCTTGTAAAACTAAGCTCATCTAAACAGACAAACACATGAGGATCCTAATTACTACTCAATATTTCTCTTAAAAGGAAGTTTTGAGTAAAAGAGGAATGTCTTGATTTGAAATGCTGTTTTTTGTTGCTGTGTGCAGAGGTGGCAACATTTTACTGCTAATAATGATCATTTGTAACTAGTCTTTTGTTAAGTTACTTGGAATCGTGTGCATAGGTATGTGGACCACCAATCAGAGTGTAACGGACTAAATTCTATTAGTCATCTAAGCAAAGTGTTTGAAGGCCAAGACTATCTAACAGTCTACATCAGCAACAACAACAGTCGGCATGGCTCAGTGCATCACAACTCAAATGAAAGTACCACTTTTCACTTCAGATATCTCAGAGCTTATCACAGATATTAGATTATATGGGATATATTTTCACTTGTATGCAAAGGAGCAAGGGAAATAATGGCCAGCTATGATTAATATTACAACATGCTGAACTGAAAATGGTAAGAAAAGCTCACTGCTTCAGCTACAGTGGCCAAGAAAAGAACTGGCACAGCAGAGAGAGAGAGAGAGAGAGAGAGAGAGAGAGAGAGAGAGTTAAAAGCAATGAAAGTGCTGTAAGCTTTATAAGGATGCTTGGCTGTTCATTGTGCCAATTAGATGTGAATGCAGTTTGCTTGTATTTCATGAACAGCCTAAATTTGCACTACCACAGAGATGATGGAGGTTCTACCTAATTTGGTGGAGCCTAATTCTGTCTCACCAGAAGGGCTTTGTCTGTGACAGTTCACCTTCAGGCACCACATATTACTGAAACTGCCAGGGATATCTTTCCATATGTGCTGAAGGGAACAGAGTTTGAGGTGTGGAATATAGAGCTTTGTAAGCTCTGCTGTGAAAGCCTGGCACCAGAGTAAGCCCCCTCCCCCCTAAAGCTAAGAATGCTAACTGTAGCACTTTCAGAACATTGCAAAGTCAGTCTGTGTAATGCAGTTACACTTCCACCCCAGGAGCAATCATGGAGTGAGTACACAAAGAGCTGGCAAACGGTGCTTAAAATGCAGCTTTAGTGCTGAAGCTGCTACTGACTCCAATCTGGCTATTTGAGGTAAGTGAGGTTGTTCTGAACCTAAATGTGTGAATCACTCATAATGCAGGAAAACATAGATAGATGTCCCTTCAAAACACAACACTATCTGTGCAAAAGTTTGAAGATGACTGGCAATGTTTCTGCTGAAATCAAGGCAGTTTATCCCCCTTTACTGCAGTAACAAGCTATGTTCCTCTGTAAAGGCCTTATACTAGATGTTGGAACAGCGGTGAGGATATGAATACATTTAGCCACAGGAGCATTAGTGAAGTCAGGTAGTGAATTTGGATGATTAGTTCTGGATCTTAATGGGGCTAGATTCACAAAAGCTAAGAAACAAATCAGAACGTATCTTTGGACAAATACACTACAAAAATTATATTGTGGCAAGTAAAATGATCTTATATTTAGTGGATATAGCAAAATAATATTCTTAAAGAAATAACATTCTTGAGATTGTTGTAAGCTCATTTTGCACTTATTTAACTTATTTCTAGATTTTAGTTAGCCAAATTTATTAGTTATCTTATTTTATGAAATTAGCTTGCAATATAAATAGATAAATTGGCTTACTAAATTCTTTTTGAAAAACAATACAAAAATAATTAAATATTAAATACATTAAAAATAATGTAAAAAAGTAGTTTTTTGTTGTTTTTTACTGCAGTTAGGGGAAAGAGCACATTTAAGTTTTTCTTTCTTAAGCCACTTCTGTGAGTCTGGCACTTGGATGGAGCTCCGTCACTCCAGAGAATCCAGTTCCATTGGCCCACAGGCCTGTGCTGCGGAGCTTTTTACCCCTCTAGCCACTGGAAGTTTGGCACTGAACATGGTGACCTTAGGCTAATGTGCAGCATCCCATTTTAGGGGCAGTTCTTTCTATGCAGAGTAAACAAAGTTCCATAATTAAACAGGTGTATCGACAGTGGGTGCACCTAAAGGTAGCTGAAATCAGCTGAAGTAACTTGAAGGGCTTTTAGACATACAGTGTAAATTACTGTGTATATGCTGGGATATTCCAATGGAATATATAGATAGAACTATCAGTACACTTATACATTCTTAAAAAAGTTATATATATCTGAGTAAAATGTATATAACAATATTTTAGCATGGCACATTTTTAAAGGATTCATTTCATTTCTCATTTCATTTCTCATTTTAAAGTCTCATCTTGACTATGTTCACAATATGCACAAACCTAGCTTGCTAGAGAATAATTTTGCATATTGTCACTGTCCAATGGAACATATGTATCTCAGTTTTTTGTTGATTTTTACTTTTTTGCATCATTTGAACATAGCAGCTGCCGTTTACACCGTGTGAGAATTTCATGATGAAAGGACCAACAGAAATGGCCCAACACTGCTTGGGAAAAAATGGTTTCATTGACTTACATTAAAATTAAACTAGGTTTTTGGCCTCTCCTGTAAAGTTGCAGTTTTGGAGATATAGTTTTTCTTTGGACAGTGATGATATAATAAAGCAAATTAATCAGAAAATTGCAATTTAATTGAACTTTCTATAGCAGTTTTGGTATTGGTTTTATTGCATTATCTACTAAATTCCATGTTACTGGCTATGTAAATGTATAGCGCACACTTCTCAAGGATTACCAGACTATTACTGAGGTTTTCTGAAACCTTGCCTACCACATCATCCTTGTACCTCAACTGGAAAACCCAAACACATATAGAAAACGACATACAAAAGTGATTTGTGGTGGTCTCTTACTATGTGGACACGGTAGAGAATGCTGATGCCCAGAGTCATGAAGGGTTTGGAGAAATCTATGACCTTCTCCCTCTCTGATGTGATGGTAAAACCTGCTACAGCCAGATCAGCTTTCTGAGCGAGAGAGAGAAAAAAGAAAAAAGAAAAAGAAAAAACAAGAAGAAAAGAACACTGTTATTTCACATACTCATCTCAGAGAAGCCTTTCAGATGAACAAAATCAAATCACTTAATCATATCTGCAAAATAGATATGAAAGAAAGACACAAGGTTCTCTTTGCTTTATTACTACTACTGATCTATTCAATATTTGTATGCTTGCCCTTACTCCAATTCAGAGAATGTTGCATCTGCCATTGACCTCATGAAGTCATTCGTTATTCCATTGTCAATAAAAAGCCCAAAAAAGGAACTATGGCACTAATCCATTTTTCTCTATGGAAATTGCCTACAGCTGGGTCCTTTCTGTGTGGGGCTTCCATGCTCTCCCCGTGTTTGCATGGGTTTCTTCCGTGTGCTCTGGTTTCCTCCCACAGTCCAGATTATTTAATGCCAAATCAAAATACTGGTACTAACACTGTTTTGTACTAAGGATACAAAAAGCATATTGTATTTATTTTATAATAAGGAAACACTACATTAGTACAGATTATCACGGAAGTATTCTATGCTGACTCAAAAGTGTATTTTACTGTATTTATCCCAACTGGAAAAAACTGCCCCACATTTTATAGTAACTGGCCTAGGTAGCATCTAAAGAAGATCTCTCATATTACTGACTTCATCAAAACAACCCATAAAGCACAATTTACTTGAAGCCATCAAATCACAACAAATGCTGTCGTATGGCTGAGTGAGCAATCTGTTATATGACCAGTCTTTCATTTGAATAGCTCTGAACAGACACTGTGTTATGGAGTTTTTGTAAAGCTGGGTTTTGGGATGATAATCAGTCACCATAACATCAACAGATTCTTTATTATTGTTGAGGCATACTGGCAAAAGGAGCAAATCGATATAGAGACAGCGTTAAAGGAAGCAATATTACACATTATGTTCCTGAAAGCCTTTCTCAAGATTATTGAAAGCAACAGTGTGTACTTGTCTGCTCATCTTTTTCAAACCTATGCTGTAATACGGTTATTATGAAGTGCTTATGGCATTTCTGGGCGGTATTGATAAAAATCAATACAATATTTTTTTTCATATATAGCACAGTTTCACAATGTCAGATGACATTTAAGTTTGCATGAATTATGTGAATAAAGCACATGCTCCCTGAGTACTATATGCAAAAAGAAATCTGCCACTATTATTCAGACAAGATTAGCTTTACATGGGGTGGGTTTCTGTTTCTCAGGGATTTCAGTCCCCATGAATCCACCACGCCAGTAATATTTACAGACTGTGTGTTTCTGCATCAGTAAAGATTCCCACAACTTCTATCCGCTATAAAACTGACTGTGGAAATAAGTTCAGGTTATAGTAATCCTTTGTGAGTTGCCATATTGGTAAATATTCTATCCTATCCCCTTTGGAGAAGGAGTCTCTCTGTTTTTCTTAAAAATGGCAGTGAAGGCCTGGAGTTTTTCTCCATGGTACCTAAGTAGATACAGCTAAGATTAACCACTAAAATAATTATTAACTGACAGAGCAATCAACCAATCACATTTTGATGTTCAATGGGTGGGACCAATTTTGTGAAAGAAAAACACTTCATGTTGTGCTCTTTCTGTCCCCAGTATCTGCAATAATCCATCCACCTTGATTCCAAGAGGCACTTAAGGACACCTAAGGAGTTATTCACATGTATTATCCTTGACAGGCAAGAGGAAGAAGGGAAAAGAGAAAAAAGGGATAGATACTTCAGAAGAATCTACAGAAGGGCTAAAGAAAATTCTCATGCGCTTTAAGGTCGCAGAAAAGAAATGGCTAATAAGAAAAAAACTGACTAAGAATGGAGGGAATGACTGAGGTATGAGGTAGGGGGGAAGTGTGGTATGAAGGTGGAATATTGTATGAGAGTCCTTGAGGGCAGCAGAGAAAGAGGATATTTATTGCATAGAGGCGGAAGGGGGTCTCCTCTGAAGGAATAAAGGAAGGAACACAGCCTTAAGAGAAAGGAACGAATGAGAAGAAAAGGTCAGAACACTTTCTAAAGTAGGAATACATTGGAATTGGGGGGGGTAGTTCTATTAGTCTGAGCACAGCAGGACTTACGTTTGGGTTCTGCAGATTTTGGCCTGCATTTGCAAGCGCAATTTTAGGTTTTAACAGCTGCAATTTGATTTGGCACGGACTGGACAAGTTGGATGTAGGCAATGACAACAAAGTCTCCTGCAAGAGTGTCTATATCAAAGAATTGCACAGTTTCACCAGATTTGGTGGATTTTCCTGTAGACTGGGATTTTTGCCACTGCTGGTAGACCAATATGACCGTACTCTTCCATACACCTGCAAATTTAGCTACGCCCTTCACACTGTGACCTTTGGCACAAACAAATGCAATCACTCCTTTTTACCAATCATTAACATCAGCTTTGGACTCATTTTCCACACACTGAATGAGACATTCCTCACACAACACATCCTGCAGGTATTTATAGCCCAATCATCCTAGACAACACTGCAGAAGCCTGAAGTTACTACCACCTTAAACACTATATATACATATATGAAAGTCTGTTCACTCAGAAGCCATCTCAGCAATGCCACCGGGCAGTTATTTCCACCCATAGAAGACCAGACTCCTATCTCTATGAATAGGGATAGACCAAACAACCTGAAACAGAATTACTGTTTCAAAAACACATTTGAGATCACTGGTGAAATCTGGCAAAGAAACCCTCGTATAGAGTTCGTAGTGTTAGGTTTTTTTGTTTCATACAGCTACTGTGCTTGCATAGATCTGCACAGCAAGTGGCTGGCGCTTTTTATTGAAGGGCAGGACGCTTCACATAAACAGACGCTGGGTTAAGCGTTACAAGCTTTCCCATTTATTTTCCAACCAGTATCTTCTACTCTACCCTCTATAACATCTCTGGTGATATTCTTAGGAGATTACAGTCACATGCAAGAGTATGCATTTAACTGTTCTTATCTGCGTCTCATCACAAAAACAAATTGAAACAAGCTGCTTTTGTAGTGTAGCTTGCAAGAAACCAGTTTTCCAAGATGTAGACCGCTTCAAGAGAAGTGGCTGGGATGAAGAGATGGCATGGAGAGAGCTATGTAATCCTTCAGAAAGAGATATGCTCAGATGAGAGCTGTTGTGGGAAATGAAAAAAAAAAGGCAGGAATAACTGTTGAGGTAAAGGAGATGAAAGGATAGTGCTTGAATGGGGACAGGGAAGGTGTGCATCTAAGACAAAAGTAGAGGGAGGGAAATAGGAGATGCTCTCGAGGAAAGGAAGACAGGAGAGATATTTCTTAGAAGGGAGGAATAGAGGGAGAGGAAAAGTCCTTGAGAAAGGAGAGAGAGGCATGTGAGTGGATGGAATGACAGAGGAGAAGGGAGGACAAAGAGATCAGCAGTGGTTCATCCTAAAAGGAGTGCACCCCAGATACCTTTCAGGCTGTGTAATTACTGCTTAATTGATTAATGACGCTAGCCTCATTAAACACTCTCACAGTTTCATCAAGCCCCGCTGTCTGGAGAGAAGGGAGGGATGGAGTGCGTTCTAGGAGGAAACAGGCGAAATGCATGTGTAGAGTTTACACACACAGCACATTAATGTGTGCCAACCTCACACTGGCTCAAGCAACTGTAATTGAAACACACCACAGTGTAATTACTAACAGAGACACATGATTAGCGCAAGTGTGCATGTGTGCACATACGTTTCTATGCCAACACGGCCCAAGTGAGACCTACTCACACCATGCGTAATATAAGGTCATTACCATCATCATTACCAATATCATTATGTTTAGTATTAGCAGTAATAGTAGAGGTGCTGAAACAATATCTGTAATCTCAGCTTTAATGGAAGCATCAGTTGTAGCTGTAGCCTTTCTGCAAACAGTGCCGGGGCTTGTTTCAATTGCCAGAGAGACACACAGAAAAAGAGAGAGAGAGATAGAGAGATAGAGATAGAATGAGAATGAGAGAGACAGGGAGAGAGAGAGCGCTAATGTTGTGAACTATACACCAGAAGCATGTAAGTAAAACATCAGTATAGATATAATATTTGTTTTAGCTTTATTGAACATATAGTATAGCTACAATCATATACAGCTGTTGGTGTTACAGAAAAATCTGCATTTAAAATCAGTTTGAACTGGACTAAGTATACTACAGTACATTAAGTTATAACGTATTAGACTTGTTAAATAATTAAAAATTGTGACTAATCGCATGAATTTGTGTAGACCACTGGCAGTAATTTGCATTTGTCTTGTTCAAATTTGATACTTACAAAGAGTTTATTACAGCTATATGGACAAAATAAGATTAATCGGGTCAAGGGTGTCCAATGTTCTCCATGGCAAGTTTTAAGTTTAATTCCAAGAAAATCATGTGATTTCCATAGAGTGAACAGTTTGTTCCATAAAGTTCCCAAAAACTTCACTGACATACAGAACAACAGTGGCATTATGCATCACATTCAGTACTTAGTGTGTCCCCCATTTGCCTTTATTACAGCTTCTACACTCCAAGAGACTTGCTTTAATTCTTCAAAGAAAACTGCAGGGATATTTTTGAACACCCTTAAAGTTCAGTCTTGGAAGTTGGTTGCATATTCTGTTTTTCACCATCCCATTAATGGGCTCTGGTGCAGTCAATCAATTGTTCTGGAAACACCAGCAGCTTCTTTGTTTAACTTGCAAATTTACATCTCTCAGTAACAGCTTCTTGACAGCTATACATGATTTCAGACCCATAGTATTGTCTTCTCACAGTGGAATAATGAAGAGAAACAACTGTGGATTTTTTTCAGATCTGAAGCAAGAGTGGAGCTTGATTTTCTTCTGCCTCTCAAAGATGAATGCTTGAAATATTGTTTATCTGATAGTCACAGTTTTGGTGGGCAACCAGATCTTGCACAGCTGATTTCCCTATATCATTTTACCTACATCTTCCACTTATTTTCCTTAGACTATGCCCTTTCTTATGCACATAGGTTCTTATATCTAATCTCAGAAATATCTCCTGATAAATGAGTAACTTGTACGTAATGGCCATTTAGACTGGAATTAAATTAATTATTGGTGATCTTTGACTGTTGCATAGTACTGGGCAGTCAATGGTTCCAATTGCTCCATGATTGTAGCCTCGCATTCTCGTTTTGGGTCATACAGCTTGTAGATTGTTGTTACAGTGGTGAATCTCCAGGAGAACCATAGTTTTCCACTTTGCTGTTGCTTGTGTTAGTCTTTTTTTCCCTTGTCGATGTCAAATACCTGTCAGAGGTGTAGCAGTAAATAAGTATGTGGTGTTTTTTTTTACCTGTTTTTAACATGTTGACTTTGCTGGCTATACACTGCCAGATACCTTGCATTATTTTGCATGATTCTCAGAGTAATGTTTGATTTTCACTGTTACTGTTAATAAGTAAGAAAATACTTAAAAAATCCTACATCATATTCATTCAGGGGTCTAAACAAGAAGATTCTGTCTAAATAATGACGGTTTTCTTTTCTAAACATTTTTTACATATTCAGTATCTTTTTAAATACATAAAATGTATGACTGCAGAACAATGGTAAAACAATGGTAAAACTATGGGGTATAGCATTAATCCTAAAATAATGTCTTCTGTCAGTTCCATCAGTATTACAGTTTTCAATACAGAAATGTTAACTAGATACATCTAGATACACTACTGTCCAAACATTTGGATTTCTTCTGATATTAAGGTTATTAAGAAGAGATAGACTGCTGGAGTAAGGAAGGCTTTACATTAGGTAGAGTTTCGTTACTGTGAGGGTTTGATTGCATTATGATACAAGAGCATTTGTGAGGTCAGAAGGTGAGGTTGTTTTTTTGTGTTCTTTGTGGCCAGTTGTAGTCAAACAAAATCATGACTGGCAAATGACTGCATCATTTCTACACATGCAGTGGTTCCAATGGGGGGTGGTCGGGCACAATCCTTGAACAGAATTCAAATCATAACCTAACCTATATAACACATAAATGGTGGCTTTACTCACCTAATTGGGTGGAATGGATAGCATTCGTGAGTCAGATGGGAACTTACTAATTGACTAGTATTGACTAGCGAGCGATGTCACAAGACCTTGTTAAACCAATGTAATGCACGGCATTTCTTTTCACAGACATGAGCCAAAGGCACACATATTATTCACGAAGGAACATTTTAAATAGTTCATCCTGAAAAGAGGACTAATAGGCGGACGGAGGACTGGGAGTTGAAAAAATGGATGGTCCAGCCTAAAACTGGTTTGTATGCATCCCCAGACACATACATTTGTATGCATCACCTAAGAACATTTTAGTAATTTTCTATGTGAAAATAAGCACACATTCTCTACAGAGAACACACATAAAGCATGTTCTCCCAATTGTGGTGCACAATTTTCATCTTATTCTACATATTAAATGTGCCATAACTTTTCCTCTGGCCAGTTTTAAAAACATGCATTAGTGTTTTCTCCATAGAGGATGTATACGTAAAACTGTTGCATATAACTCTGTATCTGTGTACGTTTTAATGTACTGGGGTGTAAAGTTCTTACCCTATTTATGAGCTCCCCCACCATTCCTGTCCAGGACCCATTTGGCTCTGGCGCTCCATACAGCCCATCATCCACCAGCTTAATCTTGAAGGAGAACTTCAAAATATCTGACAGTTCCCGCAACATGTCTACACAGAATCCTTCATACTGGTCGTTTCCCTCAAAGTCCTGGTAGTTTTCTTTTCGCATCACATATGGGTTCTCCTGTTAAGCAGCATAATAGTCATGTTAGTCCAATAATCCAGAAGTGTACATTAGCCTATGTGCCATCAACTTAAATCCGACAGCCGTTTGGGTCATCAGAAGGCAATAAAATGGTAGTGAAGTTGTCATAGAACAGTGATTGCTCTGTCTTAACTGAAATTTCACTGCATAGTACATCTGGATGGACTTAGTGCGTAATGAGGGGCATTTGGAGAATAGCCTAATTGCTACTTTTTTATGGCTCCTCTGTAAGTTTGGTGGCAGAAAGATCTTACCTAAATCCATTAACACTATTCGACTTCAGTAGGGAATTCTTGTTCTCAATAAAACTTTATTACAAAAAGCATTACAAAAGATTAGGAGATAATTAGCCTTTTGAGCAAGTCTGTGATGGCCTACTTAATAATGAATGTCTGACTCTTGATCGACGTTCAATATATACTAAGTTGCCAGTTATTAGGTACACCTAACTAGTAACTACTGATGCATTCATACTATTGTAACCCTCATCACATTCTGCTGAGAATAATGCCCACCTAAATCTGGTCAGTTGTGGTCCTAGGTTGGTTCCTTTAGTATGTATGAGATGACAAGTTGTGTCATGCAGTTATGCAGTATTAATGTCTAATCTGTTCTCCTAGGAATGATACCTATATGGTAGGTGCACCTGATAAAATCACAAGTAAGTGTAGCTATAGGGTAGGTGTACTTAATAAACTAGCAAACTCAGTTTGGAGTTAAACCTGCAATACAGTTAGAAACAAAGCATCACGCTGGTAAATCAGTAGGGAACTCAAAATGTCTACACAGTCATTATGAATTTAGAAAAGCAAGGCTGTAGCAGCAAATCTAATGCTCCCTTACCAGTATGGTAGTCACAATAAGTGTCTTGTTGGCCAAAGTATGTGACGTGTTGATGTCTAAGGAGGTGGAGTTCATTGCCAGCGTGTTGTTGGAATACCAGATGCCAATCTACAGAAGTGAGAGAGAGAAACCATGAGGACGAAGAAGAGAAAAGGACAGAAGAACAAAATTCTGTGCTGCTTGCGTGGTCTTGTGACAACAAAGCAAAGAGCTTCTCTTTTGGCAGCTAGTTGCAAAACCTTCATGTGCAAATGGAAATACAGTAAACATTATAAATCTAGACCAGAGGAAACAGATATTAAAACTCATGCCTCATGTGTTTAAACTGGCATCAGAAGAATGGAGTGTGGAAATTCCACAAATATTTGGAGGGCACAAAACTCTAATTAGTATTCTATCTGCTGCCTAATTAGTATTGCCCTCAACCTCCCCTCAAAACTTCTTGACCATTATATAATGTCCTATAGAAGGAGTGTGTTTCTCAAATTAGGTCTTTGTAAATTAACTGAACTCAGTTTTTTGTATTCACAACGTAAGTGAAATCAAAGAGGCTCAATTTGGTTTCTGGTTCTCATAGCCACTGATGCAACCTCTGACCTGTGGTTCACGTTCATCACAAAACAGATCAGACTGGCTACTTTCAAAACCTCTATGAAAGCACTACAACAGTGCAAAGCTATTAAAATCATTACACATTTACTGATATTCATGAAACTACCTTTTGTAAAATTGTCTTTCATAATGCTGTATATGATTATGCTTGTCTCTGTTTTATCAAAACAATAAGCCAACGGAAGCTGTGCATTACAGTGATTTCAAGACATGTAGGAGTTGAATTCTGTCATGTAAGTGCCTGGCATCATCATTTAACCAAAGTAAAATTGCTGTTCTAAACGACATCTCAAGGTTAATTACTTACTGTTCTGCTGTCATTCCATAAGACTGCAGAAACCTACAATAAGCCTTTCTTCTGAGCAGCTTGTTTTTACCTGCTAAGTGCTGGACGTCTGTGGCTGTGCACATGCGGTTAAAGCATTTAAGATTCTTTAACAACAGCATTACCATAAAGCAAAACCGTTTTGTTTTCACAATGCACAAATCAATCAGACCACAAAACAAACCACAGACGTACTGTACTGAGACCACCTCAACTGTTGTTTTCACATATACACCACAGTGTTTTTTTGTGTTCACAATGTAAGCAATTGCATGAATGAGATCTCAGGCTACTTGATTTTCATACCACAAACAATGTGTAATACCAAATTATGAGTTGTGTGGCTTAAGTTAATCACACAACAGTTAATCATATAACCGACGGAGCCACGTTTGAAGCTGTGATAAAATATTCCAAGAGTCTCAAGTTTTAAAACCACCTAAATTTATGAAATAGTCAAAGTTTGATCACTTTTGATTGAACAGATGAAATTATAATAACAGTCTGATGTTATTATCCTGTATATTTTACTGTTTGTAACCCTTTTATAAAAGCAATGAACCACTCAAAGCCTTGAGTGATGAAGGAGAAGGAGAACCATCTTTCCCAAACCCAGAGACAGCAAAGCCAACTTTGCTATCTTGGGCTCCTTTGGCCTCACCGGGGATTCACCTTGTGCGGTCTTGATGGTGGGGACAGTGTGTCAATGTGACAGTGTGAAACCCCAGCCTTGAGGCCTCTTTAAACTTAGAGCAAACTCAGGCAGGATTAGGATTGCTTTTATATACACAATCCACAAAATAATCAGACCATGAAACAAAGCTAGGACCCCACTGGGACGTGGTCAGAATGTGATATGGTTTTGGATCTGGTTACTTTTGGCGTGTTCAGATATGGCTCAGCAGTATACGACCAACCGAAACAATTAAAGTCTGAACATACCCTACTTCTTAGTTTAGAGGAGTTTGAGCTTGTTTGAAGCATCCATATATGAAAGTGGATCCATGACTGGTGGTTTGGGACCACTTAAAAAAATGAAACTGCTCAAATGTGAAAACGCCTTTAGAAGGCTGTGTAACCTCTTTGTGTCCTCCTTTGAATTTCTCCAAAATGCGGAGGGTGTAGTTTGTCCTCTGGCCTTTGCTGTTAAATTCCACACGGCCCGTCAAGCCATCATATTCCACCTTAAAAAGAGAGAGAGCAGATGCATTACAAGGAAATAAGAGGATTATCATCTTTTAATAGAGCTCGCAAATACAACGCCTTCCATACAGTCTGGGACAGCACCAATAAAGTTCTGAATGTTAGAGGCTCAGTGCATCCTGGAACTACAGAATTTTAGATCTCCCTAGTTCTGATGACCATAAGAACAGTGACTATGAACGTTCATCTGTGATACTGACAGGAAATAACAAAAAATCCATTGAAAAATTAACAAGATGGAAGATCATAATATGTGATGAAAGACCTCTCGGAACAAAAGACTTTTTAGCAGGGTGAGAGAATTTGGCAGCAGAATCTGTACAGCTTTTGTCTGGACAAGAAGAGAAGATGATGAAATGGTGCAAAGGCTTTGAAAAAACATCTCAAAACAGATTACAAGAAAGTGGCAATGTCAGTTGTTTGCAGGTTCAATGGAGTGAGATGTCTGTGACTTTTTTGTACCACACCATCGACTCTAGTCGATGTAACGTACACCCACAAACACTTGCACATTTTCTTTATTAGTTCTACAGGACTACAAAGTAAAAATAACTATTTTTGGGACTGCATTGTCCCAGTACTTTTGGAGGGCATTATATTGAGTACAGCAGGCTCAGGTGACATGACCAAAAATTGTATTTATATACTTTGCTTCAAAGTCAAAAATATCCCATCAGTTATACATGTTAATTCATATAACATCCTACAAAAAGTCAACCAGTGAAACAGGATGTTATAGAAGGATTTTGTAAACGAATCCCAGGGCTACACTTAGAGTCTAGTTCCTTAGGAGTTTCTTTTGGACATATAATAATGCAGAATTGCTGCAGGATGGAAGCAAAAGTAATAAATAATACATTCACTTTAGATCAGACGAAAAGGCAGCAAAATTGTGTCATTATAGTTGGGGAATAAGCCCCTCATTTAGGAAAGACTACAAATCAGTTTTTCCCCTCTAGTGAATCGAATAATCCCAGAAGTGTGACAAGGTGTGATTTACTGCTGTCTGTCAAGCCCTCTTCCCACATTCATGCTGAACAAATCATATTCACCTAGACGCACAGCCAAATTATCCCTGATCTAGATGTCCTTGAAGAATCCCCACGCTATAGCAGCATTTGAGAAAATGAATAACCTCCACTTCAGCATCTTGATTAATGCTCATATTTCCTTTCCTCACGTCATGCTAAACTACAAGCGAGATCTTTTAAAACACAAGCCCTTAAGAATCTCTTTCAAGCACAGGTGTAGAGTGATTACTCATAGCTGCTGAATTTTTAACAAGGTCAGAATATTGTCACAGTCGTAAGACTCATATATACTATACCACTAGCCTTCCTTCAAAAGTTTGGAATCATTAGTCATATTAGTCATTGCTGTTAATGTATTCAATAATAAGTTCAAAGTTGTGCCATATTGGTTGGTTAAAATGAACAGAAGTAGCATGACTGAAACAACAGGACAAAAAAACATGCTACAACACAGTAGGTGTGTACTGCTGCACACCATCCTGAAAAGAGTGAATTAGTCATTTACAATTCAGAGGTGTAGGGTCAAGTTTCATGGAACCTTTTTGGACCACATCATATGCATTAACATCACACACACAAAAGGAAGGTGCTGCTTAATGTTTAGATTTCAAATGTTAAAAAAACTACAATGTAATTTTGACAAAGATGACATAGTAGATAATTCGCTTCTCATAGTATACCCTTTCAACACGCTTACAGTCATCAGGTTCTTCCGCTCCAAAGCACTACTGACTACAAAATGTCCCTCCGAACGTTACATGCAGCTACGCATATCCATCAGAGAGGTCTCTAAACGCTCCTCAAAGCTTCCATAGTGTTTTATAACAGTGTGGCTTGAAACACTATAAGCTAACAGATTTTCTGGGAGAACCAAAAATGTATTAGATGACAAATAATATACTTGAATTATTTGTTTATACTGTAGTAATTTCTTGGTGTGAAGTGTCTCAGAAATGATCATCACATCACAATTCACAAAAATAAGACATTCTCAGTGCTTTATAGTTTTCTCCAATATGGCTTTCTTTCTCCATTATGTTCAACATTCTGGGCACATGTAACATTTCTTAATTTTTAACAGCACCCCACAGTTTAGTTGAAATCTATAAGCCTGTATTGGAGCAACATCATAGACTCATTTCATACATTTATCGCTAAGTTTTTCCTGATTCCAAACTTATGAACACAAATTTTGGTAATGGTAATATAAGCATGAAATGTCGACACAGTACAAAGGGCAGCTGCAGTGTTAATATGACTATTTGTCTCTGATATAAAACCTGTTTGTTTCAGGATGATAAAAATATGGCAGGCTACAATTTCATAAGTTGCAAGCTGTGTCCAGAATGACAAACACAGATGTAGTTTACTGCAAACAGAAGCCATCAAACATGATGCATAACTTGGGTGGCTGGTATAAATGGGGTAGTGGGATAACCCCTCCTATTCAAAATAACATATCCGTTCTGGTATCCACATTGCTTTATTTGCTTTTATTCTAGAAGTGGACTATTGTGGATTTCTTTAGAAACAAGAACAACAAGACTTGACTGAGATGGGGCTGATTTACATTTGGCATAATCTGAAGATTCACTCAGCTAATCTATGATTCTGTGTCACATGCAGAAAAACGCCCCCTACATTCGCTATCCATGTGGGCTGTCTTTCCTAAACCCAAGATGTTCAACCCCACCTTCCTGCAGTCAGGGTGACTAGGGCTGGATCTTAAATCTGACTGGCTGAGACACATGAAACTATTACAAAATGTTCAATATACAAACACATGAACGTGAACTCCCTGCCTTGTAATGGATTAGCAGCCTATCCAGGGTGTTTCCTGCCTTCTGCCTAACGAGCCCTGGGACAGGCTCCAGCACCTCCCCGCCACTCCCAGAAAGATAAGCGGCTTAGAAGGTGAATGAATGAATGAATGACTTAATTAATATGAATTTTTAATCTTGTTTACACTGAAAGTAGCTACAGTCAAATTATGCAGAACCATTCAAATTTGCTTCAAAAGCCTGTATTTATCTGATTTATGCTAGTGCAATAATGCTAATTTCTTTAAGCATCTTTTGAGCTTTGTAGTATTATGTTGGTGCCATGCTTACACTGGTTCTACAGCTGCTTTTTGTCGATATTTAAGACTTGCACTGTTTTTAAGAGACATTTAGGTAGGAAATATTTGAGTTTTGTATGTTGTCATTTAACAGAGTCATTCACTCATGATCTAAACTTAAATCGTATGTTCGGCTAATGCTGTACTGCAGTGCTTATGTAAAATACAGTGTGATCATTCTGTTAGCTTGCTATAGCTGTTATAATGGTAATGGCACATATAAAGTCTGTATAGGAAGGTCTGTTCACTCAGCTGCCATCTTTGCAATCTCATATGCAAGTTATTCCCAGCCATACAAGACATGAATGGGAAAGGACCAAAATACTCAACATATTTAAAATTACAGGTAAAATTTCACAAAAATCTCATAAACCTTTTTTTAGCATTTGGCTCAGTAACATATAAAAATGTGACTGTTGTGCTTGTTCTCACTACTGTTCAGCATTCCAGTCCTTACCATTCATATTTCAACTACTGACTGATCTCCTCATTTATGAAGTCTCTGGTACATGTCAAAGTTTTTATGTTTTTATGGGCCTTGAATGTGATGCTACAGCATATAAGCTACTGATTGGCATTATTATTGTTTTTGGCCTTCCCATCCAATAATATGACTAGCAATCACTGGCAGATAACTTCACAAGAAATTACAGTAGATAACATATAAAATACCTTTTCATGTCAATTTATAACATTCCAGCCTGCATAACAATTTGTATTAAAATGGCAAATGATACTACTTCTTATTTACGAACTTGCCTCTATAATTAAATAGTGGTAACCTGATGGTGGGGGGACTCGTAAAAACGGTGAGCTTGTGATTTAACAGTGAGAGATAGACAAGAAACACAGGGAATGGAGAGAGTAAGATTAAAACAAATAGAGGAGTCACAGCTCACACTCTGTTTCTGATGGGTCAGTGTAGCATGGTAAATGGAAGACAGAGTGTAGATGTGAGGCTGAAACAAAATTAGAGTGAGAGAGGAGCGAGTGAGAGAGAAAAAGGGCGAGAGAGTGTTTCGAGAGGAGTTACGCACATAAACGAATGGAGGCGAGACGCCCAGGCCAAGCGACAGTGACAAACCGAGAATGACGGAGGAGAGGAGGTGTGGAGATGCTGCCAAAAGGAGTGCTGGAGTGATGGAGTGATGCGCAAAGACAGAAAGGAACAAACTGCAAAAAACAGATGGGAAGAGACAGAGAGTGGCAGACTCAGATAAACAAGCAGAAATGACTGGTAGAAGACTAGACTAAACAAGTCTAGCACTGTCTGGCACGCAGAGAAACAGGGTGACTATAACACAAACTCTGGTACTGTACAGCTAAGAGAAACAAGTATAACAGGGAGCACAATTTACAGACTTCTTACAATGTAAACAGAAACACCAACAGATGAAGATGATGAATAACACTAAAACCCTTGGAAAATAGCAGTAGACAAAACACAAACACTCACATGCACAGAGTGGTATAATGGGAGCGCACCTATGTTCCCAGGGCTCTATGTTTACCTCTTCAAAATGATACTTTAAAGGAGTTATATGTTCGATTTATAGTTTAAAACAGAATGAAAAGTATCAATAAAATGTGAAGAAATAAAACTTTTGACTATATATATCACAGTGTATCTAGGAAACTAGCATGCTAACTAGCTAGCCACAGCTTGTCTTGTCCCATAGTTCCACCTCTAGAGTCAACAGTGTGTCACTGCAGCATCGCCTCCCATCAGTCTAACCTGAGAGGATTGTAGCACTGCCTGCCTAGTTGGAAGTAGTACTGCCTGAACAGTGTTTTGTAATCTCTTGTCAATCATGTTGAAGGTCCTTCTCCTTGTTAGATCATTTAAGGACAGGTAATAGAAAATATAGAAGCAAAACTAACACTGAGTTAACACTGACACTGCTTTCGCCAGATGGAGACAGCTGGAGTAATGTATGTAATATAAGTAAACAGCTGGTAATGCCAACACTGAGGAGAAGGTATTTGTTTTCCTGTGTTTTTTACAATAGGTAGACTTTCTGGTGATGTGGTAATTGTTTGAATTGTTTGAGTATGAATTCAACAGTTTGCTTTGTCTTACACATTGCTCCTTTAAAGGAACCTATGAAAGAGTTTCTAAGGTCATGGTCAACGTCATGGGGTAACCAAAGACCATGGTCACATGAGAAAATACAAAAAGAAAATTTTTCCATAGGAAGGTACTTGCCTTCTAGCATCAGTATAATGTTGATTTTTCATTTACATTAATACATAAAGACACCTAAAACCTAACAAAATCCAGCCATACAGCTCCGACTTTTATAATAGTCTTTAAGTAATACTATTTCAGCCTTACAGGGAGACTCACAGCAATACACACACACCATTACATCAAAGGACATGCAGCTTTAAGACCCAAATAGTGGCACCTCGAATGCTTGAGTACGCATCCACAACTCTTATAGAGCCTGGGAAACATATGCCCCAGCATACCCACATTAAAACACAGCATTGTTTTATATACATTGTTATATACATATATATATATATACGTACATATATATATATATATATACTATATTGCAAAAGCTATCCACTCACCATTCAAATCAGGTGTATAACAGGTGTACAAAGCCAAGCACCTAGGCATGCAGACTGCTTCTACACACATACACATTAGTGAAAGAATGGGTTGCTCTCAGGAGCTCAGTGAATTCCAGCATGGTGCCATGATAGGATGCCTCCTGTGCAAGTCCAGTCGTAAATTTTCCTCACTACTAAATATTCCACAGTCAACTGTCAGTGGGATTATAACAAAGTGAAAGCGATTGGGAACGACAGCAACTCTGCCACGTAGAATAACAGAGCGGGGTCAGTGGATGCTGAGGTGCATAGTGCGCAGAAGTCGCCAACTTTCAATTGCTACAGACCTCCAAACTTCATGTGGCCTTCAGATTAGCTCAAGAACAGTGTGTAGGGAGCTTCATGGAATGGGTTTCCATGGCCGAGCAGCTGCATCCAAGTCTTACATCACCAAGCGCAATGCAAAGCGTCGAATGCAGTGGTGTAAAGCACGCTGCCACTGGACTCTAGAGCAGTGGAGACATGTTCTCTGGAGTGACCAATCACACTTCTCCATCTGGCAATCCAATGGACGAGTCTGGGTTTGGCGGTTGTCAGGAGAACGGTACTTGTCTGACTGCATTGTGCCAAGTGTAAAGTCTGGTGGAGGGGGGATTATGGTGTGGGGTTGTTGTTCAGGAGTTGGGCTCGGCCCCTTAGTTCCAGCGAAAGGAACTCTTAATGGTTCAGCATACCAAGAGATTCTGGACAATATCATGCTCCCAACTTTGTGGGAACAGTTTGGGGATGGCCCCTTCCTGTTCCAACATGACTGCGCATCAGTGCACAAAGCAAGGTCCATAAAGACATGGATGAGCGAGTTTGGTGTGGAAGAACTTGACTGGCCTGCACAGGGTCTTGACCTCAAACCGATAGAACACCTTTGGGATGAATTAGAGCGGAGACTGCAAGCCAGGCCTTCTCGTCCAACATCAGTGTCTGACCTCACAAATGCGCTTCTGGAAGAATGGTCAAAAATTCCCATAAACACATTCCTAAACCTTGTGGAAAGCCTTCCCAGAAGAGCTGAAGCTTGTAGCTACAAAGGGTGGGCCGACATCATATTAAACCCTATGGATTAAGAATGGGATGCCACTCAAGTTCATATGTGTGTGAAGACAGATGAGCGAATACTTATGGCAATATAGTATATATATATATATATAATACACTAATCGGGCATAATATTGTGACCGCCTCAATGTATCTTTATCCATTTTATCAGCTCCACTTACCACATATGAGCACCTTGTAATTCTACAATTACCGACTGTAGTACATCTGATTCCCTGCATACTTTGTTAGCCACCATCACCTATTTTTCAAGGTCAGGACCCCCACAGGACCACCACAGAGCAGGTATTATGTGGGTGGTGGATCATACTCAGCATGGCAGTGACACTGACATGGTGGTGGTGTGTTAGTGTGAGTTGTGCTAGTGTGAGTGGATCAGACACAGCAGTACTGCTGGAGTTTTTAAACACTGTGTCCACTCACTGTCCACTCTATTAGACACTCCTACTTTGCAGGTCCACCTTGTAGAGAGAGAGACAATAGCTCATCTGTTGCCACACAGTTTGTGTTGTTTGACCCACCACCCACGTAATACCTGCTCTGTGGTGGTTCTGTGGGGTCCTGACCATTGAAAAAAAGGTGATGGGGTGTAAGTATGCAGATAATTAGATGGACTACAGTCTGTATTTGCAGAACTACAAGGTGCACCTATGTGGTGAGTGGAGCTGATAAAGTGGATAAAGAATGTAGATACATTGCGGAGGTCATAATATTATACCTGATCGGTGTAGATATACAAACAGCACTGCAAAGAACACACCGGTTAAAAGGCAAGCAAAATCCCAGCAGGACAAAACTGACAATACAGACAACACAGAGCTACAGAGCTAGATCCCCGATCTTTATAGCAACCCCAGCTGTGAAGAAAGAGCACTGATGTCGATATAAACAACAGCAGCAGCCAACATAATAACAACCACCACTGCCATTGCCAGGGAGAGAAAACAGCCAGCACCCATAACTCAGCTGCCACAAAATGGCCGCTGCTGGGGTAGCCATGGTGACACACACCATGCGCAGGTAGTTCATGAGGCTGGTGCCGTGTTGCCAGATGAGCGAGGAGGTGCAGCTGAGGGGCTTCACTCCAATCTCCTGACTCCGGTTCAGCTCCCGCACTGCCCCAACCACCACGTGCACCGCGTCGAACATCAGGGCCGACGACAGCTGCACAGAGGGAGGGAGGAAGACAGGGAGAGAGAAAGACGGGAAAGTGAGAATTCCTGAGACAGCTGATTAAAGACATTTACACAGTAATAAACAGATCAAATTGACCTAGTCATGCTTTGATCGCAAATGTGTCCCTTTGTAGCAACTTTTGTTTGAAGGTGAGAGCGTAACTAAATAACGCTAGGCCTACGCTTTCAGTTTTAAACAATCCTGAAGTCATACATTTAAAAAAATTCCATGTTTATTAATAAAATGCAAAAGCCTACCTATGGCACAGGTGTGTCCCTAAATCTCAACACTCTTTCTAAACTCCACCTCTTCTGCCCTTAATTATCCACACCCCAGATAGCAAGCGACATCAGGCAAAGATATGGCAAAGATATGGCACTACTGGCCCACTGTCGGCACTGGCAATCTGCTGTGAGCCAAAGGTGGCCCACATATTTACAATATGCATTTGGCCCACCTGTCCCAAAACAGATCTGGTCCACTTCTGGCACAGATACAGCCTAGCTGCCTATTTGAGGCGTGGCCATAATGTGGTACATGTGTGGCCCATCTCTTGCTACCGGGAGTGGTCCACCCAAGTGCCGTCAACCCTTCTGGCAATTGGGCCAGGTGAAAATGGGGAATGTATGCCAGATTTGGGCCAGAACAATTTTGTTGTCTGGGACTCTTTCTAAACCCCACCCCTTCCGCCCTTTCTCCATGTTACAAACTGATCAGACTGAAATGAGGCACCTAGATTTACCTGCATAGATTTGAATCTTTATTCCCTAAACTTGCATCAGTGAGGCTTCAAATGACCAGTGTGGTTAGTGTGTAAAGTTCATGACTTCTCGCTGGGCTAACGTGAAGCAAATGTAGTTTAGGCCAACAGGTACACACACAAATACACAGGTTTATTCACACAGGTTTACTCTCAAAACATGAGATGAACCTGTGTTGTGGTGAAATGGTTGCATGCTAAGCTACTGCACCAGGGAGAGGTGGCAAGAAGCTATCCCCACGGGCCAACAAGAGCTGCCAGAAGTGGCATGAATCCCAAGATCAGCTCTCTGGTGCGGTCTCACCTCACGTCTAGGGGTGCAGCCATGTTTGACACCGGTGGTGCTGAAGTGTAACAGTTTCTTTAGTAGGGCCAGATGAGAGTGAATTCTTTCTAAAAGATTGATCTCACAAGGAGACAACTGTACGGTTTACATTTGCATAGTAGGTGCTATAGGATCGCCGTCACCATGGAAATACTCCAAATCCAGGGATATAAATAAATATTCCTGGTGTCATCAATTAACCCCTAACATCCTCTTAATTCAGTCATTTTCATGTACGCCATTTTCGCAAATAGGTCTGAACAATGAGCTGAATTTGTCCTGCTAATTCTAATTCTATAGAAACCGTAGACAGAGGCTCAGACAGAAAGGAGGATTGATTGAGAGGAGAAGACATTAGCCAGCGTGGAGAAGCAAAGAGAGTGAGTGAGAGAGACAGAGAGGGGGAGAGAAAAGGCATTAGCGAATAACTGAAAATAACTCTTCACGCCTGTAAAGGCCTGCAGCAGTTGCTCTCCTCTAGACTGTCTTATAGAAACAAGTCAAATTTATCAACCCAACGCACATAACAAAACCACGCCTGTGCTTTTCTCAGGCATTAGGAGATTTTGCAGATAGTATGTACCATGCACGATTTTGGGCCAAATGCCTCTTGGATAGCTCCATAGATCTTAGAGATGAACTGAACTGAGTAGTTACAACCTTTGTAAAGAAACAATGATTGAAAGTACTGTTGAAAGAGTTACTTTCAATACAATACAAATAACTAAGTACCAGGACTGGACATGGTCCGGAACGCATGGAATTGCATATAATTGTGTTCTCTTTGCATGAAACTAAGAGTCTGTTGAATGTACATCAAAATCGACATGCAGCTCATCCAATGAACTCATTCTGCAGCAGGGCTCACCCACTCAGTCTCTATGGTAATGCATGGCAACGCACACAGTGTGCTGGGAATGTACAAGTAGACATGACACTCCACAATCAGCAAGAAAAGTTTCAATTCGCTTTTTCATTTCCTCAAACCTTGGCACCATTTGCTTGAACATCCATTCTATCTAATATAATTCATATTACCGGTTATTCACGTGTTTTTCACTGATGAACGAGCTAGCTAAGAGAGTGATCACTTTTTTTAAGTATCTAAATATAAACAAACTATAAGGGTTGCTTTAGATTTGCATTTGACACCTTGCTGGTGCTTTTGTAGTCTTTGCCTTGTTGATAAGTTTTTGAATTCCTCTTTTTCTGAGTTCAATAGTAGGGATAGTTAGTTAGTAGTGTCAGTGAAAGTGCCATTATATTTTAAGAGACAACTTATTATTAAGTACAGTCCCAGATCTATATAGAGGAAATGTATGTATTGATGACAGTTTTGATGGGAACCAGACATCCAAAGCATTAAATGCCTCTAAAAGCTAATAAAGGTATTACACAAACTGGTCATAAATACAGTGTCATATAGTGTGTTGTAATGCGAAAGAGTAAGAAAATGTTTATTTCCTCTATTCTAAATTTATCAACATTCAGCAACAACATTCATCTCACAAGACATATGGTGGTTCATTGGTCATTATTAATATTAAATAAAACACGTTTTTATACATGCCACTGCAACCCCTGGTTCCTACCACTACCACTGTAGAGAACTCACTGCATCATTTCAGCATTTCCAACCACTCTGAATGACTTAATTACATATCATTAACTGAATAGTCAGTGGAATTCCCTGGTGGACGTCAGTAACTAATGTGGTTACAGAAACGTAACCAGCAGTGCCTTATATTGCTTGTGTAAGCACATTACTGTAACACATAGCACTTAATAAAAAAGTTATTTAGGGAACCAAAAGTATTTATTTTATGCCCTTTTGGGCACCTGTATTTTTACAAACGTATTCAGGGGGGGTCCCAAATGCTCTAACACAAAGCTATGATAATGCACTGGCTGGCAAAAAGGTCACAGTTTGGATTTCCATATGCAAATACTTTAAAAGCCTTTGATTGGATAATTATTGCAGTGATTAATAACATATTTCAGCTGGCAACAATTCTCTCTAACTGATGGAGTGAGTAGCTCCTCATTTCTAAAACAACCGTGTCAGAAGGCGTATCCCGTGGTTGCTAAAAGGAGGTTGGTGTGTTTTAAAAGTGTTGAATTATTGTCCTGCATCAAACAAAGTAAACTAAGGAAAAGCTGAAATTATTGGTTTTGAATCAGGTTTTGAACTACTGTAATAATCGGAGATCATTCAAAAGCTCTGTGAAGTCAAGTTGTAAAAAAATTATATTAGAATAACGGTTAGTGAAAGTATGAGCATTTCCACACTCACACTTTTAGGAGAACTGACATGATTGGGACTAAACAGCTGTGTGGCCATAACAAAACCACTTGGTAGTGAAGATAAGGCTTCAGTTTGCTAGGGAACAGATGGACTCTGGAGCAATGGGAAAAGGTCATGTGGCCTGGTGAGTCCAGACTGACCCTATTCCAGAGCGATTGGTACGTCAGGGTAAGAAGGGAAGCACGTGAAGTAATGCACCCATCATGCATATTGTCCACTGTGCAAGCCTCTGGAGGCTTGTGTTACGATCGGGGTTTGCTTCAGTTGATCAGGCTGAAGCTCAGCAATGTTATGTGCTAATAAAATAAAGTCAGCTGACCACCTGAATGGAGTGAATGACTAAGCTGAACCAATAATATATTTTTTTCTTTTCTGATGGCATGGACATATTCCAGTATGACAATACCAAGATTCATCAGGCTCTAATTGTGAAAGAGTAGTTCAGGGACCATGAGAAATCATCTTCACACATGAATCACAGAGTTCTGAGCTTAACCCTATTAAAAGTCTATGGGATGTGCCGGACAGGTTTATTAAAATAACATCTTGTCCATATATTAATGCAACTCTGAATGGCGACAAAGTTGTGACTTTGCATAAGGTCGACACTGTAATCAAAGCTGAAAACAGTCCAACGAAATACTACAGCAGGTGACTTTTTTGGCCAGACAGTGCATTTTTGGGACTTGCACAAATTATCCATGTACCTTAGCTAACCTACTTAACATCCAAACAAAACACAATAGTGTTTATACTCCATGAAGGTGTGTGCCATCACGGAACAGGGCGCTTATGTTCATTGTATGTCCCTCGTGTATTGCAGTTTCTACACTTGTTTGTGCGCGTGCACGCATGCGTGAGACTCACAGCTGGACCAGGGTACGGGCTGAGGTCACATCCTTCTCTCCAAGACAGATTGAGGCTCCTGATGAACTCCAGGTAGAAGGGATGACTGCTGTTCAACATGGAGAATCCTACAATGTTGGACTGGTCATCCACAACATCATCCAGCCTCAGCAGCGGGAAGTCCTTACAGTGGCAGAGAGGATCAGATGGAGAGAGAAAAAGAGATATTTATTTACTACATTTTATTAAATGCAGGGGCTATATTTCACGCACATTAGCATTTTACTAGGAGGCAGGTTGTAACAATATTGCAAGTGCAAATGAAGCCAGAATAAGCACATTCAGATGAGAACTAATGGACCTCTATGACTATTTGGTTATTTTTTTATATAACACTTTTTTTTTCATTTTTCATTTTATAGCAATGTTGCTCATGGAAGAGCATGGAAGAGTTTGGGAAGCCTTCTCCATATCCAGTTTCATTAACATCAAATAGTGACACTAATGTCATGCTCTAGCCAATGTTGCACTGTTGTTAAATGTTTTTTAAATGATTACATCCTCTTAAATTTCTTATTATGATTGTACATATTGGTATTTGTGCTTTAATTGTATTATGTTGAACACACGTGACATGTTTTTATGGAAAACACAGGCACTTCTCAGCACTTCCATAAAAGCATTAGAGGCACTATTTTCTATTTTCCCTGAATATATATATATATATATATATATATATAT
>CM067475.1:27246913-27300890 GCA_034552555.1 Semaprochilodus insignis
GAGTATGGTCATGTTGGAACACATTTTTCTTTCTTTCTTTTTTATATTCTAAGCATGATGAAGCTTTGTTCAAGTCCAAATTCATCCAGCCCTTGCCACAGCCACCTAGCAAATACTTATAGTCTTAGACATTCAGGCCCTTTACAGCTTGACGGAAGTTACCCCCAGCACTGAACTTGGACCAGCTTCCAAGGTCTAGACTTAAATGTCAACCATTATATAAGAAATAACAAAAAACTGGTCACAAATCAGCAAAGGGCAACTTCTGCTGCTGACAGAAATCCTCCAAGGGCCAAGTGTTACTTGCTAACAAGTCACGCCATCATTATACAATTCGCCTTGTAGTGGTTGTGTAAAACTCACTCCCCATTGAAGAAAATATGATCTAAAAATACGAGCTATGAATTTAAGCGGTGGGAAGTCGCCTCAAACAAGGGCATATCCCGCTATGTCCATGATGATGATAAATGGCACAGACCCATCATTCATTTCTGATGAGCTGATTGGAAAATGGCCAGCACTGCTGTAGCTCCCTACTGGAGAATTATTGGTAGAGGAGAAGGGTGGAGTGTCACTGGTTGAAGGGGGAAAGTAGGCGTGGCGTGGCGTCTTACCATTGTGGTCAGGATGTACTTGTAGAAGGCTGATGTCATGCCTAGCTCGGATGCCTAGACAGAGAGAGAGAGAGAGAGAGAGAGAGAGAGAGAGAAAGAGAGAGAGAAAGAGAGAGAGAAACTGTACAACAAAATGTATAAAATCTGTGGAATTTTCTAAGGTATCTACAGTACAAATGCAGTAAACTGTACGCACTACAGACTGAAGTTTATAAACTTAAACATGATACATGTATATGTGTTATTCCTTAGAATTCAATGTCCTTTGAGGGCATTTGGAGGCTAGGCTTCATTCTCAGGAGTGGTTTAACTTACAGACATGGTGTGTCTTTACAATCAGCAGGACTGACCCTCTGTACTATGGTGGTTTTAATCAAAGTGTTTTATTTAAGCATTATCAAATAAATTCAAAATTTGGAAAAACACACAAAAATACACTTCTTATTTTGGTACATCCATCTCAGTGTTTACTCTTCTTAATAATTACATACTAAGCATAGTTTAGTTTTGTGTGCCTAAGAGCAAATGTACCATGTAATCCAAATAACTATAATTTGTCAACATCTTAAAAACACTAAGTATTTGGAAATTTGCTTTGTGACTATTATCTTGAGGTAAACAACTTATCAAAAAAACACCACAAATACATAGTTACTGTATATTACTTATAACACTGAATAAATCATGGATTACCTTTTTATGTCCAGTTTATAGTCCTTTAATCTATACTGTATGCGTTATAATATAAAATAGCATCAACAATTCAGTGAGGAATTCTCAAGGGCTGCTAGGCCTTCAGAGAAGGTCTAATGATTCCAGGTTAAAAAAAAGCCTACTAGACTCACATAGGCACACTAGCAGAAATTAATTTTATCATAAAGAAGTTTTGATCTTAATGGGCTATATTTATTGAGCTATTCATACAGAAGTAGTGTCTCTCAGTATGGCGATGGGCCACCATGTTTGCTAACACAATACGCCAGGCGTCTCGAGTTGCTGAGGTTCCTAATGGTGTCTTATGATAATCCATCCCATGCAGCTTGAATATTCTCACACAGTTCCTGCAGATGTTGTGGTAGGGGATGGAGTGACACCAGGCCTTCTGGACGTGTGACAACAAACCGTTCATCTTGGCACTGACTACAGTGCCTCCACACATGGATTCGTTGGTCGTCTTCACCAAGACAAAAGCAGTGACCTTTATGGCAGAGTCATTTTATGACAGTCTGGCATGACACCATTGCAGTCTATGGCGACACTGACGTGGTGTTAAGGGCAGTCGTCGTAGCGGTCTGAGTGCATGTAGTCCTGCGTCATGCAGCCATCTGCTAGTGGTGCTGGCAATAACAGGATGACTCATGGGCATCACTGCTTGCTGAATGTCCACAATTGTGGCTGTTGGGTCAGTCAGGTACAGAAATAAGCCCTGTCCTTGCTTTTGTCACATCCGCAACTGAGCATGAAACCTAAATCATTTGCACGACTCACAACGTCAAACATACCCACTAAGTTTCATTCCTGTCGGCTGATTCCTTCTGGGTGCAACTATTTGTGCAAGTATTCTTTTGATGATGAGTGTATATAACTAAAGACTGGCACATGATTTTCATCTAATTCAATGTGTAATATTAGGTGAGAATTTCTTGATTGAGTGACAAGTTTCCACAGCTGTATATCTCAAACACACTCTTTACCTGAGTAATAGTTTGTATAGAAGATTTGTTTTTGATGACAGATGACAAAACACAAAATCATTGTATTGCGACATGTCTGGGCCAGCTTTCTATTATTACATTTCTAGCGTTTCAGGCATTTGTCAAGTTCTTGTAAGCCGAGTCTTTAAGATGCCATTCAGCCAAATGAATAATGATGAACGCTGAGATTTTAATCCATTAAATCTCTAAACTGGCTGAAATTAATTGACTTCAGGCAAAAAGTAACAAGAGCAGAGCATCGCTCATGCGTGCATCAACATGAAGTTGCTGAGGTGGGTGTCTGTTTAGTATACCGGCTACGTTTCGACGTAACTGTAACTAATGATGTGCACATGCGTACAGCATCTTAAGTATAAGCAAAGTGATAGATGCCTCCATGTAACTGATGAGTCTGCAAGCGTGTCTATGTACCTTCTTTAGTATGAGTATAGATACTGAAGCATTGGCATCGATGATAATTGTTGCTACTTTATCATCACGGATTTCCTTCAGCAAGGGGGTAGGGTCCAAACTGTCGTCAAGCATCCTCACTGACAGTGTGTCCCGCGAGATGAGGAACCGGCGCACCAGCTCCTCCAGTCGAAGCAGGCCTAAGATAAGAAGCAAGCCTGGGTCAATGCAAGTTCAATAACATGGGCACATTTCTAATAGTTATAGTTTTCTCAGTGTAACCTTTCATGGAACAAAGCAGTGATTCCGAACCTTTAAAAAAATTCTATAGCCAGCAGGAATGTCATGTTCTTGAAGGCAGCATTTGTAATAAACAATGACATTGAGATTGACACCAGTGCCAGTGAACCAAAGAGCTTTAGATAGTCACAAAGGTAACTTAAACGCATGTTCAAAATCTTACTCATTGACAGGGAGGTACACTGGAGAGAGTGCCAGTCTATGCTACCCTCTGCAGCTGTCTGTGATCAGAGGAGCAGCACACTTTGTGTGCTTGGGGAATAGAGCCCAGTCGCCAGGGTCAAGGGCAAGGTAAGGTCTGGTGGCTGGGCCCAAACCAAGCAGGCAGGGGGATAGAAGAGGTGTTGCTGCTGATACCCTGGTCAAGGCTCAGGCTAGCTCTGTCCAGTCCCCGAAGGACCCCGCTGGCCGCATGATCACGCGGGTCCTCCCAGACACTAGGCAGTGCTGTCAATGAGGCTGGTTGTTCCCTAACATGCTCCAGGGTGTCAGGTGGCACTGTCAATGCAGCTGGAGACTTCAGTGGTGCTATCGACAAGGGCAGCTGCATCTAAACAGCACATCAGAGGTCCAACACTGTGAGACTATATGATATAATAACTAACTGTAAACGAAATAGTGAATTCCCATCTACTTTTTGGCTAAGCTGTTGGCTGGAGCAGAATTCCAACTGCTGTTATGTCACATAGCGGACACTTATGTTGTGTAGCATTGCGTTGGGTGTTAGGGGACAGCGAGACCAATTATGCTCTCTTGGAATCCCTGTCACAGATGACTGAAGCAATGCCAGCCGTCACATTAATGATATTGTGATGATTGTGACAGTTGAGGAAACAAGTAGAAACTGTTTGCCTAAATTGCAAAGCTAAATGATACTTATGGTATACATTTTGTTCATATTATGTGTTTTTTTCAATTTTAATTGCTTATTGACAAGATCTATGTTATCTATGTTTAAGAATTTAAGAATGCACCATTCTTATGCACCATTTAAAACAGTGTTTTCATGAGATTTGAAGAGCTTTTGCTAATCTTTTTTTTTTTTAATTCGATTTACCTTAAATTGTAATCAGAACCCAAAAAAGTAACTCTAATCCTAGAGTTCCAGTAAAGAGACTGTAATCAGATTACAGGTACAATATAAAAATTAGAGCTGATTACCAAAAGGATTACATACAAACCACACACATGGAGGAAAAGAGAGGGGGTTCTGCTGCCAGGAAGAATTTCTATTTTCGTTAGCAGAATGGAGATCTGCAGCGTTTTCCTGAACATATTTGAATCAGGCATTTACGCCGGATCGTCACGATGCCAGTTTCTACAGCAGCAAACTGATTAGAAAATAAGGTCTTTTCATTTTCAATGGTTTGTCTTGCTACAAATCAAATCTTTGTTAAAAAGTTGCTAAAACTTTTTAATGCTTAACTGAGTAACAGTTTTCCTCATACAATTATTCTTCTACAAGGCTGTGCCTTGATTTTGGAACTTGTCAAATTTTCACTGCTTAAATGACTGAACAAATTATACTTTATGTTTAAGATCTCTTCATATCATCACTGTCCAAAGAGAAACATGTGCCTCCATTTATTTGCCTTATGAAATATGGACTGAATAAAACGCTGCAAATTGCTCAGAATAATACATCTTTGCATTAACTAACATTAAAACTAAATACAAATTTTGATCTCTCCTTTACAGTTACCATTTTGAACATATTTGTTCTTGTTTTTTTTGTTTGGTTTTGGACTGTGATTGCTTCAATTGGTTTTGGCCAGTTTGCTGAAAATGACCAAAACCAAATGTTCATGTGAAGCTTTATATCCAATATCAGATGCTTTTGCTTCACCTTTTTCTGTAGTTCCACATAACAGCCTACATGAATCCATTGTGTTTGAATGGACGTATGCACCGCTCACATAAAGCATGGATATTTAAGTCACCTATAAGCTCAATTTGTTTCATAAAACAGTTCTCCTGTTTGCATTGTGACAAGTAATTCAAATTATTATATGACTAAAATTTAACAGAAAGGAATCAGATTATTTAACTTCAATATAGCAATCATTTTGGATAATCTGTGACAGAATGCGTTTTTACAGTAACCCTACCAACCCTGTTTCCAAAACTAAACACAAGAGAAAAGTAAATTTTGAATTTGGCAGATTTGGCTAGTGACGGCTATATGGATGATCTATTAATAGTTCACAGCAACTATTTAATCCTTTGATATCTTCATAGCCCTTTTTCTTGTGATAGTATTAGCTTTAGTCAGAATTTGGCATGCAAATGTAGTCAGCTATTTACGCACACTGCTTACAAATCTACTTTTTTTAAATAATGTACTCTTATGCCGCTGGCTGGTAATGTTTCCTTTCGTCAAGCGTCAAACTTCAATCTCATTTTAAAAGACATGTTTGTGCTGTAATGATACACCATTTGCTATTGTAAAAAGAACTGGACAATAAGCTTTACATGTGGACACAGTTTCTGAATTCTTCAGAAAAGCAATTAAAAGCAAGTGTTCAAAGTAATGCTCACTCTTCAGCCTAATGATGATCTCTGTGCTTCAGCTCTCCCAGAAAACCCGCTCAGGCCCTGTTTTATTCTTCTGAGAGGTCTATGCTGAAAACCAGTCTGAACTAGATTTAAATTCACTTTAATGATGCTTTGAAAACATCTTCTCAATTAGATGCAGAACAAATGGAGAAAAATGTACTAAGCATCCATGTAGAGGCTTTAGGGGCTAGTTACAGTCTTTTGACCATGCAGACCTTCATGTGGTCAATTACTATAAATCATAACTTGATCTCTGCCATACTCCTGTAAATTAAAGTCAGTGACCACTGAAGTGAAGTGACTTTGAGTGCCAATAAAGGTGATCCTGTATGTGCATAAATTTGCGGGCTAAGCCACCACAAAATCCATGTGGCGTCTTTATTGAATTTGGATTGCGGTCAACAAAGCGCCACTGTGAATGCACAACTACGATAAAAGGGGAATGCCCAGTCTCTTGCACATCACAGCAAACATACACTCACAAACCAACGCATACTATTACATACATAATCGTATGCACAGATACATAATACACAGCTCACTCAGTGAGCTCTTACAAATTCAGAAGTCAAATCACATTTACATAAATGCAAAGGTTTCAAACAGAGGCATACACAACACACTCACACATAGAGTCCTGATTAATTGAGTGGAAAACAGAGGGATCAATAAGGACAGATGCCTATGATGCAGTAAACAGCAGCACTTAGAACATTACCATCACATGCACCCGACCTTGGGCTGGGCCTGTGCAGTGCAGGGGAGAGCAATCTCATCAGTAAGCAATAAAAGAGCGCTCACAGGAAAGATGACAGCAACTCATGTACTGACAGGAACTACATGGCTAATTTCACAGAGTCATGCTACTTTAATGCATCATCCACTGCTGTGTTGGCTAATGCCCTACATGATGGGCCTCTTTCCAATGAAACATCAATAACCACAACAAGGTTAATGACTTTAACTCCAATCTAAAATCTTTCTTGGACTAGGTTGCTGCAGAGAAAATGAAGAAATCATGGGCCAAAATGATGGCGCAGAAAAATAATCCGATGGGTATGAGGGGAAAAAAAAAGACAAATGTAGAAAAGAAGTGTGTATTGAGGGGTACAATGACACTGGAACCAACAACCAAATATTTGTAGTAATGCTCTCTGTTGAAAGACTCACTGTGGTATACGCCGATGAGACAAAACATGACCACCAGCTTAATATGCTGTTGATCCTCCGCACTCCACCAAAACAGCTTCAACACAATAAGGCTTGGACTCGACAAGACCTCTAAAGTGCCCTGTGGTATCTGCCGTTATCAACAGATGCTTTAAGGACTTTTTGTTCCAGCACTTCGGAATCAGCTTGAGATCTGAGGAATTTGGAGGCCAGGGCAACAAAACCCATAATGATGATACCTGTTTCTCCAGCATCCATTGCATCAACTACAAGCAGCAACTGTTCACGTACCATCTAATATCTCCTAGACCTTCACATGCACCATGTTATGATGTTATGACATCTGCAGTGTTTTGCATCTTTCTATATATCTGACCTTTCTTTATTCGATCTTCACTTTTAAACTACACAAATCAGCCGTAAAGATTGCTTCACTGAATCTCAACAACATAGTACATGTTGAGAAAATGATTCAGGATAATAAAAAGAAGTCTAGGACCTATACAAGCATGATTACAAGGACTGCCTACGTTGTTTAGAATTGATTTTTAAATTCATTTAAGGGTTTTGAAAGCTTTCAGTAATCTACAGCCCTTATATACTGCTAAGTCCTCGACAAATCAGTGCAAGCTTACTCAATACTCCATGAGTCAGCCACAAGAGAATTGTACAAGCAGCCTTTTTATTTTCACACACCTAACTCACTTTCTTTTTCTCAGATAGCATTCTCTAGGTGTTAAAAGATTCACTTATATTTTGAAATTTAATTACATGTTTTTATTTAAATCCATTAGATTCTGATCTGTAATCTTTAATTGTTTTTCTCTGACCTAGATATAGTTTCACTTCCCTGTTTGTACTGTTTGTTGTTTGTCACTCTCTGAATGTGAACGCTTCTTTGTTGTGTGATATGAATTAGCTTTGATATTTCAATTATACTTATGAAGATATTTTCATCATATTGCTGCTTTTGTTATTTTTTTGTTATTACTACTACATTCTTAAGCAATAGAACATGCGAAGAAGTGTGTTATCCCGTATAATATCACTAAAGGGAAAAAAAAGACCATTTGTGTTAGGGATAGAACTGTTGCCAGGTAAAGCTCTGCTTTTCCAATATTTACCAGATTCACCTGAATGTTGCTTTGCTCCAGTCAGTCTATAAACCATTTCATAGCCCATATGATTTTCTGAACTGTTCTCTCCTTGTTTTTGGAATATTCCCGTTTATTTAGTCTGTGATTGCTGGTGCTGACCAAAAATTTGAGGCGAAAATGACAGATTCAGAATTTCATGTAGTTCTGCCATCACGCTATTTTTCAGAATCCAACCAAACAGGCAGCAGGTTAAATATTATCTTACAGAAATTCTATAATATATTCATTTTTTAATGTTCTTGTGTGCACCAGTGCTTAGCAGAATGACATAGTTAAGCTGTGGTCACAATCAACTGCCGCTTTGTTATTTTCTTTGCAGGGGGTGGAGCAAGTACAGAAAGTCAAGCAGGTATGGGTGGTACTAATATGAGAGGATTTTGGAGGGCACATGGTTAACATTAGCTGGTTAATATGTTAGTTTCCTGCAACAGTGGCACTTAAGCTCGCAGGGTTAAAGTTAGACTAACCTAGCTGAGCTTGGCACAAAGTGAAATTTAACGTTATCACTGTTGAGCCCAGTATACTACAACATAAAGAGTACACTTTCTGCCTTCGTCTGCCTTAAATAAACAACATACACTGCAAAAGCTCTTCTCTGATCATGACTCACTTACACGAGAGATACTATCATCATGCCAGTGTTTGTGTGGTTTCATGTTGGCATTAGTTACATACTACTATAATGTACAGAAGGTTTTTTTCAATGCTAACATTGCTTATCAGGATGATATCATCATTGCATATCGTGTTAGTTTAATTTTCCTTGCAAATGTAAGTGTACAGAGACGTTAAATTTTTGAAAGGGGCAAATAAACTAAATTGCTATGATCATTATTATAATAGAATATAGAAATAAAAGAAAAAATGACATAGTAAGGAATGAGAAATAAGAAAAAAAGTATACAGAATATAACAGAATTCAATAATCCATAATGCTATAATCCATACTTATCTATGCTGATTAAACCTGTATAGAACACAATCTGCAAATGTAATGAACCCATTGAAAATTTTCTGCACTCTTAAGTATATTGGATGTGAAGGACAATAAACAATGCAGACTGATCTAGAGGAAAACAATGGCACTAACAGCATCACTGGGAGGAAGAGGACGGTACAGCTGGAACACAACCAGCAGACTTACACTCAGCCTTGGCACAGATGAGGCTGGCTGTTGGGTAGCTAAAGGAGCGAAGAATGGCACCGACTGCCAAGCTCAGGTCCTCGTTGCTGGGATACAGCGTCACAGAGGCAAAGCGGAGATATGGCAACCGGGGGGTCTCTTCAGGACCGATCTTTATATGAGGGATCTGGGGAAGGAGCAGAATACAGAGCAGAAGAGGAGAAGCAGAAGACTGGTGTAGTAGTTATAAGATATATTATAAAGTTAGAAAGAGAAAAATTTAGAGAAACTAAAGCAAAGGAGTAAGAAGGAAAACAAGAGAGAAAGAAAAAAAGAAGATTGATATTTACAGTACTGTTGTGACTCAGGTGTTGACTCATGGCATGATGACAGAGTAAACTGAAGCTAATAAACACATATATAGGTGTACTGGTAGGTGGTCAGGTAGGTGAGGGGAACTAACACTGAGAGACTATAGCCCACATACAATGCACCTAAAATAGACTCTACATTCTCTTTTCTGATAAAGATATTACCCATAGTATCAGGCAATTCAGATCCACCAGGACAGCTAACATCATCATATCACACAGTGTGAGTGTTGGGCATGTGTTCTTGTCTCTGTCTCTCCTTGCTGTCTCCTATCTCCTATACTTAAACACATTATAAAACACATATATTTCAGGTTGTATTAATAAGTGTAAGTGTGAGATTTAATGTACAAACCAATTCCAAAAAAGTTGGCACTAGGGCTGGACAATATAATAATATATAACATTATCATGATTAATTATATCGCAATTCAATATCATGTGCTTTTCAGAGCATGTTAGGACTTCTCTGGGCTGAAGCTTATCTGAAATGGACTGATGCTCTGTGGAAATGTGTAGTCTAGTCTGATTCGTCAGCCTTTCAGATTATGCATATGAAAATAAAGGTCAAACAGGTGCCAGAACTGCACTGTAAATGCAGCACCCCTTAAGGTGGAACAGAAAACTTGCTGGGAACATGCTGGGTAAAACATGCTGGGAACTAGGAAGCTGACTACAGAGCCCAAATCTGTTCAAGATACTGGATAACTATAAATCCAAGATGTTGCTTTGCTCTCCACTTTTAACTTCAGACCATTCCTCAAACCTTGGACAATAGCGAGACTTCTGGCACCATTTAACAGTAAACAGAGAAGCACTTCCGCCTTTATTAGCATCTAAAATGGCTTCTGGAAATGTTTCAGCCTGACCAAAGTTATGTATGGCATCTTTAATGGAGGTTCAGCTGAATTTACTAATCACTGCTTTCTGATTTATTAGCATTCCACATACTGTCCCAACTGTTTTGGGATTGAATCTATACAATATAAGCAGTGATATAAGCTGTGGACTGATTTCAACAACCAACCTTACCTCCTTTTCCCCACATATATGACTAACGGTGGATCCAGAGGCTGGACTGGACGCAGGGCCTATGACAGAAACTACACCCTTCGGCAAGATCTGACACACTGAAAAAGAAAGACAGGGTCTAGGTTAAACAGGTGCACGAAAGAGGCAAAAAGAACCAAAGAAACAGAGTGATAGTGGGCAGAGAGAAAAAAAGAGAGCATACATCTTGGAGGCAGTCCAGTTCTGTCTGCGTTTTGTCCCTAGATGATGTATCAAATTAGGAGTCAATGTGAAGCTCTTTTTGATTAATTATATCAATAAGCATAGTGAAGATTTATGCTTGGCCTGGTGGATATTACTGCTCTCCTTCTGGAAACGGAAAAGCAGTATGTGTGTGTGGTGTGTGTGTGTGTTACTTTCTCCTTTCAGACACAAAAGTGCACATAGCTCTTAACTGCATGTGTGCATGTGCCTGTGTATCCCATGAGAAGACATTAGCATGCACTACAATAACGAAGCACATGCCACGACTCCCACATACCTCCTCCCTCCTGCAATTCTAGCTAAGTAAACATGAGTGTAGGTCAATTAACTCAGTAGAAAGATTATAGTTAGCCAAGATACTTTCACACACTACCCACTGCTTGTGTATTGCTTTATGAAATAGTTAAGATATAAACAAAGTCATTCAGATGGATGTGAATGCCATTCAGTTAAATGTGAAATGTGTCATTCTAGAGAAACTTGCCTTATCAGAACTATAGGGATTGGAAACAGACATTGGTTGACAATATTTTTGATTTTTTTAATGCAATCAATTCAGAGAAGCACTGTTTAAATCATAATTTATTATTTCCCCACATGGGAACACTAATGCAGAATGTTAATCAAATGCAATGTAATTAATTGGGCATCTCAATTAGTTAGTTATTATCTCATTATTATTTAATCATATGTTATTACCTTCATACAGTACAGTAATACAACTACAACAAAGACTTCTACAGACTAAATCCATAGCGTTTTGCAAGGTGGGCAAAGATGCTTGCACAGCACTGCATGTGCGCATATATGTGCACTAACTTGTATCAGTGGTTTCGTACTGCGAATCCCTCTGCAGCTCAAAGATGTCCACCTCCACGCGAGCGCGGGCTGGTCCCTCCATCATGCTGTTGATGTTCTCCCGAGCGAGTGCCAGGGCCAAGCGCTCCCCACGCCCACATGCTGACTGGTCATCTAGAATGGCCGCTGGACAAGGAACACAGTGGGATAAAACCCAATTACAGAACCAAGGCCAAATGTCTGCTTTTCAGAATAGTGCAAGCGTCATATCACCTCTTATCCTTGAGCGTGCAGAGAGAATGCTTTTACAGCTTGGTTAAGGGGCCTAACAAGGTACCTGGTTATACTCAGTACAGGCTGCTTAAACCTATTTTAGGTTTCAAATGTAATGTTTTTTTTTTTTCATTTTAAAAGTAATTTCAGAAACATTTATTTGATCATGATTAATAATTGCCCTATACAAGCAACCAACACGTCGCTGCTAAAAACATTTTCTAAGCACAAGTACTGTTTGTGAACAAATCAGCTGAAAAGTGATGTAAGTGCAAATATTTGGCAGGGTAATTGTAACAAACTGAGGGACTAGTTGTGAAAAATATAAAACATAATTATCTGAAAAAAACATAATTATCTGAATACAATGCTGTTTTATACCAGACAAGCTTTTCAACCTAAATACATGCATCAGAATAAACACACTGGGGCCAGAAATTAGCTTAAATTTGAATAGCCACTTACAACTAATCTTTCTTTTTTTTATTTTTTTTTAAATTCTAATACTTTCTGTTGTTTATTTCCAAGGTTTAATTGAATAAAGTCCCAGATTTTCAACATGGTCTCAGACTTTTGGATGCCACTGTTTGATTAGTGAAAAAAGATTGATGGGAGACTGGCTAGCTCTCTCTTTGAGTTATTTACATGCTTCAAAATGCTGCTATAGTACAGGCACCAACAGTTAAACTAAATTACTTATATTGAAAAAGTCATTGAGGTATACACTCCTTGGTGAATATCAAGAAATATCTGCTAGATCGCTGTCTGTCTTGTTTTTGTTCATATGTACAACCACATTAGGTCAAGTGGTTTTAATTTTCACTTGGAACTTGGAAATGCCATTCATTGTAATGTGTACCCCACAAAGAATGGCAGCTGCGAGAGGTAAAGGCTGATTTGTTGCAGAATTGCAAAACTGCCCTTGGTCTTGGCCACACTCAGGCACATTGGTTGAAAGACCTTGCGACAGTTATAGGTAAGATATTTTATATATATATTATGTAGAAATATTTTAGATGTGCTAATCGTTTAGTTGAACAACAAAATTTCATTTTAAACTTAAACTTAAATACATTTTACGACCAAACGAAGGGCTTAATCTGTCTGCAGGAAGTGCAGCATTTTTCTGGATATTGCTGCTTGTTGCGAACATCATTCACTACAAGCAGTGCTGCCCCATGCCAGCTACAAGGGCAGCACTGCCGGCTATGAAGATCTGGACAAATAGACTGTTAGCACCGAGTCATAAATAATCAGAGGCAAAGGGCAAAACTCTCCCCATATTCAACATTTTTGTCCCTTATTACATCAATGACACATAAACCAATGTATTATAGATGTGATAAATCAAAATGAATCAATTTATACATGCAATAAATCAAAGTGAATGACATCAGACACATTGCTTCGCCCTCTGATCTTGACCTGATAGCATTAACATGCTCATCCACAGCACATTCTATACAGCACTGAGATACCTCACATGAGCTGACAGTTTTACTGTCTTGTGATTATCTGATAAATGGGCTAATTTAGCTAACTAATGGCAAGCTGGTTAAATAAACTCTAGCTGGCTACAGTATGTGTTTCATTTGTGTATTTTTTTTACAATAAACTAGAAAGGAAATTGCATCTATTGTTTAATATACATTTCATATGCTAACATGAAGTATGTTGGATTACTACCATATCTACCTGGAGCCATTTGATGGATTCAGTCTGCCCGCCGTCTTTGTTTGAATTAATAACAGTGGGCATTGATATATGGGGAAACTGGTCTAAGATTACCACTTATGCTGTGAGCCGAGCAAAAGTCTACCTTAATCTCTGCATGAAGGAGAGGCTTACCTGAGAAATCCAGCACCAGTGTGCTTCTTTTTTATTGCCTTGGGAAGGGATCAATGCCAGGCCTTTAGCTGTATTTCTACTTCATTTGTAATCATCTCCATGCCATGCTGATGGTCTACTGACTGTGTTTTTCAGTGAAATGTAATACTCTTCCAGTTTTATTACTGTGCCTTTTCTACTTCTTTCTTGTGTATGTCTTTCTCATTTCTTGCTTATTCAGTGCCAGACTACTCCAAGTGTCCCTTGGTGAATACAGCTTATTCAATTAAAATAAACTGAATTCAAACTCAGCACTTACTCGCTTAGCTTTGACTGTGAGCAGTTTTTCAGAGTGCTGGAAAAAAACCCAGGCCTTATACTTTATAACATAGTTTCCCTTATCAGTCAATTCTCCCTGTTCTCTTACCTAGGAGGCACATCAGGTCACAGACACTTACTTTGAAATAGCTGAAAGCTAGTTGAAAGCTAACTTGAAATAACTGAAAGGCCAGGAAAAGTAATTTGGCTCAACCATAAATCGAGACTTCTTCAGTAAGACCTCAAGACTGAGCAACAGGGCAAATTTGACATCTGTCTTATTTATCGCTAGATTACTGCACTGGGAACTCTTAGTTCTGCACAGGGCACTCATTCACAGTGTTTTTCTTCCAGAACTAATTTATTTTACTTTTGAAAAATACAGTATTTTCAGAAAAATAGCTTAAATGGGCAGCACCCATGGGAAGATCCTATTTCTCCACAAATGTCGACAGGTCTGCTGGAAGATCTGTTAAAGCTTTGCTATATGCGCTGAAGGACCACAAGTTTCTTTGGTAATCCTTTCAAATATTCCAAATAATATAAGACTTCCAAATAATGAATGGGATGAACGCACAGCTTATACGCCATGTACATGGAAAGGTCAAATGTTTTGGTATCCAATTTTCCATGGAATTTTTTCCACCTTTTAAAACCTATTCATATTTTCTTACTCAAGTTGGTCTCAGCTGAAGTTCATGAGACAAACTACATTAAAAAGCTATGAATGTTCCTCACCTATCAAATAAATGCAACTACAGTGTTAAGAAGTCATGTTATTAAAGATGACTAGATTCAATGGTTGAATATAAATGTTTTGCATTATCCTTAGCGTGACCAGTGACAGCTGTCACAGTAATGAGATTAGTTACCAATAGAATAACACTACTTCAACTCTCATCCAGACCTACCTGGATCCTTATGTTATAGGCATCTAGGCACAAATATCGGGTAGGCCCATACCTGACTGCGTTTACCAGTGGTCAGGGAATTCTTTTGCTAATTCACAGCTGATTACATGAGGCCTATTCAGCACCTTGTTGACTGTATATACATGCAGTTTGTAGTCAAGACAAAACAAAAGCAAGATCATGCAGATGAAAGGTAGAACAGGTGATTCAATTTAGCATTTTTTGTTATATTTTTAATACTATTTACTTCCTGACAGTAGTTAATAAATCATACGCTCTGACAATTAAAAAAGAAATAAATTCATATTTCGGGGAGGCCACAGGACTGTAAGAACCCAGTCAAATTATTTCACTTGTACCAAATTATTGAATGGCCTACCTATCTGTCTACATGTGCAGCCTGCACATGTCCTTATTTGTGCCTGTGTGGAGTCCGTCATAAGGCTCACACACTTACATACACAGCTGAAATATAGTGAGCTAGATTGACTAAAATGCCAGAGAAGGTCACACAGACACCTACAACAGCTGGCACTGCTAAAGGTAAAGAAAGAAGTAGAAAAATCTTTAAACAAAAAAAAGAAATGTGTTACTTTCCGGAATAATGTTTATGTCTGTTGTAGTTTTGAGCATCATTTGATGGTATTTATCTTACTTTAGACTATATTGGCATTGGAAGCACTCTCTGATGTGACAGGCTATGTGTTCTGGGGAGTGGCTTTGGAAGGAGGGTCTAAAAGGGTCTTTACAAAATCACCTACTCGAGCTTCAATGAAAACACAGGTTAAAATAAACCTGACTAATGCAACACTTCCCTACCCAACCTCCTCTTTACAAGCAGACCACATAATTTAAAACTGACAGCCAAAAAAGCACTTAAACACCCAAACCATCAAGCTAATGCCTACTGCCACAGCAGCCATGCAAATGGTTTTATTTGTTTATTTGTTTGTTTGTTTGTTTGCTTGCTTGCTTGCTTGCTTGCTTGCTTCCTTGTTTTATATTTGGCTTTGGGAATGGTCATCCTCTACTCTAATGTTGGGTTGTCAGGCCTCACTTTTGCAAGTTCCCCAGACATATCCTCTGAATATCTGAAATCTCAATTTCAGAATGCATTCACACAAGCAGTAACTCAATGTCCTCAATGACCGAGGCAATAAAGGACAGTCAAATGGTTGCTAAGCTGTGACTAGGGGAGAAAATGAAGTAGTCGTTAGAGGAAAAACTTGGAGCATCAGGTTTAAGATTGGCCATAACACAATGGCAAATGAGTTCATTTTTCTGGAGTGCTGCTGTGAGTCAAAACAGCTGCTTAAATGTTCTCAAAATTGCTCAAGGAGGCCCCTTATGGCTCGGGCCCTTGGGCATGCATCTATATAACATTGGAAGACCCAGGCCTTATGACATCGTGTTGTAAGGCCTCCAGAACACGTACACAGGAAATGTCAAGTCTATGTGTCTACAAACAAAAAGTGTAAGCAGATGCACGTTTTATGAGTGTCTAACTAAATGCAATATGAGCTGTGCGCAGTAGATGTCACAGATGAACGGTCATTTAATTAAATAACTAAAGCCCTGTTTGAGCTGATTTTGATTAGTTTTACCCGAGGAGGTCTTCTAATTTAAGGGGTCACAGATGATATCCAGGATTGATGAGATCTGGTATACATGTGTGATATCCGTACATAAGTAAATAAGTAATATCATAACTTCAGCAATAGCAGTCTTGTTCAAATCATCATCCTGGTAATGGACATCAGCACCTCTGATCCGGTCTTGGTGAGCAAGAGACCAGGCTTACCACTAAATGGAGCTTCTGGCACAGTTTAAAAAATGGCTGCTGTAATCTAAACATTTTTGATGATGATGTAATTAGAAAGAGAATTAAATGAAAGACCTGAAGGTACTTCTGAGAAGGTAGAGTGACTTTTGTCCTGATGGGTAATATTTGTTAGGTGAAGTAGAATAATTTCACTAGCCTGAAGCTATTCTATCTGGTATTAACTGGAATTTAGATTTTGTTGTTTGTTTGGGATCCATTTAAGTGTACTCTAGTAAGTGAAGATCTGAGTTTGATTCAGGCTAGCTGGGGTAATTTGGAGACATTACATGGATACTTTATTCTGTAGGAATAGGCAGACAAATCCCTTACATTACCGGACCTCCTCTGATGAAACTAACGCTGCTGGAATAATCATTTACCAAGCTAACTAAAAGCTGAATATAGCATTGTTCAAAACTTTTTTATTGTTAAATTTAGAGGAACGTCCATATAGATCCTTTCTTTTCTCCGTCTCATGTATTAGATTCTCCACATCCATTTCTGTTGGTGGTGCATCATAATGTGATGCAGCGTGTCGAAAACAGAAACAGGTCATCTGTCAAAATTGGCCATCACACCGTGTGGCATTGCACTCAGCCGCATGCAGCTGATATAGACAGCCTCATTGATTATAATATGAGCGCTGTGGGTTTGCCCTTGTTGCTTGCTCTGCTTGCTGTTGGTATGAGGTGTCAGACCCAGATGTATGTGTGAGAAGGCGAAGCGCAGAATACACCCTCAATCAATGCAATGGTTTCACAAACTCTATTCTGTAAGCCAGTGTAGAATTGCCTACATTTAGGATCCTTTCATTTATTAACACCACTCTCTCTAAAGCCTTTGTCATAAAACTTGCTTTCTTCTGTGTTCCTAGTTAGTAGACAGCTCCAGAATTGTGTAGTTGGAAGCATAATGCAAATAATAGCCATTTCTATGAGTCATGCCATTCCAGTGTTCGTTTCAGATTCACGGTGAGAATAAACTGAAGCAACATCAAAGCACATTTTGTACTGTGCTTTCTCAAGTACAGTGCTGTGCAAAAGCCACAGACATCATTTATTAAGTACATTTTCTGGTAAAACAGGCATATAGTACAAGTTATGTTGTCACTCTTTGTGACCTGTGAGCTAAAGTAACCAAAGACAAATTCCTTGTATGTGTGAATATACTTGGCCAATAAGGCTTGATTCTGATTCTGAAGTTTATTTTTTATATTTCAGATGATATTTCTGAGGTGATTAGATAAAAGATAGCCCACTTGAATAACGACTGAAAAGAACAGGTGAACAAAACAGGAGTTTCCAAAACTGTGCAAGACTTGGAAGACCACTGAAGACCACCAAAACTACCCCAGTAAAAAACAACACTTTACATCTTTGGAGAGCAGCCTGCTCCACCTTTGTCCACCACAGAGCCCAGACTATAACATTGAATGTTTTGGACCATGAAAAGCAGAAAGCACAACCCACTTCTAACACTAAACTGTGGAGGTGAAGGAAGATGTCCCTGCAAATCTCTTAAAATCTCTCAAAAAGAAAGAAAGGAAGAAAATGACAAATGTGGACACATTAAATACTCACTTATTCACTGATCATCTAAACCACTTATCCTCCTGGGTCATGGGGAGCACTATCCTATCGCTCCCATGAACCCTATCCCAGCGCTCACTGGGCAGAAGGCAGGTGGAACCACTAGTGGGTTTGCCAGTCCATCACAGGGCTGACACACTGACATACACAGTCACACACACTCACAGCTAGGGGCAATTTAGCATGTCCAACTGGCCTTGCTGTGGTAGGAAACCAGAGCGCCTGGAGGAAACCCACACAGCCACAGGGAGAACATGCAGGGAGAACTCCACACAGAAAGGACCCTGGTCGCCCGGTCGGGGATTCAAACCCAGGCTCTTCCTGCTGTGAGGTGACAGCTCTACCCACTGCGCCTCATTAAATGCTGAAAGATTTAATATTCTATTTAGTTGCTAAGCCTCCAGTAGAACTGTCTGTGGCAAGTTTCTTTGACGGGAAATGATTTAAATGCTGAGTGGTCTCTGGTTTTCGCATACTACTGTATGTATAAAAAATCAAATCTATACCCATTTGCTCTTATGCAGTATGTTTACAGGATATGTGAATAAAAGTTGACTTTGGATCTTTCTGACTGCCAAGTAAGAGACGACCCTTGGCACACTGATATGTGTGAAGGTGTCTGGATTCAGAAAAGGGGATTGACATTAGGCCTTCTTCTGGTCCTGCTCTGTAAGAGAAGATATTTTTCTCACCCATCCTGACGGCGGCGAGGGCAGGTGCCTGACTAAGTGAAGACGGGGCCATGGTCAGCAACAGGAGGAGGAAGAGGAGGTGAATCGACAGCAGCAGCGCTGGCAGAGCCGGCATCTTCCACTGCTCCTCATGGAGAATGGTCGTCTGGCTGCCTGCACCGCCACCTACAGGACAGGAGAAGAGTAAATGTGTAATTGAGTGCCGTGTAAAAGGAATATGCCAACGTTTGTTTAACTTAATCTCTATCTGCTGTAGTGCAGCATCTGGTCAATTACTACAGACAGTAGTTTTGACACTTCACTATTTGGCTTCAACCAGAATTCCTCCTCCCCAGCTTGCTTGGGTGATAGCAGTCATGGCTATATTCTGGACAAGACACAGCCACAGTCATGACTGGTTCAGTGTATGGATGTCTGATGCTTTCTTAAGTCTAGAAACTAGCCAGCAGCTGCTTTGAAATAAATGATTTATTAAATGAGTGATTAATGTTAGATTATTTGACAGATGCTGGTAGCACATGCAAGCAGATTAGGCACAATGACACACACACACATAAACACACACACACGAACATCACGCATGCACATTAAGCACTTTATTTGGAACACAGGCCTCCCTTTACTCTAAAAACATTCTCAATTCTTTTGTGTCATGGATTCCACAAGATGTTGGAAACATGTTGAGATTCTGGTCCATGTTGACATGACTGCATTACGTAATTCCAGTAGATTTTTCAGTTCCACTTTCATGCTTTCATCTCCTATTCTACCACATCCCAAAGGTGTTCTATTGGATCCAGATTCGGTGACTGGCAATGTCACTGAATGCATTGAAACCATTATGTTTATGCAACTAGTTTTGCACTTTGCACTATCATGCTGGAAGTAGCCTATAAAAGTTGGTACATTTGTGGCCATTAGGGGACACACATAGTCAGCAACAATATTCAAACAAGCTGAGGCATTCACGCAATGATTGTTTGGTATTAACATCCCAAAGGGTACCAAGATAAACATTCCCCACACCATTACACCACCTCCACCAGCCTGGACAGTTGATAGATGGCAGTTTGCATTCATTCTGCTGTGTGAGCCCAGCAGTAAACAAGTAGACTAGCCAGCTAGTACTAGGTGCCAAGTGATGGCCTGAGCCTGAGCACCATTTTAACACACCAACTACCACTGACTTCCACATTGTATTATCATTTCAGGTGAGCTAACAAGTTTGTGGTATTTCCTGTGTATCTAGATTTACATTCTTTGCCAGTCTTGTCTGTCAGTCCTCTGTGTATGTTTTTATACTGTGTTAATCCCAACAGCTCTTCTTAACAGCCACCTGTGACTGGCTATTCATCCATTCCACAATGGCTAGTTGCACTCAAAATGCACTTGACTGTGTTTTTTACCATCAAGCAGGCTTTAGACTGACAGTCTAAAATGCAACCATGTAAACAGCATGGTTTGATGCCCATGGCTTGTGTGTTGGCCTAAGCTTAGCTAGATTACAGCCTGACATAAGACATAGTGCTCAAGGTGGCTTTGGACATGTAAGGAAACAGTAGTTCTACTTAGAGCTCCTCTGAGCTGTTGAGGCATTGACAAGGGAACTGAACTCCAGTGTAAATGCTCTAAAGCAATAAGGTGATGTTAGCTAAAGCACATTAAAATCACAGTAGGCAGCTTTAGGATCTTAACAGTAATACCAGTGTAATTACCTTATTCAAAGCCTATTTAAAAAGGAACACTTAAAAAATGAAGTTTGTGTTATTGTAATGTATTTTATGATACTTTTTAGGTCCATAGGAATAATTACTAAAATAATTGCACTGTAATTACATATAATGCTTACATTGGTAAAACTGTGGCAAATCTTAAAAAAAAGAAAATACTATAAAACATATAAATAATATGACCCTAATGTATCTCGTCACCATAAAAAGGTTTTTAAAAAATGAAGGCTTAGGTCAAACCCGTATCTTAAAACCTATCAGAGAACAATGTCTCAGGCATCAGGCAGTGAATTCACAACCATTTCATGTAATAATTCTGTGAAGGAGCTTTCAGAGGCATTAAACTCTGCAGGCGTTCCTATCACCACGACTGCTCTCTATATAATGCGTTTCACATCAAAACACTCTGAATGACTTTGTTTACATTTTAACCCTTCATTTACACATTGATCCCTTTTTAAAGCAATGTCAGATTCCGAGACATTTCCTTTTGGGGTTGTCTATAGGTCTCACAGTTTCATGCACCACCAATATAACTGCTTTAACACTCTCTATATGAAACCACATTTAATTCTAAATGGAGCCTAAATGGGGTGAGAGAGAGTTAAACAAAGAAAGGAAGGAGAAATAGGGAATGGGAAAGACAGCATGGAAGAGAAAGATGAAAAGTGTACTATATATATACCAAGACAGATAGCGAGCATGAAGAATGGAAAAGAATAAGAGCACACACATACAGATACAGACACCCACTCCTGCAAATGAGGACATCGTACAGTGGTATGCTGAGTGGACAGAAAACACAAGCTAAACTGTTTCTGCCACTTAACTGCCCGCTTCCCACACATCTCAACCCTTTAACAGAAAATGTCGCTGATGTGCCAAACTAAGCGGCCCATTAAAATAACATTGCATGGACTAACAGGCCGGTAATGCAATGTATACTTAGAGCCTAAAGTCAGGGATTTAAAGCAGGATTCAAAAGAAAAAATCATAAACATATCAAAATATATCTAAAAATTATTCAAGATTTTAATTGTTAGATAGAAATCAAAACAGCAGGTCTGTAAATGTTAAATAAATTCAGAGCATCGTCTGTTTGGTCAGGATGAGCTTACTAGGCTACTATATTTCTATATTTATATTTATATTTATATCTATATTTATATTTAAACATAATAACTAATAACTAAGTAATAAACAAATTAAACACTTGTGACTTAAGATTTGAACGGATCACTTGTTTGTAAGCTTTCTAACTGCTCTCCCACCAGCTAGAGGACGTGATCAAGTCATGCATGATGCTGTGCGGCTCTTACTGGCTTACAAATAGACTTACTGCCTGCTTTGCATGTATATATTCTGTAGTAAATCAGGCCAGATAATTACAGAATGTAAGTTCTTCAAAAGCTGGAAATGCCACCAGACCTCTCAGACGTCTTCTGAGAGCTGGATATATCCAGAATATCTTACCAACCCCTCCACCTCAGGATCTCATAATTGCAACTAGCACACAGTTATTCTTCATTTATGTTCAGCTAGTCAGTTATGCGTCAGATGAAAATATGGAATTAGGGAAGTGTCTCTTACTCACTGAGGCTGATGCTATACACATCTTGATGCACAGGCAACAATCTGATACATAAGAGATATATAAAGCCACTACTAATATAATATCATATGACTGACCCAGATGTAGAGCAATTTGATTCAGCAGAATGTGAATCAACGCGATACAATGCAAAAGAAGATGATTCTATGCAATTTAGTATGGTACAGATTTTGATTTTATTTCTTCTTAAGCAGATAGTAAACCATAATTTAACTGAAAAAGTGTGATTTTACTTCACATATTTGTTTCTCTAGTACTACAACTCAGCAAGCATCTCATTTATTCTTTCTTTCTTCTTCTAGAACACACCTGACCCTTTCACAAACAGGCCTTTTCACAAGTTCTTTGTAGTGGAAAGATATCTGACAAAAGAAAAAAATAAAACATACAAAACTCCGTCTATAACTCTAAGGCTGATATCTTCACAGATAGATAAGGTAATGGTGTTGGTTATTGCCTTAAAACAAGCAGAGCTTTTAGCCAGTGAAAGCTTAGCCTAAGAAAGTTGCAGTATTTTGCTCCCCAGTCTTCTTGATAGGGTTTCTGCTTGAGCTAGCCAGAGCTGAATCTGAGGGGGAGGGAGAAGTATATGCCTCAGCACTCAACCCATGTCATGTGCTACCTATGCACCTACTAGCAGCTTATTGCCAAGAGACTTGACTGAGAAGCTTGACACTAACACCAGTGGAGTTATATACTGTTCAAATGAATCAGATTTTACCAATGCAAAGATGTTAAAATGATATCCTGGGTTCATCCCAAATTGTATCCAGTGGAAAATATTTTAATCCAGCCAGTTGCATCATAAACTTTTTATGCGGCTGTACCAAATGCAAATTGGTGAACCTTACCATTGCTAGAGTACATACAGTATTTTGGCCATAGTAAACTATTTCAATGGATTGAAAATCACATGGCAGCCCTGGCTAACTATTACAAGCTAAGCTGTGTGCCAGGATATATTTATTCTTTTGACCAAATTCTGCAGTCAGGTAGCTGTGGGGAACTTCAGTGGGACAGAGGGATGCCCGAGTTAAAGGTTGAAAGGAGAACTACACTTCCAAAAGACATTGAAAACTGCCATCTTCCACTTTTAAAATTATTTATTATTGCTGTTGTTCAATAGCACTAAATAGCATGTGTAGTTTCACTAGTATTGTGTAGACTATTGTGTGGATCATAGATTATCCATGTACGACAGATTTGATCATTTAAGTTTGAATTTGAATGTCAATTTGTTATCCAGTATCATGGACATGATGTTATCATTGAACAGACTTTATTACCATCACGATTATATATTTTGTTCAGCGTTGACATTATATTTGCTGAAGAATGCATACTGATGTTTTGATTTGTTTAGGACTTGGCATTAACTTGAGCGTCTACTGACCTGGGACTCAACTTGGGTCTTGAGTGTCAACACTTGAGACTTACCTGTTACGTGTTACAACTTGATGATTGTTCACGCCTGTGCTGTACAGTTCACTAGTAGCCAAGTAGGCCAGTGATTGTCAGATCCCACCATCCCCCCGCACATTTTTTACAATTAGACCACTGTGTATACTGTAATACACTGTACAACTGAAAATATAGGTACTAATAATAAACTGAAGAAGCTTTCTGAGCTGTCTGAGTATGATCAGTAATGATTATTTGGCAATGTGCATGACGATAAAACATATTTAAACATTTCCAACTGCTCTCTCTTACAACATAGCCAGGTGGATGCATTCATTTATATACTGTGCATTTAACCAGTTTTCATTAGTGATGTTGAAGTTAAACATGATAAATTATTAACATCACTCATTTACCAGTGCTGTTAACCAATTTTCTAAGTATTTTTTTCAAAGACCCATCAAGCCAGCCTGACGCCCAGCTGCTCATGCCCTATTGCTATTACTCTGTAGCACCTGTAGTTCAAATAGAGCTTTTACACTAATTGCAGCACATCCAGCTGTTTTAACAGTTAATTACACTTACTGGTGGGGACGAGTCTTAGGTAAGCAAAAACTGAAACCAGCAATACCATTAGTGTCAGAATAAAGTGGAGAAACCCTTTGTGAGACTACACTGGCCAGTGCTCATGGGAGGCCTCTGGATATGTCAACAAGCAGCAAATTAACAAAGGCGAGTTACAGTCCCCCTCAAAACAAGAGATAATGTCTGAAAGTGAGAGGGCTGCAGTCACAGAGGAGTTGGACCCGTTGACTGTAACATATTACTCGTCATCAACACAATCATTACATTACTTGATTATTAGTCTTCGGTAGTGTGCCGTAGTCCACCCATCAGATCACCCATTTTCAGATTAAACATCCATCAAGTACAAGATATTCTGTTTCAGGAGATATTTCTGAGAAGATTAGATGAAGGCCCTGCTGAAGAAATCAACTTAGACCAGCATGGAATTCATGATGGTCCATGCTGGTTTATGCTGGTTAGTGCTGGGTGACCAACACGTTTTTCAGGACGGGATGAAAAAGAAAAGAAAAAGGAGAAAATAAGAAAGTATACAGAGAAAATAAGACAACTGTGGAAGACCTGATAGATCTCCAAAACTGTCACCAGCAGATAAACAGTACTCAAAGCTCTCAATCTTTATGAGAAAGGAGAAAATCAAGTCCCACTCATACATCAGATCTGAATCAATACGCAGGTGTTTCTGTCCATCCTTCCCCAATGAGAAGACAACTCAACACTGTGTCTGAAAAGATGTGCAATGGTCAAGAAGCAATAGGCTTCTGGTGTTCTCAGAACAATGACCACTCCAAAAGGCAGGCCTCAGCATCACAGATCATGTTCTGGGGCATTTGGATTGTGAGAAGAAAGACAGTTCAACCAACGCCTAAACTTGGGATTGTTGAAAAATATTCATCCAGACATCCTTTGGATGTCCACTGAAAAGAACTGAAGCTGTTCTAACAGTGAACACACTAAATAAAGAAAGCAAATTTCTGTCAGAGAGGTTTTTGACAATTTTCTTGATGCTGATAAATTAATAGCTAGTAGTTAAAGACTGTTTTGACTGGAAAGCAAATATGGGTGGGCTCTGAATTTTTCACAGTGCTTAGTAATAGGGAGGCACTAGCTTATCAGGGGAAAGGCGGTTACGTTGTGCAAAAACAGACACGCTGTGACAAGTCAATATATTCGCTAGGCATGGAATGCAGGCTGTCCTACTGAAATCTCACAGCCTGCCAGCCTTAAAGTAAAGCATAAAATATACTGACAAAAAACGTATTATGCGTGTTGAGAACTTTTGTGCAGATCTGATTGCTGACTGAAAGTACCGTGCAGTGTGACAAATTCTATTAGTTCCTCCAAAAAAAAGAAACCCTAAGAATTTATCCCATACTGTCAACTCAGTATCAGAATTCTCACACTGCATTTCTTACAACCATCCTTTTCATCCAGTCCTCCTTGTGAACTGTCAGTCACAGCCAGCTGGCCCAGATTCTTTTCCACAGGCTAAGTAAAAACAGGGGGGAGTGTGTGGCAGAGGGGTGTCATGTTAAAAGAGCGTTCTTTGCACGCCTATCACCTGTCACCCCGACGGTAATAAGCTGTAATGCCTCTCAGTGTGTTTGGGACATTAGTGAGACTCATCCTGCAAAGCTGAGGGGGAAGAAAAAAACATCCAGCAAATGATTTGTTTGCTCACAGGCAGCAGTGCTGGTGCAACTTTTCTACTTTGCTGCCTCAAACACCATAATGGCAGGATAATCCTCTCATTTAGTAGACAACATATTTCTCTCTCTCTCTCTCTCTCTCTCTCTCAAAAGAGGATGACAGGATGCGTGCATGTGTTTTTTGTAGTCTATTAAACTAGAAAAAAATAAACATAAAAACACTGGCAAGGTATGAGGTGGTACAGCAGGGTGAGAGATTTGGAATGTGATATGAGAGAGAGAAAGAGAGAGCGAGTGAGAGAGAGAGAGAGAGAGGATAATGGTTGTGTTCAGTACGGGTCCTATGACATTTCCCTCTTTTCCCTCTGTGTGTGTACAAAGAGTGTTTGTGTACAAGGACAGAAAAAAAAGCAGAGCACAAAATAATACAGCCTGAGATCAAAAGAGGGCACAAGAAGTGAGGAGGATGAGGCTCTCTGAGGGAAGTGATGAAAGCAGCAGCGCTCGCCAACAAAAAGGGAAGAGCAAGCCGTAAATGAGTCAGTGACCTCCACAGATGGGAAGAGTGCATACATGAAAAGCTTAAAGGTAGACTCGGATATTAAAAGAAAACAGACGCATCGCTAGCTAGCAGCCTCCAAGGTCGTCAGAGTCGCATGAGTTCAACCTTTCTCCTCTCCTCTTCCTTTCCATGGGAAAAAAACAGAACGTCTCTTTCAGTACTTGCTCGCCTCAGGCGCAAACGCCCCAAAGTACCTCCAGCCATGAGCGAGGCAGTCATTTAACCCACAGCGAAATGACAGATCAGCGCAGTGACTTCACTGGCTCCTCTATGATCTCCTCCCTGAGAGCAGACGAACACCGCGACCTCCACTGTTTGCCCAAGGCCTGATGTGCCATTCGCGTTTTCTCCAGTGAACAGCCATCCAGACGCTTTGTTATAAGGGGGGGGGGTTATTTGAGAGCAGTTAAAATTACCCCCAAAGGGCCTGCAGTTACCAAGCCCTCCTCTGAGCAACAGAGGTTAACATCCTTATCACAAACTATCCGCTTCTTTTTGTACCTCTTACAGTAGTTCTGCAGACATAGACGATGCCTGATCTAGTTCAATGCTAGGCTAATTCTGTACATAAAGCCAGTCCCTAATACCAATATCAGGCCCGGAGCCCAGCACAGTTTTGTTGTTTCCCTACTCAAAACACCCACTAAACCTGGGAATTAGCTTAGCAAAGTTAAAAAGGCTAGCATTGTAGAGGAGGGTTGGTGAGCAATGATGAGAAATGGGGCTCTTAGTTCTGCAGCAAAACACCACAGAAGGTCTTCCATTTCTCAGTGAAGTAGAGCCACTGGGCACTCATGTAGATAGAGTGCAGTATGAAGCAGGCTGCCTGACGTAGCTAACACACACTTGATGTGCTGCATCACGTCATGTACCTTCACGTGGTAGAGGAGCACTACAGAATGCCTCCAGGAAGAGCCAGTAAATGCCTTGTTAATTTTTACACATATAAACGAAATGAAACAAAGCATTCAGCATCAGCATCGTGTTTGGTGTGGTATCAGCCTTTATCTGTTTAACTAAAAGACTGGTTGTCTTTTTCTTTGTAAACTTCAACCCACATGTGATCTACTGTGACTTTCTGTGGTCACCTTTCAATACCTTTTAATACAGCTTTCAATTAATTTAGTAATGGCAAAATATACAGTAGCCAGTTATGACAATCTGAGTAACTGAACAGTGCTCGGAGTTGCTCTATGCCAGGGCACGTTGATATACTGTGTGACATGATGCTAAGTATGGCTCCAGTGCCTCATCAAGCTTATTTTATCAATTTTATCTTCCATTTCAACACCACTGTTTTCTTATCCTCTGTATTAATAGCCAGTGTTAATGCACTGTCAGCCTCTGTTTCAATACTAGTAATAAGGCAGGGTTCCAATACTTACTATAAACTGAGTTCCCAGTCCTAGCTTCCATTTCAATACTAGTTTTAATTCAAGGTTTCCAGCCATATTTTGTGCTTCAATACCAGGTTTAATACCGGGTTCCAGGTGTTACCCTTAGTTTCAATACAGGGATTAATACAGGGTTCCAATTATTATCCTCCGTTTCAATTGTGAAGTATTACCCTCCATTTCAGTACTGGTTTTAAACTGCCCTGGCCAACATAAGGCACTTACATTGCATGAATGCCCACTTGCGGGACAAAAGGACCATAGAAAAATGAGGATTTGGGCTAATCGGCTAGCTATGCATTTAATGTAAATTGCACATTAAACATAACACACATAACCTTTAATAACTCCATTGTCTCGCTTTGAAGTTTAGAACGAGAACTGTGGTGCGCTGCTCTTCTGTTTTTCTGTTGCTAGCTACCTAGCTTGCTTTTGAAGCTGCATCATGCTCCCAAGCTATCAGAGTACAGTAAAGAAATTACACCAGCCATGTTGTATAACAGTAGGCTGCTACATCAAGCCCAGAGGGATAGCATAACAAACCATCTAGTTTTAAAAATATGAAGTTTTAAAAATATTTTACTGCTCTTGTTTATTTAAAGCTCTGTTTTTCTTTTCTATTTAAAAAGGTCTCGAAAGGGAAAAAGCATCAGTTTAAAGCATCAGATGTTCTGTCTACATTGAAGTTGACTCCATCCTTCAAAGGTTCAGCCCCTTAAATTTCACAGAAGAGGCCTTAAGATGGCATCAGGGAATTCCCCCAAGGGGGAAACAAAGAAGGAACGTTGCTGGCATGTTAAAAACTAACAGAATGGAGGCGCTGTCTGAGAAGAAAGCTGAAACAAAACAAGTCTCAAACTCCAGTCCTGGAGTGCCGCATCACTGCATAGTTCAGTGTTATTTCTGCTTGACAATTAGTCTGTGAGATCATTATCACTCATTGCTCACTGTAACCAGCAAAGGAAGTCTGTTGGCAGTGCAGATAAACATTCAAACAATGTTACATTTGTGCCTGTAAGCAGAAGAGGACATGAATTCATTTATCGCTAATGGTAATAATAACAACAATAATAACAATAATTTAAAACAGGAATAATACATAACAGGTCTTCATCAGCAAGCCTATGAAAAATCCAGACATCTGGATAATAGCATCAGAGAAAATGTCCCAGACTGAGCAGCACTTGCAGCAACAGTGCAGCATTCATCATTGTTGTGTTCATAGCCATTTTATGAAATCTGTTTGATATTAAATATTTATAGTACAAAGCAGCTTGCTAAAGCCATCTTCTGCTTTTGAGTAAATCTATTTACTAACCCTGCTGGAAAAAACAGCTTAGACCAGCATGAATTCTGTGCTGATCTGAGTTGCTTTCTGCTTGTTTCTGCTGGTTTATGATGGCCTGGGGCTGGTTTAGTCACTCAGCATGATATGGTTGACCAGCATACTGGCATTCAAAAAAATGGTCAGCTATGTCATGCAGGAAAAGCACCAGAAAGACTCTCCTATCAAGAATAGTGAGGAATGCAGATAGCATGCACACCTTGGCTCTCAGAACACTGCAGGGATTAGGGTATGTAATTTCAGGGTAAAATTTTAACTGATGACCAATTCTGTCCACCCTGGGCAATATATGCCACTCATACAAGACTTGCCTCCTATATAGGCTACCTATAAACCTGAAACCGAATTCACCGCAGTCAAACTAGATGGGCATGAGTGAGATTGGACTAAAAAAGTCCTTTAAGCTGGTTCAGTTAACATTAAGTTTATATATTAACATTCAGTTAATAATGAACAAAATAATATTCCAATAAGAGTATAATCCTGCACATTGCAAAGAAATCCATAACCAGTTGGGAACAGTGAGGGGATTTGCAGACAGGTCTAGCCAGGGAGCTAAAATAGCAGTTAGCAAACTGGCACCTAATTAAAAGCCATAGCACAGTCCTGCACACTGACCTGTAGCAAAAGCAGTTGGCATAACTGCATGGTTCCCGGCAGCAGGGTGACTTGTACACAGCTGTGGTAAGCCACCAAACATCACAGTTGGCTAACTTGTCAACCACAAACAGTGAAACCATAAAAGTAAAGATAATTATTCAGTTTTTTCATATTTTTTGAGAAAATAAACAGCCCTTTTTTACTTTGTGTGAAAATGTTATGATGAATCCACCAATAGAAATGCTCCAAATTTGCTCATAATAAAATGTTTGCATATTAACTTACATCAAATATTTACAATGTTTTTGCCTTTTCCTGTAAAGTTGCCATTTTTGAAGATACTTGTTCAGTCATTTTCAAATCTGCTTATCCTTGCTGCTTATCTGGGTCAGGGGGAGGGGTTGCTGGAGTCTATTCCAGTGCTCATGAGTGGAAGTCAAGAAACACCCTGGACAGGCCACCAGTCCATCACAGTGGTTTTGAAATACTTCATATAAGTCCACTATAGCTTTGATCTATATTCTGTTCCATGTTCAGTATATGTGCTTTTTTGAACATTAATTGTTAAGATGAAAGGAACTTCAGACTTCCAAAACCACTATGCAATTCACCTAACCACCAGCACATTTAAGCTGTCCAAAAATTTTACTCAGTATAGCACAACAGCAGAGTGTGTGACAGACAGTGGGTAGCAGAGAGGACTAACAGGCAGCTTTTTAAACTACTTCTTAAACAGAAAAAGTGACTTCTTAAAGGAACATAAACCCAGATTTCACAAAATATTTGCAAGCTGCTGAACACTAAATTAGTGTGCTTTAAATTTATTATAGTTCTGTTTCCAAATTGCCAATTATCATCTTTTATTCATTGTCATCAAGTTACTTGTCCATCGTTGATGATATCCAATTGCGTCATAGTTTACACTCACTAAGGTTATAAGAAAAAACTTAAAAAAGATATTATAGGCTACCATGAGTACGAGCTGCATCGAAACGAGTTAGAATTATTGTTACAGCCAACTTTTCATGGCCTTGTAGTTTGCAGCTCAGACACACCAGGCAGAACGAGCTGTGGCCCACCTAATGAAGGCTGAAATCTCTGTGTGGCACTAATGACGTTCACCTTGCATCTGGGAACGCAAACACACCAAACAATTCCGGGATCACACTGTGCAGTGCCATTTTTAATACAAGTTTTGGATTCGGCATTTCAGTATGTGGAAAGCAAAGTTTCCAGTAACCAGCCACCCGTGGCAACTGCTAGGAGAAATACCACTGCGCTATACAAGCTGGCCACTTGTGCAGAGTGTAGGGTAGAGGGTGAAATGTTTGGTGTGAGCATTACAGCAGGTGAATGTTGTGTTTATGCTGTATGCAATACGATCAGGTGAAACAGAATCATGCTTGGGGCTTGATGCATTATCAAGTATTTTTTAGTATCTTTTCCACCTCTTCCAAGTGGAAAAACTCTTTTTATGAAATTTGGAAATTTGAAACGTTTTTTTGGAATATCTGCCATGTCAATAAAGAGTGTTTTTTTGGGGGGGCACATTTACTAAATTGACTCATAACTGCTTGATGGAAAACCCACCACTTCTGTGAATTGCTGTGGGAATAGAAAACTTTTAGGTAAATAGGTAAATGCAAGCTTTGGCTGCAAACTATAAGAGTAACCAAACATTTAGATTTAGAACATTTAGTCTGGTCTATGTTCTATTCAAAACCAGTGCCTTTAAATTCACAGGATGTATGTCATGATTTTATCATGAGATGTGGGTGTTGGGAACATCCCCAGAGGACACAATCAGTAAAGGTTCAGCTTGGCAGAGGTAAATGGTAGACCTGGGAACTAGATTCAAATACTAAGAGTGCTTTTTACTGTCTGTGGCTGGCTAAACTGGCCACAGTCTCTATTCAATGTGATATGCTAGCAGTTTGCATCTAGGTTTCATCATACAGCAGAGAAGAATGCTTAGTGTACTCCTCTGGGCATTATGAGCCAATGGGGCAAAGTAAATAAAGATTTGCTTTAATAAAGTCTCACTACTATGTAAATGGACCTCTTTGCAGGTTGTCAGCAGCGTTTGCGATAGTAACAAACTGAAAATGACTTCAGCACCACATTATCAATAGTGAAGATTGCTTTTTCCACCTTTTTGTGTCATAATGACACCATGAGATCACCAGGAAGTTAATAAACAAGACTGAAGTTACTCCAGCTCTGTCCCCTCATATTATGCTCCATCACACAAGCTAAGGTCCTCTGATTCTGGTCCTCTAGCTGTTCCTAGGTTCAGGCTTTCCTCTATGGGTGGCAGGTCCATTAGTGTTGCTGCCCCCACTCTCTGAAACGTATTGCCTTTGTCTAGTCACTCTTCTCATTCTCTTTCCATCTTTAAAGTCAGTTAAAAACCCCCCTTTTCCCAGAATACGTTCATTCACTACAATTGTTTTTCCCATAATTTGTAAAACATTCTTGGGTGTGTGAAAGGTGCTATATAAGTGTACCCTATTCTTCTTCTTCTTCTTCTTCTTCTTCTTATTATTATTATTATTCTTATATGACTCATTTTTCAAACAGTGCTTTGCTATTTTCTTATAGAGGTATATATCAAAAAGGTCAATTAATAACATGCACTCCAAATAAGTGAATTATCTGGTTTAGGGTTAGGGTTAGGATTTAAAACCTACACAGTGCTGGCAATCTTTAAAATTTAAGCACCTGTTTTTGAATTGTAATTGTAGAGTGTCATTCTGTAAAATTACCTCATTGAAATGTAATTAAAGTAATTCAGAGTGGTTTGATATGAAAGTAGAGCCCTATCCAGTCAGACCAGTCCACAGTTGTGGTTATAGGAACCAGATATCTGAAGAGTTTAATGCCTCTGAAATCTCCCTTACAGAAAACTGTTACACAAATTCTGTAGAAATGTGCTACTAAGGCCTGAGACATTGCTTCATAATAGTTCTGAAAATAGTTTTTTTTTTTTCAGAATCCATTTATGGTGGTGAGGTAAAAACTTTCTTTCAGATTTACCTCTATTATACAGTTACCAAAGACTCACAAGAAATGCGTAGGTCCTCTGGTCCTTTTGAACAGTAAGTCAAATGGCCATAACTGCGTCACAGACATTGTGACCCCCAGTTACTATCACCTTCACTACAAAGAAATTCAAGTAAATTTGCCTACTAAGAATCATCTCCCACTTGGAATGACTTTGTCTAAATGTTAATGACTGAAATATACAGCACAAAATATTGGTAAAACTAAAAATCAGTTAAATGCTTCTCTCTGACTCTCTCTCTCTCACTCAAGGCAAACACACGTACATACACATTCACCTTCACACACACACACAGACACACTCACACATAGGGACTATTTGGCATATCCAATTCACCTGACAGCATGTCTGTGGACTGTGTGAGGAAACCATAGCACATGGAGGAATCCTACGCAGACCCTAGGAAAACATGCCAACTCCACACAGAAAGGACCACCAACCCTTCTTGCTGTGAGGCGCCAGCCCACTGTACCACAATGCCATCCATGAAACACCTCTTTAAGGTTAAATACACTGATTCAGGAAGATGGTAGATGGTTTAATATATAGACTGTCACAAATACGCTTATTAAAAATGGAATTTTCTGAGTTACACAAGGAATTTATTCAAAGAGCCTGGTATTTCTATAGTAGCATAAAAATGCTATTAAGGTCTAACACATAGATATTCTCAGAAACTTGGCAGTAGTACAGCACGTAGCCGTTACTGAAATTATGTCACAGTTTTAAGACCTGAATAAAAAGTCCCCTTTGCCTTCATCACTTGATTAGGTGGAAAACCAAACACATTAAATCTGTAGAGTTAATTATACATGCAGCATGCCTATATTTGAGTTCTTGTCTGGTACATATCAAATTACACCCCTCATGTCAAGCCTAGCAAACAGTGCACATTTGCCTCCATCTCTTTGACCAAGGACTGCATCATTAACCTGCCTGGTCCACTACATTGGAAATGTTCCCAGTCTCTTCATTTAGGAAAAACTACTGAGCAGTAAGAGAGAGAGAGGATTTAGCGAAGGCACATTTAAAGCAGGGAGGTGCGTACATACATGTGTGCTTGGTTAACTGCTGGACATGGCAGTATTCAATTTATGAAATTCTGTTCGATTCAATGCTTTGAAATTCATGTTTACAGAACTGTAAAATCTTATTGTCTTGCTCATATTTGGGAGTAAGTTGGTATATTAAACTGTGACACTTGGGGACACATTGTTAAAGACGCAACTAAGAAGACAACTGTAGCTGCTTTATTTTTCAGACTAATAAACTCAAGTTTTGAAAATGGTGTCTTTCCTGCTTGTCCAAAACTGGTGTACTGCATCGCTGAACTTTTTTATCAGAGCTTGTTCTGATTAAAACCAGACTGACCAATCAGAGCTCCTCTGTCACGGTTGCAGCCCAAACAAATGTGTGTCTGGATGGCGACAGAACTTGCAGCAGATCACAGAAGCTTAAAGGACAACACATTGACTACAGACAGAAGTTAAAGAAAATATAGTGGAGCTGGAAGGCTATGAATGAGTAATATTACAGTAACTGTATATAACCACAGTTGATTCACTCCTTTATAAGTGAAGGGACCACTACATTAAAAATCACATATGTTTTTTGGTCCAGAAAAATCACACTCTGTGTGAAAAGAGCTTTAGTATCTTATTAGCCTCTTATTATTGTATTACTATTATTATGACTTGCTGATCTCATTATTATGCCATATATCATACTTCTAACTGTCATTTTGATTTACTGTCTCATAATAATGAGATAATCTCTTTCATAATTATGACGTGTTATCCTTTAAGGAGATCAATTATGACTTGGCTTCTCAAATTAGGATTCTCCGTTACTTAGTACTTAGTAACTTAGTACCTAGTAACTTAGTAACTCAAAATTACAAATTAGTATCTCAATTATGATTTTGCATCAAATAATAATGAGAAAAGATTTGTTATTGTCATATAGTAAGTCATTATTATCCATTATAAGTGATAATTATGCTAATGTTCTCATTATTATGACAATCATCGTCACAATATTGCCGTTTGCAATTCCTAAAATAGATTTTCATCTGTTTTTTAACAATAAAACACATTTTCAAACTTATTCTTCTGCATATTTCTATATATTTAAGCTGCTGATATTTTAGATTATTAACACCAGAGCTATCACCTTAAGAAGTGAGGCAACCATATTTTCATTTCAGCCTCACAGTTAATGGGGTAACCCCCTCCTCACAGTTAACTGGGTAACCCCCTCCTAACAGTTAACCAGGTAAACCCCTCCTCACAGTTAACTGGTTAACACTTAAATATAAAATGAGTTGAAATGCATATCACCAACTCAATAGAGCTTGAAGAGTAGTCAGTCTCCTGCATAAAAAAGAATGCCCTTCCTTTGCTTTCTGACAAGACCCAATGACCAAACATTAATGCGAAAAACCATTTACAGTGAGAGATTTATGATGGCCTACCGTCGTCTGAAATTATACCATATAGAATCATCAGCTCGTTGGGGTGGCGGGGTTGTTAGGGGTTTGGGAACAGTGGAGATATAAATCAATGTGCCTGTTCTGTGTTTTTCCTATCTCGTTTCCAGACTATCAGTGCTCTGTTTACTTCAAAACTAGCATTTAAGTCATTGTAGAGTGTAATCAATGTCTGATGTTTATTGCAAATGAATAAATGTAGATATATGGCTTTTACAGTGCAAAGTGACATGCTACCAGAGGGGGAAGAAGAGACAGGTAAATTGTGATTAAAGAGGGATACATTAAAAAAAAAGGAAAACACAGCAGCTGAGGCTATTAACATAGGAGAAATAGAGCGAGACGAAGAGAAAAACACTCGGGGAAGAGAGGGAAAGAGACTCTGTATGGCATTTTTTGGGTTATTAGTAATCTCAAGATACCTTATCCAGCATCCAACAATATTTTGCAGAGAATTACAAAGATATGGAGCAGAAATAGCCTGTGTTATCAACTGCATTGTTGTCTATCTAATCTATGATTGTATCCCTTTGCATGCTGTATTCACAAAGGTTCAGGCTATGAGGGAAATAACAACACAAATCTGTAAGCACTATTGCAAGCATTCCCTTGCTCATCAGATGTGGCTCAACTCAAAGAAAATCCATAAAAGCTGACTGATACGATAGCGTCACGCTACCGATAAAGCAGCGTTCGGTCAGCAGACAGCCAGATTATAGACGCAGGCAGAGATTACAAGCCACACCGTAGATAAGAGGCGTGAACGTGGATTACAGGTGTATCTGCAGATTCCAGGTAACAAAACCGGATTCAGGACGCAAAGCCAGATTACTCAGGTAAAAGCTGGGGTGCCAGATTACAACTTGTTTCAAAAAGGAGCTAAATTTCGGAAAATCTTTCTGAATATCTGATGCAGGTTTGCTCTCCCCTCTCTTTCTGTTGTCATTGTACTCTGCCAGCCCGATATTGTGAGCTGAATAACATCGTTGTCTGCCTGTAAAGGTGAAGAACCCTGCCTATCTTCCAAGCTTTGACAGACTTGTGCAAAGCTTGACCTGCAAGCTGCTGAATGACGTTGCCACACCTCTGTCATCTATGGCTTCATGAATAGAACCAAAAATATGTTGTTCATCCTCGACTTAATGAATAGAAAGAGAGAGACAGAGACAGAGAGAGTGAGAGAGACCTCCCTCTTTCATATTCATATTCTCTATTCAAGCTAACACACAGATTTCTGTACAAATCTCCCAGGGCCGTTTAGCAGTATCTGGAAGGGCCAGCAGTTCAGCTACTGCGTGCATGTTTCTCTTTACTACGAAGCCTGCAAAACAGATGGTGGTTTGCTGGAAATGCATTTTCTAAAACTGGATCGTGCAACTGATTTGTGTGTGTGTGTGTGTGTGTGTGTGTGTGTGTGTGTGTGTGTGTGTGTGTGTGTGTGCATCCGCATGCGCGAGTGTGCAAATGTACTTGCAGAATACTCAGTGGGTTTTCAATGGCCTAGTTTAAAGATTGCACTAAAAAAAGGCCATTAAACACGCGGCCAATCAATTTGAAAGCAATTTTGGTCAATGTAAAGAAAAAAAACGCAACCCTGCCTGTTATCAGGGGTTTAAAGAATACAGAAATTTCCTACTTAGCAAATTTATTATTAAGTAAGTACTATGGGTGGAAATCATTAGACAACACTGCAATTCCTCTGTGGTTTTGTCATCTGTGTTATGTTAAATATTGTGATATAATGTCATATACTATGATTGATTTAGATTGTGTTATTAAAGCCAGACAGAAATACGAAATAGACAAACCAACAACAAAGGCTTTTATCCAGAGTAATGTATAATTTTGATTCCCAGTTAGCCTACCAATGAGCTTAACACACATTCAAACACTAATAAAACATGTAATAATGTATCAATACTAGGGCAACAATACTATTTTACCCAAAATATTCAAATACTATGGATTTATTTCCACCTAATCCTGACTGCCATTCTGTAACTATGTCATTGGGAGTAAATATCAGTTTAAGGCATTAAGTTTACATTGCAAAAAATGGAATCTTGACTATATTAGAATATCTTAAATATAGTCTGTATATCTAATAGTGACATTGTGGTAAAATCATTCAACTAATTTGGATTTGTTTATACTGATTTTTACATGGTCTTATTCTAGCTAATTTTGAGAATGTATATTTAGACAATATAACTGAAACTATCTAGGAGTAAGTTAAATATCGTATAATATTCTTACAAAACTAATTTAATATATAAAAATTATATATAATATAAAAAATAAACTACATTTAAGGGGATCTCACTTGCCACAGCATTTTTGCAATGTATAAATACTTTATCAATTATATCAATAGTAATTGACTTGAAGTGACTTGAAAAGTAAACATATTAATAAAGAACATTACTCAAGTCAGAGTAAATAAGTTTAAAGTCATTATTCATAGAGAAATGTCCAGTTCTCAAGGTTTCACTAGGCTAAGTTAATGGCTAGATAAGCAAACCCACTACCTTACCCTAGCTAGCTAAGAGTGGACACCATTATTTCTTTAAATGATCAAACAAAAAGGGAAAAAGGAAAAAGAATAGTAAATAAAAGATTAGCAAGCTAATCAGTTAATTGCTTCCTTGGGTTAGCGGTTGAGATGGGAAAAGCAGAGATTTTCTCCAGTTAAGTGCAATTAAAATTAAATGATTTATGCTATACTTTATTGGAGATAAATGATTATGGTGTAATTCTATTCAACACAGCGCTGTTAAATGCAAATGTGTACTGAAGCACTATAAAGAGAGTAGATGTAGTTTGCTGCTTTCCACAGTCTAAGAGTCAGACTGTTACAGTAGGAACCTCTCTCTCTGTGCTATTGGATCCTTTCTGCCCTTTTCCTGTCCTCTGACAGAAATATTTTACCCCACCATCCCCCTAAACTCTTTTCTTTTCCCTTTGCTAATTACTAACTGCATCCACATTTCTACACAACTTCTCTATCCAATTCCCTTACCACACTTACTCATCCTCTCTGTTCACTCACCCCTGCCTACCCCCAATCTTCTCTCTGTCTCTCCATCTCACTCTCTCCCCGACTGTGAGAAGACGGTTGGGGTGTGAATGGGGTCCAGAGGGGAGGTATGTGACAGGCAGGGCAGACACAGGCCAGCAGCAACGATGCCAACGCTGTTGCCCAAAAGCTCATGGGAGCAAGTGGAAGCAGGGCAAGATGGTATCTGCTGATAACTCTGCTTCTGCCAGTACATTGCCTCCCAACACCGCAGCACCATCGCCAACTAATGCTATATTGCTGTAGCTCAGTGTGCTGCACCGTCTAATTCACAGCTAATCATTTTACAGAAGGGGGCTAAGAATAGTATCTCTGGACAAACCTTTCAAGTCACCTGTAAACCTCTAGAATAGGAAGTACTTCTGGAACAACTGCAGAAGTACTGCATTTACAACGTCACAACAGCAACAAAAATTATGGATATGTCCAGAAATCTATTGTTCCAGGCTGTGAAGTGGATGGCAACACTTTTTATTCCCTTCCCAAGGAAACGAACTGTCAGTGGTACATGGCTGGTGTTCATCTCTAAAGGAGGCTGAAGCTTGTTTCCTATTTGCCAGCTTCTTAATCGAATGTTCCATTCCACTGTAAATGCTACCGCTTGCACAGGTGCCAGAATTACATGCCAGCTAACACTGACAAAGTTAAACATTTTAATGTTTTACTACTACTGTTATTAATTATTAATATTTAAGTTAAGTTATATTAACAACAATTATAATTAATATTATTTTTCCATTTACTCCAGGTAATTGGCAAGCCTCAGTGGTAGTTCCTCTGGCTGTCTGGACTTGATGCTGCCTAACCTTCTACATACCAGTAACATGTTACATACCAGTAAGATGTCTAGCTGAGGACTGTCTCAAATGTAGATTTCTCACGCTTCATAAATGGCTGGCCTACTTAGCTGTAATGAAGTAGTCTATCGATCGCTATTGCTATTCACCACTACAAAGCTAGACACTGCGGCCTGAAATATGGTCAACACAGTGAAGCCATTCTGTATTCCACGCTGCATTAAACCAACAACTGCACTTTTTCTGACGGCAGCCGTACCTCTGCTTTCTGTAAAGTTGTGCTCAGCTCACTTTCCCTTCTACAAAGCCAGCTGATCTGTATGCACTTGACTTCTGGGAAGCCCTTTGTAGTGTTAAGGTGTAAATGTATACAGCTCTGACTTTTCCACCTTTAAATAGTCCTGTTCTGCTGTATCTTCTACATCTGTCATGGTTACCAATAGCAACCTTAGCGCTGCTGCACCAGCTAGAGTGCACTGGCTTCGCTGTGACTAATTGATCGTTATGTTTGACCATTAAAAGCGGAACAGAGAGACGGAGCGACAGAAGAAGGAGATATTGAACATCTGACTGTCCACGTTTATCCTAACCAGGTTAAATAAGGTTAATATAATGATCAATGTGCCTATGCCATAGGGCCTCAGACAAATTGTCAGGCTTAAGTGTTGCACTACAGCAGGACATGCCAGAAGGACAAAGGACACATTTTTCAAACCATGGCACATACTGAACTTGATCCGGTTGAATAATGATGCTGTCGTAAAGGAGTATAATATAAAGAATGTCACAGTCTTGGCCTGTTGTCAAGATACAGTGTTTGGAACAATCCCCTGAAGATGAGCCAGGGACCGTAAAAACCTACAATAATAATAATAATAATAATAATAATAATAATAAGCTTTATTTGTATAACATATTTCATACATACTATGCACCCTAAAGTGCTTCACAAAAGGTCAAAAGATTAGAAAGCTTAGACATAAGATAATCCACTTGCATAAGGAAGGGAAAACCCAAAGGTAAGGTGCAAAATAAATGAACTTCAAATATTCTCAGGAAAACTGATTGGAATGTTCAAATGGATAATGACACTAAGAAGCAAGGTAAGAAGATTGAGACATGGGAACACTAAAAATTATTAGAGCATTAGGTAACAATTTTTAGTGTTAGGTTATTAGCCTATCATCATTAGCAGAACATCTACAATATGCATATAAAGCTTACAGGTTTGTTTTCTTTTTTTGTTAAAAGGAAAAAGGAACCATTCAGCCACTGTATTGCCCAACCCCACCTCCTTTATTTACATGAAATGGTTTGGTCCTGCCCCCAAAATAGGCCTAAACAATTTACTGCGAGTGTGGAGCTCTGGTGGCCTTAGCTTAAAGATGCTGTAAATCTGGTTTTCAAAAGAAAGAAAAAAAGACAGCAGGGAGAAAAGACATGGTGACAGTATATGACCAAATTGGTGAAGGCTAGTAAACATGTTAACATGTTATGTTAATTATGGCTATATATATATACAGTGCTGTTAAAGTATGCTGTTCAGTCCAAACTGGCCCTAGGTGAAAAGTAATTGCCCCCCCCACCAGCTACCCCAGCTACTAAATCAACCAGTTAACCAAAATCAATTTGCTACTGGGTTCAATTTAACTAGCCACAGCCAGGCAAGATTACTGCCAAACCTGCTGCATTTAAGCATCACTTAAATACAACCTATGAAGTAGCCAAAATGTCTCAAAAGCAGCACATGATGCTGTGGTCTAAAAAGATTCAAATACAGATGCCAAAAAAAGTTATAGAAATCTACCAGTCTGGAACGGGTTAAAAAGCCATTACTAAGTGTCTAGAATTCCAGCGAGCCTCAGTGAGAGCCATTATCCACAAATGGAGAAAACTTGGAACAGCGGTGAAGCTTCCAATGAGAGGCTGGCATTCCATTTAATGCTTTAAAAACCAACAGGACTTTACTTCAAAATCTATTCTAAAGTAAAGTTACCATTGTGTAGACAGCAGATGATATACAGTATAAAGCAGATGATATACTGACAGGGAATTCATTTAGGAGTGGTTTGCTGTGAAATGCTATGTTGTAGAGAACCTAACAGGGTCAGACTTGCTCACAGTGCTTTCCTTTCACAGAAAATTATTACAAGAATTATGTAATAGTTTGCACATTCTGGCCTGAAACACATTTACTATTTCAGCATTGTGAACATTAGATATAAAAACCTGTGTAGGTTCACTGATCATGTAGTAAATGCATTGGCTGTATTCGTGTTGTAGACATCACAACCCATCATTTTCATCACCACTATAGCCAGGACTCAAAAAGTTCTGTCTTGAGAGACTAAAGCAGGAAAGTAATACGGACTTTACAGATTATATGCACTATTGCATCATTAACCAACTGAGACAAACAGCCCCTCGAGAGAGCGACCTCCTAACCCGAATGTGTACTAGATAACCACATTCTAAACTGAGCAGAACACAAGCAACAACACATCACAGATTAGCCGTAATCCTCTGTGGTTACAGCCAAATAATAGCAGGCTGCTTCAGTGCACCGTGTTAACAGCAGGCTAGTAAACAAACTGCCACACTGACTCCTTCAAATATGAAAGTAGACAAAACAGACAAACCCTAGCACCCTAGTTTCCACACATGCCAGCTGCAGCAGGAAAATGGCTCGCATAAAGACTAATTATGCTTTTTAAGGACCCCTTTTGTGGGTTTAGGTTAGGTTTGCATCTGTCAAATGGTTATTGACAGGAGAAGGAAACTGATTTAGAGATTCACAAAGAAATGAACTATTCTTAGAATCTGTAATGACCATTAAATGAGAAATGTCACTTCATCGACGGTTTCAAAAGTGGCCTGATCATGATCAAAGTCATAATTAATCTACACTACGAGGGCAATGTGTCCTCTAGGTGTTCATTCATTCCAGGCAGGGTCTACAATATTTGATCTGATTAACTAAGGTCTTGAGCCAAGTCATGCTAAAACTCTAATTAATGTCACAAAACAGCATAGAGGGTTGTTGGAATAAATACACTGCGCATGTGTGGCTTTTGGTCAAGACCAACCACCCCACCCCACAAGCCTGGCCGTTTCAGAAATGCTCAGACTCAGTCGTCTAATCGTAATGATCTGGCTCTTGTCAAAGTCACTCAGGACTTCACGCCTGCCCATTTCTGCTCCTTTAATATACTGCAAACTCTGACATGCACCATTGTTATGAGATAATTAACGTTATTCTTTTCAGCTGTTAGGGTCATTATGTTTTGGCTCACTAGTGTATATTTCTAGGACAGTGTGACTACAATATTAGTTTGTAACAAAAGTAGTTCAGATACATGATAAATGCTGATTCCAGGTAACTGTACACTAGTGGTCACCAACCCGGCTCTTGGCCCTGTTTACACTGCCTACGTTAAAAGCGTTTAGACAACATGGACTGCTAATGCAAGTTAGAAAACTATACAAGAGAATGGAAAAGAACAAACAACTACACAGTTGCTTTCGTCTATGCTGTGATGATGCAGATTTTTTAGGCAGTCGTTCAATGTTGTTGGAGACAACAACATGTCAAACATCTCAAAATGTTATGTGGTCAAATACTGATGACCTTTGATGGTGGTCTGATCAAAATGGACTTGTTCACATCTTGCATTAATTTTCATTTTTCATAATCAGATCACAGTTGGATTTCACTTAAATGCATGAAAAGCCAAGTGTAAACACCCCGGACACGTTGAGATTGGAATATACTCGGATCACTTAAACCATATTCGGGCTAGTCAGAGATTTATCCTATCCACATTCAGCACAAGTCATATCCACATATAATTCACCTGTTGACTTACAAGCAGATCACCCAAAAAGCCCTCTACTGCTAAGGCTGGGCCTACACTACACATTTTTTTGCCCGATTTTAACCCTGATTTGCATACTGTGACAAATGTTTACAATCTGAAACCATTGTCCAGCTCAGGATTTTGATCAGAAGTAAGTGACAGCATGAATGATCTGATAGTGTGAGAGGAGAAATGAGCCAATCTTTAACCCTCAGATCGAGTCCTGAAGTGATCAAGTGATCAAACATATTCATGACGCAAAATGTTCTGCAGTGTCAAAAGTTCACAGATATAATCAACGAGCAATTCAAACAACAGCCTAACAGAGAGCCAGAAGAATGAAAAAGAGACATGCATGCTCACTGCCTGAGCATGTCAATTTCTAAGGTCAAAGTGCTGAAATTCAAGGCTGCATTCTGCTAATATTTCTACAGATTTGTTAATATTGAAATACATAGAGAAATATACTGTACATTCTCTAAAATAATAACTGATTCTTTATTTAGAGGCACATTTGGCTTTATTTTAGGCAGTGTTCAAGCTATCACTCAGGCGCAAAATTCATTCATATAATCAGGGTGGTAGATCTCCAGAACATCAGCTGAGGCAGTATTATTTTAATTATTCTAATGTTGCATTAGCAAACACAGTGGCTCAACACCATACTAAGAGACACAACTTCTGTTTGTGTAGCTCAATAAATATTGGCCATATCATATCTTTATCCTTCCTTATAGCATTGCAATCTGACACTTCCTTCTGGGTGCAAGTATATTTTGGCAATGAGTGTATCTGTGCTATTGTGGAAAATGGTAAAGCAGTATGTAAAGAATTTAAGAGTTTATATTACAGTATATTATTGTAAGGAAACAATAGAAATGGGTGTTAGACAAGATTCTGGCACATTCTACTTTAATACACAAAAAAAATTAGATTATGTAAAGTTTTCTTCGGTTACAGTTTTTCTAATGGCAATTCTGCTGAAAAAGAGCATATATTTCCGTTTTCCTTCTGTAAACAAAGGGATGGCTCTACGTTTTTACTGAAAAGGGAGCTAATTTTCAGTTTCATAATCTGCTCTGAAAGGTGTTGTTTTTATTGCGTGTTTATGAGCAGTGCTTTGAGGCAAAACCCACAGGAGACGACATATACAAAAATCTGAAACAGGTGGTTATAGAATTTCAACCCATAAAAAAGAATCTACACTGCAGAAAGTTAAGTAACTATTTTAGTTACACTTGCACTCAGGCAATGTGTATTGCAAAAATGAGCTTGTATGGAAATATTTATCTAAGAACAATCCCTTCTTGGAAAATTGTCTTATTGTGATCTAAAGCTAATGTTTTACACATAGTTTACCTATACATAACCAGACATTTATGATCTGGCAAATGAGCAGTTCAGTCTATGCTATGTAAACACGTTAAGCCTTTAATCCAATGAAACTAAACTCCCACATTCTCTAAACAAAAGAAGAGCCCTTTTAGCTACAGGATGATGATTAAGAAAATCACATTACAGACAAAAGGATGACACTGTTTTGTAATTCTTGGGTGGGAGAATGACAGTAAGAGAAAGAGAAAGCATGCAAAAGAGAGCGACAGAGACACACACGCACAGAAAGAGAGAGAGAGAGAGAATAGAGTGAGGAAAAGAATAAGAATAGCCTTTGAAGAATTTTCTGGCTTTTCAAGTCAGCCGTTTGAAGTGAATTCTTTTGGACTAAGTATCTGCCCTATCTTTTCTGCTCATCACTGCTATCTTTGAATTCGGCACAATTGGTTTCCCCTCGGAAATCACCTCACCATCTCAAAACTCTCCACGACTTATTGTTGGAACGCCAAGGGCCAAATTGTGCTGCATCAAAAACCTACAGTCCAGTAATACTATTGCATGTCTACCTATCAATTTTTGTGGGTGCCGTCGCTGCAAATTTTTCAGCGCTTTGATTAGGCTGGGCTGCAGTGGGGAACTTCTATAAGACCTAGCCATGCGGTTTGGGCTAAAAATGTCAAAGGACTGTCATAAAGTAAAGAAAAAAACACATCCCTACAATAATTATGATTACTGCCAGCACCAGTGTAGGGTTGTAATAGGACGTTAGCCCTAAGCTTATGCTGCTCATGAATATTTTTGGCCATCCTAGAATAAACACGGATACATTAAGCTTGTAAAGGACATTCCATACGTTTTGTGTGACGTTCAGAGACATAAACATACATTTTGCCTTTTAGTTTGTTGCAGTTTTACTTTAAAAGGGTTCTGGGTATAGAATGGTCACTGCTATTTTCTATTTCTTACAACTGACAGAAACCCACTGCTCATATCAAATTACTAACTGGAAAGTCTGTTAAATCAGCATAAGCAGTTACTCCACTCTTACCAGACTATATCTTTGAATAGAAGAGACCTGGAAATCTGAAAGTCCACTTTCACACTTACATTGCTTGGTGTGGACCTATTAAACTATTTCTTTAGTTCAGTTTGTTTACGGAACTCAAATCTGGTGCACACTAAATAAATGAACCTGACTCTGTCAAAAAAAATCATGGGTCTCTGTTTTCTTCCAAACAACCTTGATTCAGTTCACTGCTAGGTGGGATCGCTTTTATGTGATAGTGTGAGCCAAATGAGGTAATTCAACACCAGACCATGCTTTTCTGCATCTTCTTATCTGCCTTTATTAACATTTGATGGTTTACAGACGCTCATTTCATTCGTAGAGCGCAAATTGCTGCTAATAAAGGCAAAGCAATGTCTTGGAACATCAATCGTGGAACATATTGCACCTATGACATGATTGGTTACATTCATATTGGCAACTAATCAAAGAAGCCAATATCAAGTGAGGTTTATTAATGTTGATGTGGTTTTGAGGAGGTCTTCTTTGCTAAAAAAAGATTGGTTTTGAGGAGGTGTTTTGCTAAAGTGGCAACTGCAGCGAGTTTACAGCCTTTGCAACAAGCCTCAGTCAACAATGAAATCAGCAGTAGTGCTCTGTGTATATTCTTTTTGGTTTCAAAGAAAATAGGGATGGAAATGCTGTTCAGACAAATTGTACTACCTTATTGAAATGTCTTACCATAGCACATATTTATAAGCAGCTAGCATAAATAGTCTATGTACATTGATATCTTAAATCACCTTACCAAAAATGCAGCATTAAACGACCCACATAGTATTAAAACTACAAAGCTGAAGTAAACTCCTTATTTGCCTGCTTCTTTATCAACATCCAATAACTGCCTCAACAATTATTTGGATTGACAACTGAATGTTGAAGAAATTATTAATGTTGTTGGCACAATAGCTCACACATTGCTGTCTCACAACATTGCTGCTCTTTCTGCACTCCTTGTGAGAAGTTGAACCTCGTTTCAGAACAGTGATTTACAAGAGAAAGTGTAAGCTGTTTATTTGGATAGTTCTTATCTAAAATAGACCATCAACAACAAATTATCTGCATGCAAAAGAGGTCAATTTTGAGCCAAATGGTGGCCAAAAGTAACAGAATACTCTAATTCCAGCAAGGTTTTAGACCAATAAACAAGCATGCACAAGTATAATTTGATGCACTTCAGCCATTGTAGTGTGACACCAACCGACTACTTGACATTACTGATAAAAACAGACAAATATTATCATAAACTGTTTGTAGCATATGGCTCAAATAATGTGCAAAACAATGTATATTTTTTTAGGTGGGTTCCACATATACATTTCTTCACAATGAAGTAAAAGGGTTTCTTCTGGTTATGCTTATACCAACACAGCGACTGGGTCTTTTTACTAAAGGGCAGGACGCTATGTTCCCCGTTGTGAGCCATTTCATTCATTTTTCATGTCCTGCCTTCAATATGTATATAATGTTTTTACTCACACTCACAACGTGACATATCTAGGACTTTAACAAGACCTAGAGCAGCGGTTCTCAAACTTTTCTCTCATGCCTCCTCCTTTGGAGGAAGAAACACCAACCAAAAAAATGGTGACAAAATTGGCTTTGTTGAATCTACAAGATAATCATGAACATTGCTTTTACCTGCATTTCATTCATTTGTTGTGCAAACAAAAAAGCAACTTTCACTGTTACTTTATAAATCCAAAAACAGAAAAAAAAAACAAAATAATCAAAACACTGATAAAATGATTACAATAAAGTTCTATCTGTGCAAAAGTACTAATACAGATATTTGGCAAGAAAGATAAACAAGTCAATTTGTGAGAGTTCAGATCTATTCCCCGTATCATAGTGACTGCTATAAACCTGTTCTGCACTGCACATGTTTTAAATACAGGGCTGTGGGCTGTGTCATATTTTATTGACCTGGCTTTTGTTTGATTACCGATACTTGTTTTGTTTGCTTTTCTTTCCAACCCTGTCAAATATCTCTTTATTTTGTAAACCTAGACTTCGTGAGTAAAAGACCAACATTGCTGACATGAACACACAGTTTGTTTATATTCCCCCTGGGAAAAAGGTCCTGACGTCAAAACAATAATTCTGGACTATATTTTGCCCGCTGTTCTTGCGCACACCCCTCTCCCTCTAGTTCACCATATATGTTCACCTCCACACGCTTTGAGAAACGCCAACGTAGAGCGATGTTTTTTCTCACAAAATTAGTTTATTAAGTCATCATAGGTCACCTAATATGCACCGCCTTTTGGGCTATTTCAAGATTTTAACTTTTAAACTTTAACTTTTTGATTCTAACCAAAATGCAACAACAAAGAGTGTTACTACAATACGTACAGAACTAAAACCCCACAAGTGTGATGGCTCTATAAAGTAAAAATGAACTAAAAGTGGCAGACATGTTTCCAAATATCATTAGGGCTGCTCTGAAGGCCTAGAAAAGCCTATTATACAAATCAATACCACATCCTTAACATATGCCTTGGTTTTCAGGGGTGAAGTATGGCTTAAAACATAAGAAGCAAGTTTCCTAGATCAGGTCAAAACCACTCTCTAGCAGTTAAGACCAGCCATGACTACAGAGTCAACCTTGCACAGTATCTGGGTACATGACTTTCGGTATTCAGTTTGACACTGAGTGGGTGATCAAGCTCCTGTGCAAAAGTCCAAGATTTCTTATGAGAAATGCAGGAAAACCATTCACACTACAGAAACCTCAGCCAATATTTTGAACACTAAGCCCTGGCACATCTTAGACATGTCAGGAAGTCTGAACAGACACTTCTTACCAGTTTCTTATCTGCAGAAAAAAAGCAAAAGAATTCTGACACCTGTGAACTTCATCTGAAAAGGTTTGAAATTCTGATGCCTGTGAACTGCAGGAGACTGCAGAAGTAAGAAAGATCTATAGTTCACCACAATTATGAAAACCTTGAGATAAGAAACATGAGTTAAATCATGCAGTGAATTGCAAACCATATTCTAGCATTAAAATCTCTCTCATGTTTGGGTTAAAACTGGGTTTAAAAGTCATGTATAAATGTGTTCTTGACTGTGTCTAGATTGAGACTGAGTGTACCCAATGTGGAAAGCCGTGTAATTGCCTTGTTCTCACCAAAACAGAAACATGTCTGAACTAAGAATTGATAGGCCCAGCTGGAAAGCTAGAATATTCACAAAAATATACTTTTGGTAGACTGACCTAAGGCCGCACCCATGCCCTATTTGACATGTAACCTGACAAATAAAAGCAACAACTCTGATTCTAGAGATTTTAGACAAGATCTACAAGTTTCAGCTCTTGTACCTCTTGTATATTAGGATAACAGAGATTTTGTGCTTAGTATTGTATATATTTATTGTCTATGTATATTTTTTGTATCTAAGTACTGTAAGGGACTTCGCACCTAAGTTTTTCACTCACCTTCACACCTGTGAAAATGTGACGTGACAATAAAAGTGATTTGATTTGATTTGATTTGTACCTTGTTTTGCAAGGCACAGCAGTGTCCATCAAACATCCCACATTTACTTCACATCACAAAATACTGTTTCCTACCAGCCCAAAAGGAAGCGAATAAACTGACTGGATGTGACTGGATAACCCTGCTGTATGACACAATCTGGACAGTTATCCACTTTAAGATGGCACCTCATTCGTCACACCTAATCTTAGCAACAACGCTTTTCAGCAAATCTTTTGCAGACAACGCTCATCTTTTCAACAGCACCTCACCTTACACTATAGAAGTCAAGTGTCTTATGTATCTTATGTAGAGGTTAAAACATAAACCTCTTCAGCATGTGCCATTTTTCTCTCTCTATTTTCTATTTTTCCCATACTAATGTTATATGTAGATATTAATAAACCATTTTTTACTGCACAGTTCTGCAAGTAATTTTTCAAGGGAATATTAAAGAACATGATTCTTTCCTCATCTCCTACATTCTGTGTCAAGTGTCTCTCAAATAATTAAGGGGAATGACACTCGAGTCATGAAGCAAGAAGAGGGAGCTGCGAAAAACAGCTTTCAAGAACGCAGCCGCAGACCAATCATACCTACTGAGGCTGTGTAATAGAACCATCAATGATGTTTCTAAGCCTGTCACAGTCATGAAACATTTAACTGATGACTAAATGCATTTAAATTTTACATTCAGTCATTTAGCAGACGCTCTTATCCAGAAGAGCAAACAGCGGAAGCCAAATTGTTAAAGGTACCTAGAGGTACTGCGAGAATATATGACCTATTGCCTCATAATTTCAATTAACAATTTAATTGTGCTTTTTAGTTCTACAAAAGTGCAGGGTTAAATTAGCAGCTCCCAGCTTACAGCTCAAATCAAGGCTGGGCGATAAAACAAAAACAATAATTATCGCAATATAACTTTCCTTGATAGAAATATAACAGATGTACGATAGGTGTTCGATATAAAAGGCCATTCTGACACTTTCATATGTATCGCCAGCCCTGATGGCATTGTCCACTGTGAGAAAATCGACACCACAAGATGTCATACCTCTGAGTTTTTTTTCATGATTTGACAAGCGAGGAAGACAGTAGTGTAGTATGACCATCAGCCTGTTCCCCTGCATTCAAATGTGAGTGATGAGATAAGTAGCAATGAAACTGCACTGGCTCTATATCCTAAAATCCTAATAAACTTTAGTAGCTTTATTTCACTTCCAATCCACACAACTACAGCTCTGTGTGTTACAGCACTCACACCTATTTTAGTGCATTTCCATGGAGCAAAAGTGAAAGAATCAAGTGATGTCATGCAGTTACAGCACTGATTTAAACTAATATTTTTTTTTGGCTTTTGTAATACTGAAAAAAAATACACTTGCAACAACTTTGCTTCCATTTTGCAGTAGTTGCACCAGTTTGAATGCTCTGGTTCACGGTTTTACAGTTTCAGTAAAATCTTTTCAGTAAAAAAATGTTGGCTTTATGTTTCCGTTCAGCATATTATTTACTTGTACTTGCCTCATCACAACTGGTGAAACTTTTTGCAGGGTAAACATTTGGTTTTGAAAGCCAACAATCTGTAGAAATCTCAAAAATCAGAGGTTATTGTACCAGAGATTTCAACAGCAGCTTAGGCCAATGTTATAACTCCAGCCCATGGAGAATCTAGAGAGGCTGTATGACGGGACTTCACAAGACCAAACACAAATCAAGGCAACATGGAATTCATAGTTATTGACCAACTAGCTAGCCAGTGTGGCTGGTGCAGTTAAATGCACTGCAGGAACTCTAGTGATCAACATGAAACCTAACACATTGAAAGTTCCTTTGAAATCTGTAGGTGAGAACATGCTTTGGGTGTTCAGGGCATCGATAAGGTGAGCCAAACGTATGCTCCAAGAGAGGACAAGTGAGCCTACATCAGCTCATGGATTTTCAAGATCTATGTGTTTACAAGATCAAACCTCTCTGAATGACTTTGTTTACATCCCAATGACTGAATTATACAGAAACGGTGGAAATCCCTCTTTAATTAGAAGAGCAAATTAAAAGGCATAATTAACAATTTCCCCGTTGTGTAAAAGGGGTCCTATTTGGTCGATGACTACACCAAGCTCCTTTTCAAACTGTAGTTTTGCAAAGGTGCTTGGAATACCCTGCAATTCACAGTGAATGACTGGTGGGATTTGCCATTAATGCAAGAAAAAGACATGACTGGGATCAATGCTGTTAATACACCACTTAACATCAAAATACGTCTCTCTATGCGAAGCATGCTGTCTCTTCTCAACATGTGGAGGCTGATTTAGTGGTTCAGTGTCTACTGTTGCCTGGAAATCACACCTGCTTTCGCTGTTCAGTCAGTCTGGATCCCTCTGCTCTCACATTTTTACTGCTTCCTCATGCCTCTGTCTGTCTGTCCATCTGTCTGCCTCTCTCTGTCTTTTTCTCGCTGTCTCTCTCTCACGCTTTCATGTGAGCATATGGTCTCCGCATAGAGCAATGCTAGCCCAGCGCTCCGAGAAGTAATGTAATAGATGCTAGTGATCAAAGGGAGGAGGGGGAGGGAGAGGGGCTTTGGGAGAAGTCCCCAGGGACCGTCTCCGTCGAGAGGCAGGAGGTGTGTGCGTGTGTTGGAGGGGGGTGTGAAATGCTGAATCACAGACGCACGGCAGCGGAGGCGGTAGAGCCGCTCATTGAGATTCTGCGAACCACGCGCACATACTTACAAGGAGAAGACATGGCCATACAAATACACGCGCACTCCCATGCGACACCCATTGTCAAACCAGGCATAAAGTAGGACATCTTTGTGATTCGGGCCCGCATTGGCCAGCAACCGATTTACTTCTATCCTTTGCACGCACAGACACACACACACACACACACACACACACACATTATAGCTACTGAAATACACGTACAATGCATTACAGCAGAGTAACAGTGCTCAGGCAAAGTAATAATCAACATACGGCCGTGATGGTAACAGAATCAGCTTACTGGAATAACCATGTGTACGGTAATCATCATAACCAGTTAAACTTATTTTCTGCTGTGTGATTTTATGTTTGCCAGTTGAAGCAGATCATCTTAAACAGAAAGTTCCATAGTGAGTAACAACTTCAATTTACTTTGAGCTGATATCTAGATCGAAGCAGTAGTTAGCATAGGTAACGTTATCTACTAGCAAACTCCAAGTAACTAACGTTAGCACAGCTAACTAAATAGCATGAGGGCCAAGCTTATTTATACAGAGGTTCAATTTATTTACTCTACTTCAACATGCTGCTTTGTGTGATCATTGGGATGTATTCACGAGATCAACAATAAAAGGGAAAGCAGTTCGTTTCACTGATTGCATGTGAGATGAAGCGTAATGTTTTTGTCATATAATGTAACATAAAACTTCAGTAGACATATTGGCTGTAGTATATGGTCATCTTTTATTTGGCCTCAAACCTGCAATTACCCTAGTAAGAAAGAATGTCTGATACAGTGCTTCTATGTAAAAAACCATTAGGTGCCAGTAGGAATTTAAGCCCCCTGAAAACATTACACATGGGTCTTGGCTTCACTTTATTTCCCTAATTATTAGAATGTTCCAAAATATTCAGAACCCTACTCTATATATTGTTATAGCACAATAGTTATAATTTCTAAAAATTAACTAAAAAATATATATATATTTTTAGAAAGGAAGAAACAAAGAATAACTCATAAAAGTCTCAATGGAAAGATGGACTAAGAGTAGATCTATTTTATAATATTTTGAGCCTATATTTTATTTTATCCTTGATTTAAAAGAAAAATCCTAAAATATATTATTCTAAAATTCTAAACTATATTATTATTTATTATTATTTATTCAGTATTATTCCATATAATAAATGCTAAAGAATATTCAATAAACTACAAATGAATGGCAGTTCTTCTCCTTTCTTCTTTTTATTTTTTCCATATTCTGAAAAAAATAATAGACTCAACTACGACAATGTCCTAGTCTTTACTCAGACTGTACTCTACTGGTAATGATATGTGACTGCAGCACTAAGTATGTCCAACCAGTGTAGCTAAACAGCCGTGATGACAGAATAATCCTCATCAGTTTTAGGCATGCTAAATGTGGTATCAGTGTAAGGCATTTACATTTACGGCATTTAGCTGACGCTCTTATCCAGAGCGACTTACAAGGTTAACTGTATTACAGGTAGGCTAACGTAGTGTTAGGAGTCTTGCCCAAGGACTCTTATTGGTGTAGCACAGCATAGTCACCCAGACCGGGATTCGAACCCCAGTCTCCCACATGTGGTGGTGGTTCCTTGGTGGGTAGTGGTGTTACCTGCTGAGCTACATCAACCACCACATCAACCAACAAGCTAAGTTGGGATGTGTGGGAATACCAGTGTCTCCCTGGGGGTTCATACACAATAAGTCAATAAAATAATGTTTTATGTTTATTGGGGTTTGCTCAGATTACACACGAGTATATGTATGCCAACATTTCTAAGTGTTAGTCAGTGAGTGCAGTAACCTGCTGGATTAATGAAGAGCCATCACTTTCCGTGTAATAAACAAATATGTAGAGGGTATGTAAATGCTGGTAGCGCCACAGTTAATTTACACCACATCAAACTGTAATCTACACCAGGGAGCACAGACGTTTGTGTGTGTGTGTGTCTGTGTGTGTGTGTTCCCCAGTTCTGGTGATGAGCAACATTAAAGCACTGGATGGGGCTGCATCTCTGATTTAACTCTACATCCAATTAAATGAGAACAGGAACATGAACACACACGGTTCCTCCACATCCACATCCTCAGCCCCCCCCGCCCTTTTTTTCATAATCACACTCAACTGAGCACATTTACATGTTTAGGGTACATTCCATATGTGCAAGTGCAGCTTTATAGTGTTAGATCATTTCTGGATTGTTTATGTTATATTAGTTAAGGTGTAATATATATATATATATATATATATATATATATGTATATATGTATATATATATATATATATATAATAT
>CM067475.1:27301258-27475138 GCA_034552555.1 Semaprochilodus insignis
TGTGTGTGTATATATATATATATATATAATATATATAAATATATGTATATAAGTGAATTATATGCCATAAACCAGCATGATGAAGGTGGTGGCCTTTTACAGCGCTGTTCAGTGGCTAATAGGCACCCTGAGACAGATGTCCTTATAACAAACAAACAAGCACACACAAACACATATACACACACATGCAGACATGTATTAGAGCCATCACGACAACTGTTAAATTTAATTGCCCAATCTGAAGCTTAGCCGATTCAAATTTACCTTCTCTATGAAGTATCTATGAAGTACGTGATTAGTTGGCAGTACGACCTCAAGATAAATCAAAATCAGATTTTTTTTATGCTATAATATTGTTATCGCAATATGAGTTTCTGTAATAAACACATCATTAGGAGCCTTAGTAATAGATCAAATACACGCAGCGCCAGAGAGACATCATTACATAGCCAGCACAGTCCGTTAAAAGCCTAATGAGTGCTTCTCTGTGCTGAAATTGAACCCAGCTCTGCGTAGGGGGGACCAGTAACTTAACCATTAGGCTAAACAGCCAATTAGAAAACTCTCACATGCTCAAAAACTGAACTACAAGCCTGAAAAACCACATTCAACATTAGGATTGTTTTCAAACCCAGTACAGTGTTCTAAGTGTGTAAGGCAGTAAAGGATACTGTCACAACACACAAACTGTATTTAATAACAACAAGAAAATACAGAACAAAAATACCAATATTTATTCCTGTGTGCTTATATAAAATACATATAAATGTATTTGCTTTTGTAGAGTTTTAAGAAACAGTTGTTGAGGTAATGCTGACTGTTTCTCAGCCTTTCAGTGTGCAAAAACACACTTCCTATGAAAGTAACTGTTAGTATGTAATTTCATTTAATTTTGCACAGCAGTGAACAGTGCTGTTGTAATTTTTGTAGGGTAGTTTGTTAGTTAGACTAACATTCATGTCTGCACTTTTGTCACATGTAGACACACTATTTTAATAATAATTTATTGCTTCTTATATCGTCACCTTGATATCCAGCAGCTTTATCGAATGGGCCAACATACGGCCGTGACGGGAACAGAATCAACTTACTGGATGTGTAAGGGTACGGTAATCAGCGTAAACAGTTAAACTCATTTTTTGCTGTGTGATTTTATGTTTGAAGCAGATCGTCTGAAACCCAATCAGAGCAGAGCTCATCAAATTATTCATGAGGTCAACAAAAAAGGGAAAACAGCTCCTTCCACTCATTGCATGTGAGATGAAGCTTAATTTTTGTATTTTAATAATAATTTATTGCTTCTTATATCATCATATCATTATACCCACTCAAACACGGGGAGAACATGCTAACTCCAAACAGAAATGACCCTGGATGTCCCGGCTGAGAATGAATTGCTGCAAGGCGACAGCGCTACCCACTGCCCACCCTCCTATATTATAATATGTATGTAATTGTAATGAGATACCACAAAGATACCACCCCATTATCCTTTGGAGTATAAATAACCAGTTTCAACACTGATTCTGACACAATTATTACCTTAGTGTCTTAATTCACACTTACACGCTTTGCAAATGGCATAGGTCTCATCTGCCTGTGCCTTATTATTTCTAGAGCCAAAATGCTTCCACACCAGTGATTTGCCTCAAATAGGCAAATCGTAGGTTTTCATATAGGTTTTCTTGGGTGCTAGTGCTCAGATGATTGGTGGACTGCAGCTTCACTGTTAGGTAGTTTAATATGAACACTAGTACGTAAGCAAGGCTTTTATCTGAAGCAGCAATGTTTACAGTTTCAGCAGAAACAGTTAGGGACTGCAATTATTTTATATAGGCTAATAAATAAACCAACAAATGGAATTTTTACTCTTTAAAAAGGTGGTTAATGTGACATGCATGTCTCACTCTTTAGGTAGCTGTACATGGTGACAAGATTAGCAACAGTCACAGCAGCAAGGCAGGATGATGACGATCTACAAGCTGATGATCTAGATACGTTTGTATTACGCAAACATGCAAAGCAAACAGCATCTGCTTTAACCTTGCGATAAAGCAGCTTGGAGTGGATCCTACTCCTCGCATCATGTTGCATCTGGTTGCATCTACAACGTAGGTATGTACAGGAAGAAATCACGCAGATATGTTGGAACAGGAGGGAAATTAAACATGCACTGACTGTTATACACCACCTTTACTGTTATCATGTAGTGTTTTATCATAAGGTTACTGCTGTTAATCTGTCACTCTTTACCTTCCCATTCTACACTGCTTCAGATAGATGTTTCTTCCAATATCCGTCCAATAACATATAAGCAGCTAATACCGTGTAGAGGGCATATTAAATAAGCTCACCAGACAAATATGTAGTCACCTGTGACTGAAACTTACCTTGTACCGTGTAATACCTCTACGAACACAAATAACATCTGCAATTCAATTTGGCATAGACAGGACAAGTTTCTGGATGCAGGCAACATCAATGTTCAGTCACTCTTACATCACAGAATTGCACAGTTGGGCCGGATTTGATAGATGCCTTCCCTGGCACAATTCTGAGGAGAATTTACTGTAGACTGGGATTTTAGCCACTGCTGGTAGACCCGTATGACCGTACGCTTCCATACACCTGCGAATTCAGCTACTTCCTTAATCCTACGCCCAAATGCAATCACTGCTTTTTGCCAATCATTAACATCTGTTTTGCGACCCATTTTCCACACACTGAATGAGACATTCACTGCACTGTCCCACCTCTTCTCAATCTATGAATCCCATCACAAGAATTTATTGTAGGTATTACCCGATCATCAATTTTCTGATAAATCCTACTGAGAGGTTAAACCTTTATTTTAATTATTCTTAAATAATCTTATTTCTTAATTAATCATGTAAATTATCAGAAGACACTTCAATTAAAACCAGTATAACTGATAGTGACAGCCCCACATGTATTTAATTTTTTATTTACATGTATTTATTTCATGACCAACATGCCAGAACTACTACGAACGCACACAACTCACTGATCGTTTACCTTCATATATCTGAACGTATCTGGCTGCTGTTGGATCTTAGAGTGCGTGCCAACAAATCTCATGATTGATGGGAAATTTGACAGCAAATTAGCAGGAGAAAATAGAATGAGGTCTTTCATGAAAATTTGCTCTGCTTAGCTGATGCCATCCAGATGAGGGCCATCGCTGTTTGCTTGGTTGTTTCCTAGATTTTAAACGTACGTCAGACACACACAAGCAAACACACACACACACAGCTGAGGGGGTCAAATATATCAAAGCTCATAGATAGCAACACATACAACAGACGTTGCTACAATCCAGCTGCACCCCTCCACACACACACACGCGCGCGCACAAACACACACATACACACACACACACTGCTGCGTCCCAACACCAATCTCCCTCTCTCTAGCTTATGGTCTGCTGTTGCCAGGGCAGCAGTCAGAGACAGAGAGGGAGAAAGGGAGGTACAGGCAATAAAAGCAAGGAAACTAAACGCAGTGGAGAGATAAAACAGTGAGTAAAGTAAACAGTGAGTAATGAGTGAGTAAAGGTGTGCGGTGTCAAGGCATAAAAATGGTAAATCTATTACAGTCCAACCCACTAAAGACATTAAACTCGAACAGCTTAAATACTTCTAATGAACTCAGATCTCAACAAACAGCGTAACCCAATTAATATACAAGCTCAATTTCCATGAATTCCATGGGAGAATTTATGATTTGTTAATTTCCTTGAATCTTTATTTAAACTGAAAGAAGTACAAAGAACAGATTTCCAGTCTTTTCACTGATTAAATTGCATTTTGTTAATAGAAACGAATGTAGAATTTGATGCAACACACTCAAAACATGTAAATGGAAGTTTTGCCCATTATTGCTAAATAAGTGGATGTCATAGTTTGATGCTTCTCTTCATTATGCGCCATGCATTTTAATAGGACACAGATCCGGACTGCAGGCAGGTCAGTGACTCTCTGTCTGCAAAGCCACACTGTTGTAGCACATGCAGGGTGCTGCACTGTCCTGGTAGAACTGCTATGGATTCCCAGGAAAAGACGTCATCTTGACAGCATATGTCTCTTTAAAATACTAATATATGCCGCTGTGTCAATGGCACCTTTACACATATGTCACCCATGCACTCCTGCCCCTCATATCATGAGAGATGCTGGCCTTTACACCTCTTGCTGAAAAGGTCTCGATGGTCTCATTTGTCTTTAGTACAAAGAACTCAATGTCTGTTCTACTGATAAAGCCAAGCAGAAACGCAGACTCAGTACACATTTCCGCTGTCTTTCAGGCCAAAATTAGTGGCAATCTTGTGTTTAAAAATGTTTGTTTTGAACTGTTTAGCATAAAGCATTAAGCCATGACCCATCTTTGTTTGCAAACACTGGATGTTCATTTTACACACTCGTCTGTTACTGATTCACCTGCTCATCGTGTGATTTTTTATAACAATGCAAGTTAAGTATTCTATTAACTTTTTCACTCTTATTTTGGCAGTAGTGACTTTTTATTGAGTGTGTTGCAGGCAAATTCAAAACTTATACTTACAAAATACATGTTTCAGTCAAATATAGATTCAAGAGAATGAACAAACAGATGTGTTTTTTTTTTCCATTTTATAAAATGTCCCAACTTTTCCAGAAAACTTGCACTGTACTGGATGAAACAAGATATAAGATAATTTGAGATTGAAACATACCTAAAAGTAATGTAATGTAATATCTCCACAAGAACAAATAACAGCTGCAAATCGATTTGACATGGACCGGACATTTCTGGATGTAGGCAACAGCAATGTTCAGCCACTCCTGCATCAAAGAATTGCACAGATTTGGTGGATGCCTTCCCTGGCACAATTCTGAGGAGATTCTCCTATACACTGGGATTTTTGCCACTGCTTGTAGACCTGTGCTTTGACTATATGCTTCCATACACCTGCAAACTCAGCTACCTCCTTTACACTATGGCCTTTGGCACACCCAAATACAATCACTCCTTTTAGCCAATTATTAACATCTGCTTTGCAACCCACACATTGAACTGAACGAGACATTCGCTGAGAGGGGGAGAGAGAGAGAGAGAGAGAGAGAGAGAGAGAGAATAAAATAATATGACGGAGCGATGGAGCAAGTGAAACATATGATAGCAAATCAATGCGCAAATGAACGTGCGAGAACCAGCGTGAGCAACACTGCAGTGAAAATGTGTACACACTATGTGTGTCTTCACAAGCGAATGAACAGAGCAGCACACATTCACTCGGCAAACCTGGCTGTCATCATGCTTCAAAATAGTTTCTCTAGCAGTCATTGATTGTCGGTCAGGTTTAAACGCGTGGCAACATTCTTGTCAAACAGATCGATTCGAGTTACACTGTAAGCTTGTTTCCTTTGTTGTTCAGGGCCAGCTTCTCTTAATACCTCAATATTGACACAAGAAAAGCAGTCTTAACAAAGCGGCTTGCTATTAGCTCACAGCACACACTCCAAGGCAACATTTCCTTTGCCTCTGTGTAATGCGCATCTCTTCAGAGCTATGGATGTTTTTGCTAATTATATATTTGTTTTGATCCAGCCTGGAGCTTACTTCCATCCAGGAAGATCTCCAAGCTGAACGTGCCATTTTTACAAGTCGAAAGCAATTTGCTCATTACCGCAAATTAAGCCTGACATGTGCCCTCTGCTGCCGCTCTTGAGTGAGCCTCCTGGGGGGGGGGGGGGGTGGGGGGTGGTAGTTCAAAGTATGTTCTAAAACAGCACGACATTGTCAAAGAAGTCTGTAAAATCTGGTAAACAACAGCTACTGAACTTGTTATGATTCGGCGGGACAGAACAGAAGAAAGCTACCTCCACAGGGCCTTCATAAGGCATGCGTAAGCACTGCATAATGCATTTTTACAAAGCAATATCTGAGCATCCGAGAACAGCTTAAGTCAGCATTTGCAGAATTATGAAGGAATCTGGAAAACAGATGTGTTTCAAATGGAAGAGGTACTGATATTTTAGGCTCACATAAAAACTTGGATGTCTTATGCATAGTGTCCGTCATTACATGGGAGTGATGCTACACAGCATCATAAATGGAGCAAAAGCTCACAACTTAATAAAGAATAAAAGCATCAAGTTCCTTCATGAAGCAAGTGAACATATCTTTTAGGCCGGCTCGGCTCTGGTGACACTGTAGAGGGACGAATGCAGTCTTTGCATATTGCTGTTAAAAAAATAAAGATCATTCTGCAATGGGCAGTTGGCCTGTCCAGGGTTTAATCCTGCTTTGCGCCCTTTGAGAGCTGGGATAGGCTCCAGCACCCCCCAGTGGGACTAAGCAGGTTAGAAGATGAGTGAGAGAGAGAGTGTGTTCATTTAAGATATATTTATTATGTTTAAAGAGGAATACAGTAGCTTAATAAGCCCATCCTGTGAAGACGAGCAGGGGATGGTGTGAATGAATTTAACATTTACAGACCTGCTGTTTCATTTTCATCTGAAATAATTCCAGTCTAAATAATTCATTAATTTCATTTTGTTCATTTAGATGGATTTATGAGTTAAGTAGGCCGATCATGTTAAAGAGATGTCACTTATTTCATAGCGGGCAAGGCCGCTTCATTTGTTTATTCATTTACACGTCGTATTTAATTTTTAAAGCGAAATAAAAAAATAACATGGTTTCAGGTCTTGCTTTTACAGATCCCCCGGCATGTCTTTTAAATATCTGGGGCTTCAAATTTAGAGTACATTTAAAGGAACTACATCACTGCTAAAAAAACCTTAAAGCCTGACTGAAGTAATGGTGATAGTGTAACTGTTGCTAAGCAGTGAGCGTAGGAGAAAATGAAGCAGACATTTAGGAAAGGCATGGACAGCATTAGGATTATGATCGTCCGTAACACAAAGACAAATGAGTTAATTCCCATGGTAACATACAGGCAGGCGAAAGCTGCAATTTCTCAAGAATTGCTTTTGCTTTAGTTCTTTGTACAGTGCTTTGCAATTCCACCGGATACTTTTCAGGAAAATAATTGAATGCCTCATAATACATAATAATCCCTATGATTTAGTTGATATGATTTACTGATTGGCCACCTGCAGGGTCTCAGCAGGGTGGAGAGAGTCCTGCAACTTCTGCCAAATGGCTCAAATTAGTGCTAGTGTTGATACACCATCTATACTGGCATACTGGTGTCAGTACTTCACAATACTTTTTACTGGTAATTCTGTTAATTGTAATTGTAATTCTGGTAATTCATGGGCTGTGACCAAAACAGATCTGTACTCTCTTGTCAATATTGTGTTATATAGGGATGAACTATGTAGTAAAAAAGCCTGAACCAATAAATGAATTGGTTTCCATCATGCACTTGTCATCAGGCAGTTGTGGGCTGGAAGTTAGGGAATCTGCCTTGTGACCGGAGGGTGGCTGACTTGATCCTCTGAAGTACCCTTGAGCAAGGCACGTAATACCCAACTGCTCCCCGGGCACTGTGGATAAGGCTGCCCACCGCTCCGGGCAAGTGTGCTCACTGCCCCCCTAGTGTGTGTGTTCACTAGTGCGTGGGTGTTTCACTTCATGGATGGGTTAAATGCAGTAGGCAAATTTCTCTGTGTGCAAACACAAATGGCAAATGGTTCTAAATTCTAATCTAATTCACTACAAATGGTTCTAAATTCTATGGCTCCATTCACTACTTGCATAAACAAACCAGAATTGTTTGCTTGAGTGTGGCTAAAGTAATCTTCTTATTTGTAGTCACAGACATTTGAAAAGTGTCTTAAAAGGTATAAAAAGGGACAAGAAGCAGGTCAAAAAACATGACTAGACTTCATGTTTATTTCTTGGTCCTTGACTCCAGCTATCTTTTTTGCTGTATAACACTGGGTCAGATGTTTTTTCTCTCATCTCTTCCACTGAAGCTGGTGTTCACACGTGAACTTCATCTACTCATCAGAGGCTATTACACTAATTTGTGGAGTTCATTCCAGCTGGAATGCACAATGCCACTGAAGCAAAAGGAATTTATCAAATACTAAGAAAGTAGATCTACTGATGATTAAGTCAATGCTTAGACAGCTGTGAGTTACTGGATTAATGCAAACCTTACTAGCAGCAAATACCACGACACCATGATATTTGGCAGGATATTTGCTACTGAGCTTGAAGGAAGCCTACAAATGTTGTTCGAGAGCATAAGCCATTTCGAAAAGAAGGCATGCTGAAAAGAGCCCATGAGTAATCGGATAGACGAGCTTTCACCCCAGGACTTCTTCATCTGTTTTGTTTCCTTGCCTTTCTTTATCTCCTTGCATCCTCATTCAGTCTGTCAATAATTAAGACAACAGATTTAGCACATCAGTCACTCACAATAGCTATCTCCACAACAACAAGCTGCACGCCAAGTCCCAGTTGAGAGCTGGCGCATGTTTGGAACACACGCAGACACATGGTCACACACGCTCAGTCTAATGTGCACCCCTCATGCTCCATATGTTTTTTGATGCTAATCTGCCAGAAAATAGGAAAGAAAAAAAACGACGCCCTTCCCAACACCATCACACCTGTCAATCCAAGTGACTGACAGCTAACTGCAATAGGCTGGACTACAGCTGTCTGGCTCACATAAGGCTACTCCCATTGGTCAAAGAATAGGCTGAGCTACCACCTCTCACTCTGCTATGCGGTTTGATATAAAGAAAAAATCCATCTTGTACTGCACTCTCAATGTTAACTGGAGATCAAAGAGAATGAGGGAACACACACACACATAGATGACGACACGCAGCAACACAGTGATACAGGCAGCAATCACATTGATTTTTCCTTAAGCCGGGTAAAAAGGAGGAGAGAATGCACATTAAGGGGCAAAAAGAGGAGGATGGAAATTCAGACGATACTGTACGGAGAATGCCCATGATGGGATGACTCATCCGGCCTAATGGGAGGCATCTCGTTCACTTTCTGCTCATCTTTAATCTGAACGTTTGGAGCCAAAATACCATCTCTTCATCCTCACATGGAAATTCAAACTCAGTGTAGACTTAAGTCAACATTAACTTTGCACATTGAATTTCAACCTGTAAACATTCAAAAACTTTCTTGTCAGATCATGAAAAGTGTTTTATGGGCACGCACTCTCTAAGCTCTGGTAAGAAGGAAGAATGAAGGATGATGGTACACATTCAGACCATATGCCAGGAGTCACCGTAGCTCCTTTCTTGGTCTTGTAACTGCCTTAGGGAATTTGCACAGCACTTAAACCATGGCCTTCTTGCTTTAATGCAAAGGCTTATTTTTTACATACCATGTTGATGCAAATAAACCTGTATGGCTTTATGGTACTGTTTCGTGTCCTGTTCACAGTTGACACTGTATGGCTTCCCACTCCAGCGGACTGATGTCCTCCAGCAGACCGGTGGAGAAAGCAGAGCCTTGTCTTTTTAAAACCTACCCTCCTCCCCAGTTCTCTCTTTCCGTTGAGTCCAATAAATGAGCATTTGAAGCAGCAAGTTGTAATACCTTGCAGTATTAACATTCAATGCTACGTGGACTTTTTGCAAAGTGCAAGTAGAAATGAGGTCTAGTGCATCTCTGAGATGCATTGTAAACTGATCACTCAAGCCGCCCTCTGAGGTAGTCAGAAATATAGCATTTAACCACTCCATTGACCACACCTGATTGGACTCATGACTGGAAGAAGGGTTTCATGCACTTTTACTACCTCAGTCTTTCAGTGCCACACTGTGCTTTTAGATCACATCCGTTTTTTGTTTTTTGTTTTTTTTTTTTGGACAGTGGAGCTGGATAGAATTGATGCAGCTACTTCTTATGGTCAGTAATGGCCAGTCTCTATTGGCTGCTCATTGTGAAGACCACTATTTGCTCTTTTTTCATAATAGCTTGCAATTTACATGCCAAGTGTGATGAAAGATCTGAAATGTGACTTATGTTGGGATACCACATGAATTTGTAGAATAATCAGACGACACCATGTATTTCTTTTTAAATCAAGCTCCTATATGATTTTATTAATCATTTTTAAAAGTTTAAAATAATTGGCACCTCTTTTTCAACAGGATCGGCCCACTGCTTTATTTCTGTTTCTTTATTAAGTCCTATATAAATTTAAATTATCAAATACATTTCTTTAAGATTGGAATTATTTTTAGATGAAAATAAAAACAGCAGATCTGAGAATGATAAATACATTCACAGCATCATCCATTTTGAAATAATAACCCTTCATTATTCTCAGGATGAGCTCATTGCTCTACTATAATTCTCCTTAAACATGATAAATAAACCTTAACCAAATAAATAAGCAACATAATTCACAATTCTTTGAAGGCTTGAAGAGTCGAGACTTATTTGCTGCTCTCTAAGCAGCAGCTCTCCTGCCAGCGAATGAGGCTGCTGGCCATTTCTTGTAATCAGACTTACTGCCTGCTTTATATGTATATATTTTGTAGTAAATGTGCCCAGTTAATTACAGAACATATATATATATATATATATATATATATATATATATAAACTGACAGGTCTCTGCCTAATGATTCAACTTCATGACAAGACTTCGTATCAGCCTTATCACACCTATATGTGTTTTTTTCTTCAGCCTCACAGCTGTAAAACTAGATCTCACAACTTTTCACGTTTTTACAAATAAAGTTTATTTACCAGTTTATTGCTGGTGTGACACTGCAGTAACTGCATCACTGCAGTAACAACCCAAAACAGTCTCAGCTATTCATTTGGATAACACTGCCGAGCAATACTGACCAACACAGCCACCTGTTATGGTAGTATTTGAGCTCGGTCTCGGGCTCAAAAATCAGTGGTCTTCATCTTGTCTCAGTCTCGGGGTAAGATTAGGAAATTGCTCTCGAGACCAGCTGAATGCAGTGCCTGTGTCTGAGGTAAATAGAAATGTGACTTTTTAATATTATTACTAGATATCAACAAAACCTTCAAACAGAAAGAACAGTCTTTTGGTCTATGTGCTTAAATAAAATGTGTTGGTTGAGAATCTAACAGATCCTTTCCATGGTGGCTTCAATGAGTATTATTTGTTTGTTCTTTGATTATGTTCTTTGATTCCATAATTCACGTGCAATTAATTGACAATAAAAATGGAATGATGGTTATATTTATATTTATAAGTTGACTTTAGGTGCTGATTCTGAATATGTTTTAGAGAATTTACAAAATAAGTTATTACACATAATATGATCTATTCATATAAAAGTATGAATAATAATGAATGTGTAATGAACTTCAAATTAATTTCTGTTTCAGTCTTGTTTTTATTTTTATATTCCCCTGTCAAAGTCCATTGGCATTGGAATGCTTTAATGCAAGGTGCACGCTCATATCACAGAGTGCTGCATTAAGGACAAATAGATAAACACATATGTATTTCTGATGGTTTGAGATCATTATTGAGTTCAGTGGTCAGTAATGTCTTTATCAGCTATTAGGATTGTATTAACAGATACACTACACAGTCAAAGCCGTACTGCATTAAGACATCCCTGCAGATTTTTCCCAGAATTAGCATGATGGTTTGCTGTTACACACAGTTAACTGCAAGTCATCAACCGCAGAGCCTTTAGCCTAATCCAGAAAACTGTAATGTGCCCCCTTTGACAGTCTGTGGCATTAAACCCTTTATTTACCCTCCTGAAGCAGAGCTTTAGATTAACATTAAGGTGAGAGTTTGTAAGGTAGGGTGAGGAGCGACAGAGACTGACAGTGTAGTGCTTGAAGTGTTCAAGTTAGGCTGACTGCTGATAGCCTCGTTCAAACCTGGGGCGAAGCTTTGGCATAAACGAATAGTGTCAGTCTAGCCGCAGAGGACAAAATCTTGTCACCATTCAAAACATAATGCAGGCTCCAGTGCACCTTTTACATAATCAGATTAGAATTTTTGGTGCACATGCATAACAGTTGTGACAAAAAACATGTTTGTTTACATGTTTCGTACCGGACACACAGGGAAAACAATTCCTGTCTGTCACTTGATGTGGCATTTTTCACTGTTTTGCAACGGTGTGCTCAAAACAGGCCTCTGATCTGACCCTGATCTGGGAAGATAGCCTAGCGAGGTTCATGCTACATGAGTGCAGAGAAGCAGAAAGGATGCCTGTCTTTGTAGCATTTGGAACAGTACTCCACCTAAATATTAATAAATGACTACAAAATGAAAGCTCAGTGGGTTTTTCCAACTAATTGTGTCCAGCTATCATGAGAAGCACAACTGTTAAAATTAGCATCTATGTGCATTTCTCTGTCTGACCTGCAGGCCAGTCTTGCCCTTTTTTGCAGGCCAGCTTTGCCCTTTCTAAAGACCCTTTGTCCATCACTTACCCACGCACACAAGGTGGCCCATTTGTGCATATACAAAGTCTAGCTGTGGGATTACTAGAAATCAGAATGGAGGTTCTTCACTGAAGGTTCTTGTCTTGTTCATGAATTAGCTTCAGCAGAGTTTGGGAAACCATGCTAAAAGACACCTAGATCCTTTGAAAGCAGGGTAAGCTCTATCCAAACAAGCACTTCAATAGATGCAGCCCTGCCGGGTACAGCGCCGCAACCCAGATGAATCAACTCATCCCAAATTGTGAAGACCCCTAAAAGCTTATCTGCCAAACAGAATCAGTGCAAAGCTACAACTACGTGCATACATCGATCTGAGAGGCTTATGACAGAGCTAAACTCATGTGAAGCAGAACTGTTGTTTTCCAACATTGTGCTTGGATATGAGTTCTGGATTTGCCAGCGTGTGGTGACTCAACAAATGCCTGGTTGTTGGGAAAAACATCAAGATGTTACAGAGGCTTGCCTACCTTTCTCATAAGGCCAAAATCATTTGGGTGTAAAACTGAGTTCTCGTCCATTGATTTTTCAATTGTGAAACAATCAAATACAAAGCAATGGAGTTGCACTGGGATCTTACTTGATCCTGCCCTCTCACCAACACACATAATGCACACAACACACACACACACAAGCACACACACACACACACACACAGACACACGAAAGCTTACAAAAACACACTCCCCAATGCAATCAAATGCCCGCAACATCCTGAAGCGTTTCACATCTCTGTTTGTGTGGCTGGTCTGAGCTGCATTTTTAGTCCAAAGCAAACAAAGTTCATATTTATGCATGATATGCCAATATGCAAGACTTCAAAGACTGGTCCAGCCCTGCAAAATTCCCAAGATGTCCTTGCAGCGCCTGTGTCTTAGAACCATAACTCCAAAAACCTCATCATGCCGTGCCTGCTAGGCCTGGCCATGACTGACACGCTGGCTCTACCTCCCACACCAAAACACAAGAGCTTTGTAAGCATACTATATTACTGCCCACATCCACACAAGCCTTACGACCATAAGTTAGTACGTGCCCAACAGAATAAATGAAAACTAGCCATGCTACATAATAATGATACTCCTCTGCCTCTAAAAGCAAACAATATGACTAGCAAAATATAAAAGGTGATGTTTTATTTCCAGTTAAAATGGCTATTAAAGTCACAGTATACAATTTCAATCGAACACAATTTTTTGTCAAATTCAGTAAATATCTCCTCCTTTCAGCTGTCCTTTTTGGGGTGCTGGAAAAAAAATCAGTACACATGTTCCCTGGCTATATAAATGGGAAACAAATAAATTGGCTCAACCAGAGCACCAGCTAATGAGCAACAGGAATAAGGATGTGAAGGGAAGGAGTTATATGTTCTGAATTCCAAACACATTGTCAAGAAGGAGAGATGGCTGAGGAACAGCCAAATGGGGACAATGTCTGATGAATAAATATCCAGAAAGACTTTTTTACATCAGGACATCATACAGTCAGGACAACTGTAACGCCTGAGGTGACAGCATGGAACTGCTACACCCTTTTAGGATGGAATAGGAAAAATCTTGGAGAGCTGAAAAGAATGAAGAGATATGAGGAGGTTTCTACTGGACAGTTTGAGAACTATAATAACAGATATTATAATGAAAAAACATGTCTATCATAATGATAAGATTTGATATCATCCCTGTGGGGTTCAAGTAGCATGTTAGCACTAAATCATTGTAGATTAATCTAAAGACACTTTTATCTGAGGTTCAACAGAGACCTCATATAAGTTGGTGGTTTCCATTTCTAACATCTGACTAAAACGGACCAGTCTGGCTACAATTTGTCACACAAAATTGGCCCCACCCATTCAAACGCCATTAGTTGAAGCGTGACCATATAAAGGAATGAATATAAGAAATATACATAAGCAGGTGCTAATCATTTTCATCCTCACGAACGCATTTAGACTCACCAGAACAGCCACATGAAATACCAGCCACAGTCCTTGTTTCATACCAAAATAGGCAGACAGCTGCTGGCAGAATGCCAGTACCCAGCAAATGTCTGGTTCTGTGAACCCACCAGCTCTTCATCAACAGCACCATGAAACCGATGACCGATCACACAAAGCATCAATTATGATACAAACCCAAACAGCATGGAAAGCAGCTGAAAGCACACATTATCAACTCACCGTAACAGCCTTGGACACGGAACAGAATAGCACACACGCCCAGCTGAAGTCAGCGTCGGCAGCTAATGGTCTGGCAAATGTAGCTCTGCATTTAATACATAAGAGCTATTCCCAGGCAAACCACTCTGAAGCCTCATTTTCTGGTCGCAGCATACATACACCTGGGTTAAAACTGGGAAAGACCTATTGCTTTCAGTGCCCTAAAAAGTGGCCAGATACCAACAGATGTCAACAAGGGTTAGAGCTGGAAGATGAGCAGCAAGAAAGGGACCCAAATCAAACACATGTCAAGCCCTTAGCATGCTGTTAGGCAGAACATTTATTGAACGTTGCTTAGCATTCCTTTGCTTCCTTGACATATGAAATCACTGTCTCCTGTGCCCATTTCTAGTGAGAACTGTTGGCTATGAATCTTCTTTAACCGACATCTGATCATACGATAACTCCATCTTTAAGAACATATCGTTACCGGCACTGATAGCCTATATCCTTTGAGTGAAGCTAGGCCGTCACTCACAGCACAGATGTGGACGCTGTCTTCAGGCTCTGAACCGAGAGCAGCCTTCAATCATACTTTTACAGAATATACACCATGGGCCAAACGCAACCCGGACCTGCAATTCTAGCCGTTCTTCAGCCAGGCTTTGCACTGACAGCCGATCGATGGGTTTTGATTGGGCTCCATCACGGCTCTGTCAGGCCCTGGCTTAAAGAGGGGCCGAGGCCACGGGGAAATTTGGCCGCAGCTGAACATCCTTGGAATAACCTCCCCAGATTAGAGCTCACTCCCAAGGCCTGTCAGATCACACTTGCTTTAGACCTCCGAGACTCTTCACAGAGCTGGTAAATGATATGGGCTGGGGATTTTATGTATGATGAAACACCAATCAATACTAAAACTGTTTAAAGCCTGACAGGCAACTATAAACAAACAGAATGGATTTTAGTAATGGTTTTATACAGACCGGCAATTAACTAGAGAATTGCACAGTACCACTTTTTCTGCTCTTTTCCCATATCAGTAACAATAATGAAACTTTTACAAAAGGTTTAAAGAAATGTTGTGATTAAAAAATCTATTTTAAGCTATTTCCAACTTGCTCCAGTTGCAGTCGTCCAGCCAAGACATGTCTAAACTCTTCAGTTTAGAGCTACAGTTAGTGTTAGTTGCTAGCAAACACCTAGTCACTAGTCACATCTTTTCTATAAATACATTTCCAAACCCTTCTCAACCTGCCCTGCTCCTTCTGTTTTTTGCTGAGTTATGCTGTGCTGCTATAGAATGCCAGCAATAAGAGCTGATAAAAGCTACATTCTAGTATATTATTATACTCTACTGTTTCTGAAATAAAATGTTCTGCATCATTTATCACGCTTTGTATCAGTTTACTACCTCTTCACTGAATGAATGCTCACCACCTGAAAGATAAAAAAAAGGCTCTGCTAGTAACGTTAACACAGGTAACTCACCATTAGCATTAGCCTGTTTACCTAAAAGACTGGCTGCTTTTCTCTGTGTAAATTTAAAATGCATCCTGTCCTGTGGCTTTCTGTCATTTAAATATGGATCAAATTTAATGTTATACGATTGAACAGTGCTTGAAGTTGCTGAGTTTACAGTTATTAAAGGAGATATGACACTCCTGCACTCCTGGCTTTATTTAGGGTTGTACTTGGCCACAGCCTCAGACATGGGACATTTCTTCTAACAGTTTGCTCTGAGCCTTGCCATGTATAGTTTGCCATAGTCAACATTGATGAAGCTCTTTCTGAACTAAGCATAAACCGGTGAAAACAAAAGACTGGTTCCACCTTCACTGTAGGAGTCCTTGTAAAAATAAACCCAGAAATAATGCTAGCTCCAATAAACATATACCCCACTTTCTGAACATATAAAATAAGTACATATAAAATATCAGACATCAGCATTGGCATTAGCAGATATAATATTGAATATTGGCAACAGCACCAAATTCCCATATTGGTGCCTCCCCAGCATCTGCCCATATAATCACTATCACTAATCACTGCCCATATAATCACTATCATCTAACATTAAGACTTTCCTAGCACACAGTCGTTCTTAAATGCCAAAGTGTATTTTTACAGTAGACCAAAGTATAACTGCTCAACCTGAATAAGAGCAATGGGTCTATATTCCCAATTCAACATAGAGAATTCGTTTCTAATGTCATAGGAAACATAAATGTATTCATCAATTTGATGGTCACTAAATGTGCAATAAAGTACAGCTGTGCTCATTTCAAAGCTGTCCCTCCTGCACATAGATCAACTTAATGACTACAATCCCACCAGACATAGGCAAACACACCCACACATACAGAGTTAACTATCAATCTGATACAGGAAACTGGGGTTAAACTCGTTTAAATGCGCAAGAGCTCCAGCTCACAGACTGGCAAGCCCTAGCACAAGTACCTCAACGCTCCCGCCAATCATTTGCTGCAGCCTGCGAACAAAAGGCTTATGATGGTACTTCTAATTGGTGTGTCCAGCCGTGCTCATCCTTTGCATGCTTTCCTCTTGTCTTTCCTCTTGCTCCAAGAACCTCTTGGAGCAGGAAGCAACATTTGTCTCTACAGCTCCTTTGATCCTCCAACTAAAGCATCGAAGGGGTTCTGGTCATGCATACATTAGAGGGCAGATATTGATTTTTAACTTTCCGTTCCTCTCTCCTAGCCACTCCCCCTTTTCCGTCTTATGCTTTCCACACATGGAGATGAATGGCACTCCAAGGCCAGATTAGATGAACCAGTGATTGGCTATCATAGCCTTGGGCACTGCGGCTGTTATTAAAGCCAACTCACACCTTTCCACACCTTTTCAACCAAGAGGCCAACACTGTCTGTCCGCCAACACTCTAAAAAGAAAGGGTTCCTGTTCTTGGTTTGGAGTGAGGAGTTGCACCCCAAGTTAAATAACTGTGCTGTATCTCGTCTTTTTACAAAATTAGAAAATGTCAGTTGCCCTTTACACTGTGTTCAAATTTCAGAATGTTAAAAAGGCTTTTTGCTTCTCATGTACTGCTGCTGTTTTGGTAATATGAGGGTTTGACCTCACAGTAACGAATGGATATCATTTGCAGAGCTAAATAATAAAAATAGCAAATTGTAAGAGGTGATCAGGTTAGACAACATAGGAATATTCCTGCAAATCAATGAGTTGGATAACAACAGCTGGTGGAACTAAACATGCTGACTGAATATGATCTTTCAACCTAAGTGCTATATCAGTGTTTAAAAGACTGGAAGTTAAAGGCAACCAGGTTTTATTAGGCATCACATGCATGGCTGAGCGTGAAACTTGAATCATTTGCATGTCTCACAATGTCAAACCTACCCACCAAGTTTCAGCCCTGTCGGTTGATGGTCAAATAGTTGCACCCAGAAGGAATGCTTTAACTTTTCTTTTGATGATGAGTGTATTCATCTTATTCACATACCTTTTAAAATGACTGATCAAAAACCAAATTGCATTCTGCCGTGCTCTCTTACAGTGGCAATAACAAAAAACTGCAGTGGTAAAATATTCCAGCAGACTCTAAAAGCGAGAAGTGCCTGACTGACAGAGTCGTTCAAAAAGCAAACCAAAAAAAAGCAAATAAAGGCAGCAGATGGTCCTCAACTGGCATGCTAACATCTTGAGCTGTCAGCACTGTGCGAGTGTAGTTATCTCTAAATAAAACACAATTCAATATGTCATTGATTTACTGTGACCTACAGCTCACAGATGTGACACTCGGTTTCTCATGAAAAACTAAATATTGAACTTTCCCTTTTCTTCTCTGCATCACTTGATCATTGTTTCTACATTAGAATCTAGGAAAAGAAATGATCACCTGAGGTGAAGATCTTAATTACTGTTTAAACAAAGGTATGATTGGTATTCACGGTTGACTCACAGCTCAAAATACGCAGGGTGTTAAACCACAACAACCTAAAACTAAGGTTACTCCTCACACTCAGATCCCATCTGCTGAAGTGAACTGAAGTGAACTCTACCGAGTAATGTAAAGAATGGATACTTGAAGATTTGAAAGCAAATCTCCAGCACTTTTCAAGAAACTCTCTAACTGCCCAGCATCTGGTTGATTACAATTACAATGCATTTAGTAAAATGTCAGAAAAAGGTGAATCTAGTGTGTCCCTGTTTATTGACATTGATATTCTATTATAAGTGAGTCAACCAGGGCTAGGCCTGTCACAGCTGTTACACAATCGTTTAATCGCAATTATTTGAAGTGATCACAGTTATTTAGGGCTGCAGTCATTGTCCACAGTCATTCTTCTCCAACAAGCAGAATGTGAACCGAGTGAGTAGGGTTAAGCCAAACATATGAATCAAAGAAAGCAGCAAATGCATTCACTGAGGCATCATAGTGTTTAGGAAAAGAACAAAAGTTGTAACTTCTAGCTTGGTGCTCTAGCTAATTAGTGCTGGTGTGTTTGTGAGTTGGTGTATGTAGCAATTTTTTCAGTTTTTGGCATGTGCTTGCAAAAAGAATTCTTTTTTCTTACACTTTCAGTTTTGTGTTGCTTTGCTTGACCTTACACATAAATCTGTGGGCTGCAACTAAGACTCAGTAATATTTGATAATTCATTTGGGCCATATGGCAAAAATGTAATATTGCAATACTTCATAATACACAGTAACCCACAGTATTTACTTTCCGACATTCACTCAGTTGGAACAGACAAAAGAAAAAGAAGATATACATTAAAAAAACAATGACTTTTATTAAATATTTGAATATTTCGCATCCTTTGTAAATATATATACACTGTATACACCTGCGGGGTGTGCGACGGGATTCATAGATTGTGAAGAGGTGGGACAGTGCAGTGAATGTCTCGTTCCATGTGAGGAAAATGGGTCAAAAATCAGAATTCAGTGAGTGGCAAAAAGGAGTGATTGCATTTGGGCGTGGCAAAGACCATAGCGTAAAGGAAGTAACTTAATTTGCAGGTACATGGAAGTGTGCGGTCATACGGGTCTACCAGCAGTGGCAACAATCCCAGTCTACAGGAAACTCTCCTCAGAATTGTGAACATTGAACATTGATGTGGCCTACATCCAGAAACTTGTTCAGTCCATGCCAAGTCTAATTACAGCTGTTATTCATGCTCACGGAGGTATTACACGCTATTAGGTACGTTTCAGTCACAGGTGACTATTTCGTTTTGTCTGGTGAGCTTATATATTCTGCTCTCGAGAGAGAACTGACAAAAAGTGACTTATTTACAGTAATAATAGTTCATAAGAAGAAGAAAACATGTTTTTCCATTCACTTATTAAACTATAGCCTGTCTTGACCTTTTTGTGTTCTGATGTAATATTTACATCCAAGTCACTGTCCATAATAACTAACTGTGTGCTACAGATGTGCCTGTTGAAGATTAGGTGGTAAAACACTCTAGTATTCCTATTCTGGGAATCCTGTGGAAATCAAGATCCTCTCCTAGAGCAAATATTAGCTGGTGCTGCAGTTGTTTTGGGGAATCTAGGGCTGAGGGAAGTTGTGAATACGAGCTACATGCTTTATTTTGCCTGTTTGATATTTGGACAGGATTCTCTGCTGTCTCACCCTTGCTTGGAACATCCCTGCCTCCCTCCCTCCCCCTCTGTCTCTCTCTAGCTCTCTCACTCTCAAATTACACAAAGGGAGCCAACAGTGACTGAAGTGATGGATGAGTTCTCATCCCCTTTTCCTCTCTTTCTTTCTTTCTCCCTTGATTCCCAGTTGCACAGAATATGACCCCAGCAGGGCATGAGCACACTGCTGACCCCTAAATGCTGTAGAGAGGCATGGGGAAATAGAGAGAGAGGGAGAGAGAGAACAGAGAGAACAGAGAGAAAATAGAAAGAGATCATCAAAAGAGAGAGAGAAAAACATGGAGATATAAAAAGAGAGAAAAACAGTAAAGCCAGAGAAAAAAAGAGTATGACAGAACAGGGACAGAAAGAGAGAGAGAGAAAGAGAAGGAGAAACAGACAGAAATGAAAAGAGACAGAGACAGAAAGACAAAGAGAGGGAATATATAGTGAGAGACATCATCAAAAAGAGAGAGATTTACAGTCATAATAGAGAAATTAAAGAAAGACAAAGACAGAACAAAGAAATTAAAGATAAACAGCCAGACAGCGGGAGAGAGAGAGAGAGATAGACAGAGAGAGAGAGAGAGAGAGAGAGAGAAAGAGAGCACGAGCACAGAAATGAGTTATAGAAATGAAGGGAACAGCAGTGGAGAAATGGGAGGGAGGGAGAGAAAGGTAATTAAAGCGGGGAGGGGAGGGCGCATGCTGCAGTAAAAATACGTTTCGCTCCACGGAACAGCGTTGACTAAGCACTGCTCCTCCGGCTGCCTCGGAACACCTCAGCTCAGTGGAGGGCTCATGGAGCTCCATATGACCGTTCGCAAGAGTTCAAGAGTACTCCAATGCTGTCGTAATCTCTTAAGGCTTTCTCGATAGCTAGTTGTACTGAGTCCACATGTAATGATGTCAAGGAGAGTACAAGATTAAGAGGCGAGCCAGAAAGTGTTACTTCACACTTTAGAGACGTCTGCAATGGACTCTCAAGACGCTAGTCATACATAGAATACCAAAGCATTACAGCATTAACATTCAGGCACAGTGCCATTGTCCGAAAGAGAAACCACAGCAAGCACAGTATATAAAAAACAATCATTTACTTATCCAAATGAGATTGTGTCTGCACCAGCGCTGTGTAAATGTGGCTTCAGCCTCACTGAATCTATGGCCTCACTAACTTCTGAGCTAGTTTATTGCTTAAGCTCAATTCAGACTAACAAGATAGTGAAGACATCACTCAACTATGATGCAGGAGCAGTTGAGAGAGTCTGAATTAAGTGTTAATTACCCAGAAATAGAGAACAGTAGTATTCCCTGTTAAAGTCCCCTGTTTATAACAATTCTGTAACGAAACAATTGAGATAAATATCCTGGAACTGAGTGGAAGGGGGAACATATTGACACTTAAGACACTTAAGACACTTAGAATATGGGGACGCTTGAGCCATTTCCAGTGAAAATGTTATAACTACCTTAAATTCAGTGGTTGTTTGATGTGAAATGGTCCATTCCAGAGAAACTGAAACAGACCTGTTCACTGTGCTGGTGATAGGAACCAGATTTCTGGAGACTTTAATGTCTCTAAAAGCTCCCACACAGAGGGTTATTACCAGAAATAGGCTGCCTGATGCCTAAGAATACATGTAAGGCAACATGGAACCCAAATCTTATTTTCCAGATTTTTTTATTTAATTATTTAAGCTCGGGTTTACATTGAGGGGGGCCCTCATTTACAAAGTAGCCAAGAGTCACAGGAAGGATAAAACAAATTAGGGTTGATAAAACAATAAAAGAAAATCTAAAATAAATGAACAGATTAAAAAATAGACATAAAATAATGAATGAAAAAAAGAAAATAAATAACTAAATAAAATAAATAAAAACAATATTTAACTAAAACATTTACAAACAGAGCTAAAATAATTAAAAATTTAAAAGCCCTGGGAGAAACGAGTGAGTCAAGCTTTAGTGTAGCTTGTAGCTTGTTCCATCTCACTGGTGCGCAATAACTAAAAGCAGTTTTACCGAGTTCAGAAGGAACGCAGTGGACCTCGAGTAGTTACAGACTGTTTCTTACCCTGTTCTTCAATGGTCAGGACCCCCACGGGACCACCACAGAGCAGGTATTATGTGGGTGGTGGATCATTCTCAGCACTGCAGTGACATTGACGTGGTGGTGACCGTGTTAGTGTGCGTTGCTCTGATATGTGTGGATCAGACACTGGAGTCTAGACACTACTACCTCGCTTCTCCACCTTGCAGATGTAAAGTCAGAGTCGATGGCTCATCTGCTGCTGCAGAGTTTGTGTTGGTCATCCTCTAGTCCTTCCTTTAGTGTGTTGGACGGATAGTTTTGGTTGGTGGACTATTCTCAGTCCAGCAGTGACAATGAGTTGTTTAAACACTCCAGCAGCACTGCCGTCTCTGATCCACTCACACCAGCACAACACATACTAACATACCACCACCATGTCAGTGTCAGTGCAGTGCTGAGAACGATCCACCTCCCAAATAATACCTGCTCTGTGGGGGTCCTGACCACTGAAAAACAGTGTGATACTGGATTAATAAAGTATGTAGAGAAACAGATGGACTACCTGTAATTGTTGAACTACAAAGTGCTCAGGCCGACAAACGTGGCACAAAGATTAATATTAATAGACATAAAAGTCTCACAGTCTTTTATCAGTAATGTGGATCTGTCGTAAGTAGGGAAATTCAACCTAATGACATGGAATCTGTGAACTGATTTTAGAAGAACTTGTTTAATCAGATGCATCCAAACGTCCATGTGCTGTAACATCACAACCACAAAAAACTGTAAGGCTGGTGCACTGTGTAAAACATTCAAGCCTTGTGTTCCAAACTTTACAAAGCCGTTGCAACGTTGGTTCTTGCTAAAAACGCTCGTCTGTTAGCCAAAAAAGGTCCATAAGACAAAAACAATTACAATTTGAATCATAATCGCAATATTGGTCGGAAAACTCACAATTGACTCACTTTTTCTGGCCTGAGGTTTGAATGTAAAGTGTCAGACTGCCAGTAAGTTGTGGTTGAGATGTCACAACAAATGGAGGTTTGGTGGGCTCTGATTAGGCTCCATCCACTCTTCTACAGCTCTGTGTTATTAGATTAAAACTTAAAGACAGTGCTTTTGATAATATAGGCTACTAATTGAAATACAGCACTTGTGATTGGAAACTTGGATTCTCTTAAATTACAGTCCTTCAGCCCTAACAGCGACCCATAACACTCCTAAAAATGTAGAAGAATAAAAGGAAGAACAGTAAGTTGGCTTTGTCGAGCCAAATTAATCAATGTGCAATTACGTATACATGACTGAATTCTTCATTAATTTTTTTTCTTGATTGAAAAAGTAATTATAAATGCTTTGCAAAATGCAGGCTAATAAAATGAACTTTGAACATGTTCACTTTGCATTTATTTTTTTCCTTTTTTGACAGCAGCATTTCACATTTGCGTTATGTGCTGTTTGACAGTTCTTTATGAAGGTAGTATAAAAGTGGTATGCTATAAAAAGACTGAAACAAAGGTAGTGACTAAGTGCAGTTTTCTTCCATGGTATTTTTCACACAGGCTCACGGAGAACTATTTTTCCAATATCTGCACGAAAGTGTTGTGATAAAGGGTGATAAATGCTTGCATGTTGCTGGTCCAGCCAACCCTAGAACAGAGTACATGACACGTGTAATAATTGCCTTGTAGGCCTCTTACAACTGTGGTAACTGAAGTAAATTCCCAGGCTTGGATATAGTGTTAGCATGAACATACACTCTGCTATTACAAATCTGCTATTTCTGTGAAATGCACCCATCAGCTTACATTCAAACCAGGCTGCATCACAAGTGTTCATGCATCCACCAACAATCTTACCCCTAAACCTGTCAACAGCCTAATCCATAGCTCCACAATTAATATTGAGACCTCAAAACTCTTCCTCTGTAAATACTAACAAGCCACAAAGTCATGCTTGAGCTTCTTGGTCCTGGTCCAAGCTGGCTTACAGTAGGAAAACAATCAAGTGTAAGCATAGTGCAGGGTGTTTCACAAGCGTTCGACTTTTTCCCCCTTCCTCAGACAAGCATTCTACAAAGTAAAGAAGGACATTTCCCCTCACAACGATTAACTGTAAATAAGTGTGATTTTTCTCACTGTCTCACTAGAGCAGAATATCAATATGGCTTTTCAATTATCAGCCGGGCCCCCAGTGGGGGCAAGATACTGATGAAGGGGCTTAAAAAGAGAGAGAGAACGAGAGAAAGAAAGAGATAAAGAGAGAAAAAGAGGGTGAGAGAGGGAAAGAGAGAGAGAGAGAAAGAGAGAGAGAGATTTGCAACATAATTGTCAGTGATTTATATAACAGACCATTATTCATCCATATTAGTCAATGACATATATTAGAGGATATGTTTCCGTGTATGACAACAACGTCATACAGCTACATGAATTCTTTAACTGATTGTAATAAATGCTTTAACTACCACATAACTAGTGTCTGCAAAACGAAAGTAACTAAAGTCAGTCAGTCATTGTCAACATATACATATAAAGAATTTAATTCCAAGATGCATTATAGACCACTTTTAAGGATTTTCATTATTTTATAATATATGCTACGGACAGTGTGTTTCACACATACTAATATCATTGCTATATCATGATTAATACAACCTTTATTAGAAACATGAAAATGTGTATTCTATTAAACCTCAGCTGTCATTCCTTTCAACTTAGAATATTTCTGAAAGCTGCACGCATTCACGTTTCTTACATTTAAACCAGGCTCCATCACAAGTGTTCATGTGTTCACCAACAATCTCATCTTCAAACCAGTCAACAGCTTGCTCTGTATCTTAACAAAACAATAACACCTTGAACAATCAAGGTATTCTTATAATGCAATAACAAGGAAATTATGTTGCTCAAAATAATGCCAGTCAATCTCGAACCATATCACATTATTAATTTGCCTAAGTATTGGCATGTATAGGAAGATGTACCAAAATCACAATATGTTGCATAGTCATAATTGGAATACATCACATTTCTCCAAATATTTCCATTTTAAAAAGTGTATTTTGTTATAGCCATATTAAGTGGGAATAGACTGTTTAAGAACCTGAACATAAACATTATGTACATTTTTGAATTTCCAATTTTCATCACCAGTGATATATCTCCTATGCATACAGTCAACTGCTTTTGTTAGTTTGTTGAACATATCGTAATGTACAGTTACTGTACAGTTCTCCTATAAGCACTGTTTAGCGTAGTCTGCTAACATAGGTATTACCGATATCGGTGGGTTTTGTTTGTGAATGATACTTCTGACTCTGGTGATAAATCTGACTCTTGATGATAAACATATTCATGGCATGAATACAGATTGCACAAAGGGTAACTCTTAACTAAATAAGTGGCGTTGTTAGTTTATTAGGTGGACACCACTAGTTGCAATGCAAACACAATACTAGTACCCTGGCCACGCAGCCCAGTGGTTAAGATTAAACTTTACAGTATTACAGGTCTTCAAAACTGTGAAATATGATATTTGTCACTCTAGAACAAACCTCTCGTCATTTTTGACAAGTTGGCCTCATAAACTAAATGCGTGCTCCATCAATTTACATTCACTGGTGGCCTGCTACTGGTGGCAAGGTACTGTCAGCCTCCTGTTACTGAAAATCACCCCACCACCATAACACACAAAAGCACAAAGCATCAAGGAGACTTGCAATACATACATAAACATACCTGGGGACACGCTAGAGCTGCAACATGGCAAGACGTTCAGCACTTAATATATATCAATTGGCTTCTTCAGCACTCACACTCTCATTCAGATTTACAGACCAGCTCCAGCTATTATTCAGGCTTTAACCAGATTAGATGAATATGCACATGCACACATGTGTGCGCGTACACATACACGACATCACAGCAGACACGCATTAACATCACTACACTGAGGACTGGACACCATATGGAGAGCGAATCACACACACCCACATGGACACACACACAAAAGCAGAGACAGACGCTTCTACTCACAGAATGAAGCAGACGACACCAGCAGCTAATAGCAAAGAACTGGCGTGGATGCAAGCCGGCTGCGTCCCTTCGGGAATGCTGACAGATTCCGAGGACGAAGGTGATGAGAGACAAATATCCAGGATCCCTCCAAAAGGAAAAGGGGGGGACAGGGTGGAGGAGGCAGAGGGGGGGAGATGCGTGGGACCAGATCTTACGCCTTCACGAAATCACAATGCTGGCTTTTTAAGGATTCTCTTCTTTTTTTCCCCCTTCCCACTCTTCCTCCTTTCTTTCTTATGGAAGGGCAGCCCCTTACCCGAACGGAGTCAGATTTCTTGCTTTGACCTCTGATACAACAACAATCCCTCTGGGTTAGGAAAAAAAGACAAGAAAGGACAAAAAAATCTCCCAAAGAAGCAGAAATATCCAGGCGAGATAAAACAACTCAATTCCTCCTTTGCTTCTTTGCCCCCCCTCCTCCCTGTCTCTCCCTCTCTTTTAGTAACAGAGGGTTGGAGGGAGCGGCGAAGGAGAGAGCAGAGGGCAGCCGGCTCAACTACGAAAAAAGCAGGCAGGAAAGAACATTCTGTTTCAGTTGAAAGGCGAAAAGAAAAAGGCCTCTTCTATTTCCTCTCTCTGTCCGTCTCCATCCACTGCAATGTGTGATGCTCTCCTTTGCAGTCCTTCGGGGCAATAGAGGGGAGCAGGGAGGAGGTGGTAGGCAACAAAATGTAAAAGGAGAGAGGAAAAAGTAGGGGGGAGATAGAACTGTGACACTGGTCTCCCTTTTCTCTGTTTCCTCTGGATGTCTTCTTCTCTCCCTCTCTTGCTATCTTGACCTAAACAATGTAAGGCACCTATCACAGCATCCGGTCTGTTCCTTGAAAGTGCACTGTCTATTCTCTCGCCATCTCAGCCTTTCACTGTAATGAGGCAGGGAGGTACCAGTCTAAAGAATGAGACGCTAATAAAGCCTAAAAGATCTTGCTTCCCTTACGTCTCACTTAAGCTCACTTCCTTCTCCTTCCCTTTCTGGCAGTACGTTCTTACAGAGGTTTCCTCATGTCAATCATAACTCAGAAAAAAAAAGGCTAGAACTTGTCTGTCTGAATTAGTATGTTCCTCTATATTCCTTCTTGATTTCTCCTTCGACTCCTTAATGTATCCTTTCTTTGAAGAGCTGAAATCAAAGAGATTCGCACTTTTTGAGGAGGGAAAAAAAAATCAAAATCGAAATCCCTGAAGTCCCTTCAGATCTGATCTTTAACAGGTTGAAACGTGGCAAGAAACTGTATAATGTCACAGCATATTGGTGGGGAAAACTCTTCCAACCTCTGGACTTCCATTTTCAGCTGCCTTCCAGTCAGGAAGTTCAATTATCTCGCGTCAAATGATACAGCTCGGATTCCTCACAGCAGGTTATAAAATCAAAGGGTTTTTTTTTCTGTATGACTGGACAGCGCTTGTCCTCTCGTTCTCCTGGGGCGCCCAATCAAACTCAAAACTGCTGATGGTCATTCATTCATTTAGTCCATCTTCAAGAGCTATCATTCCAGGATCTCAGCATCTTTGAACCTTCAACAAAGGTCCTCTCCTGTGTCACCGTCTTCCTGTGACAGAGCTTTGTTCCAAGCAATGCTGCTGGCAGGAAAACTAGTTGCACTCTGGGAATGTCTACGAAGGCATGAAGGATGCTGGAGCCAGAGAAGATGAGACGATTCAGTGTCGAAGAATAAGCCTTCAAAGAGAGGGAAAAAAGAGATAAAGGAGTTAAATATGGAAAACAAGTCCTGGAGATGATTATAATATGAAGATGAAATACTGCAGCAATTGAACTTTCCATGCCCCGCCCACAAAAGGATTATTTTGTGGCAACAGTAGTCAGCTTGGACAATCTTTACAGAATGCCATTCAGTCTAATGAGGAAGCACAAATATGTTTATAATTTGCACTGGGCCACTGCGTGTGATTTAGAGCTATAATGCTGTCTTCACTTTCCAGTTTTAAAAAGCTAAAATTAGATGCTGTATATTGGTAGCTCATCACAGGTAGGCAGCGTTTTAAAAACAATGATGGGAGTATACTAAGGAGAGAGCATTACACCTATCAATGCTCCACTCACAAATTCATTGTAGTTGAGCGAACTTTACAGAACATTTACTTTTAGTCGAAATACGTTATTTTCATTGGATTACTGCTTCTGAGTTAGATTTTTAAAAAGCTATGTTGTCGTAGGTTGCAGTAGCTCACTAAAAACAGGTAGCTTCCTAATAACAACAAATTTGTTATTATATCCTCCTAGTATAAATAAAATCTGATTTTAATAATGCCTGGTAGGTTTGGTGCAAAAAACTGCTGCTGTAAAGCTTAAACCATCTGGTATCTATATAGCTACAAGAGCGCATTAGCAGGTGGAGCATGGATAGCTCGATTAAGCATGAAACAAACATAATAGAGGGTTAAAAGACATGAAGGCAAAAAAAGAGCATTTTAAGAGCTGAGAGTGACCGTTCATTCCCTCCTCTCTCTATACATACTATTTCCCCACAGCCTTCTACAGAATACTTATGCCATCACTCATTGTCTACTGCATGTGGCTCTGCACTCTGTACTTTATGTCAGTTTTCATGTGACACTGCATTCCATGCTAGGTTGACACATGATACTTGGGTGTGAAATATATTTGGGAATCCAAAATTTCAGTGGCTGAAAGCTTCCAGACCATAGAGCCACAGACAAAGTACAAATCATTTGCGATCTACTGCACGTTAAGTTGGCAACAACTACTTGGATTTTGTCGCTTGCATTCTGATCGGCAATCCGTACGTCCACGTGTTTTCGAAAGAGTTATTTGTTCACCTTGCCATGACTTGTCATATGGAGCGAGATATAGTCACTGGATTGAAAAAAAAGAATTTTACAGCATCACAAGCCTTAAAAAGTTATATTGCAGTCCTTAAAGCATTTAAAAACAAGTATGCAATATATCCTTGCATTTTTGCCAGCACAAACCACTTAGTTTCCATTGGGTGTGGATTGTTGGAGTTTCGTTTTGGTAAAATGTTTGCCTGTATGTAAAAAATACAGTTGTCTATGGTTGCCAGTCAAACAGCCCCTTCCGGCTGAAGAAGACTGTTCCTCATGATGTTAACCGTGAATTTGATTTTCTTCAAAAACATTGATGGTTTATATGTGTATGTCTAAAATGTGTATGATTAAAAAAAACAAAAAAAAACCCAACAAAGCCACTACTTTTTATTGTGTTTAAATGCTACTTGCTAATTGCTTATTACTGTATTGGTTGTAAATGATATTTTAGCATGAGAAAAGCTGCTCACCTTGTAGAGAGGTGTGAACTGTTTTCACAGCATAGAGTTCTTATACGTCCCCTTTCACTCTTCATTGTTCACTAGCAGCTCAACATGGAGTCTGAATATTTTACACACAGAGAGATAACAATATCCGTGTTAATATCCTTGTGAAACTGAAGTCAGGAATAACATGTTTTATTTAATTACATTATTACAACATGTCGTTTTCCATTCCACCACCAGAATGGCCACTAGGGGGCCACCAGAAAGAGGTTTATTGACAAAACACACCAGACTCTCCGATGACAGGTTTGCAAAGCAAGGTGCAGACTGACCTCTGCCCCGACATTGTTGGTCTTTGCTTGTTTGTTGCTCATTAATAGTTCGCCCTGTCCTTACAGCCAGTCATAACAGATAATATGACCACTGTTTTGTGAGCCTACACTAAGTAACTAGAATCACACGAAGAAATATACTGCCAGTTAACATACCCATAATCTATTTATTCAGTACCACACTTGACATATACACGAAGACGCAAAATAAGCAAGGCCTAAATCCTCACTAACAATATAACTAATGGCTAAAGAAGACAAATCTGCGTAGATGGTGTTTTGCACAGCTGAGTGGTTTTAGAAATGCATGTGTGTAGAAAGTTCGGTGACAAACGTTGCTGCAACATTGACTCTTGCATGCTGGAACGTTATGTAAGCCTATTAGCCTCAGCTGGTGCATAGAGGCCCGTTGGCGAGATCTGCGAAAAAGAGAAGGGCAGTCAAGTGGCTGCCATGTTTCTAAATGTATCAATCCACCAGCCAACACTGTGCTCCAAGCACACACACATACCCTGCTAATGCTCTTGACATTACAATGAGAGATGTGAGAGTATTTTGTTAATAATTATTGAAGCAAGTTTCGGAAGGCACTTTTTTAAAGCATCCACTCATTAAGCTTTTCACTTACCACACAGTTAACTACAGAAAATAGAAGTCAATATTAATGATAAAAGTGTTTTGTGAAATATAGCCATTGCTGAGTGAAATATACTTCTATTCTTTTTATTTTCAAAAAATGTTGGAAGTAAAGATGTTGGAAGTAAATGACTAGCAATAGATAGATGTAAATGTCACATGCATCACATCTTTGCACAATGTGTAATTGTTCTTTTTATTAATACAAATAAATGGAAAGCAGTTATTGGAAGATAATGGTGGTAGTGTGATGGTATAACAAGCCTGTTGATTTTGCTGGATTGTCTATTGTATTGACAGTAGGTAAGGTAATGTGCTGTGTTAAGTGTGTGTGGGTGTACTGTTTTTGTAAAGCATGTTCCAAATGCGGTGCTCTTAATACTAGAGTGAGCACTCTGCTATTAAACACATGTGTGCTGGCGTGCAGCATTAGATTTGAATGCAGGTTACTCTGGATGTGAGTAAGCAAATGCATGTTTCATAGAACTGGTTTATAGTTTTGATATTAGCACATTTGCTCTATACTTAAGAAAAGATGAATATATGTGCCTTCATCACTCTTATTGTTGTATATTATCAAGTATACTAAAGCTGAGGGTTGAAATATGTAACCTGACTAGCCTAGTATTTGAATTGAATTGAATTACTTTGGCACTGATAAGAAGTTCAGATTATTTTATTAGTCAATAAAAAAGGAAAACAGTTTGTCAAAGTTGCTGCATAATTCAGTTGTTTAAAGTCATTCAGAAAGGTTTGACTGGATGATGCAATGTAGGAAAGCCCCGCATAGAACTATCAGACTGAGCTTTTATTCAAAGTCTGTCAACTAGATTTCTATCAACTAAGTTTTTGCACAAACTCCTAAAGATGATGACAAAGCTTGATGTGTATATTCAAGCATTGTAACCTGTATTACTTCTTATTAAGTGCAGTTTGGCAACCATTTGTCAACATGGTTGTAGGCCAACCTGTTGTTACATTTCAGATACCAGACATCACAGACAGCAGCCCATTTAATCAAGGCTGTCGTCCACCAAATCCCTGCAAACGTCACCATACCATTTCTGATAGAAAGTAGTGCCGAACGTGACCTTCATTCCCCCTATGTCAAATTTAGTCTTTTTTTTTTTTCAAGTTTTTAATACTCAATTTCAAAACTGTAGATGGAAAACCCACAACTGAAATTCCACCTACTTACACACTCACAGATTCTCCACATAGGGGCACTCATTTAGCTTATATGAGCACTCATATTAATGGTGCTTCACATCAGTGACACTGTTATGGTGATGCAATGTCTACAACGCAAACATAGCAAATGTTCATGGTTAAGTAGTGGTAACTTTGGCTGTTTGGAATGGGGGGTGTTCTGTTGGTGCTATTTTACCTTATAATGCCCTGCATGTAATTCTTGACCATAGAAATAAATGTTTTATATATGTTGGCTCATAAAACAGTGTCTCAGACATCAGGCAGCATGTTTTTAACCATTTCAGGTAACATCTTTCAGTGAGGAAGCTTTTAGAAGCAGTGAACATCGGGATCCTCTCTTCACCACTGTGAAACATAGCACATTTCTCATCAAACCACTTTAGACACATTTTACCAGAGGTTTAATTTTCCCTTTCGCTGTCCACATTCAAGACAGTTAAAAATGACACAGATACCCCTTTTTATCCGCCGTTCCTTATTTTTCCTTCTCCATCTGAGATCTTCTTGATAAATTAGGCAGTTGGCATTAGCTACATTACACAGGGGGTGAGGAGGGGGTTCTTAGACAACAGCCTAGAGACTTTTTCTTCTGATGTCATACAACTTTGTTGGCATAATCTACAGCACGCTGACAGATATTTTTAGATGGCTGAGCTTATTTGCGTTATCATTATATCATTAAAGAAAGTAGAGTTGAAAGACGGTGCCTTTCACATTGTGTTATAGCACACAAGCAAATAAGGGTATCTCACAGGCATGTGTGCATAACAGCAGGAATAGATTATATGCTTGTCTTTTGCATCCCCCCACTACCCACCCTCCAACCCGTTTTTACACCGCATGCAGTCTAGTTGTAAAGTTAATAACCTTCACACAATCTCTCCCTCTCTCTTTCGCATGCACAAAGACAGTAGTCGCTGGAGCAGCAGCCTAGCTATAAGCATCAATGTCAACAGCAATCGATAGCAGCCTATATACACAACTCAGTGCACTCGCTTTGGCAGAAAATACAACTAGGGTTCACAGGCATGGGCATACATTGCGCAGTAAGGATATTAGCATGCTGTGTTTGTGGATGTGTGAGAATGAAATGTGGGAGGGGGGATGCAAGGAAAACGGGATTGAAATGTTTGACTCAGGTGCCTTGGTTTAGGTTGAACAGTCCTATGACACACATGGTGGTTTATGACTATTGGGGGTGGGTGGATGGGGCGAACGGGAGTGGTGACATGAGTGATGAGGGTATAGAGGGGAAGAGAAGGAAAAAGAGGGAGTAGGGTGCGAGGAGGGGAGGCGGAGGAGGGGGAGTGGATAAAATGGCTGATGGACAACAGAAATGGGGGATTTGGAAAAAGCCGGCAGAGCAGAGAAAGAAACAGAGCGCGTTAATTCAGGGAACAATCGACAAACATGCCATGCAGACAAAGAAGGGACAGAGAGCAGGGGGAAAAAGGATAAGAGAGAAAGGAGAGAGACAGATACACTCACCCATGTCTGTCCCCTCTCTACCACAGCCAAGACTGAGCCGTGCAGCGCAGAACCTACTGCGCTGGCTGAGAGACAGAGAGAGGGGGAGAGAGAGGAAAAAAAGGGAGAGAGAGAGGGAGAGAGAGAGCTCTGAGCCGACGGCTGTTATGAGCGTGCGCCAGTGCAGCGCAGAGATGACAGTGAGAGAGACTCGACCAAAGAGAGGAACAGGGCAGAAAGAGAAAGACAGAAGAAAGGCAACGACAGATGCGTTTGCACTCTTGGGTGTGAATGGAAAAGCCAAGTAATGGTCTCATAATTATTCCTGACACGATAAATGAGACTCATCACACAGACACACAAGCAATGACAGCACCACGAGTAGGCTCCACAGGCGGTTGATACCTCAGAGGCTGCTGACTACCTCTCTTCCTCCTCCCTTATTTTTTCCTCTCAGTGTCTTCTGCAGCTCTATTCACTGCTGTTCCTTCCCAGTGTGAAGTTATGTGCAATTACTCCTCCTCTGCATCCTCCTTCTGAGGTTCTTCCTGTTTTATCTGGATGATCTCTGATTGCTGGAGGATGAGGTAACATGTGAGCTGCATACTGGCGCTCTTCTTGTGTCCCTCTTCTGATTGTATCACCATACGGCTCTGTGTCCAGTTCAGTCAATTGTACACCACTACCTTTTTCATCTCCACCTCTCATCTCCTGCTCAGGATCTCTTCTTATGGTGGTCTCAGTAACAAAAGTTGCCTACTTTCTCTTTTTCTGTTTATTGTACCTGCTCTTGTTTCTAACAAAAGCTGCACTGCTACTTTCAAAACTGTCTACATTCACATTACAGGCTGCAGCGACATAAATCAGATTGTTTCAGAGGTGTGTGGACACGCAAATATGATATTTTAAAAATCAGACGTGATCCACTTTCATATATGTTTCTAAGATCAGATACATATTTAATTATTTGCCATGCAACCTTAATGAAAGCGTTCAGATTGGCATTCATACGTTCATAGGGTAATGTTCACATTACAAGCCATGTTGCTCAAATCCAAGGTTTGGCTTAGATCCGATCTCTATAATATGACGGTTCACATTTGTATGTGTGTCATTAATGTGAACAAACTGCCATTCAGGAATGCTCCCTCACAGAAAGTACATTCAAACAGAAATTATTACATGGAATGTTTACGAATATATTGCCTGATGCCTGATACATATTGTTTTAGAGGAGTGTTCTACAAACATTTAGGCTAATATATATATACATGCAGGATGTTGTATGCTAAAATAGTCCCTAAGTAAATGTATTATTTCAGATTTTACCATTGTCAGTAAGTCAACTGCATTCATATAGCACATTTAAAACCAAAGTGCTTTAGAATCAAAGTCAAAGATTTCCACCTTCTGTTCATTTCTTTCACACACAACATATACACACATTAACACAGTCCTCTGTACACAGTTAAACAGTTTAACAGCTGCTAAATGCTAAGATAAAGATGTGTTTTTAGCTTTGATTTAAAAATGGAGTGTGTCTAATGTCACTTGGGAGACCATTCCAGAGTTTTGGTGCAGTGATAGCAAATACACAATCCTGTTTTTGTTTAAGATGAGCCTGTGGAACAGTCAAAAGTGACTGGGATGCAGACCTTAACGATTTTGAGGGCACACCTACACAAGCATGTCCACAACATATACAATGCTATCTCATACTGGATTTTATAATACACTGGGATCCAATGCAATGATGCCAAGACTAGTATAATGTGCTCCCTTTTTTCATACTAGTTAATAATCTGGCTATGCAATTTTGAACTAATTGTAAGCACCCAGGAGATGCTTCATTAATTCCTATATACACTGCATTACAGTCTAGATCCAGTCTAGATGTGATAAAAGCACAAATGACTTACTCCAGATCAATTTGATTGTTCTAAGTTAGCCCCTGACCACTGCATTTATTTGTTTATCAAATTTTAATTCTGCCCCCAAGGTTTTTAATGTGTGTGTTTAAACACGGTTAAAGAACCCAGATTTGTCTTCAAGCTCTTGGGTAATGTGGAGGGACCAAGCATGACCCCTGACACATATGACCTCTGTTTTGCTGCCATTCATTTGAAGAAAGCTGTTGGTCATCCAATTCTTAATGGCCATGAAACACTCACTGAGTCTGTCTAGAGAGTACTGATTCCCAAGGTTCAAAGGTAAGTGTAGTTGTAAATCATCTGCATAACAGTAAAATTATTAAGTTTAACCATCAGCATTACGTATAAAAACTCAGAAGACCCATGTAGGTTTACTGGTGGTTCTGGATGGTAAATAAAATGGCTACATTTGTGTTTCATGTTTGGAAGAACACTTACAGGTTCTCATCCTGCCTCTGCTGAATACAACTTCAATTCCCATGCTTCACCCTTCCATGGCATCAGCACCACATGTCAGCAACCCACCAACCAGGAACTGTTTGCCATGTCTTGTTCTTCTCCATGTCTGTTTTGGTCACCTTTACTTTCTGGTGTACTTTGAGCCTTATATCTCATGTTGAACCCTTTAACATTAAACTTCATCTGACCTTTATATCTGTGTGCGTCTGTTGTTTGTGACAGAATACCTCGCCTGATACACAGATGGCAGATCTTAAAAATTTACTTATCGCAGTGAGCAGGCGGGGACAACTTTTGGGACAACATAATCAGTTATTTGACTTTTTAACCAACTTTTTAGGCACTCTTACTCTGCATGGAATCAACTCACATAGATTTCCTCAGATCTCTTCTCAGTTTTTTTCTCAAAGGAGATTTCTTCTCAGTTCATGCAATTAGCTCCTAGGATGTTTCTTCCTAGTGTTCCCATGGCTGCTGCTTCTCCTGCTCCAGTGGCTGGTCTGTTCTCAGCTAGCAAACCGGATAGGTATGATGTTTCTCCAAATCATTGTAAGGGTTTTCTGTTATAATGCTCTATCTATTTCTATAATTTGATGCCTACCTCTGACAAAGCACGTCCCATATAGCAAAACCTTTCTGGCCCAAATCACAGCAGTATTGTCTAAAACTAGGTCAACATGTGGTAGACAACGTTAAAGAATAGCAGCAGCAGCTCCCTTGGTTAGCCAAACAAGCACAACACGAACCCTTCTGCTCTGCTGCATGTCTTACTTAGGACGTTCCAGTATGTTTTTAATTCACAGTTAAAACCAGGACATTTCCAGGGACAGCTCCATCCAGGGACATTACATTTTGCAGCTTATGTTTGAGAACTCAGGCATTCATTTTATGGCAACACTGTTTTATCTATAAACTGTACATAGCTGGCCAACTGCTGGACCATAAATGGAAGTCACAGAAGCTCATATTTGCAGGCAGTGAAAAAATTTTGTTGTAAAGTAAACAAGTACAACTGTTGCAGGTTAAAAATACTTGCGTAACCTCGGTACTCTAAACCAGGAGTGAGGTATCTCACAATGGGATACACCCCTGTGTGACCTACCGTGGAAATACCATGGGAAAGATTTAGCCAACTCTGAGTCTGAGTCAGGCACGGTGCAAGAAAAGGCAGGGTAGAGGGAATAAAATGGTCAAAGTTAATACAGCCGTAAAAGAACCCTGGTTATGAAAGAAAAGAGAGCATGAAGTGAAGCAGGGTAGAAGCCCCAGCCACCATCTTCGTAGTAGGGCATACTGTTCCAGGAACTGTCTGAACATATGAGATAAAAGGGGAACTGAGATTCTATAAACTAAAAGGAGACTAGACTAAGAGAAGGCTCTGTGTCAGATTATATAGCAATTCAGTTGATAAAATCTGATAAATGTGTGCAGAGAAGACCAGTTATCTACAGCACATATCCCCACTGAAACCCCTTAGAGCCCAAGAAGTAGCTATTCCTCTAGTGGAATAAGCGCAAAGGCCTTTGGGGGTGGTAAGCTTATCATGGTATAAATTTAGCTTCCACCACCCAATGAAACAAGCACTGGGATGATGATGTAGTTGATTAGATTTTCTAAAGCACCTAGATGAGTTCTGTATACACATGAAAACAGTGTACAGGGCAAACATAGTGCAGCCTCCGGGTCTTACCAGAAGAGAAGAGTAGAGGATGAAAAGCCACAAGCTCTAACGGTGAGCAAGCATAGGTAGTATCACTGACCCTGGGCACGAAAGCCAGGTTAGGGTGCAACTTGACTTTAAAGACATGTGCATCAAACTGCCTGTAAGCTGTAAGGGGGGAGAAAGCATGTAGTTCAGTAACTTGCTTGGCCGATGTCAGCGCCAGCAGTAACACTGGATGGTATCTCAGTGGCAAATTTATAGCACTCAATTTCATCCTCTTATGGACCATACCCAGAGACCCAGACATTCAGGATGTGGGTACAGCATTTTTCCCTGGGCTTGAGACAACCAAAAGGAGAGGTAAGCCCTGTTCTCACTAGAAGCTTAAGGAAGTGTATCTGCTGGGAGCACAGGTGTTGTGGCCAGGTGCCATGCACCTCACTGCTTTCAAAAATCGCCCACTACTAGAGGAAAACATCTATTGACACCACCTTTCGCAAACGCACCATGCCCAGAGGGGTGCCAATTTTGAGAACAAATGGATTTCTCCACCATCTCAAAGCAGCTAAGCAATTCAGACACATTCATCTAAGCAGCGGGCAGACCATACAACTTGAACCCAAAAATCTTTAATTCTTAACAGGCCAAGGGGTACCACTGACGGAGTGCATGCCATCAGGCCCAGGAGACGAAGGTTCTAAATATGACAGAAGGACCACTATGGAAAAAGGTCATGCAGTGTCTGAAAGACTGTATGTTCATCCTTAGAGCATGATGTGTAGCAAGACAGAGTTTAGTTTCAGCCCCAGGTTTGTTATCTCTTGGCTGGGGGTGAAACAGCTCTTGGTGCGATTTAGACTGGGTCCCTTCTGGAGAGGTGGGACACCAGGATTTCGATTAGTGTCTTGAGAGGGGGAGCAGAGGAGATAGTTCATCTATATAGGTTAAATTCTCAAGCTTGCTCCCCGTAGCGGGGTTAATGCAGCCTCCACACATATGATGAAGACATCCAAATGGGACCGTGAGAAACTCGCAGGTCACTGTTCTGAAGACAAACCTCAGATATTTTCTATGCAGCACAGATTTTGTACTGTTCAAGTGTTTATTGAGCACCATTTAGGCTCTCTTCTCTTTGTACTGAATCACCTGCTTGTGCAAAGTGATAAAATTCTGACTCTTGCACATGTTCCCCAACATCATGTGTGGCCATGATACCACTGACAGCAAGGGGGCGAAGAGCGAACTGCAGCCTATATTCTTTTAATGCTGAAGGAAGGACCCAGGGTGAATTCGGCACCAGCAAACAGGGAGTGAGCTCGTGCTGGAATGACAGGTTTATTAAATGGTTATGTGTCACTGAGAGCCGTTTTGCGTGCTTGGTGAAAAAAATTTGCTTTAGCATGCCTGGAGTCTAGCTGAGCCCCCAGCTCCTCCTTTAGCACAGCCAGGTAGGCACACAGGAGTGATGAAATGCTTTGGTAGAGGGAAGCTGAAAGCAAGGGAGGGGTGGATGATAAGGCTGCTGTCCTATCCAGGTGAAGATGATGGGCTACTGAAGGATTCCCTCACCATTGGCTGGAAGAGGCCCAGCCCGTCCCTGCCATTGATGTCCAGCTTGGAGAAAAAAAAAAAGGCACCAGAACGCAATGGCAGAATGGGTTATCCCGGTAGCGCTTAGCTCCTCCATGTAGGGCTGCCCTCTAGAAGTCGACGAGTCGAATCGTCAGTCGGAGACCCTTTGAGTCGACTGAGAACCTTCAAGTCGACTGACAACAGTGACAAGTTTTTTTTATTTATTTATTTTGCCATAAAACAGACAAAAGCTTACAAAATGCACAATAACTTTAAGAACATTTTAATAATTATTAAAAGGGGAATAATAAATATAGGTGGGCTATGACGCATGCTTGCTAAAAAATTAAATCCACGTGACAACGTGCGCTGGCGGTTCACCGTGAAGGAAGCTAAAGCTGTGAAGCTGAGAAACGCGGGTGGAACGATGTCTCACAAAAAGTCTGGAGGAGCTTTTGAAGAAGAAAATCCGAACAAATTAAAGCTAATTCTGCTCGTCATTTAGTCAGACATCGAACACTGCTTCAAACGAGTGAATGATGATCTCCATGGACAATCATCACTCTGCACTTTACACTTAGCGTATTTATACTCACATATAGACTGACATACTGTTATCTTCATCTACATTGTATATCTGTAGTGTATGTATATATATATATATATATCAATATTCTATGCCCTGTATATACCCTGCATCTCTCATCTACCTCAACCTTACCATAGTGCTATATGGAAATGTCTACATTTGGATATATCAGTTTTTATTCATAACTTTATAGTACTGTTATATAAACATATATAAATTATAATGTATATTAGGATAAGAGAGATTTTGTGCTTAGATATTGTGCTTAGTATTGTATATATTTATTGTCTAATATATATTTTTTATATTTAAGTACTGTAAGGGACTTCGCACCTAAGTTTTTCACTCACCTTCACACCTGTGAAAATGTGAAGTGACAATAAAAGTGATTTGATTTGATTTGATTTGAGTGAGCTGACTTTCGTTTTAGACATAATGGCTGTTTGCGGTGAAGGAAAAATGGACCGAAGACTTTTTTATTATACTGTTTTATTATAATTCCATTATTTTAGAACCTAAATTAGAGATATTTTTATTTATTAGTTTACAGCCAAGACTATTTTTATTTAAAGATAAGTACAGTCACTTAATATGCCTGCGATAAATGAGAAATAATTATTTCAGCACGGGTGATATAATAATTAAACGGTTCAGGTCTACCGTTCTCCTTTTCATCTAAAAATAATTTAAATATTGACTAATTTGGTTTTATTTAGGAGTTCATTATTTATGAGAGATGAAAGACGAAGGGTCATCCTACTGAAGAAGCTGTTAAAAGTGAAATTAAAGAGACAGGCTATAAGNACGTATACAAATAGATTTACTGATTACTAGATAATGTATATGGAGAAAAAACATGAACAAATAGTTGAATCGTCGGCCAGGACAGGCGAATCCGATTCGACTGACAAAATTCTGAGTCGGGTACAGCCCTACCTCCATGCGTGTGGGGAGAGACTGTTAGGTGGGGGCTGAATGAGCGAAAAAAAACCTGTGCCTCCTACTTAGTCCCTAGTGGCAGCGGGTCAAGCAATGTGGAGCCCTTTAGCCACCCATCTGCAGGCCTCAACAAGGTCAAAGACATCCAAAAAGACAGCACTAGCCAAGTCAGTTGGCCTAGACATGTGCTCAGACAAAATGGCGGATTCCTCTTCTTTGGGCTCATGGATGGGGGATGAGCAAGGGACCAGGCATCATCATCATCCTCTTTGAGACTTTCTCCAACGGTACCAGGAGAGGAAGAAGAAGGAATGGGAGACTCTCCCACCAAGAAGGAGCCAGTGTCCTGGCGGACTTGCAAGGAGGACTGGATGGGGTCTGTAGAAAAAAAGGGTTATTAGCATTGGTATTGTTGGTGGTGTTGCCTCTCAGTTGCTGTGAAATGGTTTCAGAAACCACGTGGATCTCAAATGCTGGATTTTTGCAGAAACAGAGGCTAGTTAGCACACGTGGCTGGCTAGTGGGCTGCTATGCTTGCTAAAGGTTAAAACAAGGCTTAATACTGCCATTACAGACTTTGCCATGAGCATTTTTACTGCTGCTTATCATCCCACAGTGTGATATATTATTAGTTACTAGTTTTGATACCGATACTGTGTTTAAGTGCCTGTATCGGCGCTGATACAAGTACAGTATCAGATTCAGTGAAATACTAATTGATAGCATGGATAAAGAAACATTAACATACACACTGAGCCTGTTTTGCATGCACTGAATTGCACTTGTTGGCTCAGTGCCACAGTTTCTCTCTTAGGGGAGTCTTTGCAAGAAGCTATCCATGTCCAGCTTGTTTACTTTCAGGCAGCTAATACAGATTATCCACAAGAGGATAACTGCCTAGTTCATAAAGAGTTCTGCTTAGCTAATATTGCTGCCGCGTATCAGATAACTATGCTGGTCCCACACCATTCAGTTATTTATAGATCAGTAACAGTACCTTAAGATCTATTCTGTAACATGCAGGTATCCAGTATAAGGTTTTAAGAATGGGGGTAATATGTTATCTTCTTTTACTCCATGTGAGAACTCTAGCAGCTGCATTTTGAATCAACTGAAGCTGTTTGATTGTCTTTTTTGTAAGACCAGTTAGGAGACCATTACAGTAATGAATCCTAACAGAAATAAAGCCATGGATGAGTTTCTACAGGTCTGGTTTAGTCAGAAAACCTTTAATCTTGATGTTCTTAAAGTGACAATATAACAGTACAATCAGATACTATTAGTACACCAAGGTTACATGATTCTTTACAATTTAGGGCTCTCCAATCCAGACACCCAGTGAGTATGTGCCTCTCATTGTTATTCCTGAATAAAATAATCTCTGATCTATCTTTATTTAACTGCAGAAGGTTTTGTCCTATTCAGTTAGTGTTGTGCTTAAGGCACTTACAAAATGAATCAAGGGGACAATAGTCTTTTGGGGAGAGGGCCAAGTAAATCTGAGTGTCATCTGCATAGCTCTAGTAAGATCTGGTTTTGTAGAATCTAGCCAGGAGCTCAAATTCTGAAATGGTTTGTAACTGAGATCTGTCAGCCTTTTAATAGATTTAAAGAACTTTCACATAATGTAAAGGCTTTTTACCAATATATGGGCACCTTTAAAGTATGTCAAAAAAGTAAAAGGTTTCTTAAAATAAAAAAAAACTTCAGAACTAACTTCAGGTGTGAGTGATAACAAATGGATAGAAACCGGGTAGAACTGGAGCTCTTGATCACATTCAACACAAGCGTAATATGACTGAATATATTTTCAATATCTGTATACAATTAGACATGCAAAAGAGAATAAACAAGGAAAGGAAAAATGGAGGATACACAAAAACAGGAGTTCATCCCAAACTAAAAGCCCTGCACATCGCTCTGATAAAAGCATCCAAGCAGAGCTTGGAGACTCTGTATTATAATAGGGGAACAAGGTGAAAAGAAAGAAAAACAGAAACACCAATATATATGTATACATGTTTATATTTCACAAAAGTGAACAAAAGCAAAAACAGAAACAATGTGTTTACGTATGTTTCACATATGAAAAGTATAATCTGATCTTGTCTGGCAAAACAAATGCAAATGTTATTGTAAGATATAAGCAGGCATCTACTGAAGATACAAATGTGTTCATAACAGTGGTGATTCTAAAAGCTATAATAAATGATAAAAATGATAAAATGATGACAAATTTATACTGATATGGGCAATATTTATTGAGCTACACATACAGAAGTCAGGCCGCCATGTTTTCTAATACAACATGCCAGACATCTCGGTGTGGAGTTATAGAGGTTCTTAATGGTGTCATACAATAATCCACCCCATGTAGCTTGAATATTCTCACACAGTTCCTGCAGATTTTGTGGTGGGGGTGAAGGTGGAGTGACACCAGGCCTTCTGGACATGTGATGCATGACAACAAACAGTTCATCTTGGCGCTGACCACGGTGCCTACACACATGGATTCGTTGGTCGTCTCCACCAAGACAAAAGCAGGACTTGTCACTGAAGATGACTCGCTGCCATTCTGAGTCACTCCATGACAGTCTGGCACGACATCATTGTAGTCTTTGGCAACGCTGACGTGGTGTCATGTTGTCGTAACAGTCGTAACTGTTTGGATCTACAGGTCTACAAGGTGCAAAATAATAGGCTAGAATTCCTGAACCTAACCACTGACAGATGGCTGCAATGATAAAAAATAATAATAGCCAACTGTGTCAGCCGTGTTTGTGCCCATACCAAGCAGAGTTCTTTCTCTATCTCTCTCGCATGTGCGTTAACCAAAGCTTCACCTTCATGTCGATTCCATCCTGCAAATTGCTATAATGGAAAAAAAAATGAATAAGGGCTGAAAGTTTAGTACCACGAAAAGCAAGCAAAGCTGAGCAGAAGCCATGTGTTCTGTCTCTCCACCACTCCACTCGCTGCCGGGGACAGTACAGGGCAGCCCTATGTAAATAGCCTAAATGTACTGCCTCCTACATGCCAACCCAACAAAAACTAAACCAGCTAATTTCTGACATACCCTTTGCTCAGTATAGTTGCAGCACATTGTTTATGCATTGAATTTCCTGAACTAGCAGATTAAGTTCGGGCTCACAGATATCATTGCAGCTGGGGCTGGAGACCATGGCTGAGGTCTCTAAAGTGTTGTTGTTTTTTTTTAAATATCTATCCTTTTTTCCTGAACTTCTTTTTGTCAATTAAATATTTGAAAGGTCTTTAAATACATTTTATGGCAAAGCTGCCTTTTTCCCTGTGTGATGCTGGGTATGGGTGGACCTAACCATCTTTAGAACTAGAAAACAGCTAAACAGCTGGGCTCTGTCTCTTTGAAATTTAAAGTTGTAGTAATATTTAAAGTCTTTTAATATTGTGGATATTCATGATGGACAGACCAATAGGATTCCGCCAAAACTGTTAAATCAACCTCCATTAAAAGTTAGAAAAGCTGTTTTTCCCTCCTGTAAAGTTTTTTTTTAAGGTCACTGCATAACTCCATGGGTGCTGTCTTCACTTTTATCACAAAGCAAATGATTAGTAAATGTGTTCATTAATAAATGATGGCAAAAATAAGGAAACCTGCAAGGAGTAGTGCCCCCTGCCCAGCACATTTTAATGTTTCCCGTGCTCTCTGAACACCCACTTTAAGCTATGAAGGGTGTGTTAATGACCTGACTGAATCAGGTGTGTTGGGAGCAAGGGTATATTAAGTACTAATATATACTATCAGTACATGCTATATACTGATATACTACTTATTGACCCGTCACTTGTGATTGGAGAGTTCTATTGGGTTGATGTATTTTAGTCCAAGGCCATTCAGGGATTAATATACAATTAGAAGCACTAATTTTGTACTTAACTGGTAGCCAGTGCAGTGACTAGGATTATAATAATGTGCACAGATCTCTTAGTTCTCATAAAGATCTAGCAGCTGCAATTCTAATAAGCTATAGCTGTCTATTTGTGTTCTTGAGCAGGCCTGTAAAAAAAAAACAAAACACTGCAGTAGTCCAGCCTGCTAGCGATAAATACATGAATTCATTTTTCTAGGTCTTGTTATGACACAGAATTTTGAAACTTTGATATGTCACTGAGATGGTAAAAGGCTGCTTTCAATATTGCTTTTACATGCCTGATGAAATTCAGGTATGAATCAGTTGCTATGCCAACATTTCTGACTTAATCTTGTGAAGACAACTTAGAAACAGGTGTGTAATATGGAAACTGCTGTTTCTTAAGAGAGGCTCAATCACAAAAGTTTCAGGAAACCAGGGAAGATGCATGAAAAGAAAGACCCATATTTGCAATAATTCTGTTGCTAGGCAGCTACTAGCTACCAGGCCACACCGCCTTAGACCTTTCTGCCTATTAGAATCTATTTTTACAGGTGCCAAAGCATCAATATCATTCAACAACTTTAGAATTAAGATTGGTGTGTCATTTTCAGGAACAGTCAAATATCATGAATGATATTTATCCACAGCCATCATAAACAGCTCCCTTGTGTACTCAGTTTTATATCGCTTCTTTACACATACAGGCCTAGTTTGAACAGCTGGATAAGTTACAATATTTAAAGAAACACAAACTATGTCTAAGGTACCAAGGTCAAGAGAAGAACAGAAGGAATATTCAGCCCTTTGTATACTCACAGTTGTGTGCAAAACGTTATTTGGAAGTTTTGTCCAGGTCATCGATGTTGACATTAATAGGAAAGTGATGATAAGTCAGGAACTAGCATTCGCAATGATGTAACTGCAATCATAAAATTTTATTTTAAGTACGTATGCAATCACATACAGGCAGCAACATGATTATTCTTGGAGAAGCTGAGAAACCTGAGAGTGAGTTGAAAAATCCTGTTAGAGTTAGGTGGCTGCAGCTCTGATTATGTAAGATTCCAAAATACTGATCTGAATGAGCATATAACAGACAAAAGTGGCAACAAGCTAATTTAAAAGCAACGCATGTTTGTTATACAATCCAACAACAGTCAACAGAGCCTTTGTCCCTGTAATGGTTACCAAAAGCTACACCTGTAAGTATTTAGGAACAGACTCACAACTTAAGCTTGATGCAGACATACAATTGGTTGTCAAGAGGGGTCAACAAAGAACTCATTTACTGCAGAAGCTGAACTCTTTCCGTCTTTGTGATACTATGTTGTGTGATTTATACCATTTCATCATTTATCAAAAGTGAATAGCCTGAATGGTGTTGTAAACATTTTTTGCAAGATAATTGGAGTCCAACAGAGAGACCTGGTCTCCCTGCGGGAAAAACAGGCAGACCAAAAAGCAAAAGGATTTATTGGTCAATCTGATCATATTCTGTTCGGGGAATTCAGTGTATTGCTGTCAGGACGGCTTTATAATGTGCCCCATAAGAGAACAAATCGCTACTTCAAGTCTTTCATTCCTTCTGCTATCAAGCTTCCATGCTCGTCCTTTTCTTGCACTGACCTTTTGCTGGCCTGTGTATGTATTGTGTTTTCGTATGCAAGTAAGTTTCAAATGAACTGCCATCTTTTCTTATTAATAAAGAAGTCTGAATCTAAAACAGACATCCTATTACAAAAACGTTCTTCTAAAAGACGAAACATTTCAGTGTACAATGTAGTCTACTGCAGTGTTCGAACTGCTACACTGCATGAACACGACAACGGTTTAAGCAACAAAATGCCAAAAGCAGTTTCTATCTATAAGCTCAAAATACAAGTAGACGTGCCCCTAGAACCACCTTTAAACCGCAGACTTACCGCACCATTCTAAAAGTGATCACATCCATAGGTTCAGCTGTTCTGGTTGGGAATATCATACCCCATCAATCAGTTGAGATGGCAGCTCCCAAGGGAAAACCCTCCCAACTGGTGCAACTGTATGTGGTTCCCAGCACCGAAAAGACAGGCCAATCAGTAACAAGTAATTCATCATTGATATATAGGCTGTATACAGAACTATAGTATCTTGCAAATGTCAGAGATTACCCTTTTCAAAATGGCCATTACATGCAGGTAATGTTCAAGATTACATATAAGAGAATCTACTTGCATAAGAAAAGGGAATGTTAAAAAGAAAATGTTATAAAGTACAAGTAAAAAATGATAAATGTTATAGAGAAAATGTGTCTTGTACTACCTGTGCAGTATCTGGCAGATCACAAAAACTGTCATTTTCAGATAAACAGGAAGAAGAGGCTTGTAAGAGCACCCTGTCCTGAGAGCACTGGCGTGGATGAAGCTCCAGGGCTAACAAAACACATCAGCTAACCAAAATCATGAGTCCTGAGTCCATAACCATCATCATGTGTTGTCCTGAGACCAACGTCATCATTTTCCTCATCATCATCATCATCATTACTGTGTATGTTGTCCTGAGTTCATTATCACAATGTTACATATACCAGGAGTTTGTCTTGGTGAGATCACACATGCATGACATGTAACAAGAACACAGACTGTTAACAAGCATTACACAAAGGGAAAAGTACAATTAATAGAAGATGCCATTAATAGAATAAAAAATAAGAATAACAATAATAAAGAGCCAGGAAAGGAGCTAAAGAGATATGTGAATATCTGTACTGTATATATATGGATACTCTATACATAAGTAAGTCTATGTAGACATATAAATGTAACCCCTTCTCAGTAACCAATAGCTAAATATCCAATACCAGTAGGGCAGGGGCCCAAGTTCTTTCAAACTAAATTTTCCAGTAAATATGTTTAACTGCTGTGTTACCTAAAGACACTGTGCACTCGGTACCACATGTGGTTGTGAAATGGTCCCAGAAATTACGAGACTGAAGAATTAAATTAATTATATTTATTACAAAAATTAAAGAAAAGTAAATGAGTAGCTCTGCCGTAGCACTTTTTTCCCGTAACCAAAATAGACTCTATTTGAAAAGGTAGAATATGAAATTGGACAATAGCAAGAAAAAGAAAAACAATACATTGTTACAAATAAAACGCCTCTCACCTCTAGTGAGGAATTACGCTGATAACAATACCCTCTGTAAGCCGAGAACAGACATGTACTGTGCTAGGCAAATTTGCTTAATACTGGGCTGTAAAAATACTTAAACACACATAACTGCACTTAAACGCTGCTTAAAGCAAAGTACTTCTAGAACAGTACTGAGGTGGGTATTGCAATTACACAATAACTTTTGAATTCAGAAAAAAACACGTACAAAAGCCGGCTGGAAAATAAAAGAAATAAACCCCCGTTGCAGGCCTGATAGCTGGATTCAAATGTTTCAGAGTACTCACAGTCTACTCTACACAGGGTCATGAGAAGAAAGAGGAGGAGAGAAATGGGCGGCGCCTCTCTGACGGCCCTTGACTTGAGGTGCGGAGAGCGAAGTTTCTGGACTCCCACGGAGCCAGGGGACCCCTCTAAGCTTTCTTGGGTCGCCTAGTGGTCTGCCTGGGCAGCGGTGCTCCCTCGGTGCACTCAGTGGAACCACGAGCTGTCTCCTGGTAGCTCGTGGCGCTAACTGAGCCGTTAGTCGGTTCCCTAAGCACGTGTCACCAAACGCAGATGCTAGTTTGAAACAGTAGCCATTAACCTGTTGTGCTAATGCTGCTAAGGCTAGCTAGCGCTAGCTAACAAAGCTATTACGGATTGTAACGGCTGAACACGACAGCCAAGAGTCTCTCACTTGGTTTACTCACTGATACGCTAGGTCTGTGTGGACCTAAATCAACTTCCGCCAACGTGAAGTCAAAAAAACCTTGCCGCATCTGCCGTTTCCCTTCCCTCGTCTCTCTTCCGTTTTTTTCCCTCTGTTCTCATCTGCTCTATTTCCCGCCTCCTACCAGTCAGAAGTACAGAAGGCAAATTAACAGCTAAACCAACCAATAGAAACATAAATAAGGCCCTAACTCGGCCTTGACTGAAACGTACAAGGATTGCATTATTTTTAAGTACTGAAAACGTTTCAAACAAAGAGTACCTTCCAATTATTATCCAACTATACTGTTATCCGATTTATATTATTATTATTTTTCTTATTTCGCCACGTTTCATCGTCGACTAACTCGTCCCGCAGCTTTCGAGATATCGACTCCGTTCCAACGCCAGTTTGTCCGGTATGATTCGGTGATGCGTGCTTGATACAGCTTTTTGATCGGATGCACGGATTCCGAGTAGGAAGGAATTTTTCCGGAATTTTTTCCCATAGAGAATGAATAGGGTCGAAAAAACGTGTGCCTATCTACCCTACTTCCGCTCGACCTAGAGACACCAAATCGGATACACTAGCTCGGGGTGCAGCCCCAAGCAGGAATTCAGTGCTGGATTGACCCGCACTCGTCCGGTTCTCTTTTTTTTTTCACATCCCTCGTTCCTCCCATAGAGTCCCAGTCATTTTTGGACCCATCTAAAGCCGGCTGCTTTTTTGTAATGTTTCTGTTCCGCCAAGAGCCACCAAACTTCACATACTCACTAAGGGCAGGTCCGCAAACACTAATCCAAAGCCACACTGACGCGCACTCCTCTATCTGTTGTTTATTTATCCCTCGTTCCTCCCATAGAGTCCCAGTAATTTTCGACTCAAACCAAGCAGTAATGTTTCCGTTCACCCGAGAGCCAGCAAATTTCACATACTCACTAAGGGCAGGTCCCCAAACACTAATCCACAGCCATACTGACGCACACTCGTTTACTCATCCCTCGTTCCCTATTAGCAAGCTGCGCAACCATCCCGCGTTTCCTTCAGGAAATGCACTTTTCTAGTTTTAATACTACTAATCGACATGAAATGCTGTCTGTTTTTTAACTTTTTATTCACATTTATAACATGTAAATTAGGAACTTTGTAACACTGTGTTTTGTAACACACTCGATTTTTAAAGGAGTATAATACTGAAATTATACCTTGGGTTACATAAAATACTTCTTTTTACTTTTCTTACACTTAAATGACAGTTAACAATTTTGATGGACGACAAACATGATAATAGAAACAGGACAACACACGATGATGAAGGACGGAAGACCATTTATGGTGATGATGATGATGAGGATGATGATGATGATAATGATGATGGACTCAGGTCAACACACATGATGATAATGGTGGACTCAGAACAACACACATGATGATGATGGTATTGATCATGATAATGGACAACACAAATCATAATAATGGCGTTATCCGGACAACACACATGATTATGCTAATGTTGATGATGATGATAATGGCGATGATGACGATAATGATGATGGACAACACATATGATGATGGACTCATGACAACACACATGGCAATTTATAAAAATATTGCTTTTCATTTAAAATATATTATTGGTAAAAACATGTTATCATAACTTAACTGTCTCAATTTAGTATGCCTTTAACTTTGTATAAATAAAATATATTGGCATAATGGACTCAAACCAATAGAGAAAGAATCTCTATTTTTTGAAAGAGCACATTTAGTAAGTAATTAAACTTTCTAATCTAAACTCAAAATAGCAAACAAATAACATGTAGTAAGATTTATATATATCTTTACAAATTTACAATAATTTACACATTTACAAATAATATTTCTTTTCTATGTAGCATGCTAACCTCTGTACTAAGGAGCTAACATTTGATAGTTTTTATTGTAATACAAGCTAACCACTTGCCTAACTTGTTAGCTAATGTTTGACTTTAATAGTAATAGTTGTACATAATTAGCAAAAAGCTACAAATGACTATCCCTAACTATCAGTGCAGAAGAAAATAAGCTATATAGCATATATAAAGTGTATATAGCGTTCACTTTTAACAAAGCTATTCTTCTCATGTACTGCAGCAAGAAAACTGATGCACTAAGCATTGGAAACATTGGAAACCTCTTCCTACCTTTACTCAGATAAGACCACAGGACAGAAATAAAGTTCAAGAGCAAGAGAACGTCATATTGCATGCATAACCTCAGAACAGTGGCAGTTCTGTCTTGTTGGAGAACACTTAGGGCAGTTACTTGTTCCACCAATATAGCTTATAAGTGGGATGAATTAAACTAGACACGCACAGGCCTGATTACTGCTAGTCTTGTTGAATCTAAACATCAAGCATCACACTACACCGTGATCAGAAGAAATTCTAGAAGAGATCAGAAAGTAAGTTATTGAAATATAACTGTCTGGGAAGGGTTACAAGCCCATTTCCACAAGCCTTTCCTACGGGACTTCAGCAAACCACAGTGAGAGGCCATGTCTCCAAATGAAGAAAACTTGACAATTCCTGTAGGAGCTCAGCGACAACTCATCTTGGAAATCACAAAATAACCAGACCAGACAAACATGTAAGAAACTCCTGACTTTGCCTGCCACAGATATGGGTAGTGTTTATGATTCCACCATTAGAAATGATATCCATCAGGTTGCAAGGCAAATATATTTTAACATGATCAGATTCTGTGCTTTTTTTTTAGACCACTGCTCAAATTTACATGAGCTTTGTGACATTTGCCTTGTTACAGCCTTACAACAAAAAGGGCAGCTTTTTTAAGTCACATTATTTCTATCGAAGCTTGTTTTTTGACAACTTTTAATCTGCTGAATTTGTATCTGAATTTAATCTACTCATCAGGGGTTTTTGCACAAACTTCAGTCTGGTCTTGCTTGAGTGCGTGCTCTCATTAAAGGAGCAATATGAAAGATTTTTAGTTCAAAATGAACTAAAATTATCAACAGAATGTTAAACGAAATGACAGTTTCAGTGGGATGTCAAAGATGTCTATGTATCATGTCACAGATATATCTAGTGAAGTTAGCATGCTCGAGAGGTGATAGTGACTCAGTGTAGTGTGGAGCTGAAATCAGTCCAACATGAGAGCATGAAGAAGTAGCCCTGCTAGCACGGTGTTTTCTAACAAACAGTGCTGCTCCTGTTCATGTCATTTAAAAGTGGAATAAATAAATAAAGGTATGGAGTCTGCATGGATCATTTGTACAAAACTGTAGAAGATATGGGAAGTTTTTCTAGAAACGTATTTCAGGTGTCCAAAAATAACCATCTCCAAAATGGCAGAAAATGTTTTTTACTTGTAACATGCCAATGTAAAGAGAGTTTAATGTGAAGAGCATTTCTGTTTCATTCATCTTGTATCTTAATAACAGCTGCTCTTAAATCATGTATAAAACTTAACATGTGGGGAAAATGTTGATACTTGTGTTGTTGTTTTTTTTTGGTTTTAGTTGTTTAGGTTCTTTTCAACCCCATTCACTAAGTACTCACTCGTTGGCGCCCTCTAGCATTTTGCAGTCATTTTTGCAGTATAATGGGAGAAATATAAGGCTGAATAGGCTCTCTGTAAACTGACTGTGGCCTCCGTCTGAGAGATTATTTTTTTGTTACTACACCTCTGATAATGATAAAGCTACAAAATGGTACATCATTTTTTCACAGTGTTACTGTTTTTACTGGCTGTTTGTGCACAGTATTTTAATTTATAATCTATGTGCATGTAACTTGATAGGTCCTCTTCTAGCATGTGCATTACAAAGTTAAAGTCAAGACGCAGGTAAGAATGAACCTTTTCCATTTTTCATTTCACCCATTAAGAGTGACATATTTGTATTTCCGTCCTCACAAGTGGGAAGCAGGATCTTCCAACTAACACATGAAGGCAATATTAGTCAGACTTTGGCTCACTTGATAGTCAACACGACCTGACGACTGCAGGGGTGGGGTCTAAAAGCACAGGTGTCATTCTAGGATTGTTAGACAGGGACCCTCACCCCAGATGGAGACAGCAATCCTTGGTTTGAAAAGCGTACCAGGGTGTGAGCAGGGAGAAAGGAGGCTCTGAGTGAGTTATTGGAGTAAATGCCTAGGTACCCTGAACAAACTGCTGCTTTGACGACATAGATCAAAATATAACAAATTGCCTGTCATGTTGTTCATCTTTAACATGCTTTCCATCACACACCCATTTTTTACTGAGTCATGGTGTGTCCAATACAAAGAACTAAGTTTTTTTGAGATGAGTAACAGCAAGACAGAGCTGCGACAGTTTGGGTTCAATTTTGCCCATAGTCTTCAAGAAGACAATAATCAGTGTGTATGTTTATATTTCAAATTAACATTGGTGCTGCCATTGCTGAAGATAACTGTTCTAACACTTGGAGGAGCTTTGCTGAAGGTTGTAAATGACTGGCTTACAACTTGCGAGGTCTTATTTGATTGGCCAAGCCGGTTGTTGCATTTTTCCCCAATGCCTTTAATTGAAAATCACTTATACAATACCATGAGGACCATATACAATAACCATACACAAAAACACTGAGGAGTTGGCTTCCTAGCCCTCAGAATACTCTTTTTTTGGACACTGAAATCGAATTTAATACATGAATGGGAAGTCTCTGACATTTGTACTGTATTTGCCTCAGTTTAAAAGTTTCCTCACACCTTTAAGATGCATCATTAGAAGCGAATTTTCCTGGTGTTTAAACCTAACAGTCCTGCACTACAGACTACTGAGACATCACCTTAGGCTGTGAGTAGGCATTTACAGCTTTACAGGGAAATAAAACATCTATCGCCATCAAATGTATGTGTCCGAAGTTCGCTGAATGTCTTTGGAACCGAGTTATATGGTCTGATCAAACCAAATTAGTTTTTGGTCACAAACCCCAGAGGTGGGTTGGGCAGTGAGCGAGAGATGGCAACATAAAAAGAAGCCAATTCCCCAGAAGTATAGAGGTGGATTTGGGATATGTTGTGAAGCTGTTTTGGTTGTTGAAACCCTGAGACCTTTGTAAGGGTTCTTGGCATTGTGCATTGTTTTCAGGACAAAAGTCTGTCTGCCTTTTGCCAGGGGGTGGAAAACTAGGTCATCACTGGGTCTTTCAGCATGACAGGGATCCAAAGAACTTCTCCTAATTCACATAAAAAAGCTCACTGACCTCAAGCTTTTCCACTGGCCTTTCTAGCCTTGTGAGCCTCGCTGAAAATCAGTGAGGCCTCCTGAATAGAACAAGTACAAACAAGTGGCTTTTCGGCATAAAGGACTGTCCTTAGTTCTTTTCATGTATATTTTACCTCTTCAAGCTTTGAAAAAGAAGGCTACATCCTGGAAGCCTCCAAGCGCAAAAACACCATGTCTTTTGAGATTAAAAGGATGTTCTAGTTTAAAATATAGCTTTCTCATGGTGCTCATGGTGACAGTGTTCTTGTGGTGCTGAAAACATCTAAGAAACTGTAACTGAAGGACATTAACTTCAATGTGATTTCTTCATATTGATTTGTCAGGTTCAGTACCTGTATTGTTCCATATCCAGAGCAAAGCAATAAGAGCTGAACACACTTTTAGCTTGAGGTTTCATTACAATAATGTGGATAGTTGAATGGTTGTTGTGGTAACCTAATAACTTTAACCCTTACATTCAAGTTCTAATCAGGGACAAACAGTTCATTAAATCATATTCTAGACTGATTCAATTTTTAATATGTTGACTAAATATGTGACTCCATATGGGACACCATTTCCCATTCACCTTTAATGAACAAGAGACGGGAAATGGCAGGTGAATAGTAGGCATTTTAAAAGGGAGGGAGGCATTGCTGTCAATACCAATCACCCACCTCCCCACCACCACATCCTCTCAAAATGATCCAAAGTAAGAAGCTGACCTATCACTGATTGGGGCTGCAGTTACTCTGAAAAAGTAATCCATTACAAATAACTTTTTTCCATGTTGTTAAGGTCTGGTGGTCAGTTTGTTGTTTTGACGATTTCCGTTTCTCAGTTAAGACTTCTTGACAGCTACACATCCTTTCCATAGCGTTGAATTGAGCAGGAGTAGAGTTCTCTCTAAGATCTAAGGTCTACAAGGACTGCATTCAGCCCTGACAAAAACAGAAACGGTGGAACGCTGAACAATGTGTTCAACGAATGCCATTCTTGACATTCTTGATAAAATAAAAAAAATTACAGCAAATCATTTATGACAGTCATATTTTCTAACATCTTCGGTTGCTGCATACACCAAGCCGCAGTCTCTGCATTCATAAAGGACTTCATCAGAATCCTTTGTGTGCACTGCCTTCTTAATACAGCAGGGATTATATGCACATCACTTCTGATTGATTAATACCTCTGACACACCCAAAAACCCAGAGCAAATTTATCTCAAAGCGCATTGCACACCATTTCAACAAACATGTCATTCAACCCAGAAACCGTAGAGAAACAGTGCACAGTGTTTTGAGATTGAACATGCCTCAGGCCTTGCACAGTCCCATTGGCTGAAAATTATATAAATGGAAGAGTGGGGTCTGACTTTTGGACAATGCCCAAACCATTTTTACTTGAGGTTGCTTGAGGTTGTTTGCTTGAGGTTGTTTAAAATGCCCCCAACACCCCAAACCCTTTTTACTTGAAGTTGTTTGAGGTTATTTACTTGAGGTTGTTTATAATGCCCCTGAACACCCCAAACCCTTATTACTTGAGGTTGTTTGAAGTTGTTTGAAATGCCCACATACCCACCACCCCCAACCCCCAAACCCTTTTTAGAGCATCAACATGGTACTTCTGGTGAAAACACCTAAAATACACCTGAACCTGCTAGAAATGTTTTCTCACACTCAGAGGAATCAACACATGTCGATGTGGCATGATGCAACTTCAACTGCTTGGCTATTAAGCCAATTCTTTCCTGCCACCAAACAACGTGCAGTTTTCATAATCTCACTCACTCACACCCTCAGGACCGCCCGTCATGTTCAAACTTTGTTTCAGAGATGAACACAGTCAATCATACTTTTGTATGTGAATCCACTGGAGTAATTGACTTCATTCAGAAGTGAAGTGTGAGTACGTATGCTGAGGCATCTGTGAGCGCATGCAAGGAAAAGAGAATGCATGATCATAGATGAAGCCGAGGCTCAGGCTTAAGCCGCCCCATGACGGGAGTTTCTTATGTACTGTCTCTCTCAATAAATTACATTTACCGCCTCCCCCTCTCAGTCATCTCAAAGCAATGCCCAGCTGAGAATAGGCTTCTGTGCGTCCCCTGTCTACTTCATTTTCACTTTCGTTCATGCTCTCTTTCTCCAGCTTGTTTTGCTTCTCTCACACAAACATGCACACATACTACAGCGTGAGTTCCATCATGTGGACCTTATTTGCTCATAAACACCTTTCCGCCAGTCATCACCATTCACACACAGACTCTTCTCAGTGACAGACTGAAAGGCATTTACTAACAGTGACGGGCAAGGGAGAGCAGAATAGAGTGTTTTAATGGAAAAACCTGCCAAAATCAATAGTATTAGCTCAGTCTATTCGTTCTCATTGGGCAGTGTCAGTTCTCTCTGTGGGACAGCAGGACATCACCCTATGCAGCGATGTCAGGAAGTGAAAGCACCCCAGCAGGAAGTTATTGATGTGTAGTAACACATGACTGTGTTTTCATCTACGATTAGCACAGATGATAGAAACATGAGATTGGGAGAATACAGGGGGCTAAATGGAAGTAGAAATCTGTAGAAAGTTCATCAGTTGTAGGTAAATGGTTACCAAAGCTGAAGCTGAAGGTGTTTACCATGGGCTTTAAAAAATAAGCCCAAATGGATAACAATTTATTTTTCAACTGATACATTTAATCTTAAAACATTGTCAACAACAATAAGAAGGATAGGAAATAACAGCAAAATAAACTAAAATAAATACATACAGCAGAACAATATAAAAACAAATTATTATGAGTCACCAAATTATAATAATAACAGCATCACAAAGATAACATTATATTTAGGAAATTAGAATATGTTCCAAAGCTCTAGATATTTGCTCTATTTATATTTTAAACATGGACATTGTTTGAATGGATCTGAAACTTGCTTGAACTGAATAAAACATTTGCACTGTTTCTCGGATGTCACAAAAATGAGCACCTTCACATTTATCTGCCTAGTCAGCTTATAGCAGTTTAGTACTGCCCATTAATAATGAACTTATAAAGAGTGTTTCAGCCCAGGCAGCTTTTTGAAAGACACATGATATAGAGCGGCCAATCAAATTGGATAAAAAGAGTTACTGAATGTTGTTTCTGGGGAAACTGTACTACACTAGACTTCCTATATTCTAGGTTTCAATCGGCATATACCTATAAAAATTGTGGGGAAATAAAAAAAATGGCATTGCTATTGGCTGACACCCATGTGGAGTTGATCAAACTATGTAAGTAATATGTAAATCAATTACAACTCAGAACCAAAAAGGCATGCAGATTATCATATGCCAAACAGGGACTAACTACATCATTAAGGGGGAGTAACAGTTGCAAAAAACCCTCTAAACTGCAACATAGTTACCAGTGAACTGAATTAGCATTCTGAGACCCATCTACAACATACTGTACCTTTAGTTTCACATAACTGTATGATAACTAAGATATCTGTGGGAATTATTACAACATATTTATTTGAAGAATTTGTGAGACAATAATAGATTTTATTGAACAGTGATCATTGAGAAGTTGGCTAATTAAGTGTTTTAAATTAGTTACACATAAAAAAGAAAAATAAAGAAATACAGGAATAAATGAAGGTAAAATACAACAAAAAGGCTTAAACACTGCAGCTTGCTCTAGTGCTGTTTCTCTCTCGAAAATAGACAGATTAGAAAGATTCTATGTGCTGTTTTTTTCTGCACAACTGAACAACATTAACACACAGCTCTAAATATGACCATCCCTTACGTATAAACTAATCACAGCAAATCAATAGATATGTGTTTGTAGTATAAGATAATCACCAAAATCAATGGATACATCAATGGCAGCATAATGAATGTCAAAGGGTAGACAGGACACACTTTTCCTCCACTGTATTGTATGGTAAAGCTACCATTTAGATTTGCTTATTTTCAAAGCCAAAACAAAAACATACTGGTGCAAAATATGGACCCCTGAAAATATGGCTGATGAGCACAGGCCCTACATCTGGAGGCCATTGTTAGTGATTCAACATGATGTCAGGAGGTCTTTAGGTAATTGCACTGCATGTTCATTAAACCACCAGGAACATGAGGCTGTTTTACAGAACCAGGCACATCATGTGGATCAAGCATTGTTAATTCATAATGTTCTCATATTCAACAGTAAAAAAGAGATAATTATAAACATTATGATGTAGGCAAACACTTTTCATGTCTTCTGCAATTACCAGCTTACTTACTTAACTTTAGCAGACAGTTGTGCACCTCAAAGAACTGAAAAAGTTCTAATATCCCACACCACACAAATCAGAACTCTGAAAGCACCAGACAGCACACTCACAGATTCAAACACAATTCAGCCATAACTTTTTAAAATGGCATATCATGAATGTCTCCTGGTTCAGGGGCCAGGCCTATAAGGCTTACTGGTGAGTAGTGATTAAATTGCTTGCTACTAGTATTTACTAACACTTGATAAACAATAATTTATTTCAGGTCGTGTGCAGACCAGACCCAGTTTAAATGAGAGGTCAGTGCAGCTGTGGTGATTATAATGTCAAGTCTATATGTACATCTATGTGTAAGGGATTGTATGGTTGTTAATTTGGACAACTGTATTTTGTTTGTGGCTTGCTAATAGAGACTGGAGTGGCCGATGCTGGCACTGTAGCAAATCCCAACTGCAAATCCAGTGAATCCAGTAAAGTAAAAACTTGTCATGTGGTTAATTTCACTCTATTTATTAGCTATAATGAGATAATGAAAAAAACTGGTCAGCTAAACATAAAATGAAAACTAGAGAACGCTTTTGTTGTTTTGTTAAATATGACAATAATTACAAACTAAACCATTTTCTTTTGCCTTCTCAATGCTGCCTTGATGTTTTGTCACTGCTGTCCATTTTCATACAATTCATAAAATTTGCTCTCTGTAGAACATGACCTTTTAACCAATAGCAGATTCATACTACTTGGCCAAATATGAACAGGTGAATCTGTAACTGACTATGTGACTAATTAGGATCAGCAGAATGGGATCACTGAGTTAACCTCTAAATTACTACCCTTGGTAGGTTATGCTGTTTTGTTTAAAAAACATGCGTGGGACTATATATTTTAGCACATACTGGCCCAAAATGTTTTCTGCTCACTAGGAATTTGTCTGACATTACTGATTACCCCCTACAACAACATTCCATCAATCTAACATAAATGTACATGTTTATCTTTCCAAAGGACAAAAAAACTTTGATTTCTTTTGATTTCTTTGATTTTAAAATGCTCAAAAAACAATTATGTGTCAGCCAGAAAAATGGGTGAGTGTTTAACTTAACAGTCTCAGAACAATGTTCCTCAAAGAGCAATTGCAAGGATTTTAGGTATTTCATTCTCTCTGTTACATAAAATCGTCAAGTAATCCAGAGAACACCACAGCTGGATCCCTCATTACAAACCTTTGTTCCTAAACACTGTTCATCACTGCATATAAGACTACTAAAACTGTCTAGATGGCTACCAGCGTAAAGCTTAAAAGTCATGCTCCGGCAGTGTATGGGGCTGTATTAGTGTCTATATCATAAGTAACTTGTACAATGGCAATGGCCTCATTAACAGTGAAAGATAAATACACATTTTAGAAGGACATATGCTGCCTTCAAGGCAGTGTTTTTATCATGACATCCTTAGTTATTTCAACATGTAAATATTCTGGACATGCCACGTTCTGCATTTTACAACAGCATTGCTGCATAATTAAAAAGTGCAGGTGCTTCACTGGCTTGCACTCCACCCAGAACTGTTTCCCACTGAAAATGTGTGATGCATTCGGAAGTGCAAAACAACAACAACAACAAAGACCCCATACAGCTGTGCAGCTGAAGACTTGCATAACAGAAGCATAGAAACGTTCACTTTCCACTTTCAAATAATTGGACCAGATTGGGTCTTCAGTATCCAAAGGAAAGGTGATGTAACACCGAGGTAAACATGGTCCTGTCCCAACTTTTATTGGAAGATGTGACAGGAACAAACATTTAAACAAGTGCATATTTACAAACAAAGACTATAAAAAGTTCATAAACAATAAACATCATGTTCTTGATACATTTTAAATAGATCAACTAATCACTGTAATTATGCACTTATATTAACATTTTACATATTATCTAGACACCAGCCATGCGACAGCATTTGTGGTCTGTTTTGAAGAAATGCTCCAAAGAAAACTGTACTTATAATGTGTCATTTCACTGAGTATCCACACAGAACTGACTCTGAGGCAGCATGGATGTCTAATGTTACATTGTACAACCTGTAATGTGAATCGCCTCAAATTCACTGTTAACTGGAGTTTTGTACAGAAACAACTTGGGGTGACCTGATTTCTTTCCTTTACACACAGATAACCCTAATCCCTACCCTGCACTAAAACTGACTGCAGGCAAAAGCTGTATGTGGTAATTAAAGTCCATGAAATACAATTCCTTTCAGTTATACAGCACATTAATTATCAGCTTAGATATAGATCATTAAACTGATTACTGAAGTACACTCAACCTTGTGTCTACACTCTATGTCCATTTTTTCACTTACCATGTTGGTGCACATCATAGTTCAAGAATTACAGACTGTAGCCCATCTGTTTTACTGCATATGAAGTTAATCTCACATGCCATTTTCAACAATGGTCAGGACCCTCACAGGACCACCAGAGAGCAGGTGTTATTTGGGTGGGGGATAATTCTCAGCACAGTGATGTGGTGGCGGTGAATTCTCAGCACAGTGATGTGGTGGTGGTGAATTCTCAGTGACAGTGATGTGCTGGTGTGAGTGGATCAGACACAGCAGTGCTGCTGGAGTTTTAAACACCTCAGTGTCACTGCTGGACTGAGAATAGTCCACCAACCAAAACTATGCAGGCAACAGCATCCTGTGGGCAGCATCCTGTGGGCAGCGTCCTGTGACCATTGATGAAGGACTAGAGGATGACCAACACAAAGTGTGCAGGAGCAGATGTTTTATCGTCTCTGACATCTACAAGGTGGAGAAACAAGGCAGGAGTGTCTATTAGAGTGGACAGTGAGTGGACCATGTTTAAAAAAAACACACTGCTGTGTCTGATCCACACATACCAGAGTGACACTCACTAACTCACCACCACCATGTCACTACAACTTCTCTGTGATGGTCCTGATCATTGTTAAAGAGAGTAAAGAGATCATGTAGAGAAGCAGATTGTCTGTGATCTACAAAGTGAATCTATATTATGTGGACCTGATACAACTGTCATTGAGCATAGCGTATTTACTAGAGTGGCGGGTGAGGGCATTTATTGCATTTATTGCAACCAACCTCCTTCTCTCTCCTTCAGAAATAAAATCAACTTAGAGGCATGGCATGCAAATGTTTGGGAGCCTCTGGTCAAATTAATGTTGATTTTGTTGTTGAAGTGAAAGTAAGTACACATCCTCTACAGAGAACACTTCTGCACATAGAAAATAAATAAAACTAAATAAAAGTTGCAGCAATTGCATGATGTTATATTTTCCAGTATGTTAAAATTACAACACTCAAGTTCATTCTCTGTAGAGGAGGTGTACATTTATTTTCACTGACAAAAGATAATTGATAATGGAAGCTCAAACCTTTTACTTACAGCACGCGGCTGTAAGTAAAGCGATCTACAGTGACATCTCTGTCTGTTACTTTCCCTCTCATAACCGAATCTTAACTGCTCTCTTTAGGCTCTTATGACTAAATGCAATAAATAAAAACAGCATTAAAATAATAGGAAGGTACTTTAAAACTGGGTTCTGTAAATGGGAACATATAAGTTTATAGTAGTACCACTGAAATCCGTCATCTGTTTATCTTTCCCTCACTTCCTTTCTCTCTAACAACAACAACAACACACACACAAACACACACACACACACACACACACACACACATTTCTGAACACATTCTGAACTTGACACAAAGCTGTTCAACCTCCCGGCGGATGCGCCATAAACTCCCGTATGCGTGTGTGTGCTTTAGCCTCATTGAATTCATTCAGTATTTTCTCTCACAACACTGCTTGTGTGGTCCCTCTGTTCATAGAGAGAGAGAGAGAGAGAGAGAGAGAGAGAGAGAGAGAGAGAGAGAAAGAAAGAATTGACATTCCGTCTCAGCCTGGGGCCTTGCTTGTGTAGAATGGTGATTAGCACTTCAGGATTCTAGTCACATAAGCTCTACTATCAATGCATGAGTATATGTGGGGGGTGGGTATAGGAGAATGGGAGAAACAAGGTGAGCGAGGGTGGTATGAAGGGTGAAAAGAGACGGGAAGGAAAAGAGGAAGAAATAGGATGGGAAGGGCAATGGTGTCAAGGCAAAGTGAACCTCTTGGGTATGCAGCAATGAGCATGACTGATGAAGATGTATGGAGGAGACACACACACACATACACACATACACACACACACACACACACACACACAGATGGGACTGTCATGATTACTCAATTAAAAAAAATGATTGTTGATTTTTTTCCTCAATAAATCTGTATCAGTCAGCTCACCTTTCTCTCTATAATCCACTGCTCTCTGCTACACTATAGAACTGATGCGTACACCCATTAATGTGCATTTTCTTCCACATTTTTCTTTTGTATCTTTTCCAAAGGTCTCTTATGCATCTTTTCCCATTACAGTGTTTTAGAATCTTTCAGAGGCTCTGCATGATTCAGCATTGCTCAGCTAAGTCTATTTTAGTAGTTCGGCCTTCTTTAAAACCTTTGATTACTCTGATTACTGTAATTACCTATGTTCGTCTTAGTGTAGTCTAATCTGAGGAGAATGTTGGGATGCTGCGCAAAATCAAACATGTAAATAAAAACACAATGCAATGGTTTTCAAATGTTCATCACCTCTTCTTTTAACAACACTCTGTAAGCGTTGGAGAACCGAGGAGACTGTAGTTGCTGTAGTTTTGAAAGTGAAGTGTTTTCCATTCTTGCTTGATACATGATTTTAGCTGCTCAACAGTTCAGAATCACCTTTATCATGTTTTGCATAATTTCAATATAATTTCAATAAAATTTCAGTCTTTTATTTTACATTTTGATTCACTGGATGACTACAGGACACTTTTCCACTTCACATCAGTCCATCCTAAATGAGCTCAGGCCCAGAGAAGGTTGTGGCATTTCTGGATTTATTCTTTGTGTGGAAGAAATTTAACCTGTGTTTGTGGGGCAGCAACAAAATGTGTTCACATACAATGTTTTTGGGAAGTGTTCCTGAACCCATGCAGTTGTTTCCACTGCAGGTATGGAAGGTGTAGTACGTCATGTGTGTAAGAGTGTGTGTGTGTGTGTGTGTGTGTCTGTGTGTGATAGGAATGTGCGTTTTGTACTTCTGTGAAATGTTGTCTGGTACTGTGTGCTGTGAGCCACTGTGACCAAACACAAATTCATTGTACGTGTGAGCATACTTGGCCAATAAAGTTTGATTCTGGTGAAAAATCTGCTTTACACAATTTTCCACTTACCCTACATGTAGTCAATCAGCCATGACATGCTTGGTGTCCAAATTTTGTTTCTTTAGGTTAGCTCTTGAGCTAATTGCCTACAGCTGTAAACTAACACTAGATCTTTTTCATAAATATTCCCCCCAAACCTCTCTCAACAAAATCTAGGTCATACAGACATGTCAGTGTGCTTGAACACAAAGGAAAGTGACATGTGAAGTTGGGGGTGCTGAAACTTTTAACAGTGAAAAGATTTTTTTTTTTTTTTTTTATGCTAGACTGTACCGGTAGATAACATTACAGATATGCACATTTATACAAACTAACAGAGCATCGAACTGGCCATTTGAAAGTGGGTATACACAAATTCTAGAAGTTTCCTGGAGGGTGTACAACATTTACCTACACGCCCTGCAATTACTAATACAATCAATACAGCCTTAATCACAGATAATATCACACAGGACAGCAGGCAGCAGACTTCATACAAGCACACATGATGAGAGTCAGAGTGATACTGTAGTGAGATTAGATCTCTCAGCTGGTAAAAATCATTCTTCATCAATCAGTTCATACACAGAAATCAAGAATACACACAAATACACTATACTTTTTATCTCTCTTTCCCTCTCTATCTATCTATAGAATCACATAAGCACACACACAGACACACTTTGTCAAAGTCACCGCAGGTGCAGCCACCTCAGCAAGGCCAGAGGAAACCTGACCACAGGGAAATGTGTGTGTGTGTCTACGTGTATATGAGTGAGTTAATGAGAGGGTGAGTGAGTGAGAGAGATAGAGAGAGAAGGAGAGAAATGGGTGGAGGGCACCATAACTCAACAGTGGAAGATAGCAGAGGAGATCCATCATGTGCAGTATATACCCAGCATGCTCTGATGAATGCACAGATAAAGATCTGGGGGAGGGAGGACAATGGTAAAGCGTAGGTAGAAAATCCCTTCAGAATGGCCTCCAATCAGTCCCTCCACTTCCACTGTCCCTGCTAAAGCACAAAAAACAACACTGTGAACAAAAACCACAATCACCACAAAAGAACTTCCTTAGCTCATATATATATACATATATATATATATATATATATATAAAAACTCTATACACTCTGTACATTTCAGCATTCATCCTGCCTCTAACAGCAGTCACATCTGTTCCTTTGGCAGCCATCCATGTCCATGCCATAACACTACTTCCACCATGTGGTATGCCTTGGCAAGCCAGTGGTTTGCATCTTTAGGTAAACGCTCTGTACAAGTTTTTCTTCACTATGAAAAGAATTCTGTAATCATCAACTTCAGTTGTCTTTTGTGGTCTTCCAGCTCTTATAGTTTCTGTTATCTTTCTGATAAGTTTGTTTTGTTTTTTTGAGCATAATGATGTGTTGGATATCAGTGTTTTTGTATAAGTGTGTATGTATAAAGTATGTATAAGTTTACCATGTGGGAACAGATGCATTTTGCTTTCAGGGTTCCAGATCAAACATCATTAGGAGGAGAGATGACTATCTGGTAAAACCAGATAAGAACACATTCTTCCTAGGGGGTGGTGAAATGGTGTATAAAAATCCTGTTGCCAGATACATTTCTTTGGACTGGATTGGACAAGAGCTGTGAGTGAACTGCGATCGCCTTGAAAAAAACTACTCCAACATCTCCAGCCTTCAGTCTCCTGACTCTACCCTTCTGTGCAAGCAAGAAAAGAAACAACAGATATGCCAGCTTCACTTACATCAATACTTACGTAGTTGACTATATATCACTATTACTGTTTAATAACCTTATTAATGTTCCATTTTGCTCCATTTGTTACCACATAGTCACTTCAGTCTTGCTGCTTTTTCATATATCTTAGGATCAACAGAACATTTCATACGCTTTTATTCAGTCATCAGTTCCTGCGGCATCTTGAGAGATGGCTGTGAATTAATGAAAGGAGTAAACTGTAAAAAGTGGAATAGGGTAGAAGTGGATTTGAAGTGTTTTTTTGGGGGGGATTTCAATTAATATAGAATATTTTTTTGTTCATCAAAATGTTTCTTTTCATTGTTCCATTCAGACATTTATTTGACATGAATAACATCAGTTAAATTGCTTATTACCAAACTAACACATTTTTTAAGCTGAACAAACTTTTTGTACAGTGTGGGTTTAGCTATGTTATAGTGGTTCCAGCTTTTGACTGCCATCACACTGCCAGATGAATAACACACCTCCACCGCGTCAGTGTTGGCAGTGCTGAGAATGAACCCACCACCCACTTAATACCTGCTCTGTGGGGTCCTAACCATTGGAAAAAGTGGGGAGTGGGAATAACAAAGTACACAGAGAATCAGATGGACCTACAGTCTGTGATTGTAGAACCACAAAGTGCTCCTATACCGTAAGTGGAGCTGATAAAATGGACAGTGAGTGTAGATACAAGGAGGTGGTTTTAATGTTATGGCGGATGGGTGTAAGTATCTAGGTTAGCAAGTTAGATCTGCTTGCTACCATAGATTTTAATTCTTAAAAAAACTTACTGGTTCACTAAAATTACAATTCCACAGCCTGTGTGTGTCTGTGTATGTTTGTGTGTAAACATATATACACATGAACACAAACACAACTACCAGGTCTATTCAAACTTAGACTTAATCATACCAGGTCTACATGCAGGAAAAGGAATGGGCTTCAGCAGGTTTTTATTGTTTTAACCCAGTGGTGTCCAATCTTGTCTGCAAAGGACCAGTGTGGCTTCAGGCATTCACACTAACAAAGCAAGAACACCTGAACAATGGTTTAAAGATTGATACCAACTAATTAAACAAGTTAAATCAATCCTGCATTTTTGTATGTAAGGCTGTTCTAATTAGCTTAGAGATGTTATGTTCATGTTGGAACATAAGAAATGTCAAAATATAAGGTCTACTCAGGTACATTTATAGATTAATTACTCCACTTCTGAGCCCTGTTTAGAAGGTATTACAAAGTTGATACAAAATGGTTAGAATCACCCAAGAGAGTGGGAATTCCTAGTGAAGCTCTTTTTTTAATCTATCTTCTAAACTTCCAAGCACATCTAATCAAATTCCTAAACATGATAACAAGAGAGCTAGCTTGTGATTATAACATAATTTCAAGTTAAACACTATGAACTCAAATTGACTTTTAAAAACTGTTTAGAATCTGCAGATCAAGATTTATAATAGCACAACAGTGGAAATGAATCACAAAGAAGTGACTGAAGACTTGAATTAGAATCTAATATTCACTTGATCTTGGTTTCTACAACATTCCAGGATTTTCATTCATTTTTATGGTGTATTACAAACAGCAGTGTACACAATTCCTGTGTAATAAGAGGCAGTTGTTTATGGTTTTAATTTTCAGTGCTCACAAATATCACATGGTACAACTTAAGAGTTGAATGTGAGGGGTTTTTTTTGTCACAGGAAAGACTATTTCAGTTTAAGAGCTTTAAAGAGGATCATGATTTTCTGTCTAGCCCAGGGCTCTGGAGAGAGAGTTGATTAGCTTTGCCATTGGTCATCTGTAATTTTCCTGTCTCTTGGAGGCTGTCTATGTTAATGTTGTTTCTACATCTACAGTTCCCCATACTACCGCTTTCAGCATTGGCAAAAGCTGTTTGATTTTATTGACTCCTGACGGCCTCCTGCTGGAGCTGCTAACATACCCTATTTTGAAGAGAAAATGTCTTTCACTTTCTTGCGATTAGCAAAACAATAAAATCACCAAATGACTGAGTGAAATGCTGAAGTATACTGATCAAGTATACTGATGTTTGGCGAGCTTGGTTGACAGCGTGGGCCTGGTGAATGACAGGAGAAATGGCTGCCATTCTTATGTCATTCACCAGGCCCACGCTGTCAACCAAGCTCCCCACACATCCAACCTGACATTGGAGCAGCCGCCCATGTGATGCGCTGCCTCTCAAGCCCAGCGGCCCAAGCAGAGGTTAAACACTCTGTCTCACCTATTTACCCTCAGCCTATCTTCGGTCTAAACAAGCGTCGCTCGTGCCTCCACCCCTACCGCTCGCCTCCTGTCACTAACATCATATCAGAAGCCATCATGCTGACGCGGGCACCATAACCTACAATGTAACAGAATGTACACAAGTAGGCAGACATAGCATGCAGAGTTTTGGAAGTCATTCGGACTCTCTGATTCTCCCAGATTTGCCTAGTTTTTAGAACTAATTAAATGTTACTGTTTATAAGTGTTTATAATAGCACAAGGTAACTGCCACCCGCGGTCCCCTGAGGACAACAGTTTGAAAGGGAAGCAAATTGTGTGTGTATTGAGTGTAATTTGGCTGTACATCTCAAACGGTCCTCGTTGGCCTATAACTGTTTCAAGTAATGCCGTTTGGCTTCAGTGATGCTCCAGTAATGAACGTTGGAGGAGACTCCTTGGTGCCTCAGGGCTTTGTTGGATGGTGTCATTGCCCAGTTGAAAAACCCTCCTTCTCTTTTTTTTAATCTATCTCTCTCTTTCCCTCTCTCTCTCTCTTTTTCTCTGCATTGCAGACCTGAGCTTGGACACAAGCAGGGGGCTAGATAAATCCAGAGTCTGCAGCACTTTGAGGTCAGTGTGCTGAGCATTAGTAGGAGGAAAAGGCTGGCGAGATTGACACCATTAAGCTTTGGCTGGCTCTCCAGAACAGCTGCCAACCATCCCACATATAGACACAGCCATCCCACAATATAACCCCCCCCCCCTCAAAACAATCTCCCCATTTGCTCTGTATCCAAGGTGATACGACTGGATCAGTAGTGGAAGAAAAGCTGCCTGTAGTGCATTGAGACACTGTTTGTCACAGAAGACATTTTGTCATTATGGTTCAAATGTCAGGAATCCTTCCAGCAAACTACTATGAAAATGCAGCAGGGATAGCTGACAAGTGATATATTGGGCTGATTAATATAGATTTAGAAAGGAAAATCGTAAATTAAGCACTGCCAATTGACTTTCGTTTTATCTTCTTGGCAATTAAACCAATTAAATTGTCATGGGCTGACAGATTATAGTAATCATGTATTGAATCACACAGGGTACAGTATATATACAGACAAAGATAAAGTGTACAGCCTTTACACATTTAAAAAAGATGTATATAGTCTATTCACACCCATCTTAACTGACATATCTGTTTTGGAACTGCCTCTTCAAGTTACATTTTAATTCAATTCTGCACATTTAATACTGTGTATTCTTACATCTGCTATAGTTACTGTTTCCTCATGGAGGGCATCCTGGCTTTGATTTGTATCTTCTGGAGTTTAGAACTGTAGTGCATTTAAAATTAAAGTTAAACAGAACATGAAAAGTTGGAGAGCATTGTTCTAACAAGCATTGTCCACAATAACATGACCAAATTGACACTCTGAGATGTTTAAAATTTCTCCTCTTCCCCTTTTCTTCAGAACACTCTGATCACTTTGAACCCATCTTGGTACGTCTTGACGTTAATAAAAATATGGTTGCTCAATTTACAATTTAATTTACCATACAAGCTACTCGGGTATCCTTTGTTAAAGCTCAGTGGGACTTCAGGAGGCAGTTCACTAAAGAGAAATTGGAACACATTCAACAGGGATTGCATATGTTGTCTTTATGTGCAAAGCATGCTGTAATCTGATCTAAGTTTATGAACTGTCCGGACTGGACTAAGGTTAGGCTCCATACAATCATAATAATATGAACTGAACCAATAATATGAATTGAAATTATGTGAACTTCCATTTATTGCATTTAAAAACAATAAAAACAAAACACTTGGAAAAGAAAGAAATTTATACTTGGCAGCAATGTCCAAAGCCCAAAAGAGCTCAAAGGCTGTTTGATCATCTCCTTTCCATCTTCTACACTCTCTGTAACTCTGTATAAACAACTTAAGTGCCCATTAAAGAAACTGATTAAATATTTGTTGTTTCTTTCTGAGAAACAAGAAGCATCCGAGATCTCTGTTAATTTCTATTCATTGTTCTCTGCAACCACTATCTCTATGGCATGGTGCAAGACAGGAGCCGAAATCCCTTGCTGCTCCTCCCCAACCACAGGCTGTAGAAAGACCAAAGGTGCAGGAGAAGGTGCAGGATTAGGGGCAGTATCTTGAGCCATGGTCTCTGGTGTTTGGACCAACAAAATAGTGTGTACAGCAGCTGGACCTGTGGACATCGCTCCTACCCCAGCCTGCTGTTCTGCACTAGCCAGGTCCACTGAAGCAGCAGCAGGCTCACTGCCTAAGGATAAACCATGTGTCTTGCGGTGCTTGCCCAGGTTGGAGAGTGAGCGGAAAGCGCGATGGCACACCCCGCACTGGTAGGGTTTTTCTCCACTGTGGGTACGGGCATGTTCGGCCAAGCGTGCAGCTAGCAGGAAGGCCCGGCCACAGATGCTACACACAAAGGGTCGTGCACCGGTGTGAAGACGCTCATGGTCCCGTAGATGAGGGATCTGCCGAAAACATTTTCCACACTGACCACACTTGGAGTAAGAAAAGAGGGTTAGAGAGACAGATTAGAAAAAAAAGAAAGTAAAGGATAGAGAACAGAGAAGAATAACAGAAATGGGAGAGGAAAACATGAGAGAGGACATTAATTCTCATTTGTTAAGCTGTGTGCATTTTCTGTTGTCTTTCTTAAAACAATTTTATTCAAAGTATTTCCTTTATGTACTAAACTTAACTTCAGGCTAGGGATGTTGTAATCATGTAATCACAAATCAAGTATTCACCTCAATCGACTCCTGATATTAATGCCTAAAGGGGCTACCTTATCAAAATGTCAAAATGCTGGAACTACATTCAACTATTAGTGACTGTGGGGATGCTTTAGTTTTCCTCTTTAAAACAGTTCTGCACTGAATACTGAATTTAAACCACTTGTTAATGTCTAAATGTTAATGTTTCTCATTAAATCAGGCATAAAAAAGGTTATACAGTAACAAAATTTGCATTCTGTAATCCTTGGCCTCTGACCTGAAAGGGTCGCTCTCCAGTATGAATCCTAAGGTGCACATTAAGTGAAGAGGCAGTGGTGAAACTTTTCCCACAGTGCTGGCAATGGTGGGGGCGGGGCTTTGGGTCTGCTCTGATGGCCTCAGCTTCAGGGGTCAATGAGCCGTGGCTGAGCATGTGCTCTTGCAGAGCAGAACCGGAGGTAAAGCGACGTTTGCATGGCAGTAGTGGGCAGCGCAGGGGTGTCTGTCCAGAGTGGGAGAGTCTGTGAAGTTCCAGTCCTTCCTGTGTAACACAACGATGACCACAAAGGTCACAAATCAACTTCCCTGTTCGTCTGGCCCCTCCAATGGTCTTCTTTTTGGCTACTCCCAAAACAGAAGGGTCCTCCTTATGACCTGGAGCCTTGCACAGAGGCAGGTGAGTGTCCAATGAGGTTTGGTCCAGGAACTGGTCAGAGCAGGAAGGGCAAGAAACTGGCTGCTTTCCTGAGGAGTTACAGACAATACATTACAAAAAAAGTACAAAATCATGTTTGGGGTAAATATATGTTACCGTTAAGACTGCTTAATGTGGACATTAAAAGCAAAGCTCAAAAAAGTTGGATGTTCCAATGGCGGTACGATAAGTACTTAAAATAGTCTCACACTCTGCATAATGACGCAGAAGTCCTTCAAACAGCAGAAAATACAAAATAATAAATGCTCTTTTCATTGTTGTGCAATGTATAAAATTAGAATTATGAACAACTTCTGGCTGTTTACATTACAACTACAAGCATTCCCTGAACTGATTGTTCTATATAGGCCTACAAAAACTTGAAAAATGTCCTTATGGTGATGCAGGTTTGTTGTGACAGTAGCCTTTACTGTTTTACACACACACACACACACACACACAACACTGGGTACTGGAATAACGATTATTGTGTATATTAATCAATAGCCTTAATGTCACTACATGCATCTTTGTTTACTTTGTAAATGGCTCTGTGGGCAAGTGGTCAAATTTCTAGCTCTGCATGCAGGACAGCATAGCCCGAGCCTGGCTCAGGTAAACTCTAACTCACACTAAACAGTTACGTCTTTAAGAACGGCTGACCACTATTTTGGTAGGCCAGTTGCAACTCAGACATAGCTTGTCACATCACTGTTGCTGCAGCTACAACCCTGCAAGCGCACGAAGATTAAGCAAAATAACCAGAATGGCCACAAAAAAGATGAAAGACAAAAAGTTAACACTTTAGAAGCAGTCCCCAGAAAACGCTACAAGAAGTAGATCCGCTTGATTGATGCGCTGGATCTGTATAAACTAAATACCTCTCAACTCAACAACAAAAATAATGAGATGTTACACAAACTACTAAAAGTGGCTACCAAAACTGCCAAAACTCTTAAATAACAAACACATACATATACACAAAGCTGTAGTTGGCTTCTTATTTGCCAGCTTCTTATTGAAATTGCCCACCTTAAATGATGCAGCATATATATTTGCATTTATATGTAGAGGGTTTACTAAAAGAAGCTAGCAAATGATAAGCCAACTTAAGCTTTGTTACATTTATGCACCGCTAAGAGATGATTAGCAAAATATACAGCAATACATCAAAGCAACACATAATATGCTTTAAGTGATATGTTATCTTATGATATGTTATATACAATAGTTTTAAAATAAATACTTTAAATATTTTACATGTTTTACTGGCTTTGTATTCTCATATCTATGGCTTTGTTATCTTATAGAAAAGTGGCACTGTGCTGACAAATAAATTAGAAGTTACCTAACAAAATGGTGACTATGTGATTGCGTGGAATAAAGTTATTGCAAATATTCATCATGTTATCGAAACGTGATGAATATAAGACACACCTAATAATGCTGCATTACCTCACTGTCATCCTGTGTGTATACTGTCATTAGATTTATACTAGGGCCACACAATCTATATCGTTTCAGCATAGTTATTGCAATGTGCGCATGCACGAGACTCACATTGCAGGACGTGCAATGTTAAGTTACACAAATGAAATGAAACATGCCATCTTTGCTTCTTGATACAAAAGAAAATGCTTGGTTCCTCAACTCTTGAGATTTATGGCTTCTCGGGTACACAGAGAAGAGTAGTCACATCGCTCACCTGCATTGCAAGTCAATTAGAGCATTTTAGAGCAAGTTCCAGAAAAGATTACATTACACTTACAAGAGTTTTAATACATAATTTCTCATAATTTTTATTATTATTATTTTCACCCCAATAACTTTACAATGAATGATATTTGAATAAATAATGCTGTTCAAGTCATCTGGTAAAAATCCCTGAATATTTTTTCTTATTGCAACATATATAAATTGCAATGTCAGTTTTTCTAAGACCTAATTTATTCCATCTTTGCAGCCTTTAACCATGTGTTGGTATTGTGCTAAAGAAAAACATATGATCAATCATGCAGCCCTAGTAACCAACACTGAACAATACACCAGCAGGATTTACAACAAAGAGCATCTATTCACCTACAAACCTTAATTTGTCAACACGCCAAACCATCCGAAATAAAAAACATGACCGTCACTCTTTCGTTAGTCAGCCTGAAAGGCAGCAGCCAATGGCATGGCCATACACGTCTATTTTCCTACAACTGCTACATTGGCCTGACACTCGCTGATGTTTCGCGCTGCATCAAAGTCCTTTAATAACAGTAACAAAGCAAGACAGAGAAGACATAAATCAGTGGCTAATGGGCCAAGTGGAGAGGCAGCGGCACTGCGCTCCAGATCCATCACGCATAGCGGAACAGGGCGGGCGGCACTGGGCATGCGGGAAGACAAGTGGAGCCTGCAGGGCATGGGACGACTCAATGTCTTCCGCTCTACTACGTCTTCTCTTCGTCTTTCCCTCTGCCACTGCTGCTGTTTGCTCAGAGTGTTTTTTCTTTATTTTTTAGACAAGTGTTTATTAATACAATTATGCCAAAAAGCGGTAGAGTGGAGTGGAGGCTCCCTAATCTCACTTTACTTCCCATACAGGTTGAAGAAGGGTGAAAGGCAGTTACAGTCATGGTGCAGCTGCTGAACGTGTGCAAGAACAGCTCAGCAGGCATGCAGGGAGGTGGAAAGTCTTGCTACATGCAAACAAAGGCAGGTAGGAATATTCTGACTATAAACACAGGTGGTGGGGGGGGGGGGGGGGGGGTATGTATTATGCACACATAAACATACACACTGCACACACAGTGGGGCGGCTGTCATGAGTAGACTTCAAATAAAAAAACAGCTTCAGTTCACTCAGGTTGAGTCATCACCTCGACCCTCGGCGCCTAACCACTCTCACTCAGCTAAACCACTCACACAGCGAAAGCATTGTGTAAATAATACCTGAATTTCTCACATGTTTTAACGAAGTTTCTTCTCTCTCTTCCTCTCTAACTAACATGACCTCCAACTGTACATATAACAGACCTTGGTGAAAGAGTGCGTGGAGCTGCAGACTCTTCTTGCGTGGAAAGGACTCCCCACAAATGGAGCAGGAAAATGGGTACTGTCCAGTGTGGACAAACCTGCAGAAGTAGTAGGAATCACATTAGATTCTATACACACTGTTAAAACAGGGGTTCTCTCAATAGACCTCTAAAGTTGTGATGTCATTTATGTTGGTGCCATCCCCACATTAGGAACTCCAGGTCTAAGATGGTCTTCTCTTCAGGGAAATAATTGGATTCCTGCCCTGTAGTAACATGATACATTTTGCTGTACATGCATTTTAATTATGAGCCAAAATATGGATGTTACATGTAAGTTAACCATCCTGTGCACTGAACTGATTTCATAAGACTCACTAAAACACCTGCCGCAAAACCAGCAAGCTTTGTTAAATGTAGTGAATGTAGTGTAGCTTGCAGTATACATGCAGCAATCCAGTGACCGTTGGGAGAAAAATGTACACGGAACGTGCTTCAGGTTTGATGATAGTGTTGATTTTCAAAAACACCATTCAATTTTAGTTACATTTTTAGTTAAATTTTTAGTTAATTTCCTATTTCACTGAACTGTCATTTCTCACTTTTCCTTCTTTCTAATTAGGACTGTGGGAACTGTAATGAAATGCCAGACATTTTACCGCATTTGCTCTTTTGTGTTAGTAGCACCCTCCTAAAACAACCCTCATCTTGGTGTTATTTTATAGATAGGGACTAAGTAACATCACTGACCCTTTTTACCCTCCCTGCTCAGATGTGGTCAGCTGAGGACGCAGAGCAGCTCAATGTGAACAACACTGAAGCCAAACAGCAGGGTAACATAATCAGGCCTCCTCGCCATGAGAGCTAATGAGACGTGTCGCCTGTGGCATTACTTCCGCTTACGCACCCTAATTTATGGGCATACGCCCGGCCTGTTGCTGGGTCATGTCCGCATGGCTGGGCTGGGGCAGGTTCCCCTGCCAGTGCTTATCTGTGCTGTCCCAATTTGTATGTGCGTGTGTTTGAAGTGGGCGTATAGGTCATGCAGCAGACCGTGACTTTAAGCTGGACTAGACTGGTCAAGAGGCGGAGAAGTCCATTCTAGGTTTTAATGCTTGTGTGACTTGGCCAAAAGGGGTAAGAGTCATTCTTCTATGAGTGACGGGGGAGAGAATAAGGACAAGCAGTAAAGTTTGAGTAGCTCTGAATGATGTAAGGAGTGCAGTTCTATGTGATAACCTACACGAACAAAGCAGAGATGGGGAATGCTTTAGGAATTGTCCTTCATTACTATATTATTTTGGAGGATTTGTAGTTTTCTTGAATATATACTTTTGGTTTTTCAAAGGAAAAAACATACTATTTACTTTTCATGTATACCTTTAAAAGACCTGTCCTAGAGATCCCAGAGGAACATTTTATTGTTTACATGTAGGTCTTTGATGGCTCATTAGACTTTATCATGACTCTTCCATATGTCTTAAGGAGAGGTAGCATTACACAAAAAGGATCTTTCACAAAAGATCTTTCAGATAAACACGAGTGTCCCCACTAAAACACAAAAGGAGACACATGTGAGATGTACAGGAGAAATATCTGAGCAGCAGGAGACATTAGCTAAAGTGTCCTTTGCCTTTCCACTAAAACTTAATGTCCATAGGAAACTACAGAGATAGTAGAAATAGTTAGATAGGTCTCCTTTTATATTTCTATTTTCCATTGGCTTTTTCTCGTTTTGTCTTGCCAATTTGTTGAGTTCCCATCCTTTTAAAGTTATTTTTTTCACTATAACATCCATTTAGCGATTAACTTGCTCTTGTGGTTTCATTTCATTGTCTTGTTGCATAACCCAAATGCATTTTAAGTTTCAGTCTCTTTCTAATGGTGAGAGTGAGCATGAGGCCTGCAGTTACTCAGATATTCATCTGGGTTCTTTGTGACATTCTGAATGAGTTGCCGCTGTGCTTTTGCTGGAATACCGGAACCATTTGGAGAACCTGGCTTTCACTGAGGTTTGCTGGCATCTCAGAGCCTTAGATGCTATGGCCTTATAACCCTATCCAGACTGATATATTGCAATAACTTTATTATCTTGTCCAGAATTTCTTTTGATTGCAGCATAATGTGCTTCTTGTTGAGACCTTTTACTCTGTCAACAGTCCTTTCAGTAATTGAGTATGTCTAGTTCAACAGGTCTCAATTACCAAATAAATTAATTAGCTGCTTAAGTAACTAAGGGGGCAATTACTATTTTCCTTCAATAAATAAAATCATCATTTAAAACCTGTATTTTGTGTTTACCCGAGCTGTCTGTCTGATATACAGTACGTGTGACAGATATGTGAAAACAGAAGAAATCTGTTTAGAACTGTGTCCAAAAATGTACAATATCTTAATATCAACTCAGCAATGTTCTAACTACACAGCTTATTCAGCATATATTGAAAACACTTACGATTAGAGAAAAACAATATGTCTATTTTTGTTAGATAATTTAGCCAGAAACTAAATGCAGCCCACACAAGACCAGCTCCTAGATCCAAAACAAACCAAGACTCCAGGTGCATATGCAATAATGGTCATGTACAGAAAAACCTACATTGTTAATTATTTTAAATAATTGCACAGCTTTAGCCTCAAACATAAAAATGTAGCCTCAAAAATAAAAATAAAAGTGAAAGTTAATTGCCTATGCTGATTAGACTGGTGCATAGCTTCCATTGATTTTTTTGACATCTAACCATAATATTTTACACCACTGGGCTACGACTAATGGCTGCATCATGGTCAATGTCAGGCTTGTGACACTGTCAGGTACATGATACGTGAGGAGCTCCTTTAGCTGTCTGGCAAAATATCACCTTGTTTTATTGTCATAAAGTCACAGTCTAATCTTCTTGCACATAGCAGCTCATTTATATCCTGAAGCCTACAAGACATTTTTAACACCATATAGTGTTATGCCACTGCTCATCCTGTGCAGTCTGATGCTGCTGCTTCATCTGTCTTGCATGGGTGCCCACTGCTTGCCCGCATTTGTGACCAGTTTACCTACCATAGAGCTTCTTGCTGTCCTGTACTATGTGGAAGCTTCGCCTGCATGCCGCTGACCCATCAGATGATCCTGCTATTTAATCACAGACTAATCAGACATTTCTTCATCTGCCTGAAAACACTGAATGCTTCTCTTATTGTTTTTATTCTTTTCTTATTCTTTTTATGATAATAGATTATCATCGTAGGCTTCTAGCAGCAGTTGATGTTCATGGTTTTTACTGTGATAAACTACTAACAGTTATTGGTTATTCTATTCAATATTGTATAGCAATTATAAATTCTTATCCTTTTCATTTTGCTTTTGTGCTTGTCTTTCTATCTGGTGTCAACCTAAGTAGGATGTGTTCCCCTTTTGAGTCTAGGTTCCTCTCGAGGTTTCTTCCTCTTGCTCTGAGGCAGTTTTTCCGTGCCACTGTCGCCCTTGGCTTGCTCACTGGGGGTTTGGACGAGGATAGTCTGTAAAGGAGGTAGTCTTCGACTTTGACATTTCAGGAATTTTTAGGTCCATATTACCACATCACACAAATTACAGATTCCATACTCCACGTTTTATGTATTTTGTTTTTACCAATTTTGTTTGTTTTCATCATTTGCTTCCACGTAAAATTCTCCTCATTTGTTTTGTCTTGTGTTGTGTGTTTTTTCTTGTTATTACCATCAAGTAGTGTGTTCTCCATTCCTCAAGTTTTTCCTCATGTTGGTCACTGTAAATGAGGATTTGTTTCCTAATGGCTTGCCTTGTTAAAGTAAAGGTTACAAAATAATCAAATACAACAAAGTTATGAAGCCAAAGCCTTACTGTGCATACTATAGCTGCCATAAACATGGCAGGCTGAACTTTTCCAGAATGCAAAGCCCGAAACAGGATTTGTTAGCACCTTCACTCATCTTATCATGATGGTTGCCCTGCATGTTCTATTCATTACCACTCCTTTGCAGCTCTGCCAGTTATCCTGACTGTAAGCTTACCAGAATCATAATGCCACCTGCTACACGGTCCATGACTTTACCAATCAGAACAACCGTGAATGTGAAACACTCACCTGTGCACCAGGAGCTGTGTCCGAGTTCGATACTTATTTGGGCAGTCTGAACAGACAAATAGTGTTCTTGTAGTCTCTGCTTTTCCTTCACCTTCTTCAGCCTTTTCTTTGCTGCTGTCCAGATCTCCAACCTCTTCTGTCACAGGTTCTTTGCTGGCATGCAGCAGTTGATGCTTCTTGAGTGTGCCTGACTGAGTGAAACTCTGCCCGCACTGCTGGCATACGTGGGGTCGCCGGGTCATGTGTGTCTGGCAATGGCGGCCCAAGTTGCTTTTATAAGCGAAGGTCTTGTGACATACCTCACAGCGATGTGGCTTTTGACCGCTGTGACGCAGCATGTGGACGCGCATGTGGCAGCGGCGCTTGAAGACTTGCCCACAAGTTGGACATGGAGCTCTGGAGACGTTTTCAGTGGCAGGTAATGTAGGGGAGGAGGTTTGGTTAGAAGATGAAGGTAAAGGTGAGGAAGCTTGGGCCGATTCAGGGACAGAGACTACTTGCTCATTAGGGATGACTGCAGGAGACAGACCTGTATCACCTGGGGAAAACAAGACACTTTACTACTGTCGTCATCAAAAGAATTTTTGGCCCTCCATTGATTTGGACAGCCCCAAATTGATCCTCTATAGATGTTTAAATTATTAACATACTCTGGTGAAGCGCAGCTGCTTCTCAGTTTGTTATTGTTTGGATTTAGGATGAGATATGATAAATGCAATAAATGTTTAGTTGAATGCAAGTTAAACGCATGAAGCACCTACAATGCTTGCACATAAAGTGTTACCAATTATTTTTCAGTTTAGCCAGTACAAATTCCTGCTAGCTAGTGCTACATTCTGTTCATCAGAAAACATATGCCTGTTGTAGCCTTTGGTCACACAAGAGAGCTGCCCATCACACTGAGTAATGAATGAATGACTAGAACTAGACGATTTTAGGGAGGCACCAACATTTCAGCCACTAAAAATCTTAACTGAAAACCCAAAAATAGGCCTACAACAAAGAGTCAAAATATAAGACTATACTAACAATTTAAATTGCAATGAAAACTAAACGTATTTGTTCTCGTCACTCTTTTGTGCTGGTGCAATAGTGCAAATGTGTGTTGAAGAGTCTGAGCAGCAGCAGATAAACAGTGAAAATGTCAGAAACATTACCATCTGTGAAGGACATTAAACAAGCAAGTTAATCACTGTTTATATCCAGTGTGGCTTGCCTGAAGTTTACTTTCAGCTAAGAAGTCTTACTTTGGTGCATCACTAGAAATCTAAAGCACAAACGTTTTTCTTTCTCCATTACATGGCTTTCTTGCAGCAGGGGTGAGTTTTGGTGCCATTTTTTCTGGCAGTAAAAATAATGCACCACTTCTCATCCACATTAGCAGGTCCCTACCTGTAATCTTATTGAGGGATCCTGATACAGGGTTGGTGCTCTGGGTTACTGTGACAGATAGCCCTTCACCTTTCTCTCTGTGTTGCCGTCGATGATAAAGGTATTGTGTAGTGCTCATAAATTCCTGGTTGCAGACCACGCAGCGGTGTAGCATACTCTCAAGACCGTGATGGGAGGTGCGGTGAGCAGCCAGTGCTTCCTCTGACTTAAAGCCCGAGCCACACTGCATGCAGAGGAAGGTGTCTGCAGGTGTTGGGTCCAAGGTGCCAGAGGCAAAGCCTGGAACTGGAGAATCATCTGGGTGGATCTCAAGACTCTTAAGAAGTGTGCTGCTCTGCTGGTTAGAGTCTTCATTTTTGGTCATTGATCCATAATGCAGATCTGCTTGAGCGCTATCCAGGGGACCAGCCTTCTTCATTAGACCTTTCTCAGCTTTGGTTCCAATGCCTTCCTCTATATGCTCATTTTCACAGATAATTCCTTTCACTATGTCTCCTTTTTCAGCGCATTCTTCATTCTGTCTCTCACATGCTTCTGGTTTCACCTCATCTTCACATCCATCTTTCCCCTCTGATCCAGTGACACAACATAAGCCCAATTTGCTGTGCTGCTGCCATTGAGCAAGAGAAGCAAACAGAGTATTACATTCGCCACACTGGTAACGGATGAGGGGAACAGGAGGGGCTCTCTGGGTTTGGTTGTTAGAGCTTCTGGGTAGATTCAACAAGGAGCCTGTCAGTGTGGTGGTCTTTGATCCATGGCTTGAGAGCTGTGGACAGTTAGGGTTTGGTGGTGCTTGAGAGGAGACAGGTGATTTGGGCTGGGAGTCTGGAGGAGTCTGAAAAAGGAAAATTCACAAATAATAATAATAATAATAATAATAATAATAATAATGTATATTTAGCTATATAGAGGTTTACACACTGAACACTAAAAATCATGATACATGCAAAGGTAAGACAAAACAGCAACTCCTAGTAGATTCGGCTGGTTAAACAGTGATGTAGCTCTGCCTTTTGGGTTCAGCTTTTTTTTTTTACTGTTGCAATGTTATGGCAAAGTTTATGTTATATTGAATTAACCCTAATGAATGCTCAATAAAAAAAATAAATAATTAAAATAAAGGAACTGCTCCCTGGGACCCATTCATAAAACTTCACCGTCATTGTAAATCAAGCACAAGTTTTTTAATTTGGAAAAATCCTGTTTAAATTCTCTACTGCTTATAAAAGGACTGTTCCTTCCATCTGTTAAAACTTTAATGTAATTTATTCACAGTGTAAAAATCTAATGATCTTTGGACTATAGGAAAGAGGGTTATAAGGGAGAAGTGGGTTTGTGCTTGCGAGTCTGAAAATGTGGCACACTAATTATAATGACTTATAATTCACCCTTGGAAAGGAAAAAAAGCAAACATGAAAACCTTCATGAAACCTTCTGTCTTTTGTTAATGTCAATTGATGATAAATTTCAACAAAAATAGTCATTTTATTTGCTAAAACTATCGTACAACAACATCTCAGCCATAAGGTTGTGCATTTGTTGCCATTTCATGCAATAACTTTCTACATGTGAGCTTTTAAATCATCAAATGTCTGGTTGCTTCCCATCTCTACTGAGACCAATTCTGACTCTTTAAGTTTGGTGCTTTCACATCAAACCACTCTAAATGACTTTGTTTACATCTTGTTTACAAGATCGTGTACATCTTGTACATGGTCTAATTCTGCAGATAGTCAGGGAAATCAATGGAATTTCCCTTTTCGACTTCTCTCACTTATTTACTGTAGACATCCCAGCTGAGATGTAATCGGGTTCAGATACATCAACTTTTAAACACTTGGCTTCATTTACCACAGCAATCCCTGCATCATTTAAACCAAGCTACAGGTGCTTCTGTAATTACACATGCAAATGCATAATTCTGATTTAGACTACACTGCAAATACAATGAGTGATCATATTGGTTTCGTGCCAGTGGCTTCACCAAGTCCCAAGTGTTCTAGTTTAACATTCCCTATAAGCATTAAAGCACGGTCTAATTCACTATTTACACACCCTGAGAAAACAAATTCCCTGTTGAGCTAGCACAGCTGTGGTGTTTGATCATGCTACACTGTGAACATTTTAACTGTCTGTTTATGTACCCTCGAGGTACACAACTCCTGATTATACCGACACAGCTGTGAATAATTATACTACAAAATGAAGAGCAAGAAGATTTCTATATGTTCATTTGCTACGAAGCACACCACTTGTATAAAGCGTGTTCAGCTTTGTACAACGGTGTAAAATGCCAAAAAATGATGATGCCTGCTGGTTTTTGATGAGGCTTGCAGTAGCCGAAGCAGAAGTCTCTTCAAAATACAACCAACCATTACAAAACAAAGACAGCTTTCCAGCACAGCAAAATTCCCACATCATTGCTATTTTAAAAGTCAAAAAAGCAACTCCCTCAATGCATTTCAGTTAGAAACTGACTAGACAATGTTGCTGTATGCTGAGAAAAGACCTCAGGAAAGCAACTACGTCAACTAAAGAACTCAAACCACACTAACTCTACCCTTCACTCCACAACAGAGCCTCCTGGCACAGAATCGAGAGTCCCTTGGTGTCAATTTCAGTCCCAGCTCTGATGGTATGCCTGTAGGAGATGGAGGGTGGGCTACAACAGCAGCAGGTATGTGCCTTGGAAGCCATCATTTGAAATGGTTAAAGTAGTCTGGCCACTTTTGCTACAACACAAGCTAATCAGAAAGGCTCTGGAGGCATTTTCTGCTACTCTTACGGACAAAGGCTTAAAACTATGAAACAGTTAAAACCAAAAAAGTTTTAAGGTTCAAAAAATCCTTTTGCGTGTTGGTTCTAAGTTGTCTGTTCTATAGCATTAATTGCACTGGGCTAATTTGTTAGGCACTCTTATTATAGAAGGTGGGGCTAGGAATGACCCAGGGTAAATGTACGTGTGAGAGTCAGACATGAGTGAAAAGTAAAGCACTACAACATGTGTAAATGTTTGCAATTTAAAGGAACTTGTGAATGCTTATTGCCAAAAACCTGGGCATTTGTGTCAGTTTTGGGGGAAAAAGCAAATATGCAGCCAGTAACAACTCTGCATGACACAGAAGCTGCTCAATCATTCCTCCTCAATCATTCCAATCATTGTGTTCTTCCTTTGTCTGCTGTAACATAATGCAAAGCTGACAGGGCAGTTCAGGGAATAGGAGTAGAGTTCAACTCATTTGCAGGTTGATCTAATTCTGGGGGCATTAGTGGTTGGGGTTTGTTGCAGAAGTAACTTTAATTCTGGGGAATGATCTATGTCAGAATGCTGTTCATAGACTTCAGTTCAGCATTCAACACCATCATCCCTCAGCACCTGATTGGAAAAATACGCGTGCTGGGCCTGAACACCTCCCTCTGTAACTGGGTCCTGGATTTCCTGACCGATAGACCACAATCAGTCAGGATAGGCAACAACATCTCCAGTACCACCATACTGAGTACCGGTGCCCCCCAGGGCTGTGTGTTAAGCCCACTGCTGTTCACTCTGCTGACTCACGACTGTGCTGCGAAGTACAACACAAATCACATCGTGAAATTCGCAGATGATACGTCATTTGTGGGCCTCATCACCAAGAACAACGAGACAGCATACAGAGAGGAGGTGCAGCGGCTAACGGACTGGTGCAGAACCAACAACTTATCTCTGAATGTTGACAAAACTAAAGAGATGGTTGTGGACTTCAGAAGAGTGCGAGGCGACCACGCCCCCCTGAACATCAATGGCTCTGTTGTGGAAATCGTCCAGAGCACAAAGTTCCTCGGCATCCACATCACAGAGAACCTCTCGTGGTCCCACAACACCAGCTCCATAGCCAAGAAAGCCCAGCAGCGCCTCTACTTCCTGCGGAGACTGAGGAAAGCTCATCTTCCTCCTCCAATTCTCACCATGTTCTACAGAGGGACTGTGGAGAGCATCCTGAGCAGCTGCATCATCGCCTGGTTTGGGAATTGCAATGCCTCAAACCGCAAGACCCTACAGCGAATAGTGAGGACAGCTGAGAAGATCATAGGGGTCTCTCTCCCCTTTGTCACAGACATTCACACCACACGCTGCACCCGTAAGGCCATCAGCATTGTGAAGGACCCCACTCATCCCTCACACGGACTTTTCTCACTGCTTCCGTCTGGCAGAAGGTACAGGAGCATCCGTGCTGTCACTGCACGGATCTGCAATAGTTTTATCCCACAAGCAGTCAGACTGATCCAAACCCCCCCACCCCCACGACAAATAGTATTTTAAATCTGTCTGCATCCTATTTATCTGATTTATACATTCCACACTTTACTACCTCAGTGCTGTTTCATGTTTCATGCGTGTTGTATGCTGTCTGCATATGACGTCACAGCATGTTCAATTTCTATGCATCTTTTTATGCACCTTATTACCAATACCTACCTGTTAAATATCTATGCACCTTACACTCATTACCTCTACTCACATTGAGTCATATTTATTGTATTTATTGTACTGTCTTGCACGTTGCACTTTCTGCAGTCTGCCCTGTACTGTATTGTTTTGTCTGTACTGTATTGTTTTCTGTTTTCGTTTTGTTCCATGTGGCACCCCTGTTCTGGAAACTTCAGTTTTTTTAAATGGGAGGGTAGGTGTGTGACACAACAAGAAAGCAATGTTGTTAAGGCTAAGCTTTTCTCCCATTCCTGATGAGCTTTCACCAAAACATCTGGGTGAATGCTGCACAAGCATCAACAATTCTGCCTTTAAGATGAACAACATGTGTCTTCACAGAGTAAACAAGTGCCTTGGTATGACCCCACAAAGAGAAATCCAAAGGGGTTAAACCAGAAGAACATGGCCACTCAATTAGACCCCTATGATCAGTCCACTTTTGGGGAAACTACACATCTAAATAGTGTCTGACAATGTGGCCATAATGAGGTGGGGCGCCATCTTGTTGGAAGAATTCAGGAAAAGTTCCATCCCGTGACAACAATGAAGGAAACGTGTCTTCATCTAACAACAACGAGTAACGCTCTGCTCTTACTGTTCCGTAAATGAAGATAAGTACCACAATTCAGGTACCCCATACACCACAACACATCAGACTTTAGGTGAGGCAGCTGTGTTAGATGGATTGGTACAGTAAAGGTTTGTGTTCAACCAGTATCAGTGATTATGTTTTTTGATCTCACCATTTACAAAGAAACTTGTATCCTTCAAAAAAACAGGGTTTATCAGAAACCACCCATATCAGAAACCACCAACTTCTAGCTGACAGTCTGGGTCATCTTCGATCAGTTGCTGCAGTTTATGAATTTTATACAGGTGTCCAATTAAAAAAAAGGAAAGGACTTTTTAGAGGGTCATTTAAGCAAAGAGGAACATTAAGATATCAAACCAAGGGATTATTGTCTGATAACCCAATTTAAATGCCTTCATTAAACATGATATTGACACCAGTAAACATTCTCCCATGAAAGAGTATTCTCAGTTTGTCAACCAACTAAACACACCAGTATATGAGCCAAGGTTCAGTATTTACTCATCAATGGTCTTGCCACACCTAGCTCTAGCCTGTGGAGTTGCCCTTGTACACTGTATATAATATATTCTCCTTGGAAATTCATACTTATGACTGTGGAGGTCGTGAGCATGGCTTGACTTGTGTTGAAGTGTTTTGGTCAAAAATTAAAGTCCTTTTTTTTTAGAGTCCTTTTATGTTGCATTACTGCAGGATAATGATAAGAAGATAATATTTATGAGACGTATTGTTTTTATCCAGTTAGAAGCATCACATAACATGTGCTTTTATATGTATTTTCGTGTGTGGGTGATTTTTCTCTGCAGTATTGATGTGTGGATGCTGAATACCTCAAATACATCCAGTTTACATACAACTATCAGCATCTATGGTTGCTTTTTTATTAAAATGCCTCCCAACTTGAAACTCAGGGCTCACAAAAAAGTCTGAGTTTCCCACCAGGGCAAATACGGCATAGTTGCGACATTCATGAGCACTCATTTTGACTTGAAGGCAGCATTAGTCCCAAAACCAGATGGAGCATCACAGATTATCATAGCTAATGCCATTATCCATTCTGATTTGTTCTTGTTGCCTCGTATAGATGATTTTGTGGACAGCATAGGCTCAGCATGATATGTGAGCATATTGGACCTTTTAAAAGGCTACTGGCTGATTCCACTAACCCAGCATGCTTCAGAAATGTCTGCATTTTTATGCCTGCTGATTTTCTACAGTATACTGTAATGGCTTTTGTGGTGAAAAATGCCTCTGCCACGTTTTAGAGGCTACAAGCTTGCACTCAACCCTTAGATGCGAAAGTGGAAGCTGTGGTAAAATTTCCTGCACTCGGTACAAATATGGAATGGAATTTTCTGAGGATAGCTGGTTATTACTGAGGTTTTTGTAATAAACTGTTACAGTTATCATCCTCCCATTCTTTTATTTGATCGAAAAAGCATCAGCAGTGTCTTTGCTATGTTGCGTTGTACAGCCATTTAGTTTGTTAGTGTGTCATTCATTGTCTTTTCAATACATGACCTCTTGAATGCAGTATATCACTCAAGAGCCGCCTTAAAATTGTAGATCTATTTTAGAGGCTCTGAGCTCATATTTATATTAACTAAACACTTCAGGAGTTGTAGAGGTGATCCTTTTCTTTTCTACTGTTTTAAATGTAGGGCATTCCAAAAGCTCAATTTTATTTTGTACCCCCCCTTCAACATTAATTTACTCCTGTTCTGATGTTAGATATAAGCCTGTGATGAGTTTATGTCCATGTAAACTTCAACAGCTGCAATTTCCTGTCCAGATAAAATGTTTCTATATAGACTATTCCTATCTTTACACATAACTGGCATGAATGACTTGTGAAAAGACTTTGACTGTAAATATGAGCATCACAGCACAAGGAAGCTCTGTAAACTTGCAAACAAGCAGTGTCTGAACAGTGTCTCAGTTTCAGTGGTGTACAGTAACAAAGTAAATTATGTTACTAGTTACTGTATTTAAGTAGTTTTTTGGTATGTCTTTATATTTACTGAAGTATTTCGGGGGGGCTTTTTGGGAGAAGGTTTCTACTTCTCCACTACATTTCAAATTCAAATATTTTACTATCTACATTATACAAAAGCTGTATCCTTTTGTCTCACATGTGCATAAAAGCGCAACATGTTAAAATGAAAGAAGCATGAACTGAGCCCATCAATCAGGGTACAACATGTTAGACAGAGCTTGGTTCTTAATGGAAACCGTTTGGCTGCAGTGTTTTGTGCTTATGATAATATTAATAGACATCAGTGTCAGACCAATTAATGACATTCTATTCCAAGATTTGTGGCCCAAGAGTGACACTAGAGTCCTTAGACCTAAAATGAGTTGATTAACCAAGAGTCATGTTACAGACATGATAATAGGACATTAGAGCCATAATAAATAACGCTACTTTCACTCTCCATACTTCAGTAAATTTGAAGGTAAATACTTTAGTACTTTTACTTCAGTGGGGGTCGAACTTCTACTTATACTGAAGGAATATTTTACATTGGGTATCTCTAACTCAGGTACATGGTTTGTGTACTTCGTCCACCACTGCTCAGCTTCAAATAACACTCTAACATGTTTTTAATCAGGGATTACTGGTCAGTTCTTGTACTACACTCTTCAGTACTGAAACTGTGTTTTCCCTTGTACTCTCCTGATGGTACAGATTTGTGTGGATTTTGGAACATAAGGTAGATGTAAGTAATGAGCATTACCGAGATGACTTTTTTCCAAGAAGTAATTCTATTACAGTAAAAAAACTAAAAGGGAGAAAACAAAGGACTGTCTGTTAACAAAGGTGAATTATGCATCAATGTATAGGATTCAAGTACAGTGAGCTACACTACAGAATGTTCAGAGTCAGCGAGGTGGTTTGAAGCACTACCTGAGCAGAAGTTGTAGCACTACTATTCTGCGCTTTGAGGTGGCAGGTGAGGTGATGGGCCAGAACGTCCTCCAGGGAGGCAAAGAGTTGACGACACGAAGAACACATGTACAGAGAGGTGCTGTCAGCCATCTTGCAGGGCCTGTTAAAAACACACACACTCACACATACCCACACAGTACGACACAGAGTGAAATGAGAGAGGCAGAATGGATACGTGTGAATGACTATTAGAGTGAGTCACTCAAAATAAGACACAGCCATAAAAGAACTGACTGCTTGTGCCAGTTCAAAGGCCCTATCGCAGTGAGCACATGCTCAAATAAAGTGAATACAAGCATGTTAGGACTCCCTCTGGAGTTCTGACGTGTGAAAGAGCTTGTGTGAATGGCATTCTCTGCCTTACTGGATTGTGTGTGCGTATGTGTTTGTGTCGATAGAGACTGAGGACAGATGGCTGTAAAGAAACCCTGGCGGTGGACACCAATCACCGCCCCCAATCACATATGCAATAAAGAACTGGCATGAAAAAGAAAGAAAACAATGAATTAAAGTACATGATCTCTTTCTTCATGAATCAGCATATCAGCCTTGAACATGATATTGACTCACACGTAGAAGCATCTTCATATTTGACAAATTAAAAGCTTTATAGATGCTGAAAGGTCTAATATCCTCGAGCAAAAATGATAAACAAAGGAGGGAAACAATACAAAATCAGCTTCGAAGGGGATATGAAAGATCTTAGATATGTTCCTCTCTATTGAACGCTCCTGGTGTGTTACAAAATTGCTGATATATCTATAGCACATGACCCAGTTTCATAGATCTCTGATGCAACAGCAATTTGTAACAATCATTGCAGATTGTTGACAATGCAGGATTATCAAGATAAAACGCATTTCACGCATACAAATTTTACTGCCAGCTGTTATTCATCATCTCTGGCGTATCTGTGCTATTACTCGTCAGGACAGAGTGTGTGTGTGTGTGTGTGTGTGTGTGTGTGTGTGTAAATTTGAGGCTAATAGTTTAACAGTCTGGAAAAACGCTTGATTTGCGGGTAACTAACCAAAACTATTACCAATATCATCTACAACACTAAAAATAAGATTGAAATAGAGGAAAATAACAATTTCAATAATTTGTGAAGATGGCAATCCAGGTTTTATGTACACTGCTGCAATTATTCCCTGCTCCATGTAAAGAAATATTACTCTGTGCTTTTGTTTTATATTACTGACACTGCCCAAAACATAATGCTACATTCAGCTAGTGAAGAAGCACCTCAAACACTGCAACAAATATAGCATTTAAATCTATATAGGAAAATAATAATACACTTTAAAACATTTCATTGTACTGTCTTAAAACAATTAGAATGTGTGTTTTAGCATTTGATTCTTTCTATTAAACTATTCTTTTTAAAACTGTACAATTTGGTCAGTAAGAGGTTGCCGCATATTCACTGCTCATTCTCAAATTCCCCCTAAATTTACAGCCATTGGTTCATGAACTGCCAAAATGTCTCTTAACACATGCACCATATGAATTATGGTTTAGTTTATGTAAATAATATATACTCATGCTTAAAAGAATAGTTGCACCCAGAAGGAAGTGTGGGATTGTAATGCTATTCGGAATGAAGTGAGAAGACAGATATGAGCAATATTTATTGAGCTACACATGCAGAAGTAGTGTCTTTCAGTATGGCGCCAGGCCGCCTGTTTGCTAATGCAAGATGCACATGTCTCAACATGGAGTTGTAGAGGTTCCTAATGGTGTCCTGTGATAAACCATCCCATGCAGCTTGACTATTTTCACACAGTACTGCAGATTTTGCAGTAGGAGTGACAGCAGGACAGCAGGATGTGTGATGCATGACAACAAACCGCTTATCTTGGTGCTGACCACGGTACCTTCACACACAATTTTGTTGGTCGTCTCCACCAAGACAAAAGCAGGACTTGTCACTGAAGATGACCCATGGCTGTTCGGTTAGTTAGGTACAGTGATAAGGCCCGACCCCCGCCTACGTTACATGCACGGCCTCATCATTTGCACGATGTCAAACACAATGTCAAACCCACCCACCAAGTTTCCTTCTGGTGGGCTGGCTCCTTCTGGGTGCATATATAAGTGTCTAGGTGATATAGAGTTTGTTAAATTCTAGATTAAACAAAGAAATTTCAGGACAAATATAATGGAAATCTGGTTCGACAAATATATACACACACACACACACACACACACACACACACACACACACACACATATATATATATATATATATATATATATATATATATATATATATATCTTACTTCCACTCTTATTTATTCTAAAAAAATAACACATTGCATACATTAGGCTCTATTATATGTGTCAGGAGGTTGGGTGATTTAAATATATGAAAGCACACCGTCCAGATCTAGAAAAGTAATTCTGTTTGTCCCACTATTAGTTTTCGTTTACTGTACAACATTAGTCCATGTTCTGAAGCAGCCCACAGATGCAGCCAAGCTTCAGAACATTCTGTTGTAGTGTGAGTTAGATTTTTTTTTTCTCTCAGCCATGTTTATTATCACATACAGAACAGCCTCTCTTTTGAAACATGAACAGGGGCTTAAAAGATTGTTACATTGTGATCACACTGGTTATTAAAAACAAAACATGGCAATGCACAGCTGCAGTAACAGTGACCTTGACTTGCAGACTGAGCTGTAATTTATTAAACCCATAGCAAAACCTCCAAACCACAGCAAAGACAAAATTTAGCTTCTGACAAAGACTAAAGGTTTCTGCATTTAGGGTACTGCAAACAGGCTCAGGAGGTGTGCATGACAGTATTGTATATATTCTCATGGCTATCAGTGACACTACTATAGACAAGGGCAAACGTTCCTAACCCGGGGGTAGCCCCTGCCCTGCATATCGTCACTGTTGAAAGAAAATCAAGTATCTCCAAAACGGCCATTTCTGTTGCTCCATTCAACATGGAATTTTCACACAATGTTTACAGCAGCCGCTGTGTTCAAATCATGCATAAAATTGAAGAAATTTAGATGCATGTTTTTCTTTGAACAGTGACAGAATTTTTGCTTCCACAACTTCCAACACAGTCAACTCCAGTCAAGAAGCTCTTTTGAGCAGATGTTTTGGGACAGGAGCTACTCCAGGACCAAGGTTGGGAACCACAGGACTAATGGGAATGGAATGCCACACTGTACTTACACTGCAGAGAAAAATCTACACCATTACATCCCAAAGAAAAGGCTAGATTCTGCTAGGACAGTAGAGGAATGTGACAATTCACTAATTACCACAGCCAAAATCCTTGTTAACCTACATTTTTGAGCTGCCAAAATATTTGAGGCACTTTGAATTTTTTGCTACATAATTTGCTACATTTCCACCTGAAAGCCTGCAGGATGAGTCAGAGAGAGGATGGAAGGATGTAGAATGATGGAGGATGAGGCGAGCGGGTATCAGGTGCCTGCTGAACCGACGCTGATGGAAAAGCTGTGGAGGCACGACTGTGTGTTCGGGCTTTTGGCAAGCTTAACCCAGGCTGGTGTGCCGTGCCTGATGGAGTCCCCAGTGGCCTCATAACAATGCACAGACTTTGATGATGCTGTGGGGAGATGGAACCACTCTGGCTTTTAATCCTTTAAACACTTTTGGCATGCAGACATGCTCCAGAGAAGATCTTCCTCGACTGATTAAACTGGACTGGTAGAAAGCCCATGAAATTAACAACGCAACTGGTGCTTCATGAAGAGGGCCCAGGGCCAAGATCTAAGCTAGGAAATGTCTGAATCAGATACAGAGACAAAGAGTCTTGACCAAGGCTCATCAAAATCATAACACCATAGAAACCACTGAGAAGGAGACCAGCTGCATCTTTTGGCCCTTCATAAGTGAAGGCTTGTTTATCACTTGTGCAACGTTGCCCCCCAGTGTAAATGGCTGCACGTCGCTGGATATGGTTATCCATACACCGATCAAGAGAAGAAAAGGACAGAACTGCTGAGTGAACAAACAGTTATAACTAGTTTTCACTGCAGGTAACAGCTATAAACACATAGCTAAAGGTATATTTGTCCACCAATAGGTACACTATGTACACCATATTGCCAAAAGATTTCACTCACCCATCCAAATCATTGAATTCAGGTGTTCCAATCACTTCCAAGGGCACAGGTGTATAAAAACAAGCAGACTGCTACTACAAACATGAAAGAATGGGTCACTCTCTGAAGCTCAGTGAACACCAGCGTGGTACTGTGATAGGATGCCACCAGGATGCAACAAGTCCAGTTGTGAAATTTCCTCGCTACGAAATATTCCACAGTCAACTGTCAGTGGGATTATAACAAAGTGGAAGCGATTGGGAAAAACAGCAACTCAGGGGACACTGCCGCCACTGGGCTCTAGAGCAGTGGAGACGTGTTCTCTGGAGTGACCAATCACGCTTCTCTGTTTGGCAATTGCCAGGAGAACGGTACTTGTCTGACTTGTCTGTGAAAGGAACTCTTAATGCTTCAGCATACCAAGAGATTTTTGACAATTTCATGCTCCCAACTTTGTGGGAACAGTTGGGAATGGCCCCTTCCTGTTCCAATATGACTGCACACCAGTGCACAAAGCAAGGTCCATAAAGACATGGATGAGCGACTTTGGTGTAGAAGAACTTGACTGGCTGCTCATTTCTACGATGCTGGTATCTATGCTCCTTGCCACTACAACAGCGGCACTCGTGGGGTCGAATGACAAAAAGGTAGCCCCCCAAAACATTTACTGGAGACATACTGATTCACACTGACACCCAAACAGGAAATTTTACTCACTGTACATATTCCAATCTGACATTCTTGGAAGAAGTTGATGTGCACGTTTCAGTAAAACGTGAGTGAATCGGTCTCGGGCTTGGCTTTGCACCAATCAGAATGCACAGAGTCCTGACCTCAACCCGATAGAACACCCTTGGGATGAATGAGAGCGGAGACTGCGAGCCAGGCCTTCTCAGTGACTGACCTCACAAATGCGCTTCTGGAAGAATGGTCAAAAATTCCCATAAACACATTCCTAAACCTTGTGGAAAGCCTTCCCAGAAGAGTTGAAGCTGTTATAGCGGCAAAGGGTGGGCTTAGATCAAGAAAATCATGGAAAGGGAAGCCCAAGATACTGTTCTGTAATAGTTTTGAGAAGATACACACACACACACACACACACACACACACACACACACATATATGTACTGAAGAGTGACACCAGGCCTTCTGGACATGTGGCGACACAAGCTGCCTCCGCACACAGACTTGTTGGTCGTCTCCACCAAGACAAAGGAGGGACTCACTGAAGATGACCCGCTAGCATTCTGAGTCACTCCAGGACAGTCTGGTGCGACACCATTGCAGTTTTAAGGGCAGTCGTTCTAACAGTCTAAGCGCATGTAGTCCTGCGTCGTGCAGCCGTCTGCCAATGGTGCTGGCACTAACTGGATGGCTCATGGAGGGTTATTTGCTGTTATTCGCACGGCTTGCCAATTCGATCAACTGATGATGTTTTAGCAGCTGGGTGCCTGACAGAATGGAACAATTTTACCTTGCGGAAAGTTGATAAATAAATAAATAAATAAATAGATAGATAGATAGATAGATAGATAGATAGATAGATAGATAGATAGTGGGTGTGTGTAAAAAATGCTGGTATTCCCTTTAAATAGACAGTTGAACCCACTTTGCTGTAGTTTCAGTTTTACACTGAAACTTTTGAAATTGCTGTGTGAAGATGAACATCTAAACATCTGTACATCTAAACTCCTGGACACTCTAGTAACTTTTCCTAAATACCAATATATGCACATGTTGATTACGTTTATTCCGTACTGTCATTATCTGCTGATATCTGCGCCCCTTGCACATTTATTTATTATTACTGTACTGCCTTTTTATCCCAGCGAGTTTTACATATTTTGTACGGGCCTACAGTTCTATCTGTATATTTTTGTAGATAGACTTTCGTGTATATATTTCTTGCCTCATTGTAAAGTGAGATATATTTATCCATAGCGAACTGTACTATTTATAGTTTATAGTTTAATAGTTAACAATATTGCTGAGCCGGTACCTACCCACTTAGGTTTCATACTGTACAACCCTTTTTGTTTTTGTTCTGTTTTACTGTGCTGTATTATGAAACTGCTACTGGCTGCTAAATTTCCTTCGGGGTCAGTAAAGTATCTATCTATCTATGAATGCATGCAGCAGAGCATTAGTACAGTCAGGCACGAGAAGTATTCGATTGTGTCCCAGTCAACGTCCCAGCAAATACTACTCTCCAAGCCAGCGCTGGGGTTTACCCTCTAACTGGTATTGGGCTTGGTGACCTTAGGCTTGTGTACGGCTGCTCCTCCTATGAAGATATGTGTGCGCAGTCTAACGCCAGTAATACAGTGTCAGTAATACAGCAAATTAAATTAGTTCAGTTCAACAATTTGAAGGAGTCGATGACTTTACCTAGTATGTAGCACGAAGACTCATTTGGCCCTGTACAACATCATGTCCCGAATAAATATAATGTCACGATTTGCGATGCAACTCGAACTCGCTATACGTGCGCTCATATTTCGCGGACTTGATCTGACGAGGACACGCAGCTTTCTATGGTGTAATGGCCGCTCATTTCTGCGGCGCTGGTATCTATGCTCCTTGCCACTACAACGGCGGCCACCCACTCGTGGGGTCGAATGACAAAAAGGTAGCCCCCCCCCAAAACGTTTACTGGAGACATACTGATTCACACTGACACCCAAACATGGAATTTTACTCACTGTACATATTCCAATCTGACATTCTTGGAAGAAGTCGATGTGCACGTTTCAGTAAAACATCAGTGGATTGGGTGAATCGGTCTCGGTCTCGGCTTTGCACCAATCAGAATGAGGCTGCATTAAAAGAATAGAGGGGTTTCACTCTTCGTCATCACCCAGCGACAACTGTGGGCGACTGGCACGCCAGGTATGGAATCGCTGCGCTATGTACAATAATGAATAAGAAAACGTATTATCAACAACTTTTAATTGCATACATGGTAGTTTCCAACCTGTTGCTGTCCAATGTAACGAAATTTCAATACTGCCCTCACATCTTTGCTTTGTCGGCTATAATCAGTGATAGAAAAAGTACACAGAACTCACACTTCAGTGAAAGGATACTGTCCTTCCTTAATTAAACGTGGAAGCATGGAGCCCAAATACACTTGGGTGAATGTCAAAAAATACTGATATTCCCGTTAAATAGGTAGCTGATCCCACTTTGCTGCAGTTTCAGTTTTACACTAAATGTTGGAACATTGTTGTGTGAAGATGAATGCATGCAGCAGTAAGAGGATTAGTGAGGTCAGACACGTTAAAAACGTATCGACATTAATTCGTATAAACTTGCTCTTTTGTTTTTTGGGGGTTTTTTTTGGATTACGTTTTGATTTGTGCTGGATGATTTAATTAAAACAATATCTTCAAATGCGTCTGAACTGATCAAAAACAACATCTGGACAAACGATGAGATTTAGAACAAGCACTTTGAAAATCTATATGCAATTTATGGAATATTTTTTATGGGAAATGTGAGAAAAATATAGACTAATAGTAACAGCTTACTTGAGTATTACTGTAAACTAACATACCTTTTAAATAATACAATTGTAAGGTTAAGTATTTCCCACCCCTCTATAATAAAGTATTTTATAAAAGCTTTAGCAAAATCATAACAGTCACACAAGCTACTATGAAAGTCCTCAGCTTTACTTTTCACTTTAATAAATGAGTTCAGTTCATACAGACAAACAGATTGTCTCCATCCATCTCTCTGTGTCAACATTCGAGCCACACATTCACCTTGGGCCAGAATGTTGAAAAAAGGGGAAAAAACAAAAAACAAACAAACAGTTTGGAAGGGTTCCTGATGCTGTGAAAGACAATATAACAGAATGAAAGAGGATGGGAGTTTGCATCACCCAACATCACTTAGCCTTTATGATGCAAACTGCACACACTGTACAGGGGAATATATATATATATATATATATATATATATATATATATATATATATTTTCTAACCCATGTATTCACATGGCTAAGATTAACATAGAAGAGTCCAACACCGTATGTATCAAGCATGTCAATTAAACTCAGAGTTTGATACATACAACCATTGATCTCTGGTCAGAAGGAAGTGTTATGAATACAAGCTTTGAACATACATATGTGGGAAACTGCTAAAGAGCAGTTTTTCATAGATGTGCAGAAAAATAACATGCATCTATGATCCGCTGTCACCAAAGCATCTCCGTCATGGCTCAAAGTTGACCAGTAACACCACTTCAATCTGGCGTAAACATTTCAAGCAGCTGGCTCTGTCTCAGAGACTGTTCCCTTCACAACAAAGAACATCAGACCACACACCAACCCCCCCCCCACCCCACCCACAAGAGCACATCTCAGTATCCTCATGTTCAAATGTCCATCTGTGAAACACAAGACATATACAAGGTCACAGGAAACAAGTAGGGTGGACATGTACCTCGTAGCAACAAGTTACATATATGCAATACAAAACAGCTGTCCAAACTTTAATCGTTCCTCAAATGGTTTTCCTCGTTAGAACTCATGAGCTGATTTCAGGTGCCAGGGATACGGACCCGAATACAGTACATGTTGAAACAGGACTACGTAGCACACAATGGAGAAATCAAATTAAACAAGAGCATAACTGCTGCCCAGAGGAAAGCAATAAATAAAAGCTACCACATAGAAGTTGAAGATGACCCAAGAGAGATGGAGGAAAGAAATACATTGGGGTTGGGGAGGCAAAAAGAAGAGAGAAAAAAAAAAGTGGTACAATTGCAATATTTACATAAAAACTGCATAAAAACAAAATATTTACACAAGGATGGGTGGATCCAACCTTGTCAAAGTCATACCCACACCACTACATGAGGAAGTAAAAGGAAATAAAAACAAACTCAAAGATTATCATGAGAGCTTCACAGATCAAGATGGAACTCTTTAGGGACAAAAGATGGCTTAAACAACCAGTCTGAGATATGTTTCTTGAGTAAGACCTCTCCTTTTGAATGGAGAAAGAAGCAGTCAGTTGCTCGGACATCACAGGTTCACTACAGTTTCTCTACTGACCATTACAAATCTGACCAGGACCTGTGTTCAGAGTAGCCGCCCCTTTCAACACTAGTTTTAACATGCCCTGGTCCCCTGGGCCTCACTATTTGCCCTTCGGGGGATCCTCTAACATGCCCTCGACCACTTGGCCTCACCATTCCTAATCCTATCTTAAGGGTGTTTTAATTTATTAGCTCAAGGGAAGTGTGTTTGTTCAGCCCTCAAAGAGCAGACTTCTGCAGCAGAACTTGACTGGAAATTTTTGCAACCCAGCATCCTTCACAAACTCCCAAAAACGGTGTACACGGTGGTTTAGACAACACAACAATAAAATCATTTTAAATGCTTTATATCAAAACCACAACTGTTGATTTACTATACTCACACATGGCCTAAGGTAGCAAAGTACTCTATGCATGTATGACACAAAATCACTTTGCTAGCTTGAAAGTTACAAAGCCAATGGCTACACAGCTAGCAACAACAAAAGGAAAGGCAATATGCCATGGTTCTTAGCTGAAGCAACTTTGTGTTATGTTCCAAATTCTTTAAAAAAAAAGTAAATAAAAAAAAATGTGCTTTACGAAGTTAGCATGTCTAGCTAGATAGCTCACTGAGGCTGAAGGTCAGTGCATCCTCACCTGATCCTCTGTAAAGTAGTATAGGTGCAACTCACTCCTGAATGGTGAGTCAAAGTTGGTGAGGGCATGTTTAATTAAAAAATAATCATTATAATGAAAAACTAAATATTGAAACTAGGTCTAGGAGTGCTGACTATGGATCTGTTCCTGTCAGTAAAGTTCTAGTAAATCCAAGCCTACATCAGTCCTCCTACTCTGAGCAGCTTTGTGAATACAGGCTCAGTTTGAATACAGATTTGATTTCTACTCACATAGATGATGTCACACCATATATTCTAGACTTCTACTATTGCTATGCCGCTGTCTCACAGAAAGATAGAAATAATCCATCACATTCAAGAGAAATGTTGGGCCAAAAACAATAAAATTAAGGACAGTGCAATAACTTCCAATAAATCCAGTGGGACCAACAGAATAAAGAATAACCAGAGTAGCTTATTAAACAAAAATAATCCTAGGTCATTTCCTAGGCCTCAGTCTGAAAGAAAGAGAGGGGGGGTGGGGGGGGGACAACAAAAAAAAAAAAAAAAAAAAAAAAAAAAAAAAAACCCAAGAAAACCTTCCAGACACATTTTACAAAACTGTTGCGTAACTGGCAGGACAAGACACTTTTCTTTCCATCGTAACTCTTTCACTCAAACACACATGCACACATTCACTTTGGATCCCTCAAGCTTCAACACGAACTGACTGGTATAGTACAATGCCTCATATTAGCCTGATATCCCAATCTGATCACTTTACATGAACCTAAAAAAGCAAACGCACATATTCATAAACGCACACACCTATACTTTTCCCTTCTTTAAGAACAAATGAAAAGCTCAAAAAGCTTCTCCAATGGTTTGCCCACGTTGTTCACCATGCGTGCAGAATTACACAGGATACCTGCCACGGTCCTGGCCTTTAAGGCTCTGCTGTAAATATTAGACCTACAGCAGACTGCTAGCAGCAGACTTCCATCCCAATTCAGATGCACCAATTCCAGACTTTAAAATTATATACAAGAAAGTAAGAGAGAAGGATATACATTTCAAAACGTTAAAAGTATAATTTAATAATAGTTTAATTAAAAAAAAAAAAAAAAAAAAAAAAAACATTGCTTTTTACATCACTACTATTTCACTTGTCTTTAAAACCAGGTCAGCGACATAAATCTCTACTTGAAGAGAGGATCTGGGAGAGTTACTCTGCTGGCTGAAGCATCCTTCCTCAGTAAATGTGCAGTAAAATAAATTAAGATATATTATTTAAAAAAAAAAAAAAGAGGGGGGAAAGTAATAAACAAGGAAATTATTAGACAGAGGACCTGCCCCTCCTGCCACTTGAACCTATTATTTTAAATTCCTGTAACCAGGAATATGCCTGCGTCATGGGCACTATTAACAGACGTAGCTGGTCAGGACACTAACTCCAAATAGACAAACTTACAAGAACTGCTTTTAGCAGGAAAACAGTGTGTGTTTTGTGTGTTGTGCATGTGTATGCAGCTTAGACAACTGGATCAGTAGTACTTGTAGACCTCCCTAACCTTTACCATTGTTAAAATAGTACACACTCACTGAAGACACGGAAATGTCAGAGGAAAAAACCTGAATGACAAAATGAGTGTATGAGCATTTAGTTTTTTTTTTGTTTGGTTGTTTTTTTTTTTTGTTTTTTGTAAGTTCAGAGCTAATTGGGAAGAGGAACCATGTATGAGGTAAATGTGCATGAGTGCGTTTGTGTGAATGTGTACTGAGGAGGTGGCTCAGATACTGTGTGTGTTGTCTGAGTCAGTGCTTCAGGCGCTGTTGGTCAGAGTCGAGTTGGGCTGTACAGAACCGTCTGAGCCATCTGGGGGGACAAAGATAAAAGAGATGTCACTGAAAAGGTAGGAATTGCATTTCTTGAGTTCAGTCAGTAAGTACATAAACAATGTTTTTTTAAGGGGTGTAACGATACACAAAATTCAAACGATACAATACGCTGGCGTCTCGATGTGATACATGTTTTAATATAACACACAAGGCATACATGAACCTATGACTTGCATACATATGATAATGTTCATATTCATATAAAGTAGCTTACATGCATGTGCACTAGGGTGTATGTACGCACATATTTTCAGGTTTGAAAAGATTTTCAAATAAGAGGTCAAGATTCTATTTTATTTTTAATGATTTGCATATGACCAAAAGCAACTCTATATTAGTTTGGGTGATTTAGAGACCTATCTGGTGGACATGTGAAATTACATGCAACGCACAAAAAAACTTTTTGGAACATCAGCTTTGGACCACCATGTGCAGATGAATCTGATGACTGTATAAACATTGAAAAGAAAAACCCAAATATTGTCTTTATACCTTCATTATCATAATGCTTACGACCTAAACATTAAGCCGTACTTTCTTCTTGATCTTGTGTGCATGTTAGTGTTAAGACATTTAATATGATCTGAAAAAACTAGGAAACCCAGTTGATGCTGGGATTCATATCTTGTAGTTTCGTATGTTATACTGACCAACTTACAGCAGCACACAGACACTACATTTTAGAGTGTTTGTTCATCCTAATGCAGTTTCTTCCAGTTTTAACAAATAAAAAAAGCTTACAGCTTTTATTGATTCTAGAGGTGTAATTACATACTACACAGACAAAAAGTTCTCAAACAAAAATTCTAATACTTTTACACCAGCCTCTTACAAAATAAACCCCAAATATTACAACAATTAATTTTACAAAGGATTTATGAAAATCCCAGTAATTTGAGGGTTGGTGCATGCGTAACAAAAGGTCCTTTCCCATCCCTGTCAACGATTCTCTGATAGTGTCTAAATGACTGCAGATGCATTTGACAATGGTGTCCATGAACGATGATGCATGAGAGAATAGAGTGATGTGCGTTTTGGCGTTACATTTTTACATTTCAAAATCGTTACACCCTTAATAAATACATACAGAGACACACCTATCAATTGCCGCCACTCACTCCTTTAACCTCAGCCACTCTTAAAGCCTATCTTGAGCAGGATGGCGGATGGCATCATTACCGTGTGAAGAGGACGTGGTCTGTGCACGGGCATGAGGTGGAATGAGGGTGGAGTTAAGTTGAGGTTGAATAGACAGCTCTGTAACAACAGAGAAATAAGAAACAGATAAAGAAAAAAAACAAACAAACAAAAACTGTTTTACACGAGACAAAACTGAACAGTGGAAACCTAAACCTCTGGCATGTTTGCCCTACAGCACAATGGCAGGGAAGAAACTAACCAGCTGTGGTGAAGTTGAAGAGCTGAGGGAGCTCACGGCCGCTGGGCAAACGTGTGCCTGGCTGACGCAGCTCATCAAAGAAGGCGTGAGCACAGGCCTGAAGCGGAGAGAGGCGAGTCACCGGTGTGTACTCTAGGAGCCGAGAGCACAGGGCAATTGCCTCGGGAGGAGTCCGTGGCTTGAACACCTGAAGATAGATAGATAAATAAATAAATAAATAAATATTAAAGTTGGAAGAAGATACATGTGGGTCACTTTTCTTCCTTAAAAAAAAAAAAAAAAAAAAACTGAAGCTGGGCATTCTGCATCCTTTACCTTTGTCCAAGGGTGCGCTTTGATCTGTGGGAATTTGAACTCTGTGTAGTTTGGGTTCATTTCTCGTATCTGTTCCCTTGTTGGAGTTCCCAGCACCTGAAAAAAGATGGATTTTTTTTTTTGATGCTTCCAATAAGGCTGTTGCCAATTTACAAACGTATTACTGAAAGTGCCTCATTTAAACCTTTTAGACATTCTTCCACAAGCAGACAAGGCAAAAACTGTTCAGTGTGACTGGCAAACATATTTTACAATCTTCTGCTGTGGTCTCTATAAGGGAAAGTTAATTTTCTGGGTGTTGATTTTGTATGCTAATGACTGCTGCTCAATAGGAGGGCAATGGTGCCTGGAGCTAAGGACAGTAGAATGAGACTGCACATGCCTAAATAGGACATTAAGCTTGTTTACACCCGTGGTTCCCAAACTATGGTGTGTGTAACCTCAGGGGTATGCCAAATTACATCGGGGGGTACAAAAAAAATTAAATAAATCTGAAGTTTGATGTTACACTTAATTTAATCTTCATTTCATTCCATTAGCCGACCGCAAAGATTACACACTTCCCTGACAAAGACAACACAAATAACTCAGCACTCAGCAGCTCAGCCCTCTACTCATCAAGTCCTGAATAGGAAAACCTCCCTGAAACACCTTAGCAAATTTCTGAACACAGAGTTTAATTTCAAGCCAATGCCAGATTTCTGGATAGCAGCAATAGCACATATGCATGAGTGATGAGTGAGTGAGAAATTTACTGCATATAGTACATGACACAAGCACACTATTGTTATTTGTATAAAAGGCAGTACAGGAGAAGGCGGCTGTTTACGTGTTGCATGCGCATTTGTTAGTTTATCACTAACTGTTTTTAGCATGAATGAAGAGAGGGTCATGTGCTGACTGTTGTTAAGACGGTCATGTAGTGGATCATGTAGTATTGTGGCATGGTATACTGATACTAGAAAAAGTACTGCAATACCCGGCCTTTAAAAACAACGATACGATACCCCATTATGTTGGTTCCAGTACTTTAAAAACTCCCGAGTTGCAGCGATGTGCCATGGCGGGCTGTTTTTGTGTAGCGCTCTGCTTCCACTCATTGACAACACCACACACACACACATGCATATGACTTAACTGTAAGTCTGGCACTTTTCACCTTGTACTCACACGGTCAATTTTTTTGGTTTGTTTTATTTTAAATAATCAGTTTCTATGTTCCGTCATATTATGCCATGACTTGTTGCTGTGGTATTGTTTCATTATTGACATATTTATGCAGGTAGCATATCAGTTATTACTTTGGTATTTTGTGGACACTACATCCTTGTTAGTTGTATTCACAAGTTAGTTTCCTTTTTTTTTCTTCTTTTTTTTCCCCCTTTCAGGCAGGGTTCAGTTTGTGGTTATAGTGAGATATTAGTAACTGCTGTAATGCATTTTAGTTGTGTGTTAGAGCTGGTTTAAGCCATAGAGCCGTTTGTAGAGCAGAAAACAAAGCTTTGTGATCTTTGGCACATGTCTGTAAACATTGTTTGTTGGTTTACACCAAGAGTCAGATACAGTTCGCGTATTGCTTTACTTTTTAAATGGCTGTGACACTACACTGTAGGGTTGAGGGGCATACAAAAAAAAAATAAATAAATAAATGCAGTGCCTAACATCAGGCAATCTACCAGTTATTTATTTTCTCAGTTCGTTTAATGTCTATTACGGTTAAATCTGTTCTGCAATCATATTTTAACAAAGGTATGCTCATGACAACACATCTGTCTCTCAAGCTTCTTTCAGTCATCTCAAATAATTCAGCCTTAATATATAATATCATGGCTGACCTGATGAAGAATTCTGACAAGCATGACCTTTCCTTAACTGTTAATAGCATAAATATTCATAGAACAGCACATCTCTCAGTAAATCAAATTCACACAAATTTTTTGCTGAATTTCAATCTTAAGACACTATTAGCATTGGTTATTGCATATTTGGACTACTGCAATGCCTTCCTTGCTTGTCTTTCATCACATGGCAATGACCTTCTTACAACAACTCTTATGGCCTTCCCTGCTGAGATCACTAGGTTGGAACCATTCAGTCCAATTCTCACAAAGCACGGCACCTCACTAGTTCCTATTAGGCAAATAGCTACAACTCAGAAATACCTCAGGTACTCACAGTCCAGACACTACTATATGAAGGTTTTCGTTACATGCCGTTACACATCTCAATGCCATATAGTTACTGCTTGTTCCATTTGCTAATTAACTAAACGTTCTACCTATATTTGCCTTACTTCCAAAATCTTATCTAATCTGGCGAGTTAATACACATATTTACTTTGACTTGGACAACACAGATAAATATCATTATGTGAATATGCAACAAATATAATGACAACTGTGCTTAAAACAAATATACAATAGCATAGATAGTAAATAATAAGTGGGAATACATTTTTGGCAAATTCTTTTGGTGGATAAATGATCATCAAGCAAATCTAAAATCAAGACGACAATGCATAACATCACCTATTAAACAGATAATACTTGATATACGCCCACATAAGTGTTCCTTTTTGTGACTGATAGGAGTCTGGTATTAGGCCTATTCAAACAGGGACTCACGTTTACTGTAAATTAAATAAAATTACTTTTTCCTCAACCGACTGCTTTGATTGAGCAACTGTTTGAAGGTCAATAGTAAACTGATTCATCATTCTTTACATCGTCATTGTAATTATGCACCTGTGCATGCATATCTTTCTGTACGCATGTGAACATGGGCTTAAAATGTTTAGTAAATCAATGCAAACTTATACAGTATGCATAGATTTGTTTTTGTGTAAGGCAAAACTTGATGTTCATTTCCTTCATACATTTCCTCTCTTTTTCTTTATTTCAGAAAGAAGCAAAGCCCCATACCTTGATGATTTCCACAAGCTGGTCTACGCCACTGTCTCCTGGAAAAATGGGCTGGCCCAGTAGCAGCTCAGCCAGTACACAGCCGGCTGACCAGATGTCTATGTTGGAGGTGTAGTCTGTAGCCCCAAAGATCAGCTCAGGGGCACGGTAATAACGTGAGCATATGTAGGAGACATTGGGTTCGCCTCTAACCAACTGCTTTGCACTGTGTGAGTGAGAAAAAGAGATTGTTTGATTTAAGCCAGACAAAACATCTTCAACCTCAGAAGCTACATACTGTACAGATATGACGCATGACTGCAGGTACTAAAAACAATATTTATGAGCCTGGATGAGATTAATGTGTACTGTGCAACTGGTATGAAGGTTATTCTGATAATGACTTTAAAAAAAAAAAAAAAAAACCCACCACACTGCTGTCAAGTTCTTTATATTTTATTCGATCTAAATTACAAAAGGTACTGGGTATATGCAGTTCAATAACACCCACCTGCCAAAGTCACAAAGCTTGAGCACGGCTGTCTCCGGGTCCACAAGCAAGTTCTGGGGTTTAATGTCTCTGTGACAAACACCCTGGGAATGAATATAGGCCAGACTGCGGAACAGCTGGTACATATAGACCTGAGAGAGGGAGACGAGAGAAAAGGAGAGAGAGAATTTGTCAGAATCTTTTTTACTGAATGGACCAGGTTCTACAATGTGTTTGCATTGTTTTACGCTAAAGGCACACAAAGACACTAGGAGGACTTGCAAGACAAGTAAGCTACTGAGCAACTGAATGTCGACTCTGAAAACCATCCTTACCTTCACATAAATGATAGGAATGATGGTCTTGGCTTTGTTGAAATGCCGCGCCACCCTGTATACCGTTTCTGGCACAAAGTCCAGCACCAGATTCAGATACACCTCGTCTTTCTGTGGGAGGGGGGGGGGCACGTCTTTCAATTAGTTAACTATTCAGGCTCAATTAAAACTACAAGGACAGAGAGGACAAAGAGAAACTGAATTTTTACGATTACATTGTTAAATGCATTCAACATTATGTATACTTAGTGTCTAGGACTGCAAGTTTTAAAGGTCCCAGAATAAAATCAGTTCGTCCTTCATATACTAAAACACAACTGCACACACAGCAAGCTGACCTTAGATCAGCACTTATTCTTAGATCATCAAGACTGACGACACCCACAGATGTAAACAAAAACATGATGTAATGAAACACATTACAGAGAAGAAGTTACAGACCGTAGCTTTAAATAACATGTGATGAATATCCACTACCTGCACAAAGCTTTTTAACATTCATTACCGTCAGGCAATGCAGACAGCAGAGTATGATTACACATGCCTACACAGACAACACACTATCCTTTCAAAAGTCCTTAATAATTGCAAGAGCTTTTCCAATGCGCTCAAAGCTGGTGACCAGACAGCATTTGTATTAACCTCTATACCTCACTGCCTCTTCATAGTAATAGCATGCAAAACTAATCACGCTCATTCTACCCACAGCAGTCAGACTTAGTAGCACTCAAAACAAACAGTCCAGATATGAATAAGGCCCTTCAAATGATTTACCAGAATTACAGCTAACATACAGTCAGTACAGGTATGTGCATAAAGCACAAATGCATTATGTAGCATTACTGGGGTCACCTAGCCTGAAACAAAGTTGGGCTCTGCCAGCAAACTCCAATCAACATGTAAAGTGGGATGTATTGATACGGGAATTGTGGGCCAATGCATAAACATTCATTAAACATATTTAACTCTTTCAGGTTACAAATACAGTAAAATTAATTACATGCATATATTTTAGCATAGCAGCCCAACATTCATATTCTGCTCTTCTACACACAATAAATGTGTCACCAAAGATCAATCAAGTCTAAACACTTGTCTAAAAGGGATCATTTTATAAGTAATAACCAATAAAAATTCTATACGATTTTTATCAACCCTATACATGAGAAGGATAGCCATCAGAAACAGATTTCAGTATATACAGTAACTGTCAGATACCACACAGAGAGAACAAACTGTGTGTTCACTGGACTGAAATGATTGCATAATACATTTTGTAAGGTGTATGGTCCTAAGCTAGTCTTCAGCATAACCTTTTCAATAGTAACTCTATTCCTCTGTTTAAAGTACATGCAGACCAATAATGACCTATGTTTTTGCTATGTACTTGGCATATCAACCTGAGTTTTCTAATTTGGCACTTCAAATGTAGGTAAGTAACTTAAATGTCTTTAATGTGAGCAAAATTGTGTTCTGAAGCAGTCAGCATGCGCACATCCTACTCAATAACATCGCTTGAATGAACCATGTGACTCAAGAGCCACACACAAACTAACCAGCAGAACAAGCCTTTTAAGATAATTTGCTCTAAATGGTTCACAGCTGTTCATGCAAAACAAAAGCTAAAAAGAGATGTTGCGATGATTTTGCAGCATCTAATGGCACCATCATCAGGCCAGGCCACGGCAATGCTGAACGATAGCACATGTTCAGTTCAGATATATATATATTTTTATATACATATATCAGGTATATATATATAAACCCTCATGAAGTCCAATCCGACCATTCTCATTTAAGTTCCTACCAATTTGTGTCCATGTTGTCACATTAAAGCACAAAAATGAAATTTCAGTCTGGTAATGAACGTAGTCTTAAATAACAGAAAGCAAGAAAACATGGTTCTCATTCTTACCTTCTCACCACTGGAGTAGAAGAAGTACCGTAGTCTAACTATGTTACAGTGGTCCAACTTCCTCATGATCTGTAGCTCTCGATTCTATGAGGCCAGAACAGCAAGGGAAAGGTATACAACAGTATGTTAGACAAGGATTTCAGTAGTCTCACCTGGATCCTCTCTCAGTGCGATGAAAGAACATTTCAACAGGTGCAGTGCAGCTGAAACTATGACAAAGTGTGCAGGTGTTAAGAGGAAACCCACCTTAAACCTTTTATCTTGAAGAACCTTTTTGATGGCCACCAACTCCTGGGTGTCAATGAGGCGTGCTTGATAAACCACACCAAAAGACCCATTGCCAATCACCTTGATGTCCGTATAGGACACTTCCTGGGGACGGTCTGGACCTTGACCAGGGGTGGCGACCACCGTCGTCACCTCGCCTCCAGCTCCTTTAAAAAAAAAAAAAAATGTACAGGACATCAAATAAATAAAGTGCTGATTATTGACTGGCTAAGCCATTTCCCTTTGAAGCAACCAACAAGAACCCAACAAGAGCTTCACACAGAGATGATGTACTCAGTCACACAGATGACAGTACTTTAGCACATCCAATGTAAATGATTCACTTCACATATAATCAGCAGTGGTAGCTAAACCTACTTGGATCTCAAAAGCCAGTGCTAAAGTAAACCGTTTGCAATTTATTAGCTTATTGCTATCAGACAAATAAGGTCTTGTCTACCGCCAACATCCATGTGTATGTGGTTTTTGTGGTGAGTTTGTTGTGCTCTACATCTCTAGGGTCACATTTCATAACAAGCCATTTTATTCCACCGAGACTCGTCCGGTCACTTTAAACCGTTGCTGCAATCGTACTGCTGTACAGGTCATCAAGCTGGTTATGTCTGCTGGTCATGTCCACCTTTCATGTACCTGAAATAAAATGCCTTTCATGCCAGGCACTGACTTAACGGCGGCTAGAAGGCCAGTTTCTGCAAGCTAGCTAACCTAGTTAGCACTGGGACGGATCAGAAAATATAACCATGTTAGATAATAATATGTAGTTCGCTCTTGTTGAGATATTGGAGGAACTGGTCAGGTAATGTTAACTGATGGAAAGACTTTGAAACAACAGCTAGCTGTGTGTCCAAAGTGAGATTCATTGTAATGTCAAGCTGTTCGTGTAACTTTGCTAGCGAACAAGCTAGCCAGCCAGCTAGCTAGCTAGCTCACTGTAAATGAACGATGCTGCCGACAAGCTAGCTACCACCTATTAGCCTGGCAACAATGAAACCGTGTAATACCCATTTGACTTCACACAGTCTAAGAAACAGACTAAACGTGCTAAATCGAACTATAATTATTACCACGTCTCAAAAAAATGGGAAAAGAGATTGAAAGAACAACTAGTTATCCAAGTTGGCTAATGTTAGCTATCTAACTTGTCTTCAGCTGTGAACAAGTTCACTAGCCTAAAGTTAACTAGCTAGCAAACCCGACCATAGTAACCAGCCGCTGTGTCGCAAGAGTGATTGGGTGCTGTATTGATTAAAGTTGTGGTTCTTGCTATGCTTAAATCGACCGCTTGCCTGCTTGTTACAGGGGCCAAATGAATCGTTTGAATACTCACTGGCCAACTTCAGATTAGATGAGCTTCCCCCCGAGGCCTGAGAGACCCCGGACTTTCCTGTGTTACTCCCCACGACAGCGGCTGATCCCGCGGATGATGAAGCGGCGCCGGGAGGGTCAGCAAACGAGCTCGTCCTGGGCCGCCCGCTGCCGCTCATATCTGTTTAAAAGCTTGTGGTGGGGCAGGAGATGACGGCTCAGCGGAGTGTTCACTGACAAAGACGAGACCCTGGCTTACTCTGACTTAAATAACGAGCTAAAAAGAAAAGGATTCAAGAATTCTGCCACCCTCCACCCGCGGCTCTTTCGGTCGCTCGGACTGTCAATTCACGATGCCACCTGGGAAATGAAGTTCTGGCTGGCTGCGCCTCGGGAAGATTGGATGGGACACAGAATTCAAAACAACTACAAGGGTGGAAGAAGGCGCATCACAGCCGGAGATGGCGCTCCGCTTCAGGCTTCCGAAAGGCCGGACTTCATCCGCCCAGAACTTTAAAGCCCTCAGAGGGTTTATTATCACTCACAGAAAATCCTACAGTCCTGTTTTTTGAAAGCTCGGGGTAGTTATTTAGTGCTTTTTTAAGTGTCTGGAGTTTCAGGATAAAACGTTATTTTTTGTTTTGTTTTGTTTTATTGATATTTTGACAAACAGCGTTTGGTAAGCCCACTGCATTCTGGGATGTGTAGTTCCTGTATTAAACTGGACCTGCTGAAGTCTTGTAGCTAATACTAGTTTAGTAGGTTCTTGTGTTGTTCGTTGTTGCACTAATAAGGGCTGGGAGGGTTACTTTAAAAGTGTATCCCGTTACAGATTACCTGATAAGCATGTCATTGTAACCTGATCCAAAACATTGCTAAATAAAAGTCATGTACTCTGATTACTTTCTATTACTATTGGGTTACTTGTCCTTTCAAATGATTAAATAAAGACAAGAAAAACAACAACAACAAGATTTTTCATCAGGAAAATATAATTCCTCTCTCATTTTGTTTTATAAAACATTTTGTATTTTGAAACCAAATATATTTTTTTCTAGGTGATTTATTGCCTGCTCTTTGAACTTACAATTGAAAATCTGTAATTCCAGAACTACAGAGAAGGTGGGGCATAAGAAGCTGACCGAAAACAATAATTGGTACACTGAGACTAAAATTATACAACTAGTTTTTTTATTTCAACATAAATACATATTAGGTAAAACCTACATAGCTCTCCCGGCACTGATTTGTTAAAATTCTGTATCTGTCCAAACCAAAAGATCTCTCTGGTAGACTGACAGACTTTTGAGAACCTCCTTATCTGCAGTTATTAAATATAGGCCGTTCTTAATACATTATGTTACCGATCACACACCACATAACTGATCATCATTTGTGTTCTAACTGCAGAAAGCTTTATTAGCGTATTATATGTCATATTGGTGCATTATGCTTTGATGCTTTGATGCTCGGTACAGTGATGAAAGCTGTTTGTGATGTCATTTGTAGAGGCTTCTTTTTCAGCTGTAAATCAATGTATCTAATTCAGGATGGACTGACAAATAATGATGACTTTTTTTTGGCATTCCACATGCTAGCGGTCCTTAAAGGTGTATTTAAGACCAACATGTACAGAGCTAGTTTAAACCATGCCTTCATCATATGGTTATACAACGAAAAGTGACTGTATGACTGTAGGGAGCAGAGAGCTCTGAGAACCTGAGCAGAAGCTCCGAGTGGCTAGAAGCCTGGAGCACTCTTTGATAAACAGTGGTTGGATTCGTGGTGTTGTAGTAAAGTAGTATGTGGTTTAGGACACTAGATTGGAAAGATGAGGAGCTTCATGTATACTGCTCCTCCTAAACTTTTATTACTTGGTCAAATGGACCTCAATTCATTTGTTGATTGTCAAGTTTTTCTAGGGTGTGCTACAGCAGGAAAATCACCAGACTCCTGGAAAACCCCTGGTTTGTATGATGGTGGCTTAGTAAGACCTAGATCATATACATATAAGATAAGCATGTGCTTTTGTCGCTAGAGATCTGGAAATGTTTGGAACCAACCTTTGCTTAAAGGGAAACATAATATATTCTCAGCCCTTAGATGGTATTAGTAAACTCGTAGTTAACTGGTGGTAACTGAAGCTAAAGGTAGTCTTCTCTGTTGCAGGGAAGAAGAAAATTAGTGTTTTGTAACCTATAATCACATGATGGCATTTTAATACATGTCAGAGGTGACTGTCTACAACACCTTCTGGATGAGTTTCAGTCTACTGTACTGTCTATTACGTTATTATTCTCTTCTTTTAATAGAGAAGAACATTAAGATGTGCAGAGCAGTCCCAGGACCAGGGTTGGGAAACACTGCTATAGGATTATTGAACTTATTTATGACCATATTTACTTTTCATTTTAAGTCATTTTAATGCATGATATATTATATACTGTCTTGGCAGATAATTTAACATGTTTAGAGCATTATTTCTTGAAACAAGCAAAATTAGCCTCCAATAGAGTAAGACAACTTGTCTAGTGAAGGCTTGGCTTTCTTAATAGGTTTTCCATTGTACTGTAGGAGATAATCGTGTTGGTGCTGGACTTGGAGATTTGACACTGCCCCCACTTTATCTCTGAGAAAAATTATGTGGCATTTTGCAAAAGTTAGATGACCTTCTTTAACAATTAGACACAGTTTACAAAGGCCCTCATTGGTCAGCTGCATCCACATGTCTCAGATTTATCAGTAAGTAATGCTCTCATCCCATTCAAATGATTGTTTTATGCTCCAGGCATAACATGTTGGTTTGGCTGTCTTTGTCATTTAAAACGTTTCATTTATAACTGTTTTTTTTGTAATGGAGCTGTTATTTTCTAATTTTTCACCTCTAGTTTACTATTATTGTCATTATAATCATTATTGTCATTTTTATTGTCAATTATTTTTATGCTACTTCATCTGGTTTTACTTATGGTCAGAAGAAGAATGCACACACCAGCAGCATGAATGATCTGTATGTTGAGCTGAGTGACCCAACAGCCATGATTGTGGACATTCAGCAAGCAGTGATGCCCTCCATGAGTCATCCTGTTAGTGCCAGCACCATTGGCAGACGGCTGCACGTTGCAGGACTACATGCGCACAGACCGTTATGATGACTGCCCTTAACACCATGTCAATGTTGCCAAAGACTGCAATGATGTCATGCCAGACTGTCATGGAAAGTCTCAGAATGACAGCAGGTGATCTTCAGTGAATAGTCCTGCTTTTGTCTTGGTGGACATGACCAACGATTCCGTGTGTAGCCGCACTGTGGTCGGTGCCAAGATAAACAGTTTGTTGTCATGCGTCACATGTCCAAAGGGAGTGGTGTCACTCCACCTCCACCGCTTTCACACCAAACTGCTCTGAATGACCTCTGAATGATCGGAATAAAAGCTCCCTTTAAATAATCTTGCCTTTTAGGCATAATGATGAGATTTAAGATGATTTCACTGCCAAGACTTTATCTTTGTTCATCAAGGGGAGGGATGGTCTGGCATTCCAACTCAAGCCGAAGTCACCCAGAACACCAGCCCAAGTTCTCTTCTCTCCTACAGTCATACAGTCTTTTCTCACAGTTCAACCACAAAATGAAGGCATGGCTAGAACTAACGAACGAGCTGGAACTTCAGCACTGCCTAGCTCAGCATTAACACACCCTTTACAGAGAACACAAATCTACATAATCAAATGCAGTATTTCTGTTTAATCTCTGCCTGTCCAGGGTGTTTCCTGCCTTCCGTTCAAAGAGAACTAGAAGAATAAGCAGCTTAGAAATTAATTAATGAATTAATAATGCTTAATTGCTGAATTGAATTATTTTGCAAACATAAAATATGGCCTATGTATTATATATTATGTTGTCCTATTTTGGGGGAGAAATAGCAAATAAACAGAGATTGAGCACTTAAATTTGTGAAAAACGAGGATGTGTTAACTTATTTCCCAATCAAGACAATAAAAACAAACCACTTTTTGATGAACAACAACAAGACGACACAAACCGTTGTGTTAGGTCTTTAATATTTTCAATATTCTTTTGTTTAGAAATATTGCACATGGTCAACATGCCTGCTTATGAGCTCACGCTCATCTTTCTCATTCAAAAATTCCTTCTCCAGTCCAAAGTAAGGACAGTTTTTTATTGGATACACAATCAGAAGGTGTAACACGCATACATGTGCTGGTATACGTGTGTGTGTGTGTAAGCGTTGCTCTGTTGCTAGGGAAAGAAATGAAATGAATGGATGAATGAAGTGCTAAAAAGTCAAGTTAACACCAAGTTATGTGGCTTCATATGCTTGAATATTCCCGTTTCTCTACAATAATAACCTGCACACAGGCATATGATAACAGTCTTCTAGTTAGGATGGTATTTGCATGGGGGCAAGTCTGGTCTGCCAAGGTGCATATTAAGTATCAGCATATACGCTCACACACACGCACGCGCATGTGCACACACACACACACACACACACACACACACATACGCACACACACAAAACACCTGTATATTACGGACATATAGAAATATATATATATATATATTTATAGAGTCACACATTCAAGTGAAGACTGAGAAGTATCGATATACTCATTACTCCTTCTCTCAGCAAAACAAGATGCAAAAAAAGTGCTAGGTTAAATTTTTTTAGCTTGTTGTTTGTTCTGTTGGATTACTTCCTCAACACTCATTTACGAATGTTATTATAATTCTTATCTTAACTCTTTTTCAATATATATATCATATTGTGACAGCTTTGTCAGCCTATACAGTGAATATCTATGGCACAAACCGGTCACTCGTCTAAACCAAAGGAATTTTCCCCATCCACACTGTCCTATTGCACCAATGAAAGAAGTAAAGTGGCAGAAGAAGGAAGAGAAGATCCTGAGAAATGCCACCTCAGCACTGGTCTCAGATCAGCTTTCCCTTGCGTAATCCTGATTCAGAATCATCCGAGACTACAGAGCTTATTCTGACACTGGACCAGTGCTTTATGGGCGCTTTCCAACAACACTTCAGGTAAAAAGTTTGAGGAGAAGAAAAAAAAATTGAAACAATTAAAAAGAGAAAAACTAAAAAGAAGGTCTCTTTTCTATTTTAGGGCAAAGCCTATGAAAAGAAAGGGAAGGAATCAAAATGAAATGGAACAAAGTTGTTGGTTAGTTTTTTTTTTAAATATATCTAAAAGCAAATACTTTCCTGATTTAAATCGCGGTCCAGGACCACGTATTGTGCAAACACCTGATTAAAACATCTCAAAAAAGGGGAGAAAAAAGCAAAGAGCTTCGTGCCCCCGAGCCATCACGGTTATGTACAGTGATAATAGGTGAAGGGCCAGTGGGTGAGGGAAGGCCTAAGATGGAGGCCTGAGAGGAGGAGCTTCAGCTAAGAGGCTAAAACAGTTCTTTTTTTCTTCTTTTTTTTGCCCCAACACTTGGAGAGCTTGATTAGTCCATGCTGGAAATGTCACCAGAGTAAGAAGAAGATAGGAGCAAGCTTTTACGGGAAAAAAAATATATTAGTCAGTTCCACCAGTACAACACAACAACTACAAAGTGACAAAGCATAACTACGAGTTGATTCGAAGAGCGTAGTGTCTCATATATATTTTTTCTTTTTTCATTTTTCTTGGTTCCATTTGAGAAGAAGGACACTGCTCTCTCGGTTTGAGTGTGCTGTTGCTGTTGTTTGTCTGTTGTTGTTTGTGAAGTTTTGGCGGTTGCTGAAGCCTCTGGTTTTCTGCTTGGCGGAAAGGGAGTCTTGGGTTTGGTGCTTTTGGAAAGTTTGGTTGTGAGCCTGTGTCCAAGATCGGGTAACAGCCAAAGCAAGTTGAAATGGGTGTGTCCCATTTACATAAAGACCCTCCTCACTAGCTATTGCTTTCTATCTCAGTCTCTCACAAAATGAAAGTGCAAGCGCTTTCGCCCCATCATTTTCCCCTAAACAGTCTCAGTTCTATACCAGGCAAGGAAACGTTGTGCAGACAGGCCGGTCGGGTGCTGCCTGGAGTGCAGCATTGAAGGGCTGTGAAACTCAGAGAGGAAATGAAGTCGCGTCGTGACGCGTGAACCAAAGATTGCCCGGCATTGAGAGGCACATATGAAAGGGTGCCACCAGACGCTTTATGGAGAAGGTCATTGTGCCAGTTGTGAATGTCTTTATTTTGTGTACTTGCATAAATTATATGTGTTGGTGAGCGTGTCTAACTTTCACCTTGCCACAGAGAGATTATGTCCAACGACAGGAAAATAACAAACTGAACCAAACGGAACGAAATCCACACATGGTTGGTTAGAAATGCAACAAAATCCACATAAGTGCTCTATATCGTTGGTGAAGTTTGTTAAACTCGCCTACTACACCCACTCCTACGTTCCATTTCCTTTCTGTCTGTCTTCTCGCATCATTCCTCATCTCAGTTCCTGCGATTCGCCCATTCCGCTTTTAGACTCTCCGCCCTTTACGTCCAGTTCTGCCCCACCTTCCTCCCTGACCGCAGGATTGGATGGTCCTGGGAGAGAGGCGGAGTCTGATCCCCCGGTAACACCTCCTGGCCCTGTGGCCTCTGAACTGCCAGGCGTGGCTGTCTGCATGATCTTCTGCCTCACTTCGCGAATCTTCAGTTGCAGACACACTTTGGTGGGGAAGGTGTCAGAGAAACGTGCCTGGAAGGCAGCTGTGGCCTGGGCTAAGACAGAGGAGAAGAAGGAAGAAGAAAGAATAAATACAGAGTTATACACAGAAGAAGAAGAAATGCTGTTAATGCATCTTTTTCAGTCCTTACAGACAACAATCGGCATGACTTGGAATAAAAGTGCTTGCTTTCCTTCATTACCAATGATGTTAGCACTATTTCTTCAATATATACATTACTTCCGCTGCTAAGAGCTTAACCTAAACTTAAGTATATTAACACAATACTCTCTTTGGTCTTGAGGCTTTAATCAAGCCCAAACTTTAATATAGTCAAACACATTCTGCCAAATTCTGAAAAATGGTAGAATTTGCCTTTGATTTACCTTCAGCCATAAAGTTGTCATCAGATTATCTATAAATAAAGCTAAAGAATGAGTAGCCTCAATATCAGCTACAGCTATTTATTCTAGATAAAACTGCACATGGTTTTTATGCTGACCAATGAACCCTGTGCCTATAGTACAGGTGATGTGCCACATTACAAGCCATTTAAACTGCTTAAATGTGAGCCCACCCTGCCTAATAACATAAGCATGTAAACAGGTTAAAACATAAAGTAGGAATAAAAAAGAAGAAATAAGAAATAAATGAAGGCCAAAATCCTTTTTATCATGGGGTGGGGGGGGGGGGGGGTGACTATAAGAGACCCAGATGTGAATTTGTACCCTACCCAAGTGCTGAAAAACATTTGAGAAATGATATTTAAATGTAAATAGTTGGGTCTGGTTTGGACAAATATTTCAGTCTGTAACTTGAGCACGGGAGGCAGTTTTGATTGGCTAATCAGACAGAAATCAGCTGTGACTGGTTACCTGAGGGGAAGAAGGACCCATGCTCCTGAAAGAGCTGCATGACGAGCGCCCGCCTCTGATCCAGAGTACGACGCAAAGAAGAATATGGTGGCCCACGGTCCGGTTCCCCTAAAACGTCCTCTGTCTCTCCTGTTGATAGAGAAGATGGGGCATTAATAAAGACCGTATTGGTGTCAATTTGAATTTAAAGTGTAAGAAGTGTGTTTGCGTGTGGATGTGCTTTTTTGCATGTGTGGGTTGTATGTGATATCTTAGTGTTCATCAATTTAAGCTTTACTGCCGAATTACTTTTTCCATCCATATACATCAACACCAAGCCTGTAATGATATACTTTGCATGAAGGAATGGCTGATGAAATTGGAGTTTTACACAATACCTGTAGTAATCTACTGTAGTTTAGATGTTCCTTTATGATGATACATCTAAGATTTCGCAACCTATATAACATGCCTAGAGAGTCCAAGTCAAGTCTTGAGTGGCAGACTTTAGTTGTTTCTCATACTGTCATTAGCAGTTAGGCTAAACATGTTATATTACTTACTCAGAGTGGAATGCAATGAATGCACTGATTTAAAAGCCAAAGTGCTTTAAAAAGTCAAAGATTCACACCCTCTGTTCCGATATTTGCGCACATAACGTACACAACATATGCACATTAACACAGTCATACGCCAAACACAGTTCAACAGTTCTTGAATGCTAACCAATAAAAATGTGTTTTTAGCGTTGATTTAACAAATGGGGCACAGACAGGGCGTGTCTAATGACACTTGGGACACCATTCCAGAGTTTTGGTGCAGCAAAAGGATGATTCCATTTCTTGAGACACAATCGTGAAAGAGTAAAACATGACTGGGATGCACATAAACACAAAGCATGTCCACAAACATATGCAGGTGCAAGTCCATTCAAAGCTTTAAAACCATTAAAGCAATATTATACTCAATCCTATAATGCACCAGTGCAAAGATGCCAGTGCAAGAATGCCAAGACTGGAGTAATATGCTCCCTTTTCTAGGTACACCATTTTTGACTTTTTCCAAATCTAAAACATTAAGAAATTACTTTAGAAATGGCTGAATGTAGTGTGCCAGACTGCCAATTCACAAACCCTGTGTGTTCGGTTAAATTTTGAGGTTAACACTTTAGAAAACACAAAAAAATGTAGGATATAATTACATTTGCAGCTGTTGTGATTTAAAAATTGCACTCTTTTAAAAAACTCTTGCAGTTTTTATAGAAAAACATGTTTAGCCCTAATGCTTACACAACTGATGTGGACAAAAATAGCTTGTTTTTCTTTTTACTTAATTAGCTATCAGGCTAGTTAGCATGCTATCCAATTTACAGTAAGCAACCTTTTGTGGGTGTTTTCTTAGTTTCGCGGAATGTATTGTGCTTAGCACTAATATCCATCAGATTAAATTTTTTTTTATATAATATATAAACGTATAAAACAATATATAAAAGTCTTTTCATTGTTTGTCATTGTGATGAACAAAAGGTGCTTAAAAGGCGCCTCTATGAACTCTTACTGCACCATTTGACAAAGAACATGCTTCTATGAGATGCTGGTGATGATCAATCAGATTGGAAGGTATTGTTTACAGATGTCTGACAAACATGGTCACATTTTGAGATGTGAGTAAAAACGCCTTTGTTTTATTTGGATTGGCATTTGTTTATGAATTTAAATGTCATTAATCTGCATTTTGTTTGTTTTCTTAATTGAATGATGCACAAACAACATGACTGATAGAGCCTTCAAGGTCTCCTGCCTTGGGTTGGCATGCTGTTGTTGTCAACAAAATGAGGATTTTCATGAGGACTGCAGGGCATAGGGCGATATTTGAGACTGGGCTCAAATTGCGAGTCAGTTAAGGGCAAGACCGAGTAGAGATCAGAGTCAGTCTACATGCGACTGATAAAGCATTAATATGCCCATGCTCTAAATTCACCAAGAAAGCTTGGTTAAGCAAAAAATGCCTTTTAACCACTAGCTCAACGTGAGGATATTTAGAGAAAAGACACAATGACTATCTGCACTGCTAAGATGATGAATCAGCTTAATTTATTATTATCCATATTTACATCCAAATGTAAGAAATTTACAATACTGTCATCAGCATTGGATTTGGAAGATGTAGGCAGTGCTTTCAATGTATAAGCCTGGAATTTCAGTCCAGAATGTCCTCATCTATGGCACTGCCTCTCATGCAAAATAAATAAGAACATAAGCTTAACCAAGATTTATGCATCATGATGAACTGAAACTAAATAATGAAGGAGGCTGTGTAGGAACAGGAGTCAGTTCACTCAATTGAGAACTTATTAAGTGTTTCGATTTGAAGTCTGGGAAGTGAGCTATTTTTAGCTCAGATTCTGTATGCGCTGGTTCTGTTCTGTTCATATGTGTGCTGTGCACACATTTGGCCTTCTCGCTTACACCATCACTTTGATGTAAGAATTTCCTTCATTTGATTGTTTATGCCCGCCAAACCTACGTGCTGGACCTTATATATAGGTACTGAATAGGTACTGGTGTTTTACCCCTCCTACGTGGCCTGAGAAACTGTAACATGGTGTGCAATATTTTGATACTGAAGTTGAGTGCTAAATCATCAGCTGCTTAGAAGGAGCTTAGGAACAGGAGCCTGAAGGACCGAATTTATTCTAACCACTATACGAACACATCAAACACAACAGTTGCATGTAGTCGTCTGAAGAACGACTCTTACATTTCCAAGAGAAACAACATGGTTCTGTTTAGACCTTCACAATGGTTTGTTGCTACGTTGTAACTAATTTCATACCATTGTAAAATAGTACTGCCCACAATTATACTTATTCATGTTAGGACTAGTACAGCCGATTAGCCACTGCTCTACACCACAAAACAACTTTTTTAACACTTTTAAAAGTAAATTAAATATAGTTTACATTCACTCAAGTGTATTTTGACTTGCATAGCATGGAGTACAGTTTCTCTGTATAAACACCCTGGATAGGCTATATCACAAAACCATTTCCACTCAGAAAATAATCCAACGTTTATGAAGAAATCTTTGTTACACTGTTCTTCAAGCAAAAAGTCAGCTGAGACGCAAGCATGAGAGCTACACATCACTTGTGGATATTATGTAACCAATGAGAAAGAGACAGAAAGAGAAAAGGAGAAAGTACACACCGGTTCTGTCGAAGGTGAATATGTCTCCTTCACATTTGGCAGCACTTTTGGGCGTGTTAGGTTCTGAGCTGCAGCTGGACAAGCGACGGCTCTTCCTCCTCGGAGAACTGGGGTCATCAACAGAGTCCAGATCTGAGAGACAACAAAATAAAATTTAAATTTGTCTGTTTTTTCTGTTTTTCAATTTAATTAGACAAAGGAAAACGCAATAATATATGTACAGTTTGAAAGGCCTTGCTGCTGCAACCCTGAAATCCTCTAGGATTATATATCCACCAATCAAGAATCAATACGGAAGAAAAACAGACAGGAGAAAAAGGTAGGTAGAAAACCAAAGATATTAGGAATTCAACAATACAGTCCTGAAAGGATTCTCCTGTGAACTGGCCATTAAAGCATTATGGTTACAAAAGCAGTAGACGTGCTTACATCTGCCAATCTACTCTATGCTTCTATTTGCACACTCTAACACAGAATCACACTCAGAGCTGACCCAAAATCCCTGATCACTCTGTTGCTATCAATGCTAGTCTGTGGTTCTTTTCACCCACACACCTGTGGAATTCCTTCTCTTCTTGCGGTAGCTGCCCAGTATGGCTCTAGGGGAAGTGGTCAGACTCTGCAGGTTGGGTGAGGGCAGCACATCCTCTGGCTTAAACTCTGGTAGCTCGGCTAGACGCTCCTCAAAATATGTGCCCGACAGCACTCTTTACAGAGAGAGAGAGAGAGAGAGAGAGAGAGAGAGAGAGAAAATTCAGAAGTGCTACAGATTTAAAACATTCAGAATACACAAAACACTGAGACAGCAAAAATAGTTCAATAGAGAAATTCAGTACAACTTGAGCGTTGGAAATTACACTGGTCTTATTAAGCTAGTGCCTGCTAATTAAATGGCTGCTCGTTAATCTAGCTTAGGAACTAGGGTGAATTACGCATTTCCAGAGCATATATACAACATATTTGTTTATTATACATCATAATTTTTTAAGTGCCCACAAATTTTATTCATTCATTCATGATTTATTTATCCTCTATGCCGCTTATCCTTCTGGGTTGTCGGGGGTGCTGGAGCCTATCCCAGCGCTCACTGAGCAGCAGGCAGTAAACACCCTGGACAGGTGGACAAGGCTATAAGAATCCTTAAAAGCATGTATTTCTCTGATGCCAGGTTTAAAATGCATCACCAGGCAATGTGTCCATAATTGCCAGTGATTTGCCACCAAGCACGACACATTTTTCAGATTCAGATTTGGTTAAATTTTACTTATGGTCCACTAAAATAGGACAAGGTATAAGAAATCTCATTTTATACAGCCCACTCAAAATACAGTGCAAGCCATTTATATGGGAAGCAATTATTTGTTAAAATCACTAAGCATAGAAATAAACAAATAAACAATATATTTTTTATAAATTGTATGTGTCTGTGTTTTCTATCTCTAATTAAGCAAATCTGTACTGCAGTGTGCACAGAAGCCATGAACCAAATTTATTTTATATTGTTGTAATCAAGAAAAAAACAAAAAACTAATGTAACCTTTTACTGTTCATGTTTATTTTTGTTTATTCCTATGCTGTATAGTGTTTTAGCACCCTAGCAGTAGGTAGCTGTGCAGAATGATTGATCACATTGATCACATTCTCATAAACAAGGCTATACAGAGTGTTTATTGATTTGTTGCTCTGTCACTCACTTGTCCATAGGGTCTGTAGTGCTCTTGAGTGGTGGGGGCCGGGACTTGGTTTTCTTGGTTACAGGAGTGTCACTTTGTGGTGGCGGAGGTGGATCCAAACCAGATGCATCCCTCTAATCAGCCAGAAAGAGAGAGAGAGGGAGAGAGAGCATGGAAAAACAGAAAAAAAGTAAATGCAGTGCTGAGAATGATCCACTACCCAAATAATACCTGCTCTGTGGTGGTCCTGTGGAGGTCCTGACCATCGATGAAAGGGGGATAACAGATGGACTAATGATTTGCACACAACTCTAATGTATAGCTCTTATTCATTTGTTTTTGGTCTTTACATCATTTTTGGCTCCTTTTGTAGTAGTTGTTACAAAACAGTAATGATGAACTACAATGAGCACTATTCCGTCCATTACACTTGATATATCACTAATAATACATTATGACAATGATTTCATGTGTTTCAATCAAATGGGTAGCGTAGGTTAGTACTGTATTTAAAAACAACATCATTCATCTTATAATTTAGGCTATTGTATGGTTTCTATAACAAAACATTGTGCAGATTATGATTTGGTTACATTTAATGTATACTCCTGCTCACCTCTCTGCTATGATCCTCCTTGCCGTCATTTTCAGTAAGTTGGCCCTTGCAGACTCCTTCTGTTCCTCTCTCTCTTCCTGCTCGTTCTAATCGAGAAGAGCCCCCACCTCCACCATCTGCATCGTTCTCACGCTCCATTCTGCTTTCCTTCTTTCCATCTTTCTCTTCCGCATGTAGACCTGTGTGGACGTGCTTCACGTGACTTTTGACCTTCTGAGGAACCAGGGGTAATTTGGAGGCTCCTGGCCCATTTCCTATAAGGGGCGACACCTTGTTTGACTATAAGCAGTAAACTAATTTTTATCAATAGCTTATATATGAATAGCTCAGACGTACGCAAAAGTTTGAATACCCCTGGTCAAATGACATGTTTTGTTGATATTCTAAATGAAAATAAGTTACACTATCCTCTACAGAGAACAAAACTAATTGTAGGGCACAATTCTGTTTGTTTGTTGAGTTTAACATGCTGGAAAAAATATTTTCTATTTAATTTCCCTAATATGTTACATTTGAAAAATAAAGTAATAGTAACGGTGCATTACAATGTGCAGAAGTGAGTCCTGTAGAGGATGTTTTCACTTTTTCATTTAGAAAAACAACAAAAACATGCAATTTTATCAGGGACACCTAAACATCTACATACAACTGTGAATAATACGAACAGTTTATATTGCAAACTTGCACTGTAAACCACCTATTAAGGCAATACTAATAAATAGATTTGCTTTACAAATGATGAGGACTTTATAGGGAGTTACAGGCAGAAGAATCTTTCTGTACACCATCAATTGTATTTATTGTCAAATTTATTTAATTAGTGAGGTGCTTTTTTCAACTAGGCCGATTACACCCCATTGTGATGCCATACAAACGGAAGGAAAATTAACTACTTCTCTTTAAACAACATAATCCAAGTCGAAAAAATTAAATATACTGTATAAAACTGTATGCGCAGCGTGCTGCCGTTCCACTAACCTGTATGCAAGTGCGAGGTCGGACTAGTGGGTCGCAACGACTCTGCCACACCACTGGGTGGCGCCTGACTTGCTGTGCTTGACAGTGCTGCTTCTCTCTGTGTTTCTGTCTCTTTCTGTTCCATCTTCACAGTAACATGCTCCTGCTTTGAGTGTGCCTCTGTTTGAGTCTGAGGCTGTGAGTGCATGGCTGATGCCATGGATATCTTCGTATGAGGTGAGGATGGGCATGCAGGAGCTGATGTGGAACCGGCAACACTTTGTGGCACAGTCGTCATGGAAACCACTCCCGTAGGCAAGGTGACGTTGGGGGCGGGGTAAATAGTGGTCAGTAGCTGGCGAGTGGGCCCTGAGGCCGATGCGGGCTGTGATGGACAGCTGGGAGGTGGAACAGGAGCCAGAAGCGGAGGCTGGCCTGAAGGAGAGATCAGCTGGTGAAAACCTCACACATATTGCTGGCCATCAGTTTCAGCGGCTACATGACAAGGTTACTGTCTAACAAAAACGGTCACAACAATAAAATTAGCAGTGAAAAAATACACAGTAATTGTGTACTGAAGTGTGCAGAAGCACATGCTCCATACAGGATGTAAATTTTCATTTAGAAAATCAACAAATATCTAATTTGACCAGTGGCCTCCGAACTGTAGTCTGTTAATTGCTGAAAAGGCAATACTCATTTGAAAAATGCCAAAATTATTTTATTCTCTAGTTTCACGCAAAATATTGACATAGTGCTGAAAACGAACTAAAACATAGTAAAACTATTTATGCACTGTTAAAACTGACTTTCACTTCAAAGTGAAATTGAATATTTAAAACAGAATGAAACTGACTTATTAAACTATGATAACTCTGCTGCAGTCGACACTATTAATTATGAAAAATTATAGACATGGAATTTTTTTGGTCGGTGTGCTGTTTATTAATGAAAAATGTTTTGTAGTGCTTTAGATTCAAATCACAAGTATAATCATTCCTACAGTGCCCTGTGTGTTCATTGTTTTGTTGCACCATAAAAGAAAAAAAATCATATGTTGCCCAGACAGGCCCCTGAATGATGATGGCAGGCCCCTGAATGATGAACTGCTGTCAATCATTCTACTCACCTGCCACAACTGGATGCACCAATGTGTGACCAGCAGGGGCAATGGCAGTGAAGCCAAGAGTTGCCATGGGAGATGGCAAAAATGCTGGTCCCGGAGGGGCTGGGGCTTGCTGTGGGGAGGAGACAGCGGTGGAGCCCAGTGGCAAAGGGGCAGCGACACCAGGGGTTGACTGAACATAAGTAATCCTGAGGAGGACATTTACAATATAAAAATGAGAAATAGCTAAACCTGCAAGTCTGTTGCAGTCTTGATTAACAACTCATCTCACAGCACCACCGTCCATGACATAACTTCCACATCAGGGACAGTGAATATTGCAAACACAAAGTTTTCCCTGAGGTGCACTTCAAAGACAACTGTGCTGTCACTCAACATTTCCTACTGTTTTCTGCTCCTTCTGTTGGCACAACAACAACCAGATTGTGTTACATTCTAAATTATGCCAGAACTGATGATTGCTTTGGTTCCAGAAATACTGGAGCTGGATTTAAGACTTCAAAAGAAAGCCTTAAAGAAAGTTTTTGGCTGCTACATATTACCAGTATCAATGCATCCCTAATCTTCCTATTAAATAAAGCTCATTCTACAGCATAGTGTAATATACCTTGTAGGAGATGGAGCCAAAAGCACTGTCTGAGAAGGAGTAGTGCCTGAAGCCATGACAGTCGCTGCAGCAACAGGGAAGGAGTTTCCAGGATGAACTGTTCCTCCAGGCTGGACATTAGTTTGGACCATTGGCATTGGTGCAATCTGAATGATCTGTGATAAACAATTGAAGTTAGCAGTGATGTTAAAAACAAACAAGACAGAATCAAAGACTTACATTTTAGACATACATTCCTATTTTTAATACAGATCTGATCTTTCATGTTCACATTTGTCGTAACTCAAAGTGACTCAAATCTGTCAATAATGTAAACAAACCTGTGTTGTCACACGACTCGCATGTACACATCCTTATCAATAATACCATGTGAATGAATCACGTGTGTGTTGAACAACAACCAAACTAATGAGCAGAACAAGCCTTTGTGGCTAAGACAATTTCCTCTGAGGTGTTCATCAGCAAGAGGAACGTTAAAAAGGATCCTGGGGCCAAAACACTGTGAAGGTTCTTAAGACAAACACTGAGAAGTTCACAAGAATGTTTCTTAATACATCTCTCAAAAGAAACTTAAGAAGCTCTCAAAGAACGTATTTTATAAGACGCTATGTTAGGAATTACAATTTATTGTTAAGATTTTTTGTTTAGTTTGATTTTTGGTTTTGTTTGTTTACAATTTTTTATTAAGAAAAAACACATTGAATTTGGTCCCTGATGCTTTGTTTGTGCACTATTTACTGTCACTAGAAGTGGTGGCACATGTGCAGTGAAAATAACCATATGAATTTCAATCTGAGCATTCTCATTAAGGTCACACGGTCAAATATGTATACAATATGTGTGTGTGTGTGTGTGTGTGTGTGTGTGTGTGTGTAGCTTGGTAATTGAATGTAGTTTCTATTCTAATGAGGTTTTACCTTTAGGATGAATTATTATACATGGCTATTTATTAATTTAAGAGTATTACATATATGTAAGTATAAATACAAGTATAAATGTATTTTCGGTATCTGGTGTAGCCCCGTTATGAAGCAATAATTGCAACTAAATGTTTCTGGTAACTCAATTAAACCAAAAAGTTATACTGGTCCTTCTGGCTTGCCCAGGACTTATGAATATTACTAATGGCCATCGTAAGCAAGGGTTCTTTTTATCTACTTTTAAAACTTGTGAAAATCTGATTATGGTTTAGGCCATCTTTATGCAATGAAACAGCTATATTTGATCCACAGGCAATATTAAATATGTAATGTCCTGGAGAAAATTTTATGTATTTTGCTTTCAATCGAGCTGTCATTTCACACCAAATAACTGTTTTGAAACTTCCAGTCAGATAGGAACAACTGATTCACTTTGGTTCTAATAATTCAGAAAGAGCATCACTACCTACAGTAACAAGATTAGCCGGATACTAAAATTGCACTGTTTTTCTTGAGTGCTAATGGCAATGTCAACCCTACCTTACTTGCTGGTTGAGCCCCATTTTGTACAGGAAGAGGCGGGGCCACAAGGGAAATGGGCTGTGGAGGTGTAGATCCTGTTCTCATTGTTGCCATGGGAACCAACATCTTATTTTGCAAGACTGGAGACTGTGCTTGAACTACAAAGAAAGAAAAAAGAAGGAAATTATTAATTGTCATTATTAATTTCATTCTGTGGAATTTCTTAATGGGTAATTCCAACAATAATTTTTTTTTTTTAATGTTTTTTGTATTACAATAAATTTTTTTTTTTACTTTCAAAAATCACTAGTTTACCTACACAAAAAAAAGAGTTTTTACATGTAATGTTGATTGTTAAATAGCGGTAAATCTGAAAATAATTTCTATTTTGCTTCACAATTCCCTGCATGCACCATCCCACCATGAATGTATTTATGTTTTAAATGTAAATATATGTAAATATATGTCTTAGGCCAAAGTCCTCTCTGACAGCATTCCTAAAACAATTTTTTTAAGCACCAGTCAGCATATTTTAAACAATTCACCATCACTGTGAACAATTCAGACACACTAAGAGCTTTCCACATCAAACCAATCTGAATGATATTGTTTACATTAACAAATTAATTATGCAGAGGTTTTGAAAAATAAATGGAATTATTCTTATTATCCTTTAAGCTCTACCCCATTTCCAGCATGCAAGCCAATGCTTAAGTCCATCTCACCTCTTCCTCCCGGGCTGACCCCTCCCACTGAGGCATATCTTGTCCCTGGGCCAGCCCCTGAATGTACTCCATTGGCAAGGGATACATGTGTGGGTGGGGCAGTGGGCAGGGCGAGGACACTGGCTGGCTGCTGTGTCTGCTGGGAAGGACTGTTTGGATTGGCTGCAGCAGGCAGAGTCGGAAGAATGTACTGCAACTGAGTGACTGGTTTTTCACCACTAGGAGGAGTGAGGGAGGCTGCTGGGAGGAACTGTGGTTGAAGCAGGGGAATGGGCACAGCACTGTTGTTAGCTACTCCATTACTAGGGGTAGGACCTGACAATGGTTGGGATGGGGTAATGAGCTGAACAGTGGGTTGGTTTGAAAAGGCTCCTCCAAGAACTAAACCTGTGACTAGGCCTCCTTGGCCAACAGGTTTGGGTGAGGAGGATGGAAAGTACCCACCCCCTGGAATGGCCCCACTCCCTGCTGCTCCTCCTGCACCAGTCGGCAGCTTGGCCTTTCCGTTGGGGGGCAGGGCCCCAAGAGCCACTCCTCCTTCAACGGGTTTGCTGGCAATGGGAACTGGTGTGCTAGTCACAGGTCGAACCACATTGGTCACCGCTGTGGGGGCCACCCGGACAGCCCCCAGCACCTGTGATACTGCTGGTTCATTTGAGGGGGTGACATTCAGACCAGTGTTGGATAATGGGAGTGACTGAGAAGGGACCTGCCCTCCTCCTCCTGCCCCTCCTGTTCTTCCACCACCTTCTTTCCCTTCTTTAGGCCCTCCTTTCTGCTCACCACCTTCTGTGTTTTGCTTTCTTTTGCTTTCCGCGCGCCCTCCATGGCTTCCTGTGTCTTTGCTGTTAGACAGTATGCCTCCAGGTGAGAACGAAATGGGACGGACCATTGGCTGAAAGTGGGAGTGGAAAAAAAACAAAAGAGTGAAAAATGAGAGGTGTGAGTGGAAATAAAATTATCCTGATTAACTTCATGCAAGGCTGGTATTTTTCATTTCATGACAAAAAAGAGTTTCCCAAAGCTAATGTTTCAGTAAACAGCTGGCTTAACTAGGCTGTTTGTGCCAGCATTTATTATTCTGTCTTATTCTGCTGTGATGCCCCATAATTTTACACACAGCACATTATTACAGAACGGGACAGTGACCTGCAGTCATTAGTGAACTTCAGATTCAAAATCAGAAGCACTTTACACAAACAAAGAATTTGCCTTGGGGAGTCACACATGTATGACATGTAACATACTTTATAGACCAGACACAAGCAAGCAGACTGATAAAAAATTAAGCAATTAAGAATAAATAAAACCAAATGCAATAAATAAAACAAGAATAATATTAACTGGGAAGAAGCTAAAGATATGTATGAATACTTGGATGCATATACAGATACACTGCCTGGCCAAAAAAAGGTCACACACTCTAATATTTAGTTGGAACCCCTTTAGCTTTGATCACGGCAAGCATCTGCTGTGACATAGTTTCCACAAGCTTCTGCAATATCATGAACATTTATTTCTGTCCAGAGTTGCATTCATTTTTCCCAAAGATCTTGTATTGAATATGGGAAATTTGGACCACTGCACAAAGTCTTCTCCAGCACATCACAAAGATTCTCAATGGGGTTCAGGTCTGGACCCCACTGTGGTGGCCAATCCATGTGTGAAAATGATGTCTCATGCTCCCTAAACCACTCTTTCACAATTTGACCCGGATGAATCCTGGCATTGTCATCTTTGAATATGCCTGTGCCATAAGGGAAGGAAAAATCCATTGATGGAATAACCAGGTCGTTCACTATATTGAGGTAGTCAGCTGACCTCATTCTTTGGGCACAAAACGTTGCTAAACCTAGACCTGACCACCTGCAGCAACCCCAGATCATAGCACTGCCCCAACAGGCTTGTAGGGTAGGCACTAGGCATGATGGGTGCATCACTTCAGCTGCTTCTCTTCTTACCCTGATGTGCCCATCACTCTGGAACAGGGTAAATCTGGACTCATCAGACTACATGACCCTCTTCCATTGCTCCAATCTTTATGCTCCCTAGCAAATTGAAGCAGTTTCTGCTGGTTAGCCTCACTGACAAGTGGTTTTCTTAAGGTTACACAGCTGTTTAGTCCCAATACCTTGAGTTCCCTTCGTACTGTGCATGTGGAAATGCTCTTAGTTTCACTATTAAACATATCCCTGAGTTCTACTGCTGTTTTTCTATGATTTGATTTGATCACTATCATTCAGGATTTTTTTCTGACCACATTCCTTCCTTGAAGATGATGTTTCCCCACTGTCCTTCCACTTTTTAATAATGCGTTGGACAGTTCTTATCCCGATTTTAGTAGTTTCAGCAATCTCCTTAGATACTTTCTCTGCTTGATGCAAGCCAATAATTTGACCCTTCTGAAACAGATTAACATCTTTTCCACAGCCACAGGATGTGTCTTTTGACATGGCTGTTTAACAAATGAGAAGCTACTCACTGCATCAGATAGGGCTAAATAACTTGTTGCCAGCTGAAACATAATCACCCATGCAGTAATTATCCAATGGGAGGCTCTTACCTATTTGCTTAGTTAAATCCAGGTGGTGACCTTTTTTTTGGCCAGGCAGTATATCTATACATGAAAATTTAAGTAGACGTGTAAAAACCACTATATAGAGAATATTACAGAATGATGAACATAGCAAAGTGTAACATCTGTACATCTGTGCAAATACACATTATATTATTGTATCATAAGAGCTTTTGTAACACAGTAAAGTTGACTCAGTTTAAGTTAAAATATAAAGTGCAAGGTGTCCACTGTAGTTAATGAACTACAGCAATGGGGAAAAAGCTTCTAGCGTGTCTTTTTTGTTCTGGTTTTGATGGTCCTGAATCTGCTGCCAGTGGAAAGTAGCTGCAAGATGTAATGTCCAGGATGAGAGGGGTCATTGCGCCTGAAGTCCACTACCATTTCTACTGTCTTTTGTGTGTTGAGCAGAAGGGTTGCTGCTACATCGTGAGGCCAGCTGTTCAACTTCCTTTCTTTAGTCTTGTCACCGCTGGTTATAAGACCCATTATGGTGGTGTCATTTGCAAACAGGACCTTCACAGCTGGCTCCTTGGAGACACTCAATTGTGTAGAGACTGAACAGAATTAAAGAGCACAAAACGTTGTGGTACTCCAGTATTAAGGGTCTGGGGGTCTGATGTGTGCTTTCCTAGCCTGTTTCTGTTTTGTCAGGAAATTCACCGACACAAGGAATCTGGCACCGACAGCTGGGACAGTCTGATCTGCGGAAGCTCCCGTAATATGGTGTTGAATGCCGAGCTAAAGTCCACAAACAGAACTCTAGTGTAGGTTCCAGAACTGTTGTGATGCTGTAGCATGAAATGCAGGGCCTAGTAGACTACATCATTGACAGACCTGTTAACTCTATATGTGAACTGCAGGGGATACAAAAGAAGATCTGTAATGGTTTTCAGGTAGGCAAGGATCATTTTTATGGAGACTGGAATTATACATGGAAAGTAAGTCTCCTAAAAAGCCTCTTAACGTTTTGCACGCTGATGGAGAGATAAGCAGGGGGCAGAGGTGAAGGAGCCAGGGTGGGGGAGGAGGGCAGTTCACTAGCAGAGAAATTCTGAAGAATGTCCTTTGTACAATTAAATCTGCTCTAGAAGTCAGTCAGGTCATTGGTGAGCTGTTGGTCGTTCAGGAGAATGGGAGTCTTTCTTCCCCTATGGTTGGTGATCTGCTCAAGGTCTCTGAAGTTGGGAGCGAAAAATGATGTTTGTAACAATCTGGCTTAGCACCTTTTCTGAGTATTTCTTCTGTAATCCCATTCTCCAGTCTGTATTTGGCCTCCTTATGGAGATTCTGGCCCCTCTTCTTTTTCCACCAATGCTGTCGGAGTTCAGCTAAAAATCATGGTTTATCATTGCTGTATTTCACACGTGCAAGTTGAAATATAGGTGTCCTTGCAGAAACTGATGAATGACGTCACAGTGTCTGTGTATTAGTCTAGTCCATCTGTCGCCTTTTCAAACACAGTCCAATTTGTGGATTTAAAGCAGCCCTGTAGCTTCTCAGTGTCTCCACTGGCCCATCTCTTTACTGTTGTAACAACAGGCTTGCTGGTTTTGAGTTTCTGCATAGATGTTGGGATGAGATGAACAAGACTGTGGTGAGAATGCCCAAGAGCTGCGTGCGTGGCTGCAGGATGAGCATTCCTAACAATGGTGTAACAGTGATCAAGAATGTTCCCTTTTCTTGTTGCATAAGCAACATTTTGCCTGTATTTGGGCATTTCCTTTGTGAAAACGTGTGCAGTTATAAAGTCTCCCAGAATGATGGCCAGTAAGTCTGGATTCTCTCTTTCATTATCTGATTTGCCAGCTGATTCTGTGCATCACTCGTGCACGTGTGGCAGGGCATAAACACCGAGCGCTTTACACTTTACACCAGCACGCTGCCCAGGGTCAGTTCAGTATGCCAGGTCTCAGAAAAGCAGATGGCAGATGCAGTTGAAAAGTCCCTGTTGGTTTGGTGGAGCAGAAGTAGTTCTTCCATTTTGCTTTTGAGAGATCAGAGACTGGGGTGGAATAAGAGGTATACGGAACCCACACCGGTTTCTCACCAGGCCAAGCAGAATCAGCACACATTGTAAGGATTCCCAAAAAGATTTTGAAGGCTTTTGAATGAACTCATGAATAATTTCAGGTGAAACGTTGTCCCTGAAGGTCAATAACTGTTCCCTGCTCCAGCAGACTAATTAAATAGTTTGTTAATAAACTACATAAATAAACAAAAAACAAACACAAAATATACAAGCCTCTCATCATAGCAGCCATTCACAGTGCAATCTCGATTGCATATGAACTTGCTTGGCTTGTAGGACAGAATGAGCATGGTATGCGGTACAACCAAAAAGGTTTAAACATTTATTTTCATGAACCTGACTTACACAGAACAGATTAAAAACTCGCCATACATAATGAATAACCTTAGCAAGGTAGATAAATAGGATGAGTATATAGATGTAGAAAAAAAGACTAGCAATGACAAATGCGAAGGCGGTAAACAAACTTCAATTATGCAAATTTCAATAGCTTTCAATGACTTTATATAGCAAGAACGGTCTGTATCAAAAACACAAGTCGTTAAGGTGGCCAACTAGCAATGTATTGAAATGTTGTGGTTTTGAATTGCATCAAAATGCATGTAAATTAGGTTGCATGCAACACTCACCACACAACTAGCTGCATGAAAGTTCCACCGTGTAAAGCCAACAGTGTAAGGTGCCTATAATTTGCAAACTGCCAAAGCAAACTATGCATTTACAGAAGTGAGATTTTCTTGACTGGTGTTATGGTGTCAAGAAAATAAATAATCACCTAATTACTTACAGTGACAAAAGCAAAATTCAGTTTATTATCCTCCTTTGAAACTTTACCTTGCCATCAGTCTCATCCGCAGGGTCGTTCTCTTCGTCGCTGTCTGTCACTCTCTCTTTACACTTTAGGTCTATGGAGCCTTCAGGGAAAGAATCATCTGCAAGTGAGACACAGGAAGACATGATGAAACACCTACTCAGCAGCTCTTCTACAGATAGCAAAAATGAAAAAGAAACTTTATGTTTTATAAATAAGCTTTAACAGTAAATGTTCAGAAGCTGACAAAAGGGTTTAGTTGCCTTGATTTGATAGGCAAGAAATAACATGTTAAAGACCTATTCTGTCAGCATTTCAGCATGAAATATGTTTGCATTTCCATTGGAAGACACTTAAGTGGATGGATATATCCAATTTGCAAGTTTATATACAGTGATCAGCCATAACAGTAACACCACCTCCTTGTTTCTACAGTCACTGTCCACTTTATCAGCTCCACTTACCATATAAGAGCACCTTGTAGTTTTGCAATTACAGACTGTAGTCCATCTATTTCTTTGCATGCTTTGTTAGCCTATCACCCTGTTCTTCAATGGACAGGACCCCCGGCAGGACCACCACAGAGCAGGTATCATTTGGGTGGTGAATCATTCTTAGCTTTGCAGTGACACTGACGTGGTGGGGGTGTATTAGTCTGTGTTACACTGGTGTGAGTGGGTCAGAGACAGTACTGCTGCTGGAGTGTTTAAACACTGTGTCCACTCACTGTCCACTCTTAGACAGTCTTATCCTGTTGGTCCATCTTGTAGATGTAAAGTCAGAGAAAGTAGCTCATCTGCTGCTCATCTGCACCTCATCAGTGACACTGAGGTGTTTAAACCCTCCAGCAGCACTGTTGTGTCTGATCCACTCACACCAGCACAACACAACCACGTGGACCTGCGGGTGGTCTTGGCCATTAAAAAGCAGGGTGATAGAGGTAGAACAAAGTATAAAGAGAAACAGATGGACTACAGTCTGTAATTGTGGAACTACAAAGTACATGATAAAATGGCTGATAAAAAGGACAATGAGTGTAGAAACAAGGAGATGATTTTAATGTTATAGCTGATCAGTGTATGTTGACGTTATAAGTATTAGACACAGACACCATGTTTAGATCAATGGTTCTCAAAGCAGTTCTCAGGGCTCATCACCTTTCTACCAAAACACATGGACAGAGAAAACATCTGGAGTCTTTTTATGCTTCTCAGGACTGGTTTAAGAACTACTCGTTAAGACTGTTGACACACTGTGTTTCCCCTAGTGGGTAGACCTCCAGACAAGCTTATGTGCCACTAAGCTTGGAGGACGTAAAGCAACATCTCAGACTGCACCTTTTGCTTGCACATACTTGCAGTTACAAATTGCATATATATGAAGCAAAAGGTCAGAAACCTCACTAAACACACCCGGCCTAATGTGGTTTTGTTTAACAACTAGGTCTCTGCAGAGCAGCGGGATGCAAAAAAAAAAAAAAAAAAATAGCAAGGTGGAAAGCTACACTTGTTACTAAGCTTGAAATGTTTGTGTTTGGGCTAGAGTTTTTAGAAGTAATATCAAACTCAGTGAGGGAAGTGAAAGTACACTGCAGTTAGCTCGGTGCTAAAAAAGTCACAACGGGGATTTCAGTATTGCTACAGCGATGGTATCTGAGTACAACACAGCTAAAGGTTTCTGCATTAAACACCATATAATGACCTGGTACCTGTGGCTGCCTTGTGTTCATGATTATAGGACAAAGTTTCATATAATGAATCATTTTATACTGGTACAGTACAAGTACTAGTACAGTACATGCTTTGCTTCATGTTATACAACAGTTATAGCCACAACAGCACAATCTGATTAGTTGAAAAGAGTTCTTTTTACAGTAACTATATTATTCTGCTGTACATTGATTGCAAGCTTTTTGATTGATGTAATCATGAAGGACAAGATATAAACATATAAAACAGGTTACAATCAGAGAAGGCACAATACCACCTTTTGATACTCAATACAGATACTGATGTTGAAACCTGATACCAATCAAATAGTTCTTTAAAGACTACTAAGCTTTAATTCTAGCACGTAATTTCATTTCAGCATCTAAAAGCAGGCTCTCATCCTGAAATTACTCAAACACTCTGATACCCCTCAGGAATACACAGCTAAAATCACATCACACAATGTGAGCAAGTGCTATTTCAGGATAGAAGTGTTACAGGATTGGATTAGATTCACATTTTCCTTCCAATAGAGTATAGAGTGTAGTAGTGTTTTCTACAAGTGAAAGGGTATAACTGTGCAGTAGTTTATAGATGTAGAAAAACCCATGTGCATAAAAATGCAGGGAAAAATCTGGCAACAAATGGGCTAACTCACCCATGACATCATCATCCCCATCTTCCTCACAAATGACCATTCTCTCTTCATCACTGGTCACATCTTCACTTGCCCTGCGCTCCGAGAGAGGAGTGGGACGAGTCTGAAATGGACCTGTTCCGTCCTAACAAGACAGAGAGAGAGAATGAGAGAAAGGATTAGTAAACTGTTACAGAGGAACAGAATGAGGTCTCTTCAGGGTGAGAGTTAAAATCTCTAGTGTGGCCTAAAATGTTGAGCAGATGCATTCATACCTTCTCCAGATCTCTTTCTCGCTCTCTCTTCTCCAGGCTGTGCACAGCACTCTGGGAAAATGCGCGAGGGCGTGAGAGCTGGCCTCCTGTTGGCCCTCCTCGCCGATCGGACCCTGGTGATACCCAGCTGGACCCTGCTCCCTTGTGCTCTGCCACCTCAGACACTGACTGGGCATCTAGAATGCGTGGAACCACCAGAAGAAGTTACATAATCAAGCCTCCTTCAATCTCACACTTAATCATGAGTTCATCAAAATGTACACAGCGATACAATCTACTCTTTTCTTTTAGACCTGTCCACGCAGTGGTGAGGTTTGCGGGCCAGTTATCAGTTATTTGGCCTGAGTGAGGTGAGGGAATTTTTAACATATCAGATACTGTTGACTAAGCTTTCAGGTTTGTTGCATTTGCGAAAATGCAGAAATGAACCTAGATACTGAAGATTAAAAGGGGATGCCCTGTAACCTGTTCTTGTGTAATAGTACTGTTAATATCTCTAATTCTAATAATTTATTGCACTCTTAATGCGCTGTTTGTGGTATGTGGTATGTTCAGTTTGAAAGGTTTTCAACATATATTTTGCATAATTGCAAGTAACTCACTCAGTAGAAGAGTTCCTCTATGTATGGATACCCATGCTAACGCACCTGTGCTTTCAGAAACACTTCGCTCTCGAGTCTCTTTGGTCCCTGGAGTCCCCCGGCCTTCAGACAGAGACTTTCTCCTGTCCTTATTACACCATTTCCAGTCAGGGTGAGCCCTGAAGTGAGCTTCCTTCACCTGAGTAACAAACAAATTGACACAGAAAGACAGATGGTGGACACATAGTTAAGTAAGTAGGTAGGTGGGTGGATATATATATATATATATATATATATATATATATATATAAAGATGTTCTCATGAATGCTTCTCCAACAGGTAAACATGGTGATAACCATCGAGAATCATGACGATACCTGGAAGGCAAGGTCGTGGTACTTCTGCTTCTCTTTTGGGCCCAGCGCATACCACCACTCTCCCAGGATCTTACTGACTGTGCGATTGTCTTGGTTTGGGTGCCGCTGGTGCACAAGGGCACGGTGACGTTTGCTGAAGATCATGAATGCATTCATTGGCCGTCGGATGTGGTCCTTCTCCCTCTGTGGGATGGGTGAAAAGTCAAGTAGTATTTAAGTAGTAATACTGTGAATGGACCACCTCTCTGATTGCTAAGAAAGGAAAGTTATATGTTATATGGATGTCAAGCTTCAATCTAAAATGGGTATCAGAGCTGATGAAGACAAATTTGTAAGTGATTAATTTTTGGTATTAGCCCTAATCTAAGTATGGGCCTTTCTTCAAGCTTTTTGACCCTATTGCACTACATTTATGCCACTGACGTAGAGGTGACATTAACAGACATCATCCACTAATGAACTTGCTCTTGTGCTGCTTGTTTTCATAAGTAAACAAGAAATCTAGATGTTTACAATGTGGACCTGTTCTAATGTGGAAAATTAAAACAGTCCAGCTGTATAATTTTGCAGCGTCAGTGTTTAATCTGCCTTTCATCAAAACAGTGCTAAATTCAGGCATGCAATAAAGTGTTTTAAGCCAGTTTTTTTTCTGCCTCCTTGGAAGGCCAACGCTTAAATGGCTGTGACACTAAGGGGGCCTGTACACTGAGGCGTTTTCAGCAAAGAGTACTCTGTAACTGTGAAGGTAGGAATAACTACTGTGAGGCTAGTTGAATTGGGAGGTTCTCTTTTGTTGTGGCTGAGGCTCCCAGCGCAGACCTTGTTGTCTGGGTCCATGTTGTGGACGTAACCAACTCACTGTTGGACCTGGATAATGTGAGTGTACTGCTATCATGTGCTTAGCAACAGTGGTGAGAAACAGCAGATTTCCAGTCTATAAAATCTACTTGTTAGACAATCTTGAAATACATGTGACCCACCTTCTTGTCACTGTCTTTAGGCAGAGCACTGAGTGACTGAGTTCGTCTCTTCGCTGGACCAGTGGAGGGAGCAGGGTCTTGGGCTCCGCCTGAGTAAAATCTAATTAATATATAAAATGAAGGGTCACTTCAGCATCCTAAATGGTCGACTGTTTGGTTAAGTGACACCATGAAAGCATTATACTTTCATCATAATGTGATGGACAAGTGTGAAATATCCGAATGAGACAGACATAAACAGATAATTACAAATCATCAGCATCACTCTCCGTCTCACTGTCTCCTCCTTCTCTCTCTGCTGGAGGATCCTCTACAGAGGCTGGGGGGTGGGACGGTGACCCTCTCACTGCAACTGACTGGCCACCACGCTCATCTGTCACAAGAGCTACTCCACATCGTGGCTCTGTGGGTTAGCAGAATACAGAAACATTAGGGAACATTAGGGAAATGTACCCAACAAAAGGGAAATCTCCCACTCTCTTACTCACTCAATCACTCACTCACTCTTTATCTACACTGCAGTTCTTTCAAAATTAAAACTGAAAACTAGATCTTCTAGTGTGTGTACAATCACTGCTTTCATGCTTACCTTTACTCTGGTTTACAAGTGTTTGACCATCAGCAGGCTGAGAGGATGCATTTGATTGGCTGGTCTCCAGGAAAGGAACCAATGAATGCCAGGGAAACACTGGCACAGATCGAGGCTCCACATTGGTCCAGACTACAAGGAAATGTTGAGGAATAGGATGTGAAATATTATTTAACAGGAAGTTATTCTCTAAAAAATCATTCCATGTGCCACAGTTCACTTTCAGCAAAGTAGTCACTGTGTGTGTATGCATGCTTGTATATGGGTGTGGAAGTGTGCATATGCATGTATGTCATCCTAGAAATCTCCACCACTACATGTCTGGACATGTTGCATACTTGACTGGACACTTAACTGTCTAAAGACACTGTGACCCTGAAAGCAAAGAACATTCTCTGCTACACACCCAAACACACACCTGCTGCTGACCAGCATACCAAACATCACACACATACACACACAGACCCAGCAGCATTACTCAGCATTTCTGTTTTTGAAACGTCACAGTCCAGTGTACAGTTATCAAAGTAGAAACACATTTGGATGTGCAGGAATGTGGTATGGCAAAGATTCACAACATATAATATTTACTTTTTCTGGGGTTTAAAAAATGCAATGAAAACTTGTACTTACGTTATTTTGGCATTTACTAACATATAAAAAAACATAATTAATCAGAAATAATACCAAAATAAAGAGCAATCAATTTTTAGTTCCTGTGTCATTTATGCAGCTACCAAACACTTTCTGTTTAAAGGCTCTCTATAACTGATCCAAGTCTGTCGTTTTTGTTTTCCATTCAGTTGTTCAGTACTGTACTGCTAATAGTCCTCTTTCATAGTGTGAGTTACAATAACAATATACCCCACACGTATTATATCCCATATCTGAAAGGTGAAACACTATAACCAGGGTCTGACAGCAACAAAATGTTAATTAGGATTAGTGTCAAAGAAAGAGACGTAAATATTTTATAAATGTCAGTTCCTTCTTGTCAGCTGTCTTTGATACATTAAAAAGCATGTATTTACATTTAAAAGTATGCATTTTCATTAAAACAGACCTCTGGACTGTAAGTGATGAATTTACTAATATTCCACGCAAATGGCAGACTGAGATGAACTAATCAGATCAAATTAATTCCATATCAGGTTAAATTAATACCTGATATACTTGATTATATTAGGGACAGAAGCAGGGATGTAAAAACATAGAATAACATAGTTGTGTATTCATAGCAAAATGTAGCCCACACACAACTCTAGTCACTCAAGCACGTACTCTGATCGTTAATACAACTTTTCTGATCAGGCGACTTTCATTTCTATTAGCACTCTGTAGCTGGACAGGTGCGACATTCAATTTTGAGGCTGTGTGTTATTATGTTGTGTCTAAGTTGTGTTGCTGGGAAAGAGTAGTGGGCTGAGCTAGAGCATTGCTCTTCAACAGCATGCAAGAGTAACAGAACCAGCACCGCACCATTCTGTAATATTGAAAATAAACCTTGTTTTTAATCAAAACAATTTTAATAAACAGGAAAGCGTATTATTTTATTTTAATATATCACATGAGCTGTCACAAGGTCTTAACATAAGCTGTGTATCAAAATAATAATATAGCTTTTCTTTAATAATTTTTTAACTCTAATTGGAAATACAAATAGAGGGCTACGAGTTTTTGCAAGGATTACCTTACAAAGTGTGTTTCTCCTTTAACCAAGTACAGGAGTTGTGTACTTTCTCCGCTACTAAAAGTTAGAATGTTATATGCTGCAAGAAGCTGGCATTTTGTTAATGTAGTCTCACTGTATCAAGCTTCCATATATCTGTCCATATGTGATACTGTAATGTTACAGATTACTACAGGTATGAATAAAACTCAGTCTGGGAATTTGCAGCTAAACATACGCAACAATATATGTATATACATAATAAAATATAACATTTTTTCTGAAAGTTTTCTTATTTTACAGATGCATGCTACGACTAGAAAGCTATAAATCTATATATTTCCAGAATTTTCCAGAATGTATGGGAAACCTGCAATACGACTTTGGTCCTGCAAGCAAATAGTGACAGAGTGCTGTCCAATTAGGTTTGTGACACACAGTAAAGTACTTATACTGATGCTTTTAATATTTTCTTTCATTTAATTTTTACACAGAGAAATATGCCAGTCATATATTAAACTCCAATCACTTGATCATATAGAGCTTTGGGAACATTGAAATGCCTTATAAGTAAAGCATAATAAGTAACATTTGAACTTTTCTAAAACTTTTATTGTATCCTGACATTGCATTTTTTAAACTAGTTTTACTTATGCAGTTCATAACTTATTCCTAACTTATTCCTTTCTGTTTACATAGTACCCAATCAGTTAATCTACTACAGCAATTAGTCCATTTAAAGGCATAACTTTTGCATCAAAAGTATTAATTCACATATACAGCAGTACTTACCTGTGCCAGGGCGTCCTATGATGATGTCCTTGCGGGGGGCAGGATGTGGTGATTCTGCTGGTAGGATGAGGGGAAGAAGAGCAGTGGGAGATGGATGACAGGCCACAGGCTGTGGCAACACGCCTCCTAATGTATCTGTATGGTCACCTGGCTTTCTCTCTCGCTCTCTCCCTCCAGAGCCTGAACTGGCTGAAGCAGGATCAGTGGTTGCATTGGAGGCAGACACACTGCTGGGGGTGGGGCTTGAATGAGCTGGACGTCCAGTAGCCACAGTGGTCAGTGATTGAGCAGAGGTCACCAGCACCAAGGTAGGGGCGGGGTTGCGCAGCAAGACTGCACCATTTGTGGCAGCTCTGTTAATAGGCACCGGAGCCTGGAGGCCCACGGTGAGGTGAGGTGGTTGACTGTGCTCTCTGGAACGGGAACTTGATCTCCGACTCAAGGGTCCATCGCTGAACTTAGCCAGTGGCACATCAGGGTTGCGGACGATGACAGGTGAATCACGTAGGGGAACAATACGACGTGGGCTGGGGTCCTGAGGCAATGGTGAAGGGGGTGTGGGGGAAACCAACATAGGTGGAGGAGTGGATGCAGCAGAAGATGAGGGGCGGCTGGTAGCACTCCGTGGTCGAGGAAAAGATAAAGACGAAGGGGTGGTTGACTGGCTTTGAGGGGATACTGCCCTAAAGCCCGGTCCCAGATCAGTCAGCTGGGGATCTGACTTAGCATAGTCAGGAGCATTGGGAAGTGGGGGAGGTGGGGCATCCAACTTGCGTTTGCTGGGACTCATGGGCACAGTGAAGGTCAAGTTGGTCTGGAAGGTGGGCATAATGCCAGATAAGTGGCGTTCCCGCTCTGAGCCAGGGGTGCCCAGTTTGGTGCCGCTCAGATGTCGTGGGCGGCGAGGGTTGAGAGTTGGAGGAGCAGTTATGGGGCTGAAATTAGCCGGGCGGAATCCAAAGAGCGGAGATGGTGAAGGAGAAGGGGCAGGGGAGAATGGCGACTGATTGGAAACTGGGGAGAATGAGGGGGTGCCTGAGCGTGAGCTGCCCAGAGACACCAGCATGTTCGCGGCCTCACACTCATCAAAGTCAAAGCGTGATAGGTCACGTGGCAGCTCTTGTGGTAAAAGAGAAGGTAAGACTAAACGAGGCCGTGAGTCTCCCCCACGGCTGCTGGCTTCACTACTGTCCCGTGATGTCTCATCCCAGTCAAACTCGCTGCTGGTGCGACCTCCTAAGCGGAGGTCAGGTGTGAGAGTTCCTGTGCTGCTGGCACCGCTCCGGTCTCGGCCCACTCCACCTCCTGCCTCCATCTCCTTAGTTCGCATGGAAAGGTGTCGGGAGCAATAGCCACGACGCTGGGACTCCTTGGAGCAGCCCTCACGAGAGCATAATCGACGCCACTGCTTTCCATTAAACTTTTTCCGGATACCTGTGGGAGTACACACCACGTCACCCTTCTTGTACTTTTGCTGGGCAGCTGTGAGTGGAGTGCGGGAACGTGACGAAGAAGATGAAGACCCTGAGCCACCCCCCGATGCAACATGGGAGCTGGAAGTCGAGGTCTTCTCCAAGGAGCTGCGAGAAGAGGAGGGGGGCAAGGGTGGTAACTGTGGGGTGGAGGAAATGACTGCTGCCCCTGCGGCTGGGTCCAGTCCCAGCAGTACAGGAGAGGGGGTGGGGTGAGGAACAAGAGACAAGTGGGGTGTTAATGGGGTGCCAATGCCTCTCACCACTGACAGGTGAGGGCTGAGGTAGTCTGTAGGTTTCGAAAGAATGGGCCGATGCTGGGAGGGCACACCCAGAGATTTGCTGCCCATGGCTGAGGAGAGGCCACCCTCCCTGAGTTGGGCCATGCTGAAATGGCTGACCTCCATATCCTCTTCTGGGGCTGGTGGTTGTAGAGCAACTCTTTCCCTTTCTCTCTCTTTTTCTAATTGCCTTTGCAGTTCCCTCTCCTTCTCCAGCTCCTTTTCTCGGCTACGGTCCCACTCTCGGTCGGGAGCTATGTTGAGAACAGAAGTGATAGCAGTGCTAACAGCAGAAGAGGAAGAGGGTTTTAACGAAGAAGGTGCAGATCCTGAGTGTAACATCCCTCTAACTAACACTGGTCCGGTTACCCCATGCACCATGCTGAGACGACACAACTCTCGTTCCACTTCCATCTCATCTCTGTCCTCCCACTCCCTCTCTCTTCCCCTCACTCTTCGGCCATCATTCTCTTGCTCAGCAGATAGTGGCAGTTCCAGGTCCCAAGGTGGAACTAGGAGGCGAAGGCTCTGTCGTGAGACCCACACTGCTTGAGTGGCAGTAACCCTTCCGTCCTCCTCAGCTCCTCTTCTGTCCTTTTCATGTGCTGGATCCTCCCGAAGCTGGACGCGGTAATAAAAAGAGGCAGCAGGGCGGGGTTCCACCTGAGTGACCAGGCCTTCTCTATATAACTGTTGTGCACCCTCACTACCCTCACTGCCACCTCCAAAAGGTACACATACATGTGTTCCTATGGCCACAGGTGCCTGCCCTGGAGGGGGTGCATCTAGAATCAGGTCCACTGTTTCGGTAGATCCTCGGAAAGGGTATCTGGATAAAGTTTTTTCCCCATTCAGTTGCACCTCCACACTCCCATGCTCCCTGCTAACTTCCCGGACGACGCCAGCACGGAAAACTCCTGACGACTCTCTTCCTCTGTCAGGTGGCCATCCTTCTGCTGTTCTAGCATCCACCCTGGCCAGGACCCTCTGGTTCTTTAAACCCTTGGCTAGTGCTTCAGACAGCCCAGTGGGCAAGCCTTCTTGCAGGGGTGGAGGACTAGCATGTGCTTGTGCTCCTTGTGAGTTTGAGTGGGAGTCTGACTGCTGTGCTGTCACCTCGAGGTCAGCCGAGTGTTCACTGGCTGTGTCTGTGGAAGAGCAGCGCTGAGGACTAGATGTGCTTGCCTTGTCTCTCTCGCTCACCTCGTCTCCTGTTCTGTCCACTGGCACACCCACATTGTTTTGTATGACCCTTGTGGTACTGTCCTCAGCCAGTCGGTTGCTTTGGCTGCATGCATCTATGTGCGAAGGAACAGCAGCGGAGCCCTGACTAGCACCAGAGCCATCGTGAGCTGTGCTGCTGTTGCTCTGTGGGGGAGTACTGGGAGTGCTGGCGTTGCCATGGTTTCCAGAACAGTGCTCAGAGGTATACTTCTTCTTGGGCACACGGGCCTTAAAGGTGGCTGTCTTGCGGTTGGATGAAGGGTTGGGGCTGTTATTGGCGCTGGCTGTGCTGCTGTTGCTGTCACTCTGTGCTCCACCTGACCTGAAGCTCCCCGAGTGCTCGTCTGTTTTCCCACAGTCCCCTGCTACATCCAGAATTCCCTCTCTTTGCCCCTCCCTCTCAGGAGTCCTGCTGATTCTCATTGGTTCCTCCTGCGAAGAGTCCGAATTCGAGGAGATCTGTCTCTTGGGAGAGGAGGGCGAAAGTTTGGTCTTTTCCTCTGCGTCTCTTTTCTCTTCCTCTGGGCTTGCATCGGTCGGCCCCCTCCTCTTCCCCCCCTTGGCTCTGCCTTGTTTTTTAATGGGCTTCATCTTTAACAGCTTCAAGAGAGTTCTTAGGCCTTAAGATTCCCTGCGTGTCCCAGCCTATCAATATCTTCCACTCTGGTTCCCTCTCTCATCCCGCCCCTTTTCTCTTTTTTCTTCTTTATCCTTGCCTCTTCCTGTTTGCTCTGTCTGTTTGCTCTTAATTCAGACCCTGCAGTGAAACACAGAATGCAAGACAAATTACTTTTCACTTGAACACTAGAACAATCCTACACACACATAATGGAAGAACATACATACTACTGCACACATAGACCTAGGGTACACAAATCCGATGCCTCGTTAGCCCAAGCTGTTTTTTTCAGAACATTACTATGTAATATAACATTCATTATGATGTAATGTATAGCCTAATGTAACTTAACGAAATCTAGTACCACATGCCATAACAAAGACTGACTAAACACAAAGAAAAGTGCTTGCCCAGACAAGTCACACACTCTTTTTAGTTTCTTGGCTGGAACAGAGGAGGCGGGGGAATTCCTTGTTCACTGGTATTTTAGTCGTCTCTCCCCATCTCTCTCTCTCTTTCTCTCTCTCTTTCTCTAGCTCACTTGTTCACCCGAGTGACCTTTATGCATTTCTTACTGAGACATTCCACCCCTACAATCCTCACTTCCTGTCACGCCATTACTATATCTCAGGCTACATCATCATCTCTCCTTCTCTGCCCTTCTTACTACTTCTCTATTTAAGTCTGCCTATGCTACTACACACCATTTTGAGAGGCTAACAATGGCACTCTGAACCCAGAAAAGCATATACATAAAAGCAGTATTATATGTTCTCAGCACCACATCTATAGCTTATTTTGTTCACCTTGTAGAGCTGTAAATAACCACAAAACAAAATGTAAATAACCACAAAACAAAATGAATGTAATACAAGGCTAGATTGCACAAGAATGGTGCTGAATGCAAGTTTTAGTTGCATAACCATAACATTCAGAATGCATTTGCATTACAAGAGCTAGTGAATAACACCAATATTACGAATGATGTAAGACACTGTAATAAAGTCAGAATGCCATTGACCTTATTGAGCAAACTGTTTAAACATAATGTTCCTGCGTGCGGCTGTGCTACAGAACTGCCCCATTCTGCTGAGAAAACCACAATAACCACCCTGTTCACGTCCCTGTAACATCATTTGCCAGAGCTCATGCAAATAGAAGATAGGCTCTATACTGCCACTTCTAATAAAAGCCTACCATAAAGCCATTTTGTGGAGATTAAAAAACAAACATGGAGTAGAAAGGAGAGTTTGTAGATATGCATAAACTGGGGAGTAGTCTACACTAGCACTGGCCATGCATAGAATCAAGAAATTCAAGGCAGAATTTAGGCTGTAGGACAATTTACTAACTAATTTTTACACGTGTAACCTAAGACATCGTATATTACACTGCATACTCCATCCCCCCAAACTCCCATTCTTGTACTACAATAATCAATAATGGACGACAAACAAGAGTTGTTATATCGTCCAAGGCCAAATTCTCCTGTTCCACCTTAAATAGTACGCGAGACAGCTTCACCATTTAAGGTGGAACGGTAAACTTCGAGCAAGAAAGCTGGCACATTAGAAGCCTACTTCAGCTTCGGGCCAAACACACCTTCGCATGCCAGAAATACGTTAAGCAAAGATAAACAAGTGTAAAGTACCCTAGCTTCGATTAGAAAATGGCAGAAACCCGTGTTGAACGCCCAAACAAAGGGAAGGCCGAGGAAAGTTTTGCTGAGTAGTGGACTGCCCGTATGTGTGTCAAGCACTTTTATTGGCCGTAGTGCCCCACTCTGCGCTTACAACCACCTACTACACAAAGAGTGAAGTCGAGTGACGCAGGCCTCTCTCCACAACACAAGGCCGCAGAGCAGTTCAGCTCTCTCAAAAACCGAACAAATACCGACCAACACGGTCCACAACAGCCCTGTGTGGAAACCCGAGGTGTGTCACACGAAGCCTTGTGTATATTTAAGCTGGGAAAAAAAACGACAGAAGAAAGCCCTAAACGAAAGCACGTCTCTGAAATCGCTATGCGCGGAACCGTTGCGCGAGACAGCGGTCGGCAGTAACCGTAAAGGTAATCCGGCACGTAAGAACAGATCAACAGATATTTGCGTTGACCGAACGATGTGTGTCTCCCGTCCGTCAGGAGCAAAAGACGAGGGCCGCAAGTAAAGAGAAAGGACCGAGTGGGAGGGCGAAAGTGTGCCACAATTACACCGCATTATGGAAACATCGAACTTTAATAGGTGTGAAAATGGCCCTTGACTCGCCCAGACCCACAATGGACGAGTACTGAAAGCCACACAAAGAGTTCCGTCCAAGTTTTGCCTAAATAGTCGCTGTTGTTTCGTTCGAATATTTTCTGGAAAAAAACTTTTAGGCTGACTGTGCACCCCCACCCCTCCCTTTCTATGTGTGCCTGCTGAAATGCTTACTACCCCCCTCCCTCACACATACACACACACCGTCTCACTGCCCCAAAAAAAGGTTATCATTTTCCACAAACATAGTACTGAAGCTTAGCCGCTAGCAACTGTTTCAGAAAACACCCATCGGCGTAAAGCTCAACACGGCGAAACGGGCAGATCACTGCAGTGCTGCAGAAGAAAGATTTGTAGCTTTCAACTCACCCTCAGAATATTTACACTGGCGACCCAAATGACACTGAACAGAAAATACAAATGGACACAAGCACAGAACCTTCGCGGCTGCGAGCAGACAGGTTAACAAAATGTTTTTCTTCCGCAAAGCCGCCCGAATGAGGAAAAGTATAGCCGCTTATGTTTCGGGCTACACTACAGTCGCAAAATGGTGAATGAAGCCCAAAGCCTTGACAACTACTCCGCTCCGCCAATCAGCGCGCACAGTGGCTTACAGTAGCCAATGAGGAGGCGAGTAACATTAGCGGAGGCGGAGCGCGCTGTCAAAGTCCGGCTAATAGACAGCGCGCTCGGGCCAATGAGGTTGTGGGAAAACAAGAAACAGCTGGTCAGAGCTGAAAGTGTACCATCCAATGGGGATACGAAGAGCGCCTAAGTGAGAGGGAGTGGGAGGGTGAAGCGAAGAAAAATAACACTATTCACCAATCTACGGCTGCACACGTCGAATACTGACGCCGTGCAGATCCTTCTAAAACATAAAAAGAGATGTTTTTGCAGCTCACTGTTTTTAAGGCCTTGTGTCCAGACACCTGTTGGGTAAGCTCTAGTTCATCTCCTATATATGTTTTTTTTTCTTAAAGGGAGATATTCCGTGTCTGTGATATGGCACTGACCGATTAGTATGCAGCACGAGTCCTGACAATGATCATTTTCAGTCTGCACATATGCTACGAACTTCCCTAGACAGGGGCGTGTATGAAATAGTGGCTAGCAAGACAGACGCTAGTGTTCTTTCTGACTCGACTTCCCATGACTGCTTTAATCCGACTTCTGCCTTAACGAATCCAGCCAATCCCAGAGAGCCGTCTGATGTCTGCGCGCCAGATGTCCCGCCCCCCTTTCTACCTGAGTGGAGAAGGAGCGCTAACGTCACCGAGACGATCCAGGATTGGTTCACTGACAGGGAGTCAGCGGGCCAATGAGCGGTCACTACGACGAGCTCATTATGCTTGTTGCCATCACCGAGACCAAACGGGCAGGGCTGAGAGTGCGAGTAAATTAGTCTAAAGAAGGGATTACAGTTCAGTACCTCAGAGTGTGACCCATATACATACCCTTCACTGCAGTTTACCTGGAACTTTGCCCCTCATTTCTTCTATTATGTACTACATGTTTATTCGAGGCTGACCGAGCATGTCATTGAATGAATGTTAGAGAATGTGTGGGAGGGCTGGATATGTGTCGTGTGGCTACGGTATATGTTAGAGATGGAAAACGCCTGTGGCAAGAAAACCGTGTGTGCGCGTGATGGCTGACAACAGCCTTGGAGATGATCAGTGTGTATATGTCACACCTCAGCTACATGCCGTGTGCAGTTATTACATGCACTAGAAGGTTACATAACCGGCGCGCGCACGAACGCAAACACACACACACACACACACACACACACACACAATCACAGAAAGAGATCTGTGTGTATGCACCACGCCCTGGCATAAGCATACATTGCTGCCTTCGTCTGCTTTATTTTAGTCACACTCTCTAAGAATTACATGAATAACGACATCTGCAGTAGGTGAAGTTGTAAAGGTGACTGAAGGGTATTAGCGTTCTGGCAACATTGAAAAAATGCAATTGGCAAAGTGTTATGTTTCTTTGCTTCATATCACATACAGCACTGTGCAAAAGTCAGACACGCATTGCATTTATTTAATTTCCAGTCCACACAGACATTGTGCACAATTCATTTTTCAACTTGAAGAAAATATACAAGAGGACATATACTCACCAAGCACTTTATTAGGAACACGTGCACACCTGCCCATTCATGCAGTAATTAGCCGATCATGTGGCAGCAGTGCAGTGAATGCATATCAGAATGGGGGAAAATGTGATCTCAGTGATTTTGATGATTGCATTAATGTCGGTGCCAGACAGGCCGGTTTGAGTTTTTCTATAACTGCAGATCTCCTGGGGTTTTCATGCACAACTGTCTCTAGAATCAAAAGGGTGAAAAAAAACATCCAGTTCTGTGATTGGAAATGCTCTATCAATGAGAATGGTTAACTGAAAATGGCCATACTGGTTAAAGCTGACAAAAAGGCTATGGTAACTTGAAAAATCACTCTGTGCAACTGTGTGGAGAATGTGTGCTTGGCCACTTTTGGGCCTTTAGTACCAATCAGTCATAGCTTGAATGCCACAGCTTATTTGAATGTTTTTTTCTGACCATGTTCTAAAGGCTAATTCCAGCATGATAATGCAACATGTCACAAAGCAAAAGCCACCTCAAACCGCTCTCATGAACATTATAATTAGTTCTATAGAGCTCATTCAGCAATATCGTACAAGATTTTGTCATAAATCTGTTCTTGAGAAAGGTCCTAAGTCCTGAGAAAGAGTCTATGTCAGAATTATGACCTGTTCTTAAACTGCAGAATGGTTCACACCTTTGTGCTCTGGAGTGTGCACAGATTCTGTTCTTGCCTGATAACAAATCTCAAATAGGAAAACACTGGTGAGTGATCAGAGCTGTGTAAGTGGGTTTAGGAAGAAATTTCTTCTTATACATGGCTGGTGAATGAGACCCAGTGTTCTTCAGGGGCCTTTCCTAGACTACTTTGGGATGTGGTAGAGCGCAGTGGCGTACTCAGGTTGTTTGATTGGCAGGGGTTAAAAAATAAAAAGGTCAACTACTGGACGCAAGCAGCTATGATGCATCATGCTTGATGAAATAGTTTTCATTAGGGGTTGCACAACTTTATTACTTTTGAAAGTAGACAGTGGAGTCAACGTTGACTAATGACTGATGACATCATCAGTAAAACCGCAGGAGAAGGAAATGCCTTGCGACTTAATAATCCAACCTCAAAAATCTGTGACGAAGCCTGTGATGGAGCCAAACTCCTTAGGTCGAGCCTGGCATGCCCCTTCCATCGAGCCCTGGATGACATTGCTAGCCTTCAAGGAGATATGGGACCTGGAATCGTGTGCATTTGTATCTCACTTTGGTGCACACTAAGTGGCATTGCTGAAAGGCTTGGTCCTGCTGGAGCTATGAAAATAAGAGAAACCAAGAAAACAAATTTTACAGAATTAAAAAAAAAATTGTCCCCTCTCCAATCACACATGACTTTTTATTGTGGTCTTCTGGAAACCAGGGGATGATGGCATTCAATATCTGATCTTTGAGGTACTGTAGATCAGCAGAGAAATGTTACAACGTTTATAAATGTTATAACAAAAGCCAAACTTCATAGGTCAGTAGAGCAGTAGATGTGTGCTTTCCAACAAGACCTGGAGCACATTGCTACCCTTCAGGAAACCGAAGATGCGGACCTGACCCCAACACCACCAGGCTCCATATCTAGTTGTTTGCTCTGAGGCATCTATGTTGTCATAAACACATAATCAGCAAGTGTCTTTGCTGAGCAGAAACAATTACTAGTTGGCTAGATTGTGCAACCCATAGTCTTCATCCTTGATTAAAACTAAGATTATGTTATTAGGTGATCCAGATGATCAGTATAACCACACCTGTTTATAAAAACACCCAGGCACATATAAACCCGTAAAATGTTTATTTCACAAACACAGTCGAAGTAAAAAAGCTATTGTTTCAGAAAAACACATGCGATGATGTTAATAAGAAAGCTGTGATTTGTGATCTATTATGTCATTTTGTGATTCGGTAGTCGGAGGAGTCATAACATAATTCCTTTTAATTGGCCTATCCTTCTCAACCGACAGCCACAGAAGATCGTAGAGTCCTCTTTCAAAGTATTTTGCAACACCCCTAGACTGTTGTCACTGAACCCACTTTGGGAAAGCCACCCTGGAGGGTGCGTTGTAGGGGAGACTGTAAGGGCACTGCAACTCATTTCTTCATTCTTACATGGAATGGCATCCAAGAAGGCACTTTATGAGGGTTTTTCATCACAAAGGTCCCAGCAGGGAATGTCAAGTTTATCCCATTGTGAGAGGACCTGTATGGCACCACATCACATTTTTTCTCCACTTGAGGAGCATCCATTAGGAAGCTTCCCCGCGTTCTTACGCACGTAGGGACACCCTTTACAGCACTGCAGCACATTGTCTCTCCTGGAAAGGGCCCATCTGGGACACTGTCATGTAGGGGTTGCATAGAGTGCCCCTTTTAATTGGAAGACCACCCATAGGGAACGCCAAGTTTAGACCATTGTAAGGGCACCTTATAGGGAACTAGAGGGCACATCTTTTTCAGCCATTGGGGCACCAGCGGGAGTCTTGCTGAGCCCTCTATCCTATCCCTTCCTTTGAGTCTGATTCAGCTAAAAATCTGCAGCACCTCCATGATGCCATGATGTCAAATTGGACCAAATTTCAATGCAATATTTCCAGCTTGTGGAATCCATATCACGGATTGAGACTGTTGTGAGAGTAAAGATGAGAAACTACTCAGTATTAGTGTGGTGCTCCTATGCTTAGTGAGTGCATATTTAACAGAAACCTCAACAACTAATTACAATGTAAAGTGTTTTTAGTATTTTCTCAGTTTCTAATGAGTTTATTTTTTGCCTTTATTACATCTTTCACTCTTTTCAGGAGACTTGCCTTTAGCTTTGTCAAGAAATCTGCAGGAATGTTTATCCACACCGAGTTCAGTCATAGAAGTTGGTTTCATTTTCTACTTCACATGATCCAGGTAATTCCAAAACCATTCATTGATGATGTGGTCTGGTGTGGCCAAACCATTGTTCTGAGAACCAGCAGCTTCTGTCATTGACTTGATCGGCAACATTTCTTCTATTTTCCTTTTAGCAGTAAGCGCTACACATCCTTTTAGGCTCATAGTGTAGAGTGGAAGGACTGGGAACATTTGTGGTTTATTTCAGATTTGAAGCAAGAGTGGAGTTTAAGGTTTAAGTACTGTTGATTTGGTGGTGACAGTTTTGATGGGCTACCAGGTCTTGCTCAGCAAGCTGGATGTAATCTCTACAAACTCCTAAAAAATGAAGACCATCTGCTTCAACTGTTATTACTGTTATTACTATTATTCATTTAAGTAGGTGAAGGGTGGTCTCTGATTGTCCAGTATGGTATGTGAATTTGTAAAGGGGTCTCAACACCACTAAAAGTGCAACAAAGTCTAATAATGCGGTTCTGACGGAGGCCGAAAGTGCTGATTAAAGTGTTGATTAAAAGGGAAGAAGACAAGGGTGAAAATGAAAGTAAAAGTGGGACCTAAGATTTATTCGTACCAGAACTAACAGTTGAAAGTGAAGTGATGAAGACTACATGCTTGTGAAGGAGAAAGAGCCTGTGCAATGAAAGTATGAGAGGTGGGAGGATAAAAGCTTGAAGACAGAATATGAAAGGACGCCTTCTACCTCACAGTGGAAAGGCCATTGTGAGCGGAAAGTTCTGAACGTTGAGGCAAGACGCTCCAAACTCACATGACACTCAGTAACGAGAACCAATTACGGAGGTCTGACTCATACACACAGACAGATGTAAACAAGAACCCTACCCTACAGAAAGGAACAAAGGTGTTACAAAACCCAGAATACAGTAAATCTGTCTTTAAAAGGTTAGTGTTCTGAAGCGTATATATATATCTATATCTATCTCTATCTATCTATCTATCTATCTATCTATATATATATATATATATATATATCAAATACATAATAATACAAATCCAGAGCATATGTGACATTCAAGTTCAATGAGGTCACTGTCCAGCCAGTGGATATTCTAAAACACATACATACACAATAGGCCATTTTTTCCAGACCACACCAAGCCTGTATTCTCCACCAAAACCTATTATGGGTTTAGTATTGAGAGCTCTGCCCTTCAGAGGTCTCCTATTTGCATGTGTTTTATAAATGAATGCACAGAAAGGGAACTACATGCACAAGAAGTGACCCGCACGTAAATGTTGGGTAGCAGAAAATGTTTCGGTCACAAGACTATCATCAGTGCAGCAAAAACAGTTTGCAGGTTATACCCTCCCAATTGATTAACCACATGACTCTCCTGAAACAACATGCTCAGACTCTCCTTTCACGCATGATGTCCAATTCAGTAACAATGATATACATCATTGTCTTAGATTAGTACAGTGGTCTATTCCACATCGTATGGTACCTGAATTCTGAATTCAGAAATATAGTTCCACACCTAATTCAGGTTTAGTCTTATAGAGGATGATGGAAACAACATCTCCAGCAAATAATCAAGGGGAAACACATAACTGATCTCAGATGAGCAACTAGAGCACTATATATATATATATATATATATATATATATATATATATATATATATAACATGAGTGAACTACACCTTACGTGGTGTTGCATGCAGCCTGTAATGGTCGCCTTTGTCCAGTAGAGGGCGGACAAACGCTTGTTCTCGCGGAATCAACCCAGTTCTCATGATGAGCAATACAAACGGAAATCAACCCAGATATCATTGGGTCTGATATCAAATATCAATATTAAATGGGTATACATAATATATACTCTGATTCTGGATCTGATTCTGAAATGGCAGAGGTTAGTAGAGCAGCTTAAGCACATAATCAAGGCCAAAAGAGTACTGCTATGTACTATAATAGTACAGCATCTATCAGCCATAGGAACTGAAGGTTGTCATCTTCTTTTGGGATCCTTTTGTTCTAAAATAGAATGATAAAGCTCCAAAATCAGAGTGTACAGGTGATGTTGTCAGTGTAGCAACAGTATTAAACATAAAGAAGGAAGGAAGTAATTGCATTGTTAATGACTAAAATATTAATGTCATTTGAAAAGTTCCTAAACACATGTAGCTGAGTAAATGTTACTTAAAGTAAAGTTACTTCCTACCTCTGTTTATTGGAAGGCAAATGATTGACAAGATGAATGCTTCAGGATTTTGTGTAGTATCTAGGACATATCCCACCCTCAACAAACAAACAAACACACAAACAAACAGACAAACAAACAAAAGAAACAAAAGAAACTAAAAACAAAGTCAACACTGAAAGCATATCAAACAACATGTGACAAAACTATGACAAGGCGGTTGTACATTGAACCACTGAACCGGTCTGAACATTTGAAACGCAAACAAAAGCTTACATTGAGAAAAATACACTGGAAAGTTAGACACATTTAATTTGATCAAATAAATTTTATAAAATAAAACACTTGTTGAAACACTGCACACAAGCATTAACCAACAAGGGACTGCTTTACAATAGGACTAAAACACTGCATGAACAAAATCTGCATAAACACTCTCAAAACATGTTTATGAGTGTTTGAGTGGTTTACAACTATTTATTTACTATTTACTATAATGGTTATTAAATAGATCATGAACACCTTAATAATGAGCTGTTATATCTGATGAATATGAATATCTGATGGAGATGACAGGCATAATGCTGACTGACAGTAAAATAAGTAAGCAGCGAGATCTGAGGTTTAGATGTGGGTTCACTATTTGGTATGCAGCAGGTCACTTCTGCCCTTTTTATTCATGTTGTAACTGGTGTAATTATTTATTTTTATGACTGTAATGATTCATGATTAGAGTTCATAGCCTAGTTAAATGGACAGGGTCCACCAGCAAGTGTTACTACACACTTCAGTACCCTATGAAAAACCCAAACAGTTTGCATTGTAATGTCCTTGTAGTTACTGAACAATGTAATAAATCTGTGGTTATAAAGGGTTAATAACCATTAAGTCATTTTTTTATGTGAAGTAGTACCAACATAAACATTTGTGGCTATTTTTACACATTGAAAACAATAAGCATTTTATAAATGTGCTGTATAAGCATTTTCCCCCATACAGAAACAGTTGGTCACATTGGCTCTACATTGGCAAATAAGGAAACCAGCCTTTCTTTAACTTCTCCAGTTAAAACTCAGTCCAGCAAGGCAGACAGGCAGAGAGCCTGAGCCAGAGATGCGGAAATCTAAAATCATGGAGATGTTCAAGACTCTGCTTCCGGCCACAGCAGTCCACGTCATGTGTGTTCACGTACAATGGCTGAATTAACAGGGAAAGTGGGTGGCTGTCAATCAAGCTGTGTACTCAGCTAACTTAGACACTCTCACACTCTCTTTTGCACACACGCTAATTAGCCCCCTTTGTTATGGCCCTTTGCTAGCCCACAACTCCCCTTTCTCCCTCAAGCCTTGACCTTTGACCTTGCCCTGAACGAGTCAACAAAATCTTCCCAGCAGGAGTCTTGGCGCCCTCATCACTCCAGCATTGGGAGACTGACTCCTGCTGAGTGTGATTGGTCGCAAAGTGTCTGATTGACAGAGTGGGGTTACAGAGGCCTGGAGTAGTGCTTGGATTGACTGATAGACTCTAAAGAATGCAAACAGCTCGACAGTGACAAAATGCAGAATGCGTAGAAAGTGCACTTGTTTGTTGGTGCTTTACAGGTGTTGTGTTGGGATGGTGGGGGGTTGGTTTATGAGGAAAGTTGGATTTGTGATGGCAGTGATTGCTCTGTAGTACATTGGCAATCAAAAACAGAATTGCTAATATGCATGTGTGCCATACACTAATGATGTTTAGCAACTGCTTTAAACTTTAAAACCATTTATTCATCTTTCCTGCTGAAAAAAGATCATAGAAACCATTAAATGTTTCTGTTGGTTCCTGGTGGTGTCCAGTAGTCAGTGACAGTATTTTGTGTGTTGCCTGTTGGGTTGATATTACAGTATAAAGGATTCTAAAGGCAGGTGTTCTGGAACTGATTCCAGATGCAATGTATTGTTTTCTAATAGGAGCTAAAGGTGTCCACCAGTGGTCTTTAATGGCAGCCAATTCCCATTAGAAAGCAGAACCACCAGGTTTTAATCCTGGTGGTCCTAATGGTCTTTTTTCAGCAGGGTTCTCGCTTAAAAGAGGAAAACCACAGATATGGCAAAATGGCTTCAGGTTTTTATTCCAACGAAGTAGGAGATCACCCAACAGCCTTAAAGCCCCCAAACAACCCTGCCAGAAAATGGGCAAGAGCGGAGAGACGTTACTTGAAGGTAAGGGAAGAACATATGAGATCCTAAGACCTGCTTGGCTGCATGGAGACAACGACAAGCCTTCACAACAAAAATGTAACAGTGCCAGTTGGATTCAGCAGGGGGCCCTGTTTTCATAACACTGGCTGAATGGCTGAAACGGCAATGAGAAGTTCTTTGTGAATTCATGTCCCCCCAGAAGCAAACTCAAGTGTTTCTGGCAAGGAACGCAGAGTCTCATAATTTGACCAACCATTTGTGAATACATAATGGGATAATGGAGAGAGCTTTTAGGACAGTCTTTTGAGGACTTCCCGACCGATAGGTAAGCACTTCCTGGTTCATACTCTGTAGGGCTGCACCTACTGAACCAGCTTGTTTTGAAGTGCAGTACTGAAGTGCAAACCCTCCGTTTGTTGTCCTCCTTCTCACCCACACACAAATGATCATCTTTTCTGATGCGCCATGTCTTTCCACTGGATTCATTCTGTACTAATGTGACCGAACGCAGCTCCCTGTAGACCAAGCGTTTCAAGTAGAAGCTTCAGTTTTAAACAAAGCATTATGACCTCATGCCTCCACACTATGCTGTACTTGCTTTCCACCATTCTGTGGTTCTTATACAGAGCTACACATCACACCTTAAAGCAGTAGTCTTTTAAAAATTGGGAGAATAGTTCTGAACTAAACATTTAATAATCAGCAACACATGGCCAGTCCTTGAGGGTGCATACTTTTGTTCTGTTCCTGCTCCTGACACACCTGAGGCAGGTGAACAAGGGCAGCAGAACAGGGATTCTGGTTCAGGGCTGTTAGGAGGTGCAGAAGAGCAAAAATGTCAACTGGCTAGAGGTGCCAAGACTGGGTGGAAATCTATCTCTGCGTTAGGATGCATATAAAACTCACAAGTATGCCAATAAAACATTGATCCTGGTCATAGTTCATTTCTAGTTCATTGTTCAACCTGCCTCTAAAATAAAGTCAGTTAGCATGGACCATGATTTCTCGCATTCACTCACACAGAAAACGCTCACTCCTAAAGGCAGCCAATAGGCAGTTACTGCAAATTACTGTCCCTAGTAGTCAACTATATGCTAGAGCTACAGCAGGTAGAGATTAGGCTAGGAAAATGCTGGAGTATTCCTTTAATGAAATCTTCTACTCCAGCACCGTCATCATACTCTAAACCAATAACCACAGAGGCACAAAGGCAGGGTTTACCTCCATCTGCCTTTATGTACTGTAGTCAGTGTTTGACTGCACACCTGGTAATAACCAGGACTGCTCAGGACCCAACCAGCCCTGGGGCTAAGAGAAATGAGGGTGCAATATTGTTGTATGTTCCTTTTTCTCGACATTGTTACAATGGAAGTTCTCTGTCAGATCCTAGCACACTCTATAGAACTGTCTGTACTACAAAATAAATGCTTGTCAGATCAACAACCCACCAAGGATCTTTTCTGGAGCCAAGGCCATCTTCCCTGAGAGTTTGGTTGAGTAAGGAATGTGTTTCAGAACACGGTGGCTGTCTAGAAGACCCATATTTGCTGCTTTCAGAAAACAGTGGTCTGGGCTTTGTTCTGGCACATTAGGACCATTTACAGTACAGTGTGAAAGTCGTAGGCCATTCTTTCTTCATTTAACTTCCTTTCATAACAGCCGTGAAGTACAAGGAATTTATACTCTGAGCTTCAGGAAAACAGAAAACATTTAACAGACATTTTCTACCATTGCATCCACACTTTTACAGCTTTGAATATTTCAAATCTCACTCAGGAGACTTGCCGTCAGTCTTGTGAAGAAATCTACCTTTAAAGCTCAGTCTTAGAAGCTGGTTACATTTTCTGCTGAAGTGGAAGGATGTACAGAAATACCTGTGGCAAATGTAGAGCTTGATTTTATTCCTCTCTCTCGAAGGAGAAAGCTTTAAGCACTGTATATCTGATTGCGACTGTTTTAATGTGATTCTGAAATTGGCTCCTGGGTCCACACACCAAAAAAAACCCCTTAAACAAAACAAAACAAAACAAAACAAAAACAACAACAAAAAAAACAAAAAAAAACCACCCCACAACAACAAGAAAAAAACAACCAACACACCCTCCCCCCACATATCCTTAAACTTTTCCTTTACTTATGCAAATGGACCATCTTTTAATCCTCTTATATCTATATATATATTTCCTCTGAAATATGCTGATGTGTCACGTCGTATGCTCATCTCAATGTACAGGTTAAGAGCTGCTGTGCAGTTTTCATAAATGAAGGGTGGTCTCTGACCTCTGCCTCTAGCACTAACATACAGCAGCAGCTAAAAACACATAACATGCATCAGCTTGCACATGGTACGACAAAGCATCTGTCTAACAAAGCCTGAATGTATAACCTGAGTGGCAGTAAAATAATTCAATATTAGTATTTATTACATGTAGGCAATCGCAAGAGAAAGACAATAGACAACTTGATCAACGTTTACCGGCTTTTAATGAACCCTGAATACAGTTTTAATTACAATAGGGGAAAAAAGGAAAAAAGAAAAAACTAGAGTATACATGTTTCCTCATGATGTCAAGTCTCATCTCTTCTTTAGAGTGTTACATAACCGCTGAAAGAGAAAGAGAGTGTGTGTGTGTGTGTGTGAAAGAGAGACGAATAAATGGATAGAAAAGGACCGTATACACAAAGAAATACAATGTCTTTTTCTTACACAATCCCCTAAAATGGAAAAAAAATATATGTACACAAAAGGGAAAAAAAAGAACATATTAAGATAAAAATAGCATGTTAATGTTACCCCTTCCCCTTTACCTGTTTCTTTTTTTATAATTACAAATAAAACCAGCATAGATACAAAGCCAGAAAACTGTATTTGACATTATGTAGTTTAAAGGAACAGAAGGTTGTGGAATATACCATATAAAGGTTTTAATCTTGCGAAGCTAATCTTCAGGAAAGGGGTACAAAAAAAAAGCCAAAATAAAATCAGTAATATCACTGTTAAAATAAATGGTAATATTAACAAGAATAAGTATAATAAAAACAGCAATGTTTATACCGAAGAGAGGAAAATATATATATATATATTTATATATGTGTGTGCGTGTGTGTGTGTGTTGTTTACAAGTATGAGTGAGTAAGGCAGTTGTCAGGTTGAGTACAGACACTGAGCTGGTGTAAGGCTGCTGTACTGAAGAACGGAATCCAATGAGGAGAAAATAAGAAGGGGAAAGGTAAAAATAAGGGAAAGGGGCACTAAGGCTGTGGGCAAAGCTTGTTCTGCCTGCTGATTACTCACAGTACTCAGCATATTGAACACTTTTTGGTGCGGACTGTTGAGTGCGAGATATGCAGGGCTGTGTTGTGTGTGTGTGTTGGGGTGGTGGGGGGCATTACTCGGAATGCGTTGCAACTTGCCCCTTAGTGACTACAGGGGATTCAATTTCTTGATCAATTACGTCAGTGGAGCATCGCGATCACGATGCCTTGCTAGCTCATATACCCATCAACTTCCTGAAAAATAATATTTACACCAAGCCCATCTGGGTTTTCACCCCAAGCTCTGAACTATGGCCGTGATGATCCTGTGTTTTTTTCTCCTTCTGGAGAGGGGTAGATGCTTAAAGAACAGCCCATGAGCAAGTTTTGTTGAGAAGCACTCAACACTGACACGAGTACTGAGCTGGTGTTCTGGGCCAAAAGGCGTTGTGCAGTTGGGATCATCCAATTCTTTTCCTCCTCCTTTCCCAAGGAAAAAACAGAATTCTCAACATGGAGCACTCCATAGAGGACAACAACTAAGCATAGGCATTTGTGTGTGGATGCAGGTGAGCGCGTTGGGAGCGTAAATATACAAGAGGCCAAAAAATACAAGCTTCAATTCTGAAAGATTGATCATTTACAGTCATTTTGCCTTTTCTCCAATAACACTTCATTCATTCTAAGTAAAGCACTGTAGGATCCCTGGAACTAAATATTTTGAGGTCACCTTATGTATATTCTCCATATATTCTTATTTTCTTTTTAAAAATATAAATCTTATCAAAACCAAAGTTTTGAATATAGATCATCTGTATCAAATATATATATAACTAACATTTGCAATACATAGAGAACATAGAGAAGTGGGCTTTTTAATGGATCTAATTTAGGATATTTGCTTCTATGCTAAAAAAATATAGAACAAAGGCATAATAGCAGTGTTTGAGGTCATGTTTCTAAGGCTTCTGTGGGTGTATGTGTTTTACTTTGTGAGAGTACTCAAAAGCTTAGGGTAGTAAGTCTCCTATATGGTGTACAAAAAGGCACAGTCTCACTTTTTGTTCTTTAAAAGGCTTTTTTTTTTTTAAATACAGAGACTATATTCACGAAAACTATATTAGGTCTTTGTGAAATATGCCTGAGATTTTTGCTCTAAAACCCTCCTTGTTTGTTTGTTTTTCCCTGCTAGGTCTCCAAGAGCTTCTAAAAGCATATGCTATAACCTTTTATTCACCACACGATCATCCTCAGCTTCAAGAGCAAACTCTTTCATGGTGCACTAATGTTTTTTTTTCCCCTCAGCATTAGAACTGCTCACAAACACAACAGACAGATGGGAGGAGAAGCAGTCATCATATGTGATCCATACTTCGTTGCAGTCAGGGGTTCATGTCCATGTTAAATCAAGTGAGAAACACACAGACTACAAATCTCTTCTGTATCAGGGATGTATGTACATGTGGGTTAAAAGGTCTAGTGGTCCCTTCAACAGAGGCTGATCTGACCAAACATGATTGGGACCCCTTGTTGGACCCCAATGGGCATTAAAAGGCAGTGCTTAGCGGTTAGCATGTTAACATCAACAGGTCTCAAGCCAGTGACTGCATGTGGAGGTCCTGTTTTAGGAGCATAGGTAAGTGTGTTCAAAAAAAGGTCTCTGTGAGGACCTAGGACTCATTTAGGAACTGCATGCTGACTGGAGAGGACCATTTTGAAGTTCACATCTGCGACAGTGGGCCATCGTCTTCTGTGTGCAACTTCCAAGAATGTTCAGCTCCTAATGAGGTCATGCCCACTGCAGCCCCAATGCCCACTACAGCCTGAAACTGTCCATGTACAAAGGAGAGAAGGTCAGTAAGGTGAGAAAGGACTTTTCTCAATCTGTTTGGACAGTGCTCACTCCTCCTTCACTCAGTGCACTCAATATTGTAAACGAGTGCAATGACCTCTAGTTCAGGCACTTCTGTTTTCTCTTTAATCTGTTTTGAAAGGCATTGCCGGCGTTCCCATGTCCCAAACAACAGGGTCTCTTAGGGGTGCAGGTGAATAAAGACATCCATTTTATGGTACATGTCTGTATGGTCAAGCCAGTGAGCTGTATCTGTAATGTGAATGGGAGGGTGTGTGAGCAGGACCTTTGAGATGGTTGAAGGCTTGAGGTGGTGCTCATCAATTTGTAATGGTGGCTGGAGGGGTCAGTATTAGCTATTCTTAGTGTCTCAACACCTGAAAGTCAGAGAAGCTGTGTTTCTATAAGCATGTTTGACTGTGCGCATGACACTTCAGACATTCATGCGAGGAAAACTGATATGAGTGACCGTATACATTTGTTCTGTTTTCAGCTAATGATTTTCAACACTTTAGTTTGTGTCCAAGTCACAATTAACTAGACACAGTCCTGTGGGACCATCTTTTTATGTCTGAGAGTGTGCATTCATGTCTCCTCAGCAGCCGTTATTCTCTAGAGACAGCTGAGCCGTTGCTCTCTGCAGCTCAGAGCTCACTCTCCTCTGGCCTGTGCCCAGGGGTGCAGCCAAACTTAAAGGGCTCTTTCCCTCTCCGTTCTCTTCCACCCTTTTAGGCTCTGACTCTGGGACAGGCTCCTCTTTCTCAGCGCGGCTCTTCTTGTCCTCAGCCTCCTCGGCTTCAGCTTCCATGCGCTGGTCCTCACTCCAGCGTCGTTTAAAGCGAAGCTTCAGAGGGATGCAGTGGGTCCCCCCTGGGCTGCTGGGAGGACCCTGGCCGAGGCCCAGCTCTCTGGGCTCAGATTTAAGGCCTAGCAATGCCAGGCCGGCACCAGCGCCGGCACCAGAAGTTGGGGCAGCTGGGGTCTTGAAGACATCTTCCTCAAGATCATCATCATCTTCATCTTCATCTTCATCCACAATGCCGTCATGACAGGGTGGAAGAATAGAGCCTCCGTTGGAGTGGGGTGGGGCAAAAACGTCACAGTTATCATCTTCCTCACTAATATCTGTGACCTCCACCTCTTCCTCTGATTCTATGTCTGAGATGGGCTCAACCTGGATAAGGAAAATAATAAATAAAAGTTATAGTTAAGTAAGCTATAGGTTAGTATAGTTATAAAAGAGTTAATAACGTTAATGAGTTATTACAGTTTAAATAATCTTTACATATGCTATAAACCTATGTCAGGAAAACACACAGTAAATACAGACCTTGATCTTCGGTGGTCCTCCTGAGCTGTTTACCAGTCCAGACGATACAGAGTTAGAACCCTGACCGGAGGAGGAACCTAGTCCTGAGGTGGTGATTGAAGGAGTGTGCCCTGCTCCAGAAGCTGGGAGGCCTTCTCTTTGTTTGCGTCCAAGTGGTGGAGGCTGCAGCTTGAACTTGAAAGGCGAGAGGTGAGGCTCCTCAGGCTGGTTGTGGTGTAGAGGATGGGTAGGGAGGTGTGGACCTGCTGCTGCCGAGCCTCCAAGGCCCTTGTCCAGGCGCTGGGGCTGGGGGATAACTATGTTGGGGTAGTGCAGGAAGGCGCGGGGGCTCAGGTGGTAGTTGTAGACGCTTTGGGTGTGAGCCTGTAAATAGCGCTTCATGTCCTCTGGATTGAAGGAAAAGTGGGAGCCCAGCATGGGAGACAGGGAGGGGGATGGGGTGTAAGGTAGGTGTGAGGTAGGGGTCATAGACAGGGCTGGGGAGAGGGGTGGGGCAAGCAGACCTCCAGGACCAGGGAGAGGGGACACAGGGAATGGTGAGAGGGGCTCAGGGTGCACCCTGTGTGTGGGTGCATGAGGGCCTCCACGCGGCAGCCCTGGCGGGTTGGGAGGGGCTCCGTAAACACGGAAAAGGGAATCATGGGCGAGGCGAGGGTGGAGGAGGTTTCTGAAGACACGGTCAGCTGGGCGGTCATCACCTGCAGCTACGCCAGCTTCCTCCAGCTCAGAGTTGGTGGAGGTGCCGTCACTGCAGTCTGAGACAGAGCCACGTGCCATTCGGCGGGTCACAGCACTAAAGACACCTGGACTACGCAGCTCCTCACTGGGAGAAAGCACATCCGAGGGCGTGGATGGAGGAAAGCGGAAATGCGTGCCCACTCCGGAGGGGACAGGAGGAGCGCTTTGGGGAACTCCTGAGCCTAATGAGGCAGGTGGGGGAGGAAAAAAAAAAAAATTATAAAAATGAGACGGGGGAGGGAAAAAAAATTTAAAAAGATGACATAATACAAACAAACACATTTAGTGATCACTTGACCAAATCAGATCATTTACCTGCAGATCCCATGTCTATGAATGGATAGTTGACCAGCACCAGTTTGTTGAAGTTAAACTTGTAGGTGAATCTTTTCCCTTTGGTCTTGTGCAGAATCCTTTTGTTGTAGTAGTATCTACGGGAAGAATGTTGGCATGGTTACACATCTGTGAAGGACATTTAAATTCAATGAAGTTTACCTAAGCTTCAACTCAAGTGTCAGACATTTGCATTGCTGAATCTGGCATGTTAAAACAGTGGAACTTGCAGCACAATCGTAAGCTGAGGAAGTAAACCACCAGCAAGATTTTAACACACATATAATAAACTGACTTTTTCTGTAACAATCAAGTAAAGTTATTTTTCCTTCTCAATGAGGTTGCACTCTTTCCTTTCTATTTGTGGTCTGAGTGTTGTTCTCTGCCAAGTTCAAAGAAGCATTCTCAACTTCAGCTGAAAAGGATAAAAATGAGCTGATAGACAACTGGACCAACATGTACCCCTTCACGGAGCATGCTCTCCATTTATATAACAAAAATGTGTATTGAAAAGGACACATGCATAAATAACACACTGAGATAATGGGGTAAAAATATATAGAACTTCATTACACTACACAACTGGCTGTCCGTCTACATTACTGTAAAAACTTGGATATATCCACATCCTTAATCAGGCAGCGACACACAAAATGAGTATTGTTCCAGTACTTGAGGAATTACTAATAATTTCTAATACTATAAAAAGTATTATTACTGTTTATTACTATAAATAAACAAATAATGCTGGAATACATGAATAAGTGCCTCATGCTCAAATTGTGAAAGTCTGCACCACGCAAGGGCACGTGTGCACACACACGGTGTAGTGACAGACTTTCAAGCCCTTCCCTGTCCGTTTTACCCTGAATGTATACATCCATTGTTTTGATCACTGACAGCAGTTTCAACAAAAGATAATAAAAGATACATATTAAAGAGACGGAGAGGTGTATTGGCGATGGAGTTTTAAATTCTGATAAACTGTTTTTTTAATGCAAATTTAAATTGTTACACCATTACCAGCAAAGCATTTATTACATATTGATTTGAGACCTTCACATTTTCACATTTGTACTATAATTAAAAGCTCTTTTTTTCTACTGTTCAATTACAAAGCAGCAAATCTGAAAAACAGTGTCCTGTGCAGACATTTGACTCACTGAGATGCAATTTTATGGTTAAGTTATAGGTGGATGTTTTCTCATACTGTTAAAGGACACAGATGCTTAAGTACATACTGTTCACAGAGTCAGAACAGAGTAAAGGGCACACACGCACACATGTGCGCACACACACACACACACACACACACACACACACACACACACACACACACAGGCACAAACATACTCTTTGAAGTGCATTTGAACTCACTTCAAAAAAAGAACACAAAGAGCTCAAGCATGTCTCTGTTTGCATGTGTGTGTTGCTGTACAGCATTCACTTCCATTATGTACATGGCGCACATAGAGCCTGAGCACCTAATCCATCCTTTTCCTTTCATTAGCTTTAACATTACAAGTTATTCATGGAATAACTCTCCTGGTTAGAAATGACAAATGAATGAATGAATAAATAAATAAATACCTGTGGACATTGTCTGTCTGCCAACAAAGCATGTAGCAGTAAGACCACGGTTAGCTATGTGGGGAGCCTGGGCAACTTGTGGAACCAATAAATTCTGCCCTTTACCAGACAGTCCTGATTTGTAGTACAATTAGATTATGCAGAAAGACAACGGTCCAAAGCACAAGAACAAGTCCACATGCAAATGTCTGAAAAGAATCAAAAAGCTCTGGAGCATCCTGACATAGGTGATAGGTGTTGATTTTTTTTCTTCAATATACAAAAAGATCATTTTGTGTTTCTTTATGTTCCCCTTGCAGTTTGTATGAGGATCTGAAAGCTTTAGTGTGTCAAATATGCAAAATTAGAGGAAACCAGGGAGGGCCAAATACTTTTTCATGGCACTGCAAGTTTGATGACAGATGTGTTGTGAAGGTCACTCAGCTGTGACCGTTTATGTGACTTAGTTGAATTATACTCCAAATGGCTGCTTACGCACATGCATTATAACTAAAAGCATGTATTTAGGGAGGTTTGTTACTACCCATTGCTTGCTCTCTTGTAGGATGGCTTTACACTAGATGCTGAAACACTGCTGTAAAAATTTCATTGCATTCAGCCACAAGAACATTAATGAGGTCAGGTGCTTGGCATTGGGCATGATGATCTTAGGCTCATGGCCTTCTGCTCTAGAACATCCTATTCTATTAGCAATGCTAGGGGTCATTCAGTTATGTACAGAATTGATCTAGAATGAAACTGCATCATACTGATCAGTTTGACCTGCAATTCTCCTACTGTCATCACAAAAATTAAGACACCAGTTCTACACTTTTCACTACATCCAAATCAGCAAACCAATGGGGAAAAAAAATCCCATCCCTGAGTAGTCTTTAACTTTGTCTCAACAGCAGAGAATTCATGCAACTGTCAGTGCACTGGTGGTTAACTGATGAAGGTTCCAACTTTTGTCAATCAGTAAGTCTATTTACAAGACAATGACTAGCCAGCAGCTGGATCACGTCCACTCATTCCTTACTCAAACTCATGCTAATGGATTTTCTGATTGCTAGAACAAGTAGTCAAACTTTCGTATTAAACTGACATATTAAAGTCTTCGACTGACAAAATTCTGACTCCGGTACAATTTTAGACAATTTCCTTGCATTATGATAAACTAAATGAAGTAAGCACAAAACATCTAAGACTAATTCAAAGAAAACTGAAAAATGAGTGAATTTCCACCATAAGCACCCATACTTTTTCTAAGCTCAGTCAATTAATTTTAACAACTGAGAAAGTCATGGTAAGCAAGGCCAAATTCATCATCAAGAAAATAAATGAACTCTCAAAAGTCTGAAAAGATATGGCCCACCAAGTTTTCCAAGTTTTTGCCCAGAATTTCCTGATAAATGATGCAGTGAAAAAATATTACCTTCAATTAAATCATATCTTTCACTGTTGTTTTTTTTCTTACGCAACTGCAACAACACTAAATACAACACTCATTTAAATCAAAACAACTGGACATTTTGGTGGTTTGTCCATTTCTTTCTTTTAGGAGTAACTACTACTAATATGATAAAAGTCTTTCTGTAATTTCACAGCTGCCAATAATGACTTATACAAAGTGCTTCCCGTTGAATCAGTACTTTCATTTGGTGCAAGTGAACAAAGCCTGAAATGACTTATTGTTCTTCTTATTTCTACTCTATCCAAGTCCTTGCAAACGTAATGTTTGGAAGTTTCCTTTTGCCTAGTGAACAAGGAACATCTGCAGTTCTGCTTTAGAGCTTCATTTAGCACTTTTATAACCAAGCTGGTTTTACCTGTGTTCACCTCCTGGGTAGCAAAGTGGTGATATTTTTCTTGAGTCCAAGAATAGGCATGTCTGAAAAATGATGTAAATAAAATATCTTCTATTTAATTTTCCTGCACTGTTGCACTGTTTGTCAAAGATAAAAGTTTTCAGCACATGATGCTTTGTTGCACACTGTAGCGTGTTCAAGAAATGTTTTGGCATGTTACTTTTAGGTTACGTGTTCAAGCATTTACTGCACTTCATTTTGTTATGGACTCTAGGACGCTATGAACCACACCAGGAGTCTGTATGTGTGTGGGGAATGAAAGAAAGATGTGAGCTGGGTGAGAGAACGAGTTGTTAGAGAGAGAACAGATTTGCGTGTGTATGGCGTTGCTGTATCAAGAAGAGCAGTTCTCTTATTTTGAGTGTTAGTTGGAAAACATAGAAATCTATTCTTTTTTTTATTTTTATGTGCTTCCCTAAACTTAACAGCTATGACATTTTTTGGATATGTAGGCACGGGGAACAAATGTTATGCTTTAATTTGTATTAGAAACATCAGATGAGTATTAGATAGGAGTTGGGGATGTGTGTTTAGGGGTATTAGATGTTTTTAAGAAAATCTGTAGGAAGGGGTTGAGGGAAGAGAGAAAAATATTAAAGATGCCTGCAGTTGATGTGGAATGTGTAGAGTAAGAGGGGTTTGACTGAGGAAATTCAACTTTGCAACTGCACCTTTAGGAGATCTGGAGATCTGCTTTATGTGAGAAATCAAAATTGTTCACGTAGTTCAATACAAATGTGAATAGTTCATGTGCATTTGTGAAATGCAGCAAATTAGGTGACCTGCATTCCTCCCCATCCGCCTCACAAACACACGTGGAGCACAGACAAGAACCCTCTGCTCTTCAGTTCTCTGTGAAACTTCACAAGCTTCCCTGTCACATAAAAGAACTGCCAGCTCTACATCTTAACTACACTCGCCATGATTGATCAGGTCCCTTTTTTCTCTCCATCTCTCCCTCCTGCCTCTTTGAAAAAGGGAAGGAGTTCTCTTCTCAGAAGCAGCGGAAGTACACTCATCCTGTTAGAGAAGGCTGATGCGATTTTGATTATTATGGGATAGCGAGGACAGGTTCAGCGGGTTTGAGTGGGCATTTGGTGTTGCCGTGGAGACGAGTGCAAAGACCTGAATAACATGTAGACAGTCAGAAGGACTGCAGCATAGAGGGAAAACAGCAAATGTGGACAGGAACAGGGGAAGAAAAAAAAAAGAACCAACAGGAGAAATATGAAGACGGAGATGAGAGAAAGACATAAAATAAAGAGTTTTCAAAAAGAAGGAAAAAGCAACAAAAGTTTATTTAAAAAAAAAAAAATAAATAAATAAAAAATTCAGATCAACAAGTGGAACATACACAAAACAACTGCAAGATGGTTGGCAATCCATACAAGCACACGAATGTACTACCAAGCATTAACCATCATTCTAATGGTTTTTTAATGGCTAGAAAACACAATTTGAGTAAGGAAATCTTAAATTTTAAAAAAAAGGTCAGTTCAAGTCAAAGGGGACTGATGAGCATCTTTTTCTTGGAACTGGTGACAAACACAGAAAAGCATAACATATTGGGTCCATCCTTACCTGAGTGCTCGGCTGAGCTTGTCATAGTTCATCTGTGGTTTGCACTTGCGAGCTCCCCACAGTCGTGCCACCTCATCTGGGTCCTTGATCACAAACTCGCCATAGTCGCCCTGCCAGGCAATGACATCGTGGTATTCCTCTTTTCTCAGCAGCTCCAGAATGAAGTGCCAGAGCTGGATCTGCCTGGAACCTGGACTCGATTCTGGCTTGTAGGCCCATTCTGGGAAGGCAAACCCTGGAGGGTACAAGAAGAGATTGGCAGAATGTGACTAAAGGAACTCATCACGTATGCTGCCACCAAACTTGTGAATAGAACTTGAATCTGACCTCCACCCAAAACAGACTGACAAATGGGAGAAGAGATTTTTGCATATATAGTAAACATCCAAGTCAATCTTTGCAAGAAATTGTACTTTACTTCCCTACTTTCCAGAAGATTAAACAAGAATGACACAGAAGGTTATCAGTCACTTTCTGCTAATCTGATTTCATCACTCATCGTTTTAAAAGCTTGGAGCTGGTTCCCAAAAGTAGTAAGAAGTGAAATTGTAATGAAACCATCTCTTGAGCACGTACATATATGAGCATGTTTAAGTTGCTCAAATATTCAAAAACTATAACACTGACACAATATACATTTTTATTACCTCTTTTATGAAACTGCACACTTTGTGGCACCAGTGTTCATCAGTATGGTTTCTAAAGGTGATTGGTATTTTTACTATTCCACCCAATAAAAATATTTGACATCATAGATTAACACCACCACAAATGGTAAAATTTAAAGTAAAAAGGGACGTCACAGAATTAAAGGCTATTGTTAATCTAGACACATGTTTAATTAAACATTCAAAACGACTGTATCATGATATAAACTATTGGCCAGAAAGTCCACTGCTAGTTCATAGGAACAAAGTTGTTTTTATGAATATAGCAAGACGCCACTAGCATGCAAAAACAACCGTTTGTGGTTGTTACATTTCTTTCTTTCTTTTTTTTTTTTTTTTTTTTTTTAAATCAAAGTAGACAGTTCTTGGAAACGTGATGAAACACACTAGCCCCCACTGATAGATAGTTAGAAATCACGACAGCCATACTTTTGACTTCAGAGCACCAATTTGAGATGATATCAGTATAAACTGCTTTGCCTAGTGCAAGTAAGTTTTCTACTGACAACCAACAACAGATAGTGATTGTTGAATTTAATTTTTGACAATAAATAAGAGTGTGCTTGTTAGTATGCTGTCTGCAGCAAAAGGATCAGACTACATTGGGTTTTATGAACATGACTTAGTTTAGCAATGTGCTTCAGTGTAACAATTTTTGAACAGCTTAAAAACCTTGAAGTACACCCAAAGATGGCAAGGTTGAAAAAAATGGCATGTTTCCTCTGCTTTTTGCAACATTTGTCATAGACATGTTCAAGTAGTATCAGCAACCCATTAAGTGCTGCCAGATTCAGAAGGACCAACAAGATTATTAGTTCATTAGTGGCATGTTTTATTTATTACCTTGCAAGGTTTTTATGAACTTAGACAAATAAAAAAACTAAATATATGAATAGACTTTATGCAGTTAACCAAAATGACAAATCAGAGTTTTTTGATTAGAAAAACGTACACGACATACTTTTAACAGGACTTTCAGAAGTCGGGATTTGTGTTTATCCATTTAAATAGTCTTGAACTCAGCATCCTTGAGGCGGCAGCCAAAACAAAGCTCAAGCTCACGCCCCCACAGAGGAGGTAAAACAGAAGTGTGTGCGTGTGCATGTGTTCCTAACTTATAATAGACTCAGTACTTAGGATAGAAGGTCACACCTAACTTGGAGTGTCTCTACATTTTCAGCTTTGGAACTCTATGTGCTCTGACAAAAGGGGGGTGGGGGGAGAAATTAAAAAAAAAAAAAAAAAAAAAGAAGACATTCTTTCTCTCAGACACACACATGCACCTAGAAACAGAATCTGTACAGCATGAAAAAACTCACAATAAGATTTTGAAATTTTCTACCACTGGCACAGAATGTTCGCAATCCATCCTTAACTGACAGTTATTAATATCAGTCATATCGACATCAGATTGATTATCATCAAAGAAACGAGCAAAACGTGCATGTATCACTCTCAAGGCTGGATCAAGGTGACTGAAAATGTCTGGCATTGTAGCAGAGTGAGTGCAACCGTATGAGTCTCCAATGAGCATATTAATGCCGTAATAAGGAGCTGTGACTCATAAAAGTTAATTGTTAATTTGTTTTGGTTTCGCACATCCGGCCTATTTAATGGCATGCATTATTTTTCCCTAATGAGTCCATAGCAAACGTTGATCTGTGTTGGATGATGCTAAAGGGCCAGAGAGATGATGTCCTTGTGATGCAAGTGTATGCCGTTATAATCTTGCTTCTAAAACAAGAACATCATAGACAATAGTTCATTACCTTGCCATGAGTCAAGTGTGTCTGGTGGAGATGGCCTTGACAGCCTATTATTGACAGCCTTATGAATCTGGGCATCGCACACATTCAGAAACAACAAGCAAGATTTGAACTACGACACAAGTTGATCACACAGCTTAAAACATGAGGAGGAAAAACTCCATAGCAGATCTCAGTGAAAATGTGTCAGTTCTAGACAAAATATAAAAATCACCATCAAGCCACTTCCTTTAATTATGAAACATCCTGGTCTAGACATTTTCTGATCTTTCTAAGTTAAACATGACATCATATAAGGACCCACACACTGTAAAGAACAATGGCCGGGTCTTAAAATTAGAATTCCATCACATACCTCACTGTGTGGATTGTGGTTTGAAAATAAAACAAAAATCCCACACTTATAGCAAAGAAACAAAACGTCCTGGCACACAATGTGTTTTGCTGACTGGGGTAGCGGGTGTTGCAGGGTGCTTGGAGCTTGACTGCTTATAAAGCTCATCGCTGTGTTATCTAGATAATGCAGAACAGCTCGGTGTTACCATCAGCGCTAACACATTGCCAACCCCACACATGTGCTGCAGTGAACACACACTGAGCAGGGGGCAGCAAGCTGACTGAAGCTTCATGGACTATTTCTCAATGTTCAGGAACATTGTCCTGAACCCGATGATTCTGACTGGCTCTCACGTTAACAGTGCGCGTAAAAATGAGTTTAACCTGTGTAAAGGCAAATAAACCTGAGGTATGAAAACTGGGTTATGAGAGATAAAGGTAACTCCATGTCCAGAATGGTTTTAGCGCATTCAATACTATGGTTTGTCAAAACGTATAAGGCTACTGCAGTGTTATTTTTACTTATTTATTGCTTCCAGATCTAGATGTAGTCCACAACCAAATATTCATAGTGTCTATGCAGATAGCAACATGAATAAACGCGATTTCATAGGCAGAATATTAATGTGAGTGAGTAAGCACTAATAATCATTAGGCAGGTCACACAAACTTGACAAGCCCATAAGTGAAATATCACTGAAAAAACTTTTCCAGTACTTTTAGAGAGCATTCTAGCTGATCGGGGCAAGTTCATTTGTACAGTGTGAGCTTTGTTTACCACCCTATCAAGATTCACATAGCAGCAAGCATGATGCCACTTCCACAAACCTGGAGATCAGCTCATAATGTTTGAGAACTGACGCGTTTATACTGGTCAGGAAGGATAGATTTCCTACTTTTGCTTGCCAAAATCCTGCCATTTTTATAATGTAGTCTTGACTCAGTAACACCTCATTGTGTGGGTGCTTTTAATGACCAAGAACACCAGCAAACATATTTTTAACACATCTGATATTCTGTAAGACTGAAAGCCTGCATGATATTTACCCTTAATACTTGAACTTCTTTGGAATTTTAATTCAACATGCATTCCTATCTGGAAAATCATTAAATTAGGTTAAATAAATAAAGTTCTACGTTTTATGACCTACTTTCTAATTCACACACAAGACTATTTGTTCAAACTGGAGAAACACTGTAGGTTTAAGTGACCAAACACTGTGCTACACCACTGCATACTATGATTCTAGTCTTTCTGCTGCGTTACCACTCTGTAATTTGGAACTCTCTCCTGAAATTCAGTGCACTTTGTAATTTTATGTCTGATGCCAAGTTTTGCGGAACAGAACATCAAAACAATACCAAAGATGTAGTTAAAACTGGCTTCACACCTACAGGACATTTTGTTTGCTCGCTGTAATTGACAGACAAGTCACACCACACAGATGGGGCTCATACATGACTAGTTGAGTGTGTGTGGGACAAGACCTCGAACATGTGAGTGGGCACGCAAAAACACGCAGCATCCCACTGTGCGTGTGCGTCAGTGCTGACTCATGGCGTATGCGCGAGTGTTTGTCATTCAGCTTTCACAAGAAGTGCACCTTTTCCCTCTGCTCTCATCCTTTTCTCTCTCTCTTGTGCTCCCTTGCTCCCACACCATCTCCTAGCAACAAGACACTTCAGCTCTATAAATACACATGTAGCTGAAAAAAGGCAAAACAAAATTCAATTAATCCAGAAAGAAAAAAAAAAAAAAACAAAAAAAAAAAAAAAATGGACTGAAACTACAGGCACCGTTCGTGATTTTTGAAGACCGCTACAGATCCCAAAAACTTTACTGGCACTGGCAGAGATAGAGCATATATTCCAAACTGTTTGCTCTAAGGCCTATTTGAATCTGCAGATGTCTGAATCTTCAGTTTAGTAATTAACAGGACAATAAATAAAAAAGTCAAAGTAAAACAAAATCAGACAAGAAACTCTGAGCCGAGTGAGTGAGTGAGTGAGTGAGTGAGAGAGAGAGAGAGAGAGAGAGAGAGAAACCCTAACAAATAGTGGTGTCTGTATCTGCTAGACATGCTCCAGGGCTGTATCGGCATGATGCTGCTAAGAATTGACTGAAACTGAGTGTAGCAGACATGTGTGAAGAAGGATGGAAAGAGAGGGAGAGTGAACATTTAAAAGGAAATCGGTGAGAACATAAAAGACCAGCAGGTAGGTGTTCATTGACTAGAGAGACCTAGAGAGAGGAAAAAGAATGGAAAAACAGAAAAAACCCACACCACCACTAAAAAAAGTCAATAATAAATGAACAAATAAATTATGAAAAAAATTCATATACACAACTGCAGAAGCTTAACAGAGTCCTCTTGGGAGAGAGCTTTCTGAGCTTCACCATTCTGAGGAAATTTCAATCAAGCCAATACACCATATCGCACGTGGCTTTAACCTAAGACACCACAAGACAAAGGAGAGTGCACACAAACATGCTCAAAGTGCAATAACAGCTATTACAGGCATGTCCCCTGATGTCTGTGGGCTCTGCCGGGACTGCTGTTTCTCAGATGGTTACTGTCACCACCAGGTATACAGGGTTGAGAGACCACCTGACATAATGCACATACACACACCCCCACACACATACACACTCTCACCTCACCTGGTAAACATATGCACAAACACCCTGACATAATCCTTGTGTGATACAAACAGTGTGAAGATGATTATCCATGTAGTTGACTAAAATATGATTTGCAGAATTAACAATGTCATTAAACAGTGAAGATGCTCCAATACTGTTGGATGCTTCAGGCACTTTGTTTTGGTTTTGTCTCTCAAAACAGTAGGTTGATTTTTCTGGTTTGCACAGCTTGCCTGTCTCTTTCCAATTAACACATCTACCAGGAAAATTCCTATTAATAAACCTGTGCTGTTCGCAACAAACGTTTCTGAAGAAATGTGACCAAATAAATATTACAGAAAGTAAAAGAACGATTATGTCTCTCTAGGATGATATCTCTCTCTCTCAAACTACTTATTTACCAAACAACGCAGAGCCTGTGAATTGGTAGTCTAGTACACTACATGAAGCATTCAAGTTTGTGAAAACAGATGTGCTGGTTGGGGGAAAAAACGGTTTGCAGTCACATTTAAATCACAACTAAAATACAGGACATTTTAGCTAGAGTGAAGTCATTTGTGAAGCTCTGTGCTCCATTCAGACACATCACACATTTGTTACTTGCATACTATGGCCCAAACCAGTAAGGAGACTGGACACTGAGCCAGGACAGCTCAGTGTTTTTATTTCAGCAAGAAAACTACTTTAAAAATGTATTCCCACCTACAAGCGCTTCCATATGGTAAAAGAAAAAAGCTACAAACAATACAGAGTATTTTGCTTAATTAAAAAAAAAAAGATGCTATTTTAAAAAAAATGATGAGTGAAATTTCTATTTCACTCCAGCCATTTATATTTTAAAAGGGCTCACTGATTGGAGGTGTGGGAGCTCAACAGAAGTGTGTGGGGCCAACAGAAAAAAAGGAGAGCATGCAGAGCATGTTCAATTTCAGCTTACAGTCTATCTACTTTTACTGTCTCAAAAGTATCATCGTCTACATTGTGTCTGCAGAGCACCAGTTCTCAGAAGCAAACCTGTGCTGTAATGGGTGGCAGTGTTTGGTTGTGCAGCCTGCTTGCTAATCTTAACATTTAGCTGATCGTGCTGCAGTTCCAAATAACACAGAATTTAATTTGGCCATTCTGTCTCTTTAACAGTTGCTCGATTTCACTCAGCCAGATTTTGATCATTACTCTTCAATATCAAAACCTGCGTCTGTGCTTTAGTCAGAATCAATCATGTTCTGTTGTGTGCGGAGCGTAATCAGCTTCCTTTTTACCAGTAAGCAGCACTTATCAATTGTTTTAAAGGTGGTTTGATCTTCTGAACTCTTATTTGGTAAACATGTAATGCCCTCTATTATTTGTTTGTTTTAGTGTGAAATAATTCTAGACAAGATAGCAAAAAGCTTTGTAAGTCACTTCTATCATCAGTGGTGCTGCTGAAATGTCAGGAAGGTACGAAGGTATGGAAAAATAAATACAGCTCAAGCCTATTAATTACTTTGTGGCTCAGTTTCAGGTGGCATTTTAAACACTGGTTTTAAATAGTGTTGTACAAATTATGGGTATGAAATTTAAAATTCTTTGACCTCAACATATAAAACATTCATATTAATGCATATGCATATTACCATATAGAAAACAACCAACTGCACTCTAATAACGTCTCAAAACCCAAAATGTTCCTGGGCAGGAATTATGTGATATGAACACATAACAGCTACTAAACAGACAGAAAAACATGGTGTGACCGACCCTAAACAATACAAACCCTAAACAAAAGTTTTAGGTTTGGAGTTTTAAAATGTATAGGGATGTTTTCAAATATTTGACAACTTTCCAAGTTCAATAACACCAATGGGTAGAAATAAGTTTTAATAACTGTGGTAACTGGCAGACCTTTTTTAGACAAGACAGTGTGTCAATTGCGGATGCTTTGTAGCAGGAAGTGGAGTGAGCTGCTAGCTCAGCTGCAAATTTATGTATTAACTTGCAATATCCATAAATATGTCATACAAACCAGACCAAATCGTGCTTTGTTATAAAAGATCTTTACGGAAATGCTGCGTGACATCAGCAAGAACGAAAGGGGGGAAAAAAATTATCACATTGTGTTTCTCTAGTGTGTGTACGTAATGGCTCCAATATGTTTAGGGCCCCCACACTCATTTGTGCTTTCTATCTCTGCTCCCTCTATCCATTCCCCACTTCCCTCCCTTCCTCCCATTCTTTGCAAGGTCTATATTTAGCCAGAGGAAAAGGTCGGCCTCCATCTGCTAATGATGGTGGCGACGGGGAAAAAAGGTAAGGTGAGAGAGACACACAGAGAGAGAGAGAGAGAGAGAGAGAGAGAGAGACAGACAGAGAGAGAGAGACACACACACAGAGACACAGAGAGAGACACACAGAGAGAGAGAGAGAGA
>CM067475.1:27475158-27524330 GCA_034552555.1 Semaprochilodus insignis
AGAGAGAGAGAGAGAGAGAGACTGTGTGTGGGATGAGTAATACAAAAGAGCCAAGAACTGCTGCTCCCCCTCAACGTTCCATTTACAACTTGCTGCAAAAGTTCTCTGCTCAGTTTTGGAAAGTGAAGAAAGAAGTTTTGCACACTTTCTATGCAGCCTGCATGTGTGTTTGTGTAAAAATGACTACTTTCATAATTGACTGATCTCCGGATCACAATACAACTACGCATTTAAAGCAGAGTCCTACCTACAAGTCAGTCTCAGAGACAGAGTTTGCAAACAGCTGCCACAATTTATAAAAAAACAAACAAACAAACAAACAAACAAAAAAAAAACATCACCAAACATGGTTCTTCACACAGCGTTTCATCCTTATTCCACTTTTTCACCATTGCATAGATTAAATAGGCTAAATCCCAGATAGCAGTCTGGGACGCTGCATTTGATTTTAATGCGTTGTTGTAAAATTGGGGATGTGTTTCTTTAAGGAGGAAGAATGAGAGAGACAGACAGAGAGAGTGCATGTGCGTGTGTATGCACGCGCTGAGAAACTGCTGTCTGCTTGTCCCACTGTAATGCTTGTTAAACTTAGTAGCTCTGTAATTGACCCTTTCTGGAAAATGAAAACCCATATCGCTTTAACTTTGTAAATCACATGCATTCCAATGGTTAAAAATGTTTAAATAGTTCAACAATGCAGTTAACTCCAACAGTTGGTGGTGGCATTTTATGGTCTCTAATCGTTATGCTTACTGACTTAACTGTCAGACCAACAGTTTATTATTATTAATCAGGTAACAATTAAATGCATCATGAAATCTCAAATTAACAATTCAACTGGATTATTTTACAAACAAAGCAAATGCTAAGGTTGGCCTAATAATCATACCACAATGATGTGCAAATCACATACATGCATTTGGGAACCGAGGAGACCAACTGCTATAGTTCTGAAAGTGAAATGTTTTCCAGTCTTGGTTATTTTTTCCGATTCATAATGTGCCAAATATGTTCAGTGGATGACCAGTCTGGACTGCAGGCAGATCAGTTTAGCACCCAGAGGCATACTACAGTAATACACGCAGAATGTGGTTCACTGTTCTGCTGAAATAAGAAAGAGTTCCCTAAAAAACACCTCATCTGGGTGGGCAGCATATGTTGCTCCAAAACCTGTATGCCGTTCAGCATTCAAGGCTCCTTTATACATGTTCAAGTCACCCATGCCAATGCCCCCCTGCATACAGAGATTTCACTGGATTCTTTGAATCATATTATGTAGTATGAATGATGATCGGTAAGTCTTTTGCTATTTTACACTGACAACCTTTCTTTTTAAAATGCCGCACTACCTTCTGGTACAGCCTCCCCATCTTTACCTGCCTCTCTGGGAAACTCTTATACCCAATCATGTTACTCACCTGCTGCCAATTAAACTAATAAGTTGTGAGATGTTTTTTTTTAAAATTCAAAATAGACATACATTTTTATTTTTAATCGTAGTTTGCTCCATCTTTGTACTACTTTCAAATCATTGCATTCTATTTATGTACATTTTGCACAGCACCCCAAAATATAACTACACTAGATCTAGTCAAACAATACGTCCTCACTTTTCAGAATCTTCTAGACTTTTGTTTAAAATAATTTACTAAAATGTTATGGACTTGTTGGTATATTCAACCTATAGAGGTGTGTGGATGCTACAATTCTTATATAACAGTAACTACTTGTGATTTTGAGCCGTCAATATTTAAAGACAAAGCATTAGAAAATAAGGGAAAAAAGCTCAATTTCCTGCAACAGGAACAGAGCTGAGTCAGAGGCAGTGTGGATTGGATACAAGGTGGCACTTGGATAATAATCACTGTACTCGCATATCTGAGATCAATCATTAAACTTGTGCTTAAATGTCAACCTCTTGTGGCCAATTTCGCACCAATAATTTCTGCTTTCACCTTTGATCATTTTTAGGAATCTTTACTAATTTAGCTTCAATGCCTGCACATTTGTATGCAGAATCACCCACTTTAAAACAAAAGCATTTTACAATTTTACAAAAATGTATTTCTACATGCATACATGCTTCAAATTTGACTGAAAGAAGTGACTGGGAGAACAAGAGGATGGCTAAGCAGGAGACACCCAAACAGAGGTAAACTGGGGGAATGGGAGAGGGAGGAGGAACGTGAAGTGAAGCAGGAACGAATAAATGCAAGTCAAGAGGAGAACATCAAAGAGTTGGGCAGTCAACTGCAGGTGCACAATGCCAACCTTCAATCCTCACATGATCCGTACAGTGCACTCTTACATAAGACAGTCTGTCTGTGTGTGCGCACGCATGCGCGTATTCACAGCGCACCCGGGCTCATCTTTGCCAACCCTAACAGCTGAGGTCCAGGGTTGTAGCCCCAAAAGCCTGCACTGAGCTCCAGGGTTGTAGTCCTAATGGTGTGGCGTAAACACACACACACACACACACACACACACACACACACACACACACACACACACACACACACACACACACACCTCTGAGTGCCCTCATCAGTGATCTTGCTGTGCTCAAGGGCCTACCATTGTGCCAACTGGAGCAGGCATGCAGATATGCTGTGGGCGAGTCTCCAGTTACCAATAACAGTGCCAGGGTGGCCAGTCTGAGACTATGGAAGAGCGCTCTTATGGGGTAATAAAAGTGTGCCAGTAGTCAAAGCTGGACTGAGAATTCATTAATTTAATTTTGGAACCTGAAAGATTGTGTTCATGATAGATTACATAGTTAGGTGGACAATTTGAGTTATTCAATTTCCAACAATGCAACTGACCTTAAAGAGGAGCCATAATGCTTTCCATCCCACCCCTCACCCCTTTCCTTTAGTGTTATACGTAGCTTCTTGTTCATGTAAACAGTCTGCAAAGTTTTAAGGCCAGGGTTATAAAGTCAGAGAAAAAAAAATAACACTTGCACAGAGAACACTTTTCTGAGCTGCCTGAAACACCTTGTTGAAATTCCAGTCCTTTTCTCTGTTATGTGATCTGCAATCTCCTGACACACTCCATACCGTACACCTTTTGAGAAGCTTGGCACACCCTCACCTAATGCTATCGCTTTTAACTGCATTGGCAGAGAGTGAGAGAGCTGACAAATCAGAGCACACTGGGCTCATCAGGAGGCAGGGCTTAAAGACACAGGAGCTCCAACAGTGTTTCAGACAGAGGAAGAACATAGACATGCAGTATTAGAAAAATAACATTAGAGCAATGAAGCAAAATCTACTGTAGCAGACCATGAAAAAGTGAGCACTATTTAAAATAAGCATAATAGGTTCTATGCAAAACCAAATAATCACCTTATCCACCAAATGAACATGCTTACAATTAATTTAAAAAAAAAAAAAGATTAAAAAAAAGTTAACCCATGTCAACCTAAGTTGCTATATACTGCTGCTAAAAATAACAAACATCTTCCGGTCATAAAGACTGGTGGTCTTGTTTTGAAGACAAGTTCTAGTAGGCTGGAGAAAAAAAAAAACTGGCATGTGAACTGTTTGTGTTTTCCTGGCGCTAGACTACACTGGCTTGAAAATTAGGTGCGCTGTACTTGCTGGACACCCCAGTTAAGTCCTAGTCACAACACTGGCCATGTGCTGCCCGATTTAATGTGGTTGATCTTGAAAACTGGGAAAGGCTGTTCAGGAACATTTTAACCCAGTGTGAGACCTGGGACCAGAAAAGAACAAAGGAGTCCAAGAATAGCCTAGCGTCCTGAGCAGGTCAATTCGACATTTATGCTACACCAAGAGAGACCTCAAGATGCAGCAGAAGAGTCTCCTGTGTCTAAAAACATAGTAACACAAGACCAGGTCTATGCCTAATACTCTCACAACCGTAACTGCTTAAGCTAAACATCAAGGAGCGGTTATTTTTACATCTACAATCTTCATGTCAACACCAGTGAAACAAAAACTCCAGTTACCGGCAAACGGTGGTGGAGACGGTGCTCCAGATGTCCGGGACGCCACAGTGCGACAGCCAACTCTGCCCAGACAGAAACCAGACGCGTCACAGGGGAGTTCCTCGCAGGGCTATGATTAAATCAACCATAGATGGTCAGGCAGGGCGCGTTTCTGGGCCAATTTTCCTGCTATGTGAGGACTGCCGAGCATGAGGAGCAGCCTGCAACTGCAGCCTGCCAAACGACTCCACAAACAGGCCTGCGCAGGTCCACAACACATTCATCATGTTTAGTAAGAGCATTCGCTAACAGTCAAGCACACTGTCTTAACACTCTGCCCTGTACTATGTACACTAGAAACTATCTAAAGGATGTCCCTTCTTAACTCCATGCACAAATTATGCACCACTGCCACCATGATCTTCAGTACATGATCAGGGTTCAGCATTTGAACTTGCTTCCTTGCCGATAAAAGAATTCAGTAGTGTGGCCCAGTGTAAATTGCATTACTGGACTGCTTGAAATGTGGATGACACATCTACAACAACCAACCAGCACTTCTGCAGGCTGTCTCCATGTGCCACCTGCAGTGGTATTGGACTGACAAGAATGCAGACCATGTGCCAAGTAAATCCAATCAAATGCAGTCAGTGGCTCATATTTAGACATTTTTATACAAAATAAATACATAGAAGCTTCATGATTTATCTATTTTCTTAGACACGTTCAGTTTAAAGTGTCTCAGAACAGATTTAATATTGTTCTGCGTTCACTTTTGTATCATCATAAAGACTTTTGGAAGGCATTGTTTTTAACCCAGGTAAATACAACTTGCTAATTTACAGCTAATTTACATACTGATTCAATCTTTAGATTTTGCTGCTGTCATCTTATGCTTACCAGACTCTCTGGTCTCACATGGGTAGCCTTCACTTTTGCTATATAACAAAAGTCATTTAAAGCTGGGTGATCATGCTCCACATCTACCCAATAAAGTTTAATGCTACTAATATCTTATCAGAGATGAATGTTCATCCAGCCTTATCTGGTGTTAGGAGCAATGGCATATGTAGCTGACTCACTTTCTCTTTCCACAGAAAACTGAAAGCATATCTTTAATACCTAAACACAACCTAAAAGTTAACCTAAAAGTGAAATCCAGCTTGTCACAACATTTACCTCTATTACCTTTCTTGTAGGACAAGGTGGTGGTGGGCAACATTAACATTAAATTTTATTGTGATAAATTTGATAAATTGTGTCCCAACTGCTTAAATCTCAGAAAAAACAACATACCATGTATCACAAAAACTTCAAGTAATATTTTTGTCATATCACCATCCCTAAGGAAAGGTAAGGTCAGCCATGAGCAATGTTGCATGCCCCTTCACTGCTTGGCTCCAAAAAGTAAGACACTAACATGTGATGGCTGAGATGCTATCAAACAATCGCTCATGCAAGACCTTTTAACAACCCTCACAGCACTGAACCCAAGTGGAACCAGTTCAGGGTTCTCTTTTAGAGGGCAGGTGGAGGTCAGCCAGGTTGAACCTGACTCAGGTCAAGCGTAGCTTTTTCTTCTTGGCACTATAAACTCATTCTGGGATTCTAATTTTAACTGTCACTGCCCTGCCTATGTCAGATTATACCAAGACAGGCTGGAGAGAGCATGTCTCCAGACCTGCTCAAAACAGCAACACTTACTGTAGTCATGTAAGACAACCAAAATTGTTTTGTGAGCAATAAACATGATCCACATATAATCTACTGTCCTGGCAGGTCTTATGGCCTTCACTTTTTTTTTTTTTGGTCTGTACTGAATGTAGCAATCTGACTACATTTCCCTCCCTGTTGCGGGCTCTGACTTATGTTCTTGTCTGCCATGCTAAAATAACCTACATTTATCCCTTAAATTCTGTGACTCCACACAGAAACTTTTAATTTCTGCTGAGCCATGCCATTCCCAAGAGAGCGGCCCTAAAGGACTTTAGTGAAGAATCAATCTTGGTGAATAATCAACCTGTTTATACCAAGGAATTGGTAGATTGGAAGATTCCGTGGCACAAAAGAGCACAAAATTATCACAGTCATATTACAATATTTAAAGGAACAGTCCAAGTAGCCTATATCACTGACAGTTTGGTCTACATATCAGAAAATACATTCAGAATAACAGTTTGATACAAGTATGATGCTGCTGACCTTTATAAGCGATAATCAAAAGCACAAAAGTTCAAGCTGAAAGAAAAAGACAAGTTGCTAGTTTGAACCCCCTCATTCCTTATTCTGAGTATATACAGCAGTGTGAAATATCCTTTCAGATTCTGGCACCCTGCTGCGATCCACACTAACGGCAACAGGCCCCATCAAACCCTGAGGGGGGCCAAGAGACAGTCATCTGGGCTCCAGGCAATCGTCTGGAGCGACCTGGCTGGGGGGTGTGCTTTAGACAGAGGCAAAATATCTAAAGAGACGATGCGGATGAAAGGAGACTGAGTGTCTGAACATCAGTCTACAGAAAAAAAAGGTTAATAAGAGAAATAGGCCCTGCATTCTTTACCAACCTTTCCCCATCTGACTCCAAGCCAAGTCAATTGCTCCAATTTCTAATCTTCTAAGCTTTTCATGATTAAATCTACTTCCCTGCACTTCCTTGCTTTACTCTGACCCCCCTACTGTTTTAACAATCCAAAACTGTGCATAAGACTCTTGCATGCAAGAGTACTTGCTGTAATTACTTTCTACAAAGTCACTAGGCAAATCCAATGAGTCAAAATGCAAAGAAAGTAAGAAAGCCAAAGAATGGAGAAGGAAGGATGTAGAGGCTGACTGAGTGGAAAAGGACTGAGAGAGAAACGAGGGAGTGAATGGGTGAGAAGGAGAGAAGTCGATAGATTGCTTCTTTTCAAGTTCTGTGTTGTGGTTAGGTCTCAAGACTCCATCTTTACTTTCATTTTGCTCCAGGCGCGCACACACACAGACAGAGTGGCTGACGACACATGCACTGGCTCCAGCTGTGGGATTAGAACGCTGTCTCCATGGTCGCTCCCTGTTTTCTCTCCCACCACAGGCAGAGACTGCAGCAGCAGCCAAACCCTCTCCCTTAACTGCAAATGGGCCTTTCATTTACGAGCTTTCCGTTAGCACACAGACACCAGGCCTCCTCAAACTATGCACAGCCACATGTCATTCACAGCACCATCAGCCTTCAACCATATCAGAATGAGGCCATGGAAGACAGCCTAACGTTACCTTGAGTTTTAGCCTACATCAGACAACTGAATTAACAAATCTGGAAATCACCCAGGGGCCTCACGCTGATGATAGCCCACTGAAAAGCTGCAGTTCTTGAACATCAAGCTCATCTTTTAATAGCTTAATTTCCACTGTTCTGCAAGAGTGGCTGAAAGTTCCACCGCCCAGTTTGGTGGCCTACACAGACTCGGAAATCCACTGATGGGTTCTGAGAGCACTCTCACCTTCACACAAAGACCTTTATGAGTCAGAACAGAAGGAACCATATTACCTGCATGGCTCTCAAATGCACTTGTAAGGCAGAACGTACTGTGGAGAGACTTCTCTCTAACATTTCAAACACCACACACCCGCGTTTGATCCAAGCCCTGCTGCGCTAACACTAGATCCGCCTGCAAAAATAAATTGGCTGAGTAAAAATAAAAGAGGGAGCGAGTCAAAGTGGCGTCACCACAAAGATGGCAACGCAAGAGATGGAGATTGAGCATGAGTGTGAGAATTAGGAAAGTGTGTGCCGCTGTCTACGTAAGATTCTGTGTGTGTGTGTGTGTAATGCAATGCAGACACCAGCCATTAAAGTGGAATGTGGGGGGTCTGGGCCCCCTAATAAACTGTGTGTGAGCGTGAGTGGGTTGCTCACTACCCCATACAAACCCTGACTTCTTGTCTTCATTACGACCAAATTAAGGACAGAACAGAATTCCAGGGTGACAAAATCTTTTAAATAAAGATTTCAATATATTTTTGAGAATAAGCTTTTGGGTGTCACACAAGAGTTCAATCTTCAGATTTGAGCCAAAGCTATTCAAAGGAGGCCATGACTTACACAAGGGGGAAAAAAAACTTCAATGCCACAAGTTACTAACGATAGTGAGAAGTCATCAGATAGCTTTGAAAAAACAGTCTGAAACAAACTTTGGTGGATGGGGGAGATTATTTGAATAGATGGATATCCGAACACGGAGGCATTTGTTTACTTAATCAAGTATTCAAATAAGTGAACATTAAAACTTCTACACTTTTTTGCTTTTAGACGTTAGGCACAGTGTGTCCTTTTTTATTCTAAATAATTTTCATCCTGGAATTTGTTACGAAGAGACAAAATGGAAACTGGATATTGTTAAAATGGAACAAAACGTACTTGAGTGGCCATCAGTACACTTGGCTGGGCTGCCCAAGTATAGTCTGTGTGGGGAAACACCGAAATACTGAGTAAAGCACATCAATCTAAATGATCCTCAAATTTTTTTCAAACGTATGTTAGCATGTTAATTATGTTTGCATTTTGGAGTTAAAAGTATTATTTTTAAGCAAGGAGCTTTTTGCTGTGTCTTCTTTCTTTTCAACCATGTCAAAAGCTCAGACAAATTCACAAGCACTTTCCAAAACTTCACAGACAGCAACTTGCTCCTGTCTCACCCTCAGTCTGGGCACAGGCTGGGATGCTTTTGAAAATGTCACAAAGTATACAACTTGTGCGCTCTCTCTCTCACACACACACACACACACACACACACACACACACACACACACACACACACACACACACACACACCATTCTGTACGACCACATACACACCCCAAAGGGAAAGCTAAAGCCACAGACACATAGGGCAAGCACTGACAGACACAGTCTCGACAAAACCTCAGAGTTCCCACCAAACCATGGCTTTCACTAGACACAACACTCCAGAAGCCTCGGTCACGCAGAAACCACAGCCAGAGAAACCTCTGTCCTTCAGCCAGAGAAGACAAGAGGAACCTGTGCAATCAGCTCAGCTCCCACATGCGCTACACCAAATAATGAAACAACATGGGGCCTTTGAAATTCAAAGCCTTATCCCACAGATTAACCAAATGCAGACTAAATCCAAGACTAAAGAATTAGAAATGCGATCAATCATGGACTGCTAAAAAACAAGAGCAATCTCACTACAGCAAACAGCGCTGTTTCCATCGCAGCATTACATAAGCTTATGAGTTATCTGTAAGCAAGCCTATGTACAGCTGTAACTTCATAAACCCATAGTACTGACAAAGTGGTCAAAACAATATTGCCCAGTCAGATAAAGAAAACAGGGGGGTTGGGTGAGAAAAATAAATAAAAGACAGAATCAAAGTCTCGGGTTTCAGAGGGGAAAGTTTTGCTCAGAGATAGCAGTCCTGACTTATCAGCTCCATAAACCCCTATAGTTTGGTTCTGTTTGACTGGCTTTCTTGATACAACTCCACACGATAAAAACGTCTTCAGCCAGCATTGTGTGTATGTCTTAGGACCCACATCATGTCCGCATCACACTCTGGCATGTGGTTTTGGTTAGCTCACATTACCTGAGCTTCACCAGGTGTTGTGTTTGTCGCTGATCTCTCATCTCGCCCTGTCGTTTCCAGGAAAAACTTGCTTCCTGTGCATCACTATGGGTCAGACAGCAAGCACAGCCAATCCAAAAAGACTAGTGCTCTGCATAAGCCAATCTAAACCTTGCTACCTGAGTGGCTTTGCTGTTATGGCAGACAAACAGGTAACTCAAACGATGACATCAAGAATTCTGGCAGCATGCTGAAATTTTTATTTTAGCGCATTCCTAGAAGCATTGGAGAAAATGGTGCTGCAGAACGTCGGCACAAATTCTGTTGCTCAAAAAAAGGGTCAGCTCAATGATAAAAAGAGATATTGGCATAACTTTTTTGTTTGTTTTTTAATTAGCATCAGACAGATGATTAGATTTGATCAACATTTCACAGCAATAACTAATTATATTTATTGCACTTTGGAATAAAACATTTAGGAGAAACTGGACTACAATGCACTTTCCTCATTTGTAACTGTAAACAAATAAATGTCACTTCTTTGTTGGGATGCACCTATACCATTTTTTTTTAGAATGAGTAAGTAAACACCTCTGAGACCAAAATTAATTACATACATAGATTGATGTTGTTGATAGTGTAAATGAGGGCAATGTACCTTAATTAAATCTTAAACTTTAAATGATGTGCATTAGCTAGCCATGTTACATTAGTTACCTTGGGTCACGTAGCATTGTACTTCTGTACAGATATAAGCAAAGTTACAAGCATGGATCCACTCATATTGAGGAAGTGGATGTGGATTCTGTTTAAAAACAGGCTAAAATCACACTGTGTACTGCTGGTGAGAACATGCCAAGGCGGAATGTTTAATTTGACCAACAGTTTTGTGTCTGATAACTGCAGATTCATTAACGCTGTGTGAGCAAACCCACATGGACTGCCAGCTAGAGTTGTTTATTCATTAGTATTGCAGTGTACACGTAGCCTACATTGCATGGCATCAGCTAATATCAAATGTTAGTTTGAGTGCCCTTTACAAGTAAATGATACCCGATATCATATTAGTATCGATGCATCTGCAAACATGTCTGTGAAAAACATCATAGATCTGCATCAGCCCAGAAATCAGTGCATCACAACACTACACTTTCTTTTTAATACACTTTGCTTTTTTAATTATACACAATATTTACCAAGATGCTTTTCTTCAGTTTACAAACAAACTGCACCAGCATAACTGTAAACTGGTAACTATAATAAGGTAAAGGCATGATGAACTGCCCCATTAATGATACACACAGTTGTGTTTTAATGACACACATGATGCACTCAGAAAGCACATGCACAAAGCTTTTGCTAAGGTGACAACAGACCAAATCCCCAAACGTAGTCAGCCTCAAATTTTAATTTGATACTTAGTCATGTTACGCACAACTGAATCTTTAACTGAACTGCAGAGCCTTTGCCTGCCTGTAAACTTCTTCCGAATTCACCATATTAAAGAGTAATGCGTCACCTCCGCCGCAAACCACTCCGACCCATCAGCCAGCAAAAATGCTCAGCTCAGCAGTGTTTAATTAGGTAATATGCCATATATTCCGTATGGAATATGAATTTCAGTTCTTGTTGACTTCAAAAGAGAAAGTATTTAATAAAGCTGAACGTAGCCGCTGACCTCAGGAAGACTAAGGGTCGTTTTTTCCCCCCATAAAGCATACACCTGCCATACCTGTGTTTCAAAACACTTGAGGCACTTTGTCAGCAGAGCTGTGAATCATACCTGCAAAACTGAATAGCCCACTAACACCTCCACCCAGTTCAGTCCAGCCACAGCCTTCCTTTGAAACTAACAGCACCCACGGCTGCCTTTCCTAAATGCTGGCTAATTGCCCATATGGGTATTTTCACTTCACAGGCTGGAAGAGACAACAACGTTCCCATTTCCAGATGTGCCGCCTCACATGTGGAGGATTGTTGATATAATGAGTAAAGCAAGTGGAAAAAAATAGCTAACTGGGACACCGTTGGCCTGCGAGACAGATGGACGGATATTACGTGTAGCTGTTAAAGAGCCCGAGGACCTAATGGACTAAATACTACTGACTCTAAAGCATTTCTTCCAAGTGCATCCCTCCAAAAAAAGTAAAACCTGAAACATAAGATTAGCACATATGTACATATAGAATCTTGTATGGATATTAAAAGAAATAGGTAAAAAAAATAAGGCAAATTGCATTATTACATCTACTTTATAGCTTAACCTGGCTAAACCAAACATTCAGCTGTTCAGCAAGCCAATCCAGAGCGAACACATTAACCCAGGCTAGCTGAGAAAATAAGGCAGTGGACTTTTGTGCTGGTGATACTCAGAACAGGAGCAGAGAGGGTAGTAAAATAGCTGCTTCAGTGTCAGTAATTAACCCCTTGGGTACCCAAGCAAGAATTTGCAGGAAGAGAGAGATTTCAGAGTTCCTGCACATAGGGAGGCATGGGCGGGGTGTACTGCAGTGACAGAGCATGAAAACAATTCAGCACCTTGTAACTCAATTCTTGCTGCTGTCTGCTGCCCCCAGAGCACCCCATCTTTTAAAAAAAATCACATTTGGCCTTTGTCTTACAGTAAACATGTTCATAACATGTTCATAACAAACATCTGCATCACATGACTTCTTACAGGCTTTAAACAACATCATTCTGCATGTAAACTAGTTCAAGAAGTGCACATTAAACACAGTACACCACATTCAGATCAAATTTAACATGTGTTCTGTTTACATTACAACATAAATTCAGACCAAACTCATTACCGGTTCGGTTTAGGCTAAGACAACACTTTCAGGTCAAATTCAGTATTTTGTCACTTTAAGCTAGTACAAAATTCATCTTCCTCACTTCCTCTGGCTGCTGTGTGCTCCCCATAACGCTAAGGGCTGGTTTCCCATGAATTCACATAAAAAGCATGAATTAAGCCTAGTCCTGGCCTAAAGTGCAGAAATCCTTTGCAGTTTTGGGGCTAATCTGGGTGCACGAAACTGTTAAAGAACAGGATTTTGAGTTCTTTGTAACGATTGGCATATTTTAATATTCAAGTCGAGAAGCCACGTTCTGGTTAAACTTTCGCGCATATGGCAATAGCTTTGTACGTAACTTTGAAGGTAGCCCTCAGAAATATTGCTGTTTCACTGTGAAGACTTGGTGTGGGGATTACTGTCGTGTACAAGGATTTTTGGTCCAATTACAGTCACTTTTTTTTTTTACCGCCCAGGCAGACTCAAGTTGTCGTGCCCACCTCCGCTCACCTACACAGAAACAGGCACGACGCACCAAACGGAGTCCTCCCACCATACCGTAAAAAGGGTTACTTCATGTCAGTGTTTTGGACCACCAGATGAGGGGGAGGTGGGGAATGGAAGAAATCAGCTAATGGTTTAATGCATAAGAACATGACTTCATCGTCGGCGGAATGATTTTTTTACGATACAAGAAAAGCAACAGCCTCTTAAAGCAGCCCACGTCTCCAAACTTGCCCCTAAGCACGAACACTATCCGAGCTTCGGACACTTCCCTGCTGCCTCTAATTCCACAGAGCGCATACTTCAGGACACAATGCGCGGACTTTAGCAATCACTCACACACACACACGAAACAGAAACAAGTGAACTCTAAATGGTACAAACACGAAACACTGGTTCGAAACCTTTCCTCGGCGTAACGTTACATTTGTTAGAATTTAGGACCTTCCGCAAAGCTGAGGCTGACAAACAGGGAGAGCAGAAGCCCCGTAACTTTAACTGCCATTGTGCGTTTTGTCGACGGCGAGCTCATAGTTAAGTCGCTGGCGCTGTTAGTACTACGAAACCAGTTGCTAATTTGACGAAAAGCCACCGTGAGACTTGAGTGGGTTATACGACGTACAATTTTGGAGCTTTTAGCAGTCTAGCAGCTAGCGCTAATCCCAGATCACATTTCTGATTTGGGGCAGCAGTGCTAACCTTAGCTAAACAGAGTTCGAACTAACGAGACTTCTCGCTGACAACTACGAATGTCCTACCAACACCTAAAAACCAACAGAAACCCGTTCCTCTCCATGAACTACCAAGTTTAACTATGCTAATGGGCCATCAGAAGACACCATGCAACCAGCAGGCCGAACAAAGACGCGTTTTGGAGGTTATGATCTTGGCTAGCTAGTTCTGCAGCTCAACTTTCTCAAGCCAAATGGCTGGCAGGAACACCAGCAAATGGTGGATGCCATAAATGGGTCACAATTGCCGGTTACAGCCACCACGCGTCCATTCCTGAACATTTGTCTCGGGTTAATCCAACTCGCTGGTATGGTTAAAAAAAACACCAGCAGAAACCATAGCTAGTTATTTAAAGCGCCGTGGAAAATCAGGCAAATGAAAACTAGCTGATAGCCACCTAGCTGGTCAATGAGAGTTAGCTAGCTAGTCAGCTGGGGAGAACTGAACGGAGCGACGGAAAGTTAGTTAGCCAGAACTTGGGCGCCCCAGCGAAGAACTTTTTAGGTTCCGTTTTAAAGCAAGTATTTCACTATCTGTACTACAACCCAGTAACATGACTACACGATTATGGTACACTAAAAGCGCTAAACTTAGCTGGCTACCTAACCCTTCCGACCAGGTGCACAGGGTGACGACAAATACACCAGAAAAATAACTTCCACCGAACGCAAACTTTGCTTGAGCTAGCTAAGTTAGCTGGCTTAGCTCACACTTTTCCTGACAAATAAGGTCGGCCAACCTGTTTTTTCCTGCTCATTTAAAGTTTTTTGAAGAAAGTAAGTTACACTGAGCACGCTGCTCAGCTAACATTAGCACAATAAGCAGAAAACACTTGTCTTGTGAAGGAGTATTACGTGTGTTTATCGTTAGGTCAGGTAAGCTAACTTGGCTAGCCTACAATACGTGAAGTTAGCTGGATACCTGGCAAGCTAATGAAACCCGGTTCATTAGTTCGCACTATTACTTTTGGTGTCTTCAATGTAACATTAAATTAACGGTCAGACCAAAACTGCTCTGAGAGCTATGGAGCCCGCCCCATAACTTAGTTCTGCGGAGTTAGCTAGCTAGCCGCTGGTGGCTTATTCATTGTTGTTATAAAAACTCACCCGAATCCCCCGGGGTCTTCATGTCGATAGACGCTATTTCGTTAGCTCGTCTGCTAACTCGGAGAGAGTCAATCACTGGAGTGGGGAAACCGACAGCCTCCTCTCCCGTTGTTCCTGTTCTCGGCGTGCTGAAACGCGTTCGCCGCAAACTCCTCGCTGAACTTTTCTACTTTCACTCCGCTCCTCGCTCTTCCACACTCTCACACGCTCTGCTCGGCCCCCTACCGTTGCCCTCTTTGCTTCGAGGCTGCAGCAGCTCTCGGCTCCAGCCCGGTTGGAAAACGCCGCCTGGGTCTGAGAACAGCTCACTTCTCGTCCAAGAGCCGAGACGAAGAACTGAACTCGAGCTGCGTCGTGCCGATGGACGGGAGCTGCCTGGGAGCGCTACCCCGGGAGCCCGCTCGGTAAATTACTAATTACTTTAGTTGCCTTGCAATGTTGCATGCTCAACACGTCCACGTCATTCTCACAGTCAAAACATACCATGTCCGACAGAGAGAGAGAGAAAAAATCACAGTCTGAGTCGTTTTTTTCCCTCCTTCTCTTCACTAATTTTTCTTTTTTTTCCACTCACTCTGTGCCACTCTTTCCCCGTCGGCCCCCCCTCCCTCTATGTCGGAGTGTCGTGTTTCGTTCTCCCGACCACACGGGGCCGCCCACGCGGAGCGCGGTGGGGGGAGGGGGAGGGTCACGCCCACTCGCCATTTGCTCGGCTGGCGTCATTGCAGCTCGCGGTGTTACCGTGGAGACCGCCAACGCCGCCGCGCGTGGATTGCGCGAGGTGACGTCACGCCGTTGACCCACACGAGCGAACGGACTAACAAACGGACGCAAGCGCGCGCGGCCCCGACAAGACAAACAGTCATCTCACCCAAGTGTGGGACAGAGGAGAGGAGGTAGCGGCAAGTGGTTAAAACACACAAGAGACTCCAGTCGCTATTCACGGCATTACAATCACTGCTACGTCCACTGGACACTGCGAGGTCATCCCACCTTGTAGATCCACTCTAGACGTGTACAAGTCACAGGGCCTAGCCCATCTGTTGCTAGACACGGTTTGTCTTTACCCCCTTCATCTTTGATAACTTTCTGATCACTGCTGACCAGATATCATTTGGGTGGTGGACCCTTGAGTGTTGTAGGGGGCACGGCAGTGTGTGGGGTTGGCATGAGTGCTTCAGGCCCAGCGGCGTTGCTTACTTTTTTGTTTATTTGTTTTTGACATGTCATTTTAACTACTAGGTTGAGAGTGGTCCATCAGCCAAGAGCAGCTCTGTGGTCAGAAACTGACCACTGATGAAGGGTTGGATAACGTCTAACACAAGTTGTCAAAATTTGCGAGGTGGACCTACCAGGTAGGTATTTCTGTTAAAAGGACTGTGTTAATGTGCTGTTGTTAATGTCTATCAGTGATAATGGACTGGAACCATTCTGACCATGGAGCCTTCTAGATATGCTATATGATTTCTTAAGCACGTACTGTATGGGAAATGTATAAATTCACTGAACTAAGGCTAGCAGAAAGCTACCAATTAACAGACCAGATTGTCCTAAGATTGTAAATACATGCTTACAACAGGTACATTAGCTTATTACTTTGTCTGTTTATAGGCCCAATCTTTCCAATCTATACTGTTATGTCAGATAACAGCATGATCCAACTTGCATCATTCCTATGCTATATTATGTTATACACCACAATTTCCTTCCCATATGTGTCCCCACACTTGTGCATGTTGCCTGTATAGTGTGTGTTGTCTGTGAATAGTATGTGCATTGTCCGTGTATTACTTGTCCTTAAATAGTTCGCCTATTGCTTATATACTGTGTATACTGTGGTTATTCTTCATAAACATCATAACATCTTAGGCCGTGTTCGGATTGGTATTGCATCCGTTTGGAAGTGGTCTGACCAACAACAAAATGCATCAGATTTTATGACTGAATGAAGGTTAATATGCATATTTACTGCTTCAGTCTTCAGTCTGCATTTGTTTACAGAGAGGTCTTTGTTTATCTGCATGTATGAGCTGTTACAAATGTCCAGATCACATGAGCTGGTAACATGACAAATGGGAGAGGAGAAGAAGAAAGAGGCTAAGCATTCGCTTTTTATCTCTGCTGTGATGACAGTTGATTAGGCAGTTCCTTTGTTGTTGTCGGGACACATCAGCGGGCTTTAGCGTTCACACTATGTTCTATGGTAATATGTGTCTCTGATCATATTATACCTTGTTCACACCTGTACTTGGCACCATCCACTTGACACACATGAATGCCAGGTGTGAACGAGACTGTAGTGCATATTAGGATGTGATTTGGATGGGTAATGATGTAACCCAAGTACTTTTGCAGATGGATTTGCTCATGTGCATTGTTGTTGGCCCTATGTCAGTGTTATTTACATACATATGACAGCTCATCTAAGTTTTGACCACTGGAAAAGAAGACAGAGTGAGGCTGAATGGAATTAGCAAAGAATGGGTGGAGGTAGGTGGCCATCTTGATCTTTCTGTTTCCATTGCTTTCATTCTCTCGCTTTCTCTCTGTCTCTACTCTTTCTGCAGTGTCTGAGCAGTATTTGTAAAGGAAAGGATCCCATTTGTAAAACATTTACACATGCGTGCTAAATTAAAAGTACAGTGTTAATGTTCCTCTCCCTCTTACACACACATCATATCTGCTCCATTCTCAGGCCCAGACACACTGAGCAACCAAGTAGTGGCAACTAAATATGACTGATGATTGATTTCACTTAGCTCACTGTCACCTTTCGTCTCATGCGTAAATTTACACAATGCAAAGACCACAGCTAACAGCAACGAACCTACCTCACCTCCATGAAAGAGAACAACCTTCTCTAGAAGGTGCTGCAGTAACCTGTAAAATTCTAAATAAAGAAAAATAAAGAATATATTGTTTGAATACCTTTCAAATGTCTGTGTTTAAGCTAAACCCCGAGTGGAAAAAGTGAAAGTGAACCACTGTTTACCTCCTGGTGTGAAATGAGTAAAAAGGCTACCTAAAGCTGCTCTATGCAGATTGTTTGTTAAAAGTGAAAGACACACCATAACTGAGTCAGGAAACAAGACACAGGCTAATATATGGCGTCTTCTGCAGCATTGACTAAACAGCATTGACTAAAGCCAACTAGAGCCAACGGTGCAAAACACACTGCCCAAACTACAGGCAAGGGTCAGCAACTAGTGTTCAACACTGGCCTGGTGGCATTCTGTGGTGTGTCTAGGCCCAAAGACACTCAAAGAGAAAGCATGAAAGCAGTCTGAGCCTTCAGGGGAACGTGGGGTTGAAATGGGTTTACATCAACAGTTTATTGATAGGAAGCTTGACAGGGAAGCTTGAAAATTGAACTGGAATTAACACAGGAGGAGAAATCTCACACCCAAAATTTCACCTAATCAAGAGATGTTAATGTGAAGTTGCTATCTTGGGCCCAGTACAGCTTTTTGTTTCAAGTTTGAGAGGAGTGAGTGAGTGCATGAGTGAGTGAGTGAGTGACTGAGAGAGGCCAAATCTGGTTTATGGCCTCATTTGTAGATGTTTTCTTTTTCTCTTCTCCTTTGTGGAGCGACCTTGCCGTCCCTAATCAGGGTGACAGACAGACGCGCAGCAGAGAAAGAGAGGGGGGAGAGACAGAAAAAGATGAGTGAGAACGAGAGGGGGAGAGGTTAGTAAGAAGAGGAGCACTTCTCATGGCCTACAAGCCACTGGAGGCTCCTGTGGCACAGGGTATGGCAGCCCGTGGTTCATCTGTAAAGCAATGGCTATAAACAGCAGGCTTTTGGACCCGCTATATATGGGAATTAGGCCTTGCATTTTGCTTTTAGAGGAGTTGTGCTTGTTGCTGGTACCAGTCAACACAGGCATACTAAACAAGACTGGATCTGGAACAGACAATAGTACCTATCAAGAGAGATGGGTTGAAATACAGCTATTACAGTACTACACACCTAGAGATGAACTTTTAAGATGCAATCAGCAATCAGCTAGTGCTATTAAACTTGGCCACCCACAACATAGCATTGCAATACAAGGCAGAGTGTTAAATTCAGTGTACTTAAGAATCTGACCTTAAAGTGCATTCAGACCTGGATATGGAAGAGATGAAATGGAGAATATGGCAACTGAGAATATTCAAGATGCATTTGATGGATTATCGCAGCATTAGGAACCCCTACAACTCCGTGCTGAGGCGTCTGGCATGCTGCGTTAGCAAACATGGTGGCCCGACACCATACTGAGAGACACTACTTCTGCATGTGTAGCTCAATAAATATTGCATTTATTGTTCGTGGTGAACTTTATCTTTCTTCTGAATAGCATTGCAATCCAACACTTCCTCCTGGGTGAAACTATTCTTTTGATAATGTGTGTAGAAGTGTGTGTCTGATTAATTCTGCAATGCCATTTTACAGGTTTCTATGGCTCCATTCGTTATTCTGAACACACAATGAACACACACATTCAAATCAGAGCAAAATCCATTTATTTTTTATTATCCCTTCAACAGTATCCTTCTATATATACAAAACCACTGCTGAGGACTTGCATAATAGAATATCTCACGGCTGAGTGTATTTTTATTTAGCCTCACTAACATTGACTTATTTAAGTGTCTAAGAAAGGCTGGCTATAGAACTCTGCTCACATGTTTCACGTAGAACGAAGCAGATTGGAAAAAAAAAAGGTAACCAAATGTGGCTGGCGGGATGGGCCCAAAAGATTGAACGTACATGGAAATTTCATCAGAGTCAGTAACCAGAACTGCTTACCTAGCAAAGGAACACTGATAATGGCTATCAGCACAAATCAAAAAGCTATTTATCTGCTTATCACTGCAGTTGGGCACCAGAAGTGACAAAGCCCAGGCACAACGACTCCAACGTCTTTGTGAAACCACTTCCAATGAGCACAAATTAACATCGATTGATCACTAAGCTAATGGGTTAATGCTGCTCGGACAAGATTAAGCTCCAATAGATGGTGGGGATGGGTAATGATTAGCTGGTCACTGATAAAGCTGATCAAAGTGGTGACCTAGATATGGGGGTTAGAGTCAGTGCAAGGCAATTGGAGAGAGTCCTTTTTGTCGGGGGGGGGATCTCGGGGACAGGACAGTCCCAGAGCTTTTACTGCATTTTAAGAGAGTCTGATTAAGAAAATTAAATGTCAATGCGACTGGGTCCAAAAGGAAAGGCGCCCCTCCCTGGTCAACTCCCACACAGGAATATAGCTCTTAAATGGCCCCCATTGACCCTGTAAAGGGGGCCCAATATACACATCCACACATATGCATGCATACAGAATCCAAACAGACACCCGCACATGCACAAAGGGAGCTTTGTGTGCCGCTGCTGTTTTTTTTTTCTTTTGTATGTGTGTGTGTGTGTGTGTGTGTGTGTGTGTGTGTGTAGAGCGCAAAGTGTTATGAAGATGTTGGAAGGTGTCAGGGTGAGTGTCACACTCCTCAAGCCACATTTTCTTTGAGCCATCCACCTTTTTTATTGGTTGTTCGAAAGGGGGATAAACGGTGGCACTGGAGAGCTTCCCAAATTTCTGAGCCACAAGAAAAAGAAAGTAGGGAAGAGAAAGAGAGAGTGAAAGTTGGGTGGGGGGAGAGAGGGAGAAGGGAAGAAGCCTCAAGAGAATAAGGGATTAGGAAAGAGGGTCAGAGAGACAGAGAAAGAAAGGGGTGGGGCCATAATGGTGAGAGTGCAAAGGGCTAAGGCACAAGGCCCGAAATGGAAAGGGGGGGGGGGGGTTGAGAGAAAGAGAGAGAGAGAGAGAGAGAGAATGTGAGTGTGGCAGAGAGTGGAAAAGAGTGTGCTTCTGTGTATGCAGGGGAGAGCGAGAGAGCGCATGTGTGAATGGGGTCTTTGTGATCAAAAGACTTATTTATTTTCTTGGTGCTTGAACTCTTGAGGAAACACACTGGGCCGGTCCCAGTGCTGTCTGCCTCACACACCTCATAGCACTTACCTCTGACTCTGCACACACACGCACAGACACTCTGATTTATTTACAGCTCCCACCTCTGAAGAACTAAAGCCCTCGTCTCCCTGTCCCCCAAAAAATGTACTCACTAAACTGGAAAACGATTCCAGATTTGGACCGTGCAAACTAATCTTTATGGATCCAACACACACACATGGCACACACCGTCCTTTCCCTCCCCTTCTCCTTGTCCCAGCTGGTATTCACACATTTGTAATAGGATTAACACACTCTGGCTTGGAGGAAGACAGGAGAGAGGGATGGGAAGGAAGAATGGGGGTGAAAGACTGGAAAGGAGTTAGGAGGTCAAAATGGGGAAGAGAGAGAATGAAAACTGGTGGAAAGAAAGAATATCTTTCTAGTGCTGAATTGACTCATTGTGCTCTTGCAGCTTGAACTCCTCAGTATTGGTGTTGAACAGATATTAGAATCAAGCCATACATGCTCAAAGCAGTGAAACGTATGCCGTCGTCTGCAGAGCCACCCTGAGATAAACCGGCCAGTATGGGCATTTAGGGTAGCCGTATGGCCATAATGAATGTATGGACAAAAAGAAAGAGAGGGGTTTTAGCTGATAGGGAATGCCTTGCATTGCTACAGGCCGGAGATAACACACTAGACACACGTACGGCTATTTTAAGTAAATATTTCAAAAGTGGTGCAGCCAGGTGCCCTGTGACCACTCAATAAAGTAAATAAAGTCTACCGTAACCCCACTGAGAGACTGACTGACTTTGTGTGTGTGTATGTGTGAGGCCACGGTAAGTCAGTGAGGAAGAGAGACCGCGAGAGAGGAATTTGAAAGTTATATTTGACCCGTTTCAGGCACGATGCCAAGTCTGCCTATAACACCCAGCCTGTGAGGGGGAGAGAGAGAGAGAAAGAGAGAGTGAGACCGGGGGTTAACATTAAGAACATGAGACATGGAATAGAATGGAGAAGAACAGAATACCTTGTCATACACAGTCACACACACACTACACCAACCACCAGCTAGCAACAGCTGACTTCTGTATTACTGTATTGTAAGTCATTAAAAACTATTGATGGCCAGCATATTAATGGATGAAGTAAGAACCTGAGGGGCATACCACATTAACTAGGCTGATAAACTCAGCAGATCTAATCACTCCTCCATTAATATTCAGGGTTGGGATTTAAACTGATGCATTTACTGAAAGATTCGCTGTAGTGTAAAAGTAAAGAAAACATTATTTAAATGTTATACAAGCTTCATACTGTATGTCTGTGTTTTGCTAGATGTGCTATAAGCACACAGCACAGATATAGCAGTGTGGGGAAAGGAGATGTATAACATGGACAGCTTAATGCTAACATAACCCTGGAAATTGCACCAGTGCTAGAACAAATTGGCATTATGGCTGATGTGGTAATTTGGTAAGCGCATACTACAAATAACCCCTTAAGGTCTTACATGCTGAACGATATAAAATTGTGTTACTATTATGAACATTTATGTGACGTAACTCCAAAGGTTTTCATTTTTTTATGACAAAAAAGAGAGAAAAGTTCATGAAATGACGCCAGCAAACAATGATGAGTGACTAAAAGCCATTATCCTTCTTCAGCAGTTCATTAGCATAATGTAACAGAGGAATTGTTATTTGCAATCATTATTAATATTAACTTTTTCATTCATATTTTAACTTGTTGCCCTTTTAGAAAGGTAATAAGTCATTGTATGCATACATGTGCACCTAAGAACACCCCCCACCCATGGCCTTGTGAGTTATGGCTTTAAATGATTGCAGCAGGATGGTAGCAGTACTGCAAAATATTTGGCAGTAATACACATATCATTAGCAAATTAGCAGCAGCAGGATGAATATAGTGTTGACAATGAAGTAGCATACTGGCATTAATATAAGTAACAGCAGTATCACTGCAGCAGTATGACAGAAAGTGCAGAATGAGCATTCCCACTGCTATATACAGTTCAGTGCATAAGTCAGAGACATTACCAGTCAAAATGATTTACAGTTTACTCATTTTCAGGAGAAACTGCTGCAGTGATTAGATATAAGATAACGAACTTGTTCAAGGAAAAGGAAAGTAGATCACCAATACTGTCAGCATCAGCACCTAAAGTTTTCATCTTTGAGAAATACAGTATCAGTCAAATGTTTACACACGGCTACTCATAGAAGGCTTCCTTATTTCTAGCTTAATGCTTTACTTTAGAAAAAAAAACTTAACTTGCAGTGGATTTTTTTCTAAGCAGTTTTGGACCAATTCTATTGGTCTGTCCATCATGAATATTCACTAAATTTAAAGGCTAACTAGAGCTTTAAATTATGCAAAATTTTGCATAGGAAAATATATATTAGAGGTGGCGATATGGCAATGATATAATATTGTGATCCACCATTAGTATATGTGGTAAATCAGGATATTTATTTTTTAGACATCTCATCAGGTGGAACTGTTAAGTGTAAGCCTGTAGAGTCTTTAAGATAACCAACAACATCTATGTAGTTGGGTGTGCCTAAACTTTTGACTAGTACTGAAGCTTTCCTGTTGCTTCAGGTGTGGTGTTTCTGTCAATCCTTCCACTGTGAAAAGACTACGGGCTATGGGCTTGAAAGGATGTGTCGCCTTCAAGAAGCTGTTACTGAGAGACAGAAATAGACAGAAATAATAAAAATAAATCAAACAACAAGAACAAATCTCAGAAAAATGAACTGACCATCCCGTAGTCCAGACCTCAACATCATTTAATGTGTTTTTTGATTACTTGCACTGTGAGAAACATAACCAATTAGTAACTAGTGAAAATGCCCCTGAATGCGCTCATCCTGAAAAGACTAGAAGCTGTAGTTAAGGCAAAGGGTGAACGCATGTGGTACTATGTTTAGTTGTTGAGGTTTGAATATAATGTTCTGTTAATATCTACTATTTTTCCTGCCGTTCAATAGTTCAGAGTGAATGCGTATATGGAGTGAGACGTAGAGCCGGAGTGCGTAGAGAGGTTAGGCCCTAGTGAGAGAGAGGGCCAGTGGTATGTGTGGAACGGTGTCAGTCTATATTGGGACGCGTGCGTGTATGGGTGTGCATGTGTGTTGACAGCGTCTCTCGTGTCTTCCCAAGGAACTCTCCCTTCCTCCTTCCATTGGCACTATGCACCACTTCCCCCCTCTTCTCTCCCCTTGCCTACCATCCTCAAATTCTCTCTCTCTCACTCTCTCTCTCTCTCTCCTAATCTTTCTCTCACCATGGAAGACCCGAAAATAGCAACAAGGCGAAAAAAGAAAAGAAAAAAAAGAATGAAAGCATCGCGAGCGGCCACAAACCCACGTCGCCGCTCTGTTTTGGTTGGATCCGTTGTCAAAAAGAGGAATGGAAGTAAAAAAAAATAGAGACGGGTTTCATATTATAGGAACAAAGTATAGTTCTATTTGCACTTTGAAGAAGAAGAGGGAGAGAATTGAAATTATAGGGTCACGTTAGGCTGTATGGGGTGGAAAGTAAACGAGAGAAGGCGCAGCTAGTTCGGAAAGAGTGAAACGGTGCCCAGCTCGGAGTCTGGGTCCGGGGACTGTGTGGCAAATCTGCTTCAACTGGAACCGTCTTCTCCGCCTTTTAGTGCATACGGTAAATGGAAAATGTGTGTGTGTTTATGTCTTCCTATGTGTATATCTTAACGTGAGTTCATGTGGGTTTATTAGAACGCCATTAAGGTTCAGAGCATGCCATCCCAGTCTGTGTGTCTGTGTATCGGTGTATTCTGCTGATGCACGTGTGCCCGTGAAGGTGCGAGTGGAAGTGCGAGACGAAGATTCAACGGGTCTGTCGTTTATGTCTGCATGAGCATGTGGGTGTATGAGTGTGTGCGTGTGTGTATCTTGTGAGGTCCACTGCCAGGATGACTGTGGTGAGCAGCCGGCCTGCCAACGCTCCAACCTCAGCCACGTGCAGCGGGCGTTGAAAAAAAACACCCTGCAGCATCTGCTGCCACGGTCACCACTCTCAGTCTACACAAAGACCAAAGCCCTGCTATTAATAACAGCACTGTTAATAATAATAATAATAATAATAATAATAATAATAATAACAGCACACCATAAGATCTACGTCATATTGCGACCTACTCAGCTGCAGTGGGTGTGTGTACATTTGTAGATTGGCCAAGAGCTGAAATGACTTTGGAAAACTCAGACAGGATAATCCAGGTCAGATCAAAAGATCATAAGACACGACAAGAGTGAGGTTTTTTTTTTATTAGACACAGGTCATACACTCAATGCCGCCAAATAGCATTTTGGATATACGCATGACATCAGCCTAGGTGCCAAATACAGGTGTTCCTGGACACCCTAATTAACACTTGTATAAAGTTATGGTGTCTTTGGTATTCTTCACTAACTAGAGCTGTAGCATTGGACAGCCTTAGGGTGCCACTGTTCAAATTGGTTCACCATGTTGGACCTTCAAAGCCTACCAATGGTTAAATATGCCTGGGATACCTTTGCAGTATGTTGTATCACATTTGTAAATCTGAAAACATGTCCAAACGTCCAAAGAGTTTAGTGGAATGAGTGAATTGTTACTCATTTTTCAAAGTGAAGACAGGAGAGGGGATGAGTAAGAGCTCAGTTAATGTGTGGAAGACCTACCAAACTAGAACAAAGCATTTCCAGAAGAATTGTTAAACCAAACATGCCATTCACCCTTATGTAGACTGTAACAAACATGTGGCTTCCTATTCCTCAAATCTGTTCCCATACATCAAAATGCAGCTGTCTAGAAATAGCATCTCAAGATGACTGGTACAGTTTTGAAAGGACTCTTCTGATGAGTTGCCAGTCACTTTGATTTACTGTTCCACAGGAGTTCAAGGACCTGAATAACTAAACACACTTGGAGTTTGGATCAGTTTGGAACAGTGCTTACATTTTATTTTTATTTTACTACAGTAATATAGATCATATTTAAACGACCGACTCTCCTACCAGTCATACAGTAGCCCACCTTTTGCTTTCTCTTTTAATATCAATGTGAATCTGCCGTCATAACACATTTTCCACCCATAATATGACGTTATGAAACATGATATCAGGTCTCTGGGCCAGCTAGGCATTTTGCTCAGAGGGTGGAGGAAGGAAGGCTGAAACTATGAAAATGATTTTTACTGGTTAATATTAAATTCCCCCGCCCACTAGTGCACAGTGATGTAATCAAAACTGAGACAACATTTTCCAGGTGGGCAAAGTTCTCTGCACTTTAGTCTAAGATTACTGGTCTTTAAAATAGTATAGTATTGTTGCTAATATAACTAGGGAATGATTTTACGCTTAAAAGGAAGTCTGTTTGATATTTCACCAGCTACATTTAGCTTTTAACTATCCTCCACCCGTTTAGCTGCTGATGACTTTGACCATTTTGTTTGCATCATTCAGTTTTGTTTCAGTAGCTTCAAGTCTGGGACTCCTACATTTGACTGAGTCATGTCAAGATTTCACCTAGACAAAGGACATCATCGCCTCAGCGTGTGTACAGACAGCTTTTATGTGGGCATGCCTTTCCTGTGTGACTCTTGTATTCACAGTTAACCATTTTGTGTGAAATAGAGGTAAAGAGGAAAAAATTACAATGTTATTTATTTATTTATTCCGTAGTGGGTCCATTGTGGTCTCGAAGGCTTGTTCTAGTAGCTTTGTATTTACTGGTCAGTTATGTAGGTAAGCTACACTTTGGCTAATCATTTGTTTGACAGTCCCTATGAGGGTCAAGTGAAGGGTCAATGGGCAAAGTCCCAACCAGTCTGAGAAAGCCAAAAGTGGACTACTGAAATGCTGTGACTAACATGGTCTATGGCTGACTAGCTTTAGGTAGCAATCCTAAACCAAAAGACGAAATGAATTAAGTTCGGTCCTGGACTACATGGCGTTCCCAATAGAGGTTGAAAGGAACTTAATAGTAATTACAGTCCAGGCTCATCCTCTCTTGGAAACAAGCCCAGAAATAAATATAGGAATTGTGCATTCCAGTCATGGTGAAGTTAGTGAGGAAGTTAGCAGAAGAGAATGGAATAGCTTGTTGCTTGTTTGTTTGGACACAAATGTGCACTAAATATAAGATTTATTCATTAAATATAATATATACAGTTGCACAAATAGAATCAACCGACAGGAATGAAACTTGGTGCGTGGGTTTGACATTGTGAGACATGTGAATGATTCAGGTTTCACGGTCAGCCACACATGTAACATAAACAAGGACGGGCCTGCAACGGTGTTGTGTCAGGCAGTCATGGAATGACTCAGAATGGCAGGGGGTCATCTTCAGTGACGAGTCCTGCTTTGTCTTAGTGGAAACGACCAATGACAGTGTGGAGGCACCGTGGTCAGCGCCAAAATGAGCAGTTTATTGTCTCGTGCCACACGTCCAGAAGGCCTGGTGTCACTCCACCTCCACCCCTACCACAAAATCTGCAGGAACTGTATGAGAATATTCAAGCTGCATGGGATGGATTATCACAGGACCCCATTAGGAACCACTACAACTCCATGCCAAGACATCTGGTATGTGGCATTAGCAAACATGGCGGCCCAGTGCCATGCTGATAGACACTACTTCTGTATGTGTAACTCTATAAATATTGCCCATATCAGTCTAAATGTATCATCATTTATTGTTCCTGGTAACCTTTACCTTCCTTCCCAATAGCATTGCAATTGGACACTTCCCTCTGGGTGTAACTATTCTTTTGATTAGTATATTTCACATTAATATTATTTAATATAATATTGCCTATTAATTCCTTCACCTGCTTTTGTTCTCTTGAGTCTTATCATAAACATAAATATACATACAGTGTGATAAGTAGGCTGCAGGAAAACTGAGGAACAGTCTAGTCCACGTTACCACAGTGTGCAGAAAACACTGCAGTTGTACTTCTCAACAGACACAGCTAAAATTCAAATATGCAGGCTATTCAAAATAAGTTAACCGCCCAGACATGTTTGCGTTGGTTTTGTCACGCGGAAAGTTAACAGACAAGAAGATATTTACATGAATTGCCATTACAGTTACTCACTGGAGTCCAAATTCTGAAATATCTGCCAAAGCTGCAAATCCAGTTTTGCGGAACCTCGTGAAGAGACACGCTTTAAAGACCAGACTTGGTTTCCATCTAGTGGTGAAAGGCGGCACTGCTAGACCGGGCACTTGAATGACTTCATGCTTGTAGGAGAATTTGGATAGATTATGAAGAACAAATATGTGTAAGTAAACGTGTAAGTAAATAAATATGTAAATAAATACATAAATCGATAAATATTAGTGCACTATATATTTTTTTGGCCAAAATTCATTCATTGTGTCATTCAGTGACTTAAGGTTGTCTTCATTAATAAGTATAACATATTCTAAAACACATGTATTGAAAATGGTTCATTAAATCTGAAAAATGTAATGCCTTGTTGATATTCTGCAATAAGATACACACATACATATGACATCTTTTACAAATTTTCGTGCATACTGTCTAATCAATAAATTAATTAAGCATTATTTATTTATTTTGTGTAATTTAATTTATTTTGAGTGTCACGTATTGGGAAAAAATAAAACATAGTAAACAAAAATGTGCCATAATTTTATGCACAGGCCACATTATACCCAAATTTGTTCAATTAATTAAACAAACGGTAATCCTGCATTATCAAGGTGCAGGTGTGTGTTCTTTGTAGAAGATGTGTTCACTTGTTTTCATTTAGAAAACAAACAAAACATGTGACCAGGGGCACTCAAACCTTTACATACAACTGTAAACAGAGGACCATAGCTTTTACTATTTGGGTGCTGTTTAATGTTTAGTTTCTAATTTGTGAAATGATAGCCTATACTAACACTGTGCCACCCATATACCTTGTGCCAACCAACCCCATTTGAGGTGTGCACATGTACGATGTGAATCAAGTCATGAATGCTCTAATTCCAGGAAATATTTTCTGACATTGAGCCGTACTTGGGTTAGACTTATACCTGGGAGCTACCTGGGAGTGTGAGAAGTGTGAAAAATAACACTTTTTACTATATGGGCTGCCCTGGTGGCTAGGGGGTCCTAAGCCACTGCTTGTACTGCTTTTAGCTAGCCAAAACTCGGAGTGCCCAACACAAAATATATTTTTTGATGAATTTAAGTATGTTATTTATTTTAGATATGCAGTGAATTTAAGATTAAGGAATGAATGGTACATACATGTCTTTTTGCTGTTTGTTTCCTCAATAAATCAGTAAAAGCAGATTTGAAGTCTAAACATTTATTTATATGAGAGTTAAATAATTGGGCTTTTTAAAAAAAAACATGGAAGCAAACCAACAGGTTCTGTATTCTATAATGTATATTGAAATGGCTACCCTACCTAAAAGAATCAACTGAGTTGAATTATCTCGAACCGTTGGTTAATCTTAAAAGGAATTTTAGCACCTTTTTTCTGTGAAAGGTATGCGCTGAGTAGAACTGTATGATCTGTATTAGAACTGTATGACCTTTGATTAGGAAAGGTACTAAAAAAGCTCCCATTTTATTCTCAGTGTATATGACTGTCAGCTACGGAGTATAGTTGCTTAGAAATTCAGGCCAAGCTCTTCTGCCCTTAAATTTCTATGTTGCCATTCTTTGAACAGCTAGCCTGATGAAATCCCTGACGCTGGTGAATACAGACCTTTGATGGAAGTAATAGTCTGATCATTTCCTGCAAACCCAGAGATCATGCCTTTGACTCTAGGGTGTTTAATAGAGTCTAGAGCTTCTTACATCACAGAAAGCCACAGAGTGATTACACAGTGTTTGTAATTACTCTGTATAACCTAACAGCAACTGTGCGTTTGTCATTTATCATGGACTTTGGTTGAAGAGTCACGCAGCTTCCGAAGAATTCCATTAACCACATAGTTGAATCGAACCGCTCTCACAAGAACATGTAGGGCACTAATACTATCTGAAAAGGTCACATGAGGTCATTTTGAATTTTGAGCATAAAAACAGGTCTATCTCGCCAGTAATCACTTAAATTATGTCTCCACACAAATGAATCCAGTTCAAATAGGAAATGATAGCTTTAGAACTGACAACTATGTAGATGTAGCTGATCTTGGACAAGTTGAGGCTGCCATGGTGAGGTCTACCACCTGCTTGACTTCTCAAATCAGCATGAGCTAGTGTATAGGCAGCACAGAAGAAGACCTAAGGAAAAACCTGAATGATTAAAGCAAAGTGCATTATGAGTTTACATGGCACCCTTAAACACCCAAGAAGAAGAAAGACAACATTGTGACTAAACAATAAAAAGGAACTCTACAAATAAGCTATAAATCAACCAGATGTCAGTGGTTCACTCTCACACTTAGGAAGACCCGTGTACAATTTATGACTGGTCTGATTGCCATGATTATAAAGAAATCTGGTGTTTCAGAGGTAAAATGATCAAATAAATAATCATAAAAAGAGATACTGTCATCAAGCATGTGTCACAATTATTGACACTCATAGGTTTAAAGAATATAAGATGCAGTATATGGCCAAACGTATGTGGACAACCCCGCCTCCCACTCCCAAAATATTGGCTTTAGGTGTTCCCATCATAAAGATGCATATAAAATCAAGCACATAGACATCTTAACTCCATAGACAGTCACTAGCAGTACAATGGTTTACCCTGCTACATCTGCCCTGGTCAACTGTAAGTGCTATTATTATAAGGTAGGTGTCAATGAGCAAAAAACAGCCCAGTCACAAAGCGGTAGACCATGCAAACCCACAGAGTTGTGAAAATGACCTATTCTCTGTTTCATCACTCACTACGGAGTAGTGTGTAACTGCCTCTTGCAGCAACATTAGCACATTAATTGTGCGTTGGGAACTTTATGAAATGGATTTTGTATGACAGGAGCGGTACACAAGCCAAAGATTATGCTTTATATCAAGTGTTTGCTTGTGACAATTAACAGTAAAGTTAGTTGGAAGAGAAATGATGAAACATTACGCCAATGAGGCGTAATGTTAGTGCTACACAAAGACAGTTTAGATGATTATACGCTTTCAACTTGTGGCAGCAGACTTGGGAAGAACATTTCTTGTTCCAGCATGACTGTGCCCCTGTGCACAAAGCAAGGTCCCTAAAAACATGAGGTTTGGTTGGCAGTTCCTCCAGTGACCCTCATAGAGCCCCGACCTCAGCCCCACTGAACACCTTTGTGTTGAACTGGAACACTGATTGTGAGGGTTCTTGTTTAACATCTGTGCCTGACATCGCAAATGCTCTTTTGACTGAATGGGTACACACACTTTAAAATCTTGTGGAAAGTGGAGAATCTTATGGGGGGTCTATTGTAATGTCAGTGGTTTTGAACGGTCCAAAAAGCTCATATAGGTGATAGTCACATGTACACATACTTTTGGGCAAATATAGCATATTTTTATAGCATAGTCTTTATGAACATCAAACATAAACAAGGAATAAACAAATGAAGGAGACAAAATTTGACTTCCATAAATCTCCACAGTCCTTCTCTGGACAATTATATCAATTCAAAAAGCTACTTTTTAATTATTATTTTTTTTTTATTAGAAATAAGTAGACAAAAAGCTCTTTCTTTTTAAAGTGGTAAAAGAATATGGTCACAGACATCAGTTAGATGTGATAGATTGTGTGTTGAGTCGATCCACATTGTTTAATCTTACATCTCTCTGCTTGCATCACAGCTGGACAACTGAAGGAGCTGTTTGTATCCTGATGTCACCCAGTCCCCAAAACTACATATCGACCTCAATGCCAACAATCTATTTGGAAAGCTTTCCAGAAGAAAGCCTCTGTTGTCAGTTGTTTACACACTGGGTTACCACCACTGGGAACCTGACTGTAAACAGGTTCTAAGATCAGATGAGACGAAAGATCGTGTGGGCATCAAACACCAGAGTTGCATTTGGCATTAAACAGTCAGAGTCATGGAGGAAAGAACCTGATCCCCACTGTGAAAAACGGCGGTGGATATGCAATGTTGTGGGGTTGAGAATGGCCCTGTGAATCATGTACAAATAAACGGCAACATGGACTCCAAGACAAAACAGGAGTTTCTTTTTCTGTTAATCTGGATGCTTCTGCCAGAAGACAAAAATGGGATGTGGGAGGTCCTCATGAAGGACAATGATCTAGTTCTGCCAAATCCACACACAAAAAAATGGTTCACTGAAAAAAATTGGATCTGGAGAGATTTTGTATGGATGAATGGTCTCAGATCCCTTCCTCTCACAATGCTATGATAAAGGCAGGTTCCACAAAGTTATAAATGCAGAGCAAACGCTCTGACACATATGGTCTGGGGAAACATTATCTGTAATACAGCATGATCAGGTGACAGTTGCTTCCGGACTAGTCAGTAGTTTAAGGCACTACAGAGAAGCAAGTGAAAATCAGGAGTCAGAAGTGATCTACAGTGTTACTGACTCTGGGCTTTGCAATGCATATCCGAGTCCAGAGATTTACACAGAAGGTAAACACTGTTTCACTTATATTTATAAATGTATATTTAACTTTATATTCTGACAAGTTCTTCTCAGAAAACTGAAATCTGGCCTCCACTTTGAAGAAGCCAGCTTCAGGTTATGCACCAGCACTCACTCCCTCGAGCTTTTGTATATTCTTTGCTGTAGCTTTACACGTACAAGCACACAAGCGCAGATTGCTTTTAAGTAGACAGGTTTTCCCCAGACATGCCGTTACAAAGGCGAAAGAGAAAGAGAAAACAAATCAGACTTGGACACTTCTTGGTCTAAAGTCGCACTTTAATCCTAACACATATTGGTTGGTTGGCCCACACCCTCCCCTCTCCATTCCCACCCCAAACAACAGGCACACAGAGAGCGATGAGTAAGGGACAGTTCAACAGTTTCTGAACAAAATCCAAAATGGGTTACAAACTCCATGGAGAGCTTCTGAGGTAAGAGCAGGAGAACACACAGACAAAGAGAGGGAAAAAGGATCCTAGCATATACAGAAACACAGAGTCAAAAAGTGACCATCATAAGAGTCGTTATCATCTACCAACGTCAGCATATTCCGTGAGGACATTTTCTGAGATACGAGAAAAAAAAGAAAGCTTCTGCATGTTTCATAAAAACGTGTAAAGAGAAAAAGGTTACGGTGGAACTCTTTGGTTTTCACTGTTGAGGTTTTTTTTTTAATCATAAGTAAAATCTTCCTTTGCTGCTCTCATCAAATTACCTTTGGATTAAAGCTGTATTGTTTAAACAAACAAAAACAGGTACAAAAAGAAAGGCAAATAATTCAAATGTTATCTATTTCTTCAAAATGAAAACGGGGGGGAAAGCATGTGTTGTCCTCTTAATTTCCATTGTGATATGTGGCATGTCGTTTGAATTTGGTTTTCAACCACTGTTAAGTTTGGCTCACAGTTCTAGTCTAGGTTGTTCAGCAGTACAGTTTCTGAATTTGACATATTCCAAAGATTCACAACTAACACTGTAACTTGGCCAATGACGAAATTTGGCAGCATAATGCTTTTTTAAAAATCCACAAATAAAGAATGGGGTCTTATTACGACGTCACAATTATGTCAGTGTCTGTTGTATTTGACCTATATTATGAAAGGCTAATGTGACCAACAAGGCAAATAAAGTCATTTTAGCTGCTCTGGCTGCTCCTGACAGGTTAAAGCTACTAATGTCCGTATGTGTTACGAGTGTTTGTGTGCCTGGAACCTGTGGCAATAGCTCTCAGGCGTTTAACTTTGGTATCTCTCTAGGTTCTCCGTTGAGGACACACACACACACACACACACATGCACAAAGGAACAAATACACTCAACAGAACAGCCACCTTTTACATATAAAGTTATTCCTGCGTAGATATCTGTTGGGTTTCTGAACGTAGAGTCTGTGGGTCAGAAAGAATAGGTAGCTGCGTAATTGGGGGGGGGAAGTTTGTGAACCCTTTTACTCACGCAAATGAAGCTAATCAAACCCTCTCCTGAGCAACGTTTCCTCTGTTCACCTTTTTTCAAAAAGTTAAAGCTTTTGTTATTCATCTATTTGGCATTTCTAATCAAACATGAGGTATATGCAGTATATCTCTCTTTCTCTCGTCTCCAACTCATCCAAAAAAAGAACAATAATAATAACAATAATAAAAATAATTAAAACAGAAAAATAAATAAAAAACATGACGGAGGAAAAAGGAATGAGTTGGATCTAGGGTATGGAGTGCCATGCTTATCGGTGACCAATCACCACAGGCAACAGGCTAAATAGAGGCTCAGCACGTTTTCTCATTCAGATCCTCAACCTCCTAACCTCTTCTTCTATGACCATTTGGTTCGGTTTGTTTAAAAGCAATGGGCAAATCAGGCAACGGGCATCATCTTGCACCCCCCACCAAAGAAACAGTCGATTTTGGTAGTTGCTAGTTTTGGTTTTAAAGAGATCAGAGATCAGGAAGAGATGCTATTTTGCATTAATCTCATTTTGTTTCCCCCACATCTTTCCAGTTTGTTTACAAAGGTTAAAAAAGACCAAATCGATAAATAAACAAAACAGCATAAATACATAAATAAGCCAATAAATAAAGATGAGAGTCGTTAACATACAAATCATCGAACAAACCATCGCAAAAACAACCCCTCCCCACCCACTTCCCTTAACAATAAATACAAATCTCTGAATGAAAAGGAAAATCCAAAGAGAGACAGTTTAAAGCTTTTGGTCTAAAGTCATCATTATCGTCATCAACATTTCATAAGGACTTTTTCATCACAGCCTTTTTTTACATTAGCAATAAGTAAGCAGTAGAACATAGATCTTTTTTTTTCCTACAAAATCTATCGAAGCACTAACAGGTACATTCCCTCTAGAAGTGTATGTCAACTGGCTTTACAGTTGATTTGAAACCCGTTCCCTCCCCCCTCCCACTAGTTTTCTCATTGGTTTCTATGCGTCTGTGTTTTTATACATCTTTGAGCAAGATCACATAGTTAAACACTGTTTTTGGTGACACACTGGACAGAAGGTGTGTAGGCTAACTGGTTATTTTCAGTTTGGTTTACATGCTGGAGAATAGCTTCCTTGCACACGCGCACACATACACACACACGCACACACTCGCCCACACACACACTCTATCAGAGCTTCTCCAATAGAGTCAGCTCGCATTCGTTCTCACTCGGTCTCTCCTTCTCTCTCCATAGAGCACCAATACAGTTAATTAACTGTCTCCCTTCACCCATTGTGCATTGGTTTGGTTGCTATTTGGTTTGTTTGTGTGTCAAAAACAAAAAAAAAAGATTTTGGTTCATCAGTTTTGGCTTATTTTTTTCACAACATTCTTGATCAAAGAAAAAATTGGAAGCTACATTTTCACAGTATTATTTCAAACCACCTGATGAGAAACTCCCCCACGACAAGATCAAAACCATAAAACAGACAAAATATGAAAATAGGCAATACATTACCCCATCCCAAAAATAGAAAGAATGAGACAAGGTCATACAGCATCAACAGACAGACCAAGAAAAAAAGCAATAAAACAAAATATATATATATTTCGAAGTTCAGTTCAGTGAGGTCAATAAATATTCCTCCGCCCAGGAAAAAAAGAGTGAACGAATCGAGGCCATACATAACGGACAGGAGGAAAGAAGGAGAGGGCACGGAGCTCACCGGTCAGTCAACACTTTGAACTGTTGGACTGCCCATCACAGCTTGGCTAGTCTATAACAGACAGGCGCTGCCCCATCTCCATTCTCTGAAAAGCATCCTCCTTGTCCACCTCTTATTCGTCCACTCCTCATATTTGGTTTTTGGGGTTCTTCTGTTTCGTCATTCAGTCCTTCATTGGTTTTGCTTATGTTCATTTTTGGTTTGATCCTCGTTTTGGAAAAGGAAAAAACAAAGAAACGGAAAAGGAAATAACAGCAGCGACTTTCTGCTTCCCGGTGTAAAGGCTCCCCTTCCAGCTCACATTTGTTAAGTTTTCCCAGCGCGTCCCACATGTCCTCTTCAGCCACTGCTCCTCGTGTTGTCATTTTGTTTCCTCTTCTCCTCCTCTGTTTTGGCCCTTTTGATCTGATATCTTCTGAGGCACAGGAGAGGGGTAGAGAGAGGATGGAGGGCAGGGGGTTGGGGGCTCAGCGTGGGGGGACAGCGTCGCTTTTTTTAAATGATAATTTCCTTTTCATTTCTTCATCTACTTATGTGTCAGTGTAATTTTTTCTTTTCTTTTGACATGTCTGAGGTCTTGTCTGAAAACTTGTTAGCCACTGCTAAAAGGTCAGACAAAGGCTTTGGTATCCAAGAGAATGAGTCTGAGTTATGGGTGGATACAGGAAAACAGTATGAACAGTAAAACGAGACATGATATCAGGATGTTAACGGTTTGGCGAGAATACTTCTCATGTTTCTGTAAAAGCACATTATCTCAAGACTCTTGTGTTTGTCATTTGTACTTCACAGAGACACTTAAGAATCTCTCCAAATGCAACCTTTATCATGCAATGGAAAGAAATGATGATGACAAACAGAAAGATGAAACTGCGACTGGTTGGAAGTATCCGGAATAACTGTAATCTGAAATGGAGTAAATCTAGTGGGTTGACAGCAGAGGTAGATTGAGAAAGATGTAGATGTACAGGAAAAGTATTAAGAGGCAAAAATGTGAACAAGGTGAATCTAAAGAAGGATACAAAATAAGCAAAGTCCTACAGAAAATGAAATGCAAAGAAACCTGAACAATGAGGAATTGTTTTGTGGAGTTGATGATCTGATCCTGGACGGGTCAGGTTTAAAAGTCTTTTAGGTAAAGCTTTTCTCTCCGATTTTTTGGTTTCGGTTTTTGGTATTTTGGTTTTGGCAATTTTGGCATGTTTGTCATTGTTTGTCTTTATGAGTCTTTTCTTTCCACTTACGTCTTTTTTTTTTTGGTTTAAACTCTTTCCTTCCATCCATTGACCATCCATCGAATGTCCTTTTTCCTTCCTTTTCTCTGCCACCCGTTTTTTTTTTCCACAACACAGTCCTTTTTTGGCTCTCATCCCTGCCCTCAGTTTCATCCATTCCTAGAAGTCTCTTTTTCGATTAGAAAGGAGTACGTGTACATTATCATTAATGGACAAAAAGGAAACTCCACCTCCGATTCCACCTCTCCAAATGAATACAGATCAATTTATTTTTTGGTTTAAACATCCCCCGTTCTCCTGTTCTCTCCTCCTCCCCTGTTCTCCCACGCTCATCCCTCCCTCTTTCAGTCTGTGTATTTTTGGCATTAAAAGACTCAGTAAGAGAGGGAATAAAGGAGAGTTATGGAGGGAGTGAGAGATGGCTTTGGTTGAAAAGGCGAGGCTTTTTTTTTTCCATGGTCCAACTGCTCCACTGACTCCTCCCCCACAAGCGAGCTGATAGATCGCTGTGGGTGTCACTCAGCCATTGCACCGCCCAGAGGTGGGGGCGAGGCTTCGCTGAAAGAGCAGAATGAGGCGGGGCTTGAGCAGGGAGAGGCGGAACATGAGTCAGGGCTCATGCGGCTGGCACTAGGAGGAGGTGACAACCTGGCAGCACTGACCAATCCCATGCTGGCACCTGCTGCCATGGGCAACAGGGTGGGGCGGTTAAGGAAGAGTGAGGGGCGCAGTCCGGCCCCTGGACCTCCAGCTCCGCCAAGGAACATCTGACCGCTGCCTTCAAGAGCTGTAATGGGCAGTTGGCCACCACTGGCAGCCAGGGCTGTGAGACGTAGACAGGACAAAAGAGAGGAAAGGCAAATAAATAAACTGTCCAATTAAAATTAGTGGGTGATTATGTGAACTCAAGGAAATGGGACTGAGAGAGCATTAGAAAAGAGAATGCAATCAACAGAATGAAACAAAGGAATAGGCTCAGATGACAAAGAAAAGCGATTTCATTCACTCACACACAAATACATGTACTCTGTGGGAACATGATAGTGACAGGGATGTGAGTATGTGAAACACAGAGAAATCTTTCTCCAGCTTGTATTATTCTCTTAAAAATAAAGCTGTCAAAATGTGTTTCTTTCAAGCAATGTCACTAAAAAATGTTCATTTTATCGTGTGTTAAGAAGCCAAAAGTGTTCTTCTGTTGCACTGGCCCAAAGAGTGCTTTTTGGCAGCTTCATTTTTAACAAAGCAGACCATGACAATGTTACTGGCTATTGGTTGCTGTGAATAGAACAAAGAATGCATTTTATAAATGAAAAATATTGGATGTAGCATTTCTAATATTATATATATATATATATGTATGAAAATTGGGATGAATTACAAATGAATTAATATTAAGAAAAATATGGAAGAGTACAATAAATAAATCTTCAAAGATCTGCTTGAAATATTGCTAAAACCAGTATATCATTTTTCATGACTAACATGTATAAATTTTGATATTGCTGATCGTACCTAAAAGCTGCTCCACTACCATTAACCAACACAATTCACTTTTTACAACTCGTTCATCTCACTTTCTTTTGCTTCTTAACTAAATATGTGTCTTCTAGCTTTTTTCTTTCCCTCTATTGTTCCTCCTGCTACCTCGATCACAAACCTTGCATGGTAGCCAGAGGGTTGCTGCTGATGAGAGCCTGGTTCATGCCTGTGTTTACACCCATCATTGTGTTCCTGCAATGTGTATGGTTTCATTTATACACACAAACACACACACAAAAACAAACATGTGCACACACATTCACACATGCGGGGAGAAGCAAGGATTTTTAGAGGCATCTCAAAAGCGTGCAAAACAGTGAATGTGTGTACGAGCCTGTGTGTGAATGTACATTTGTACATTTCTTGTACACAAGAAAAGGACAGACATCAAAAGATCGAGAAGCGGGCATGTGCATGTCTGCTGGCACATTCCAGAAAAAATAATTCTTTTCATTGGTCAGTCATCAATTCAACTTTAGTCAACACTTCACCGGTCTAAGCTGAATTTAGAGAAATTCCCTGACTGCCAGATAACACTGCTAATAGACAGAGAGATGTTTCTTCTGTGCTTATAAATGTTAGGACAGAGGAAATTCTGATAGCAACTAGTTTATGGCTGCGTTGCCTTGGAAGCAAAGTTTTAGAAAATGCTTCCAGTAATAACAAAGGCACACAAAAAGAAATCACAAATGAACTGCTACATGAGAAACAGATGTGGCACGGATGAACTCGGTGGAATTTAGCAGATGCCAGCCCTTGACTGCTCAAGAATTAAACTGGCCTTTGGATATAATCAATGACTCATATTGTCGCATTCTTCTAACTAGTACCAGTGCCGTGCTGAACACATCCCATCATTTTGTGAACCCTTTACAGCTCACTTACATGCTCTTCTTCTTGAATATGTTTTCTTTGTTTGTTTACAATTTTCAATCAGCACCAAGGAATTTGTCTACACAGCTAAGCCTTGTTTGTTGGCTGAAGAACCTGCTTCAATACAATGGTAATTTGATTGCAAGTTTAACTGCATCAATGAGGTTGTGACTGTGAGACTGCAAATTCATCCATGCAACTTATCCTGTGGGTAGAAAATGTACTAGACAGTGAAACAGAGAGTTAGAGACATTACTGTGCTTACCCTGTGTTGAGTCCAGGGCTGCTTAAATTGGGTGGAACAGGGCTTGCTGTGCTGAGAGGAGGAGGAGTCACTGAAGGTGGGGCGGAGCTCATCGCTGCATGGCCTGTAGGGTTAGGAGGGCAAGCCACAGAAGAGGTGGGACTGACAGCTAAACAAAGATGAAACAGCGAAGCAACTATGATCAGTTCCAAACTGAAGACACAGAGTATCACAGAGAATAAGTAAGTGTCAGTGTGGACTGATTTTCTGCTTAGAAAAGTTGGACTCAATGTATAAATGCATAAATATGCTAAGCAGGTCCAGCTGACCTCGGTTTTCAATCAAGATGGCAGGAGAACATTAAAGTTACTAAGTGACTTTAAAAGTGGGTTCATTATTGATGCATGTATAGGAAGAGCTTAAATAGAGTTGCAAAGACTACTCGTATATATGAAAATAAAATAGCCTTTTGTCAGATAAAAGCAGCGTTTCTAAAGAAAATCAAGATTAGACTCTTACCTGTAGCGCTAAGGCTAGTGGCAGCCTGAGCTAGTCCCTGACTGGACATCTAGTTGAGAAAGATAGAGAGATGTACAGCTTGTTAGTCTTCATTATTCACAGCTAAGGCATGCACTATGTAATATGTCAGTGGCTCTCAACATTTTTGGAGTCTTGTAATTATTTGTTTTTAACCAAAGATGTAAAAAAAACAGTTGTTTCAGGGTGTGATGGCACAGTGCCCTAATGTAATAAATACATCATATGTCAAAACTGATATGCCACTCCATCTACCTGATATAGAAGCTAGCTGGCAAAAAAAAAAAAAACTTGATGGAAAGTATAGTATGCTATTACAGCGCTAATTGTGAGTGCATTTTATCCAGTCTGGCATTCTTTTGTGACAAAGGAAGTCTTTGGCTGTATCATTTAGCCTCTTATTCACTTTACAGCCTGTCACTGAGGGCAAATCTGTTCCCCTCTCACCTATACCTAAAACTTTTAAGTGCTTTCCTCTTCTTGCTGTTACATGTACAAGTCTCGCTTTACCTAGACAATCACAGAAGGAAATGACCCCTTAAAGGAGAGCCTGTTCTTGTAATTCCACTTTGCAAAAGGAACAGATTTTTTATATACCTGGTTTAGAACCACTGGTGTATTTGTATAGCAGCATAACCAATCAGTCACACAACAAATGTAGAATGCAGTCATGAGGGGGCACCGGTGCTAACTGTAGTATATTTCAGCTGGTGCCCTGCAGCTGAGATGGTAAATTCAATGTGAAAAATATCAATAACTGTCAATTATAAGCTTAATTTAATTGACCAGAATTAATGAACTGAAGCTTTTAATTCAATTTGACCTAAAATGCAACTGGTTCCAAAAGTTGGCTTCCTGCAGAAAACTGTAGTGTATTATTTAAAAATATATATTTTACAATAATGAACGTTAGCAGCTGATGTGATGCCTTTCCACACAGCAAACTGGGGTTCAATTCTCTGCCAGGGCAAGCACAATACACTACACCAGCAAGAATCCTTGAGCAAGTCATCTGTAACATGATTCTGTTATAAGTTGCTCTGGACAAGAGCATCTGCCAAATGTGAATCATAATATGACCTTTTTAAAACACAGCTAGCACCAGACAGACACATGCTCTTCCAAAGCTCATGTCAAAGGTATGGCCTGGAAAAAATATCTGGAGCAAACCAAGCAGGGGTTTTGGCAGAGGAAGGCTTGGAGGGTGTAAAGAAGTGAGGCAGAGGGTGGGAGAGGGGTGTGGGTGGGTCGTACCATCTGTGGGCTGTAGCAGGGAGGTTTGTGCGTCGCAGGGGGGGGCTGGCTGGGCAAGGGAGGGGTGGCACTGGAGGGGTTGATGCGTTTCTCTTTCTGTCGGCGGTTGCAGAACCACACACGGATCACCTCCTTTTCCATGTTGAGCTGCTCAGCCATCAGAAGGATCTCCTCTGAGGTAGGCTTCTGGTTCTGTTTGGATTACAGTAGAGACAGCATATAAATTGCTCAGTTTAGTATATGCACCTAGTATACAGATACAGATCTGGATGTACAGTGATCACAGAGGTGTTTTATGGGAAGTTATTATTATATGTTTACTTTTCAAATTTTTCAGCATAGTTATTATTACTGTTACCATTCTCAAAATCACAAGCAGTTTTAATGAATTCTAACAAGTTCCGAGCGTGTCTCACCGTGATGAAGTTGCGCTCCAGGGCCACACGGACATTTGTTTCAATGCTGGTGCGTTTCTTCCTGCGTCGTCCAGGCAAACCCTCAAAGCCCAGCATTGGAGAAGACAGGGAGCTGGGACTGGGCAGCATGTTATCTATCGCCATTGTTTCTGTGCAGGCATACACACATAATACAGTCAGGATTTGTGATGTCACTTGTGAAACCAGTTTCTAAACACACATCTAAAAAGCACATGCTACCTCACACATTTGGCCTGTACAGGTTACACACACTAACAGTCAAACCACACTCACCTGCATCACTCAACCACTTCTCCAGCAGTGGTTTAAGCTTGCACATGTTCTTGAAGCTGAGGTTGAGTGCCTCAAAACGAGAGATGGTGGTTTGACTAAAGTCATTGCCATACAGCTTCCCCATGGCCATCCCCACGTCACCCTAGAGGAGTGTGAATGAAGCACAAATTGTCATTAGATTAATTAGTTTCAAATCAGTGCCCCAGCATGGCCAATCTAACTGTTTAACGTACACACACTGCAAACTATTCTCCCCTGTTCATTTGATTGCTTTCAAGCCGTTTAGCCCAACATAACACATAGAAAGGGACAAGACACTACACACTTGCACATGCTTTTCTTAGAATACACAAACAAGAAGCAATTAGGGTTTTGAGGTATACCAGTCTAAAGTTACACACCAGTGTAACTATGTCATGTTATACTGATTTCATTACATTGAGAATACCATGATAAATCCAAAACTGAATATATATTAATCATCAATTAATCATCAGTTAATTAATCATCATTTTAGTAATATGATATTATAGGAAAATTTTGGCAATGGCAAAAAAAAGGAGCAAGATGCATATTGGCAGTGCAGTTGCCAGGTCTGGTAACAAATGAGCTTCTAGCTCAGTGTATTAAGCTGTTTGCATAGAGTTTGTGTTTACTTTGTCTTGGAGCAGGGCTGTTTGTTTTTGGTCTGATCATGGTGTGATCAAAACAGCAAAAACTGATATCTAGGATACTTGCATTCTTCACACTGGATACAAATAAGAAAGGCAAACACAACCACACACACCTGGGTAAAGCCCAGTTTAATCCTCCTCTGTTTGAAGGTACGAGCGAACTGCTCTAGCTCCTCCAGGTCATTGGGCTCCTCGGCATGTGGGGTCACTGCAGCAACTGAGCTCAAGGGTGTAGCCGCTGAGGGGGTTGAGCTTACGGTGCTCTCAACGTTCTTCTCCCTCTGTAACGACCACAGCCTGTCGTCATGACGGCGCTACAGCACACATGGGACACACAGTCTGTAATCTTAAACACTCTTGCAATGTAGGACCACAGTCTCATCTGCAATAACACATTTCTTAATCTAATGGATTACTTTAGCAAAAATAGCTGCCCCCCCACCACAAAAATCTAATTAAATAACTAGAGTGTAGCATAATGCAAATGTCCAAAGTGGTAAATTCACAAGAGACAGAAAAATGTTCTTTACTTTTAATGCTGTATGCCTTTTGTAAAGTTAATGTAAATGTAAAGCAACTTGGAGCATTTTGATTGGCCTGCTCATCATAACATTTAAACAATGTAAAGTGCTGCTGATGTGTTCAACAGGAGATACTTTTTACTATACTTCTTGAACAGCAGTAAAATGGTCCTTTCCATACATGTAATATGTGGTAGGTTCAAGCAAAGTGAAACTCAAGTTACTTTAAATCCTTTTTACTTTTAACTCAAGTTACTTTTGATCCTTTTTCAGCCTACTTAAATCAGCAAAAACAGACCCCAAAGATAGCGACATAGAGGCCATTTCAGTGTGAAATATGAGAGTGTACTCTACCTGTGTCTGCATGCTCAATCTGGGTGGGGTGGTCAGGAGGGCCCCTGGACTTTGCTGAGGTAGTGAAATTAGATTTGGTGTTGAAAGGAGACCTAAGAGAAATGTAGAAAGATATAATAAATAGCTACAAAAATGAAACAACTATGCAGGATATCTGATTGGCAGCCATACAAGAAGAAACTTGAAAAAGGAAAAAAATATTTGTGCCTCACCTTGCTGGCTCTGTTGGGCCTGGGCCTGGGGTAAAAATAACTGGGCAGGAGACTGTAGAGGATGGCCTGGCATCAGCACCAACTGCTGCAACTGTAACAACTGTTGAATGTCCTACAGGGGAGTTAAATATTATAATTTTTTACTTTATTTTTACGTTATAATAAGTATACAATGTCATCTCTGTCATATCAAAAAAGTCACATTTATTTATTTTTCCTTTTTTTCTAACATTCAAAAATAGTAATGAATATGATAAATTAGGTAACAGAAATGGGCTTCTCATTAAAAGGTTCAGATTCTTTAAAAGAGATATCTATTTTCATATTGCTGCCCTTTGAATGCCTGGTATTTGGCATAGCAGCACAGGAGACAGGAACCTGGGCATCTTTCACTTGCAAAATGCTGCCAATTGACTTCTTGCGTCTAATCCACCTGGGTGCCACCTGGAATTGCAGGCCCTAACCTGAATCCAATTTGTTGGGTGTACGTCTGCAATGCTAAGCATGAGCTTCAAATGCTATCATGCTATTACATACAATTAGTTACATTTATCTCAGTATCAACATGACTCGTTTCTGTTGCAATGTACATAAAAAGGCACATTAAAAATCCCTTATACAAAGAGGAGCAATCCCATTTGAAGCATCAGTCGTACCTGGGCAGTGAGCTGGATTGGTTGCGAGAGAGCAAGCGGGGTTGGGGCTTGAGCGGGACTTTGCTCTGGTTTGGTTTGCTGCTGGACCTGTGCTGGGGCGTGGCTGGCCTGCTGTTGCTGCTGGGCCTGCTGCTGCTGACTGGCAGCGGCGGCAGCTTGGGCGGCATGGGCAGCGTGAGCAGCGTTGGACTGCTGGACAGCAGCAGCCAGGAGCTGTGCCTGGGCTTGCTGTAGCAAAAGCTGTTGCTGTGCTGGAAGGAGAGCTGCCAGCTGGAAGTGGGAGCAAGGAACAGAAAGAAAGACCCAAAGGAGGGGAGAACAAAGGAGACAACAGCGTCACCAAAGCGGCAGCAGCATGAATAAGAAGGCTTTATGAATGTTAAAGTAGCCTCTGTGTGGAATTGCAATGAGGGTAAGTTTAAGTGTTCGAGCAATAAATGAGGGAAAATTTCAGAAAAAGCAAGATAAAAAGAGGGAAGGAGGAGTGTATAGCTCAGTTCAAGCACAGCCTTAGCAAATTATTGTGCTATGAGTGATATAAGATGTATTACAAGGCTAATCAACAATTATCTTATTTTCTGTTAATCAACTGATTTTAACAGACAGCATCCCTTTTGGTTGTTCTGCTGCTTAGTGACAGCAGTAATGGAAGAACATTAATTCAATAATTCACATATATTCATTATAAGTGAATCATACAAGATTCCACATGACTATGTAACCTTTTCTGGGGCTCAACAAGTTGCTTCTTGCCTAAATATATGGGGTATTAGTACATTGCCAAGAAATGATGATTCTACATGTGGTATGTGCATCTGGAGACTGTTACTGTTTCTTCTCAACCGGAAGGTCACAGAAGTGCAAATAGCAGTAAAGTAGGCTGAAAAATCTGAATCATCGCTCTGAGAAACACTACCAAAACATCAGTCAAAATCAACTGTTTTTAACTGCTAAGAAGCAAGAACACACCTTAGCATTCCTAGCATTAGCAAATAGCCGGGATGACCATGGAAGAACTCTTTCGATCATGTAGAAAAATATGCATTCAAGAGTTAAACAGATGCAGAACTCTCACCAGGATGTGGGCAGATATGATACCAAAAATAAAAAGAGTACATCGGCATAGCCTCAGATATTTTACCACAACATACAACCAAGTACAAAACATCACAGTTTGGTTTAAAACTATATTAATTTGTATGATATGTATGAAATGTGAAGTGAAAAAAGTGACTGGCTAATTACTTAAAGACTACACTATATTACACTGTTATCATTCTCTACACAGAAAGCACTGTTACTAAGCTAAAAAGCAATGTAAAAGTGATTTCTTGAAAACAGCCAGTATTCAGAAAATGTCATAAGCAATAATTAATTGCCATAAGCCCTTTTGAAGTTGCGTTCAAAATATTCACCATATTTCTTAAAATATTCTCAGGTCACGCTTGGGGACGCACAATAATATCAGAGTCAGTATCGGTATTAGTACTGGCAGATAATTGCTTTAAAATTATGCATATATTTGAGGAATATTGCAAACCAATATTTGATTATGTTTGATGTTTTAATTTATCACAATAGCCATAAAATATCAGCATAATGATCCACTCCTATCTCCAACCCTATAGAAACAACTGCTTATACTTGCTAAATAAATGCTTATTCAGCTGAACCGAGTCCAATTGTCTACATTTTAAAAATGTTTATGTATAAGCTTTGCCATCAACAGATATGTACATCTCACAATCTGCCCACAATTCCCATGTTGGTGCACCCTTAGTACATACACACATTAATTGTATCTTGATGTGGACCTTTGAGTGTTTTTATGTATATACATACCCCAGCGAGCTGACTACCAGCCAACATGAGCTGTGTGTGTGGCAGCGTAGGTTGAGCAGGGGGAGGAGGTGGAGCATGAGAACTGGGCATCTCAGGTGGCTCTTCTGTTTTAACCTGTAACACAAACACACATACCCAGTAATCAACAGTATTCCAAATAAAAAAATACTCTACACAGACTACAAAAGAAAATTTGTGCGTTAGAATTAAGTACATTTTGTAAAAATGTGAAAGAATGAGAAAAAAAGAACTGCACACACGATCTGCAACAAATATACACACTAATCTGCTGTGGGCTATGGGTGAACTCTAAAACTCGAGTGGGCGATATGGCATAAATATATCCTAAAACATAAAAGACACATATTTGCACAATACACAATATGATACACAGTGCTATACATGCTCTCTTTGTAACATGCAGCTGTTATGTGTTCTTCAAGTTCTTTAAATACGAAAGTTATCTACAATATGCTTAGAAAAGCATATAGTTTATCATGGTAACAAAAACACAACAATAAACATTTAAATATTGCTCATTTCTACTCTAAAATGTCGCATGATACGTTGTCAAATTACCCAAAATTATAACATACTGAGAAGAGAAAAACAAAAGTTTCCGACTCTTTCGTAACTTTCAAACTCAGTCACTAATTTGTCCACAGCACTTTCTGGTATCACGGTTCTTAGTGACACATCACTCACAAGTTCAGTCATTCAGGCACATACTCACGGATGTTTACTAAAAGGTAGCAGCAGGGCCTGTCCAAGCAGTTAATACTATGCAAATAGGTGCTCCAGAGCATGTAACTGTACATCCACCACCTGCAACCGTCTCACTCTCGTCTACTCTTTACCACTTCTTACTCTTTACGTTACACTCCTCTCTCTCTCTCTCTCTCTCTCTCTCTCTCTCTATCTTGTCAGACATCTGGGCGGGAACAGTCGTTATGAGACAGTCATTCAGTCTTATTTGCATATTACTGACTCTTTAAACAGAATCACCTGAGGGTTCCCACACGTCAAAAGAAAAACATTCCCACACTGGCCAGCACACACGTTCCAAAACAAATTCACATACCTCCACATGAACGCCCCCATCTGCCTACCTACACCCTACACTGACACACTCACCTTTGCGTGACTTGGGGTCGGAGAGAGGCAGAATGGACTCGTTTTCATTGGCTGGGTCTGAGTGGAAAGGAGGAAAACAGACATAGCAGGCGTTAGATTTCTCATTATGCCACAGACGTAACTGGGCATAATTACGACCACAAAAACCTTCCACCTGCATCTGCGGAAAGCTGGTGAAATCAAATATTTCTGATAGATAAGTGGCTATTGTAGACTGTCAGTAGAAATCTCCATTCCTTCTGCCCTGATGCAATGCATTTCATTTACAATTAAGATCCAACTGTATAAAGAACAAGAGCAACCAGCCCTGTGAAACTGCAACATACAATCAGGACAGGTTGCATTTCAACAACTCTTCCTGTTTTAGCAAACATACAAATGCATATGCAAAACCTGATGCTAGGTAATTAACATTCTTAGACATAAATCAGCGTAATTATGTTAATCAAATACAGTAACTAAATTCATTACATTGAATTACATGTTAAATGCATACATATTCAATTTATTCTTAGATACCTTTGTTCTCTCCTCTGCACATTTTAACATAATATATGTTTATTTTATTGCCAAGACATACTTTTTCATGCATTGACAATACCAAGTCTTGACAAACTGAAAAATAAAGAAGGGGCTATCCAGGAAACATAAAAAATGACACACCTGATCGCTAGCCTCAGGACTGTTCCTTTCTGAGTCTGTAAGAGAGCGCACACACACACACACACACACACACACAAGGTCAGAGTAGTGCCTCAGGCTTTGGCCCTCACATCAACAAAGAGTCAGCTGGTTAGCCAGAGGCATCACATTACTGGAATACCACAGAGCGTTTAACCTGGGTTGTGTCTGTGTTTGTGTGTGCGTGAGAGTGAGCGCATGCATGTGTGTGCGTCTGTACATATGTGTGTTGGCCTTTATTGTGGCATCAATCAGAGACTCTGGCTGACTAAAGTGTTCTGCAGATCTGATTCACGCTCAGTGGAAAATGTGAGAAATGTCACAAAACTAGATCCCATCAGCAATACACACACACACATACACACACACACACAAACACACACCTACAAGTACAATAGATGAAGAAATTAATCACCATGAGTAAACGTGCAGAGTGTGCCATATTCTCCCCCACACATGTTCATGTAATAATGAATCACAGAATCTTCAAAATTCACTGTCCTACACACGTTCACATAAATGCAAACACACACATAAAACAAACACTATTTTTACCTGTGCTGTCTGCAGGAAAGTCAGCCCCAGTCTTCTCATCCTCGACTGCTTTAGACATTTTGATATCTACTGTGAAGAGTAAAAGAAAGAGAGAGGAAATCTGATGTGAAATCTTTGGCCGTGTCATCGCACTGTTGCAGCAAATGGTAGCAAGGCTCAATGTCCACTCAGCGAGCACGACACAGTAGCGACATCACAGTGAGATCCTGAGGGACACACTAGCAATATCAGTGGAAAATATATGCGTTCACATTCGACCAAAACAGCAGTATATCATCACAAAAATTCACTATTTCCAAAATGGTTATTTGTTTTATACATGCAATTAAAATGTTTACAATATTTAAATGGTAGGCTTTTGCAGAGTACATCCAATAAGACATTATGCAGGGTAGATCAAATAATTCGGCCAATTTTGAAGAGTTTTCTACAGAGAAATGCACCAAGAATTTGCTAGTCTGCTCACGTACAGGAACCGACTTCACACTTCAACCGACTGCTGAATAAATCAGTGTCAACCAAATTAAGCAAATTTTAGGGCTTGGAACATGCCACATTTTACCATTAAGAGACATTACATAAATAAGTACATACATAAACAAGAGATGCTGCAAAGAGAAAAATGGTGACTAAAACAAAGATAGGTGACGGTTGTTATTATTGTTATTAATGTTATTATTGTTTTCAAATGAGTATTCATCAGACTGCTACATATCAAGTGCAGAATATATATATATATATATATATATATATATATATATATATATATATACATACATATATT
>CM067475.1:27524564-27555692 GCA_034552555.1 Semaprochilodus insignis
TATATATATATATATATATATATATATATATATATATATATATACATATATATAAACACTTTTACAGGAAGGGGAAAATCTTATTAGTTTTCAGTGTAGGTTAACATACATAATGTTGGACCATTTCTAATAATCTATTCATCATAAAATGTTAACACTGTGTGACCAGTAAAAAGCTGTTCAATTTATGAGTTTATGGTAAGAGAAAAACAAACAAACAAAAAAATGACAGGCACAATATATATATATATATATATATACTTTTGTGTGAAAAGGGAAATTTCAGCCATGCACAAACAATTAGAATGTTTTTAAGACTCTTCAGACCCAATGATACCCCCCCCCCACCCCCTCCATTCTCCCTCGTTCTCGATCTTTCAAAGGCACCTGTATTTCTTACACACTTTCTGATGGAGAGACATGTCTCGTCCTGTGTTTTACACACACACACACACACAAACACAGAAAATGAGAAAAAGGGGTCTCATCTAGCAGAAGAGCACGCTTTGTTTTCCACAGTGGGATTCCAGCCTCTTTTGTTCCATCAAAGCCTAAAATCTGCACTTACCTCAAATAACCCAAAATCAACCCCAGAACGTTTTACTACATACACAGCCTTAGATTACATTTCCCTATATATCACAAATAACTATATGAAATGAATATCTTACTCCAATAAATTGCTTGATATATTTGAGCATAACTTTCTATAAAACAAAAAAAGGTCATATATCCTGTAACAATAGTTAAAACGTTCTTTACAGAATCATGCATAACATGGGCGAGTTGCCATGCGATGTGTGTGTGTGTGTCTTTTCATGGCTTTACTAAGGGCTCTTTGAACAGTGTTTAAAAGATATTTAAAAAGAAATATTTAGGTAACAGAGAAACAGCCTTTAACTCTTTCTTTTCCACAGGACAGGAAAGATGCTCACCCTGAACAGCATGAAAACGTGTTAGACACTCGTACACATGTATAAAGGTACTATAACGTGACTGGAGAAAGCAGGTGAAGCGCCCTGGAAAATATCATGGTGCTGAATAAGTAACAAGATGAAGATATAAATTAAGACTGAACACATAAACTCAACATCGTGGGCCGTTTTTTTCTCTCTCGTCCTTCAGCCAGATGTAAGTGACCACAATCCACCTACAACTCCTCTGCACTTTTCCTCATCAGTGAGCTCTGTTTAATGAGGTGAGTTGCTGTCTTTTCTCTCCGCCTTGTGCGTGAAACTGTGAGACTTTCCAGTCTCCTCGTGCTACGGGGTCTCGGCGGGAATGAGCTGATGCTAACGCTAAAGCTAAAGCTAACGCATCCGCTCCTCTCAGCGGTTCGCTGACTAGTTTTTCGGTTGCTTTAGTCACACAGGCCGCCAGAGCTGAGCGGACAGATTCACTTTCCGACCGAGGTTTTTGTTGTAGGCCGACTGAAACTCACAGCCTCCTCCACCCACCCAGTTCGCGTTACTAATTTGGTCTGCCTTACTCACTGATATTAAACAGCAAGCGGGTAGAAATGTAATAAGGTTTTCCAGCAGATATTGGGTAGGGTGTGTTCAGTTCAGCTTTTCAAATCAGCGAAGAGGTAAACGGATGCCCTGCTGAATGACCCCAACCGTTATAAAAACAGCAGAAACAGAAGATTAATATTAATGCTTTGAGGGTGTTTGGTTTAAGTCCTTCCTTAAGCAGGTGAACACTCAGAGAGCATTCAGAGACAATGGGCCAGAAATAAAGTCGTTCTGAGAAATGCCTTTACAGATTCTAATATTGGCAATGTCGTTTGTGAACACATGTAAGAGAAAAGAGGAACGTTTCAGCCAATGTCAGTGAAAAGCTCATTTATCAGTAAAGCAGTATCTGAGCATTTCATGCTGTTCAAAGTGCATGTTTATATTGGTTTGGAAAAATAAAACAGTTTTAATGACTAAACACTAGTAAACCACAACATACGTATTGTCCTTCTTTTACCTAGACAGTCACGGTATTATGTATTTTAGAGAATGGATTTCCTTTCTGTAGGTTAAAGATCAGAAACTGATGAGATAGTGGAAGGTAATACAACTTCATGGCGAAGACTAATGTGTGTCACTTTCATACCCACAAATATCTCTGTGCAGTGACTCACTGTAGTGTTACGTACAAACTTCCTGCTTCTTGTGGTCTTCCACACACCAGCACATGCATGTGGGTTTGTGTGTGTATGTGTGTGTGAGAGACACATAGAGAGAGAGAGAGAGAACTGTTGATTCACCCACAAGTTTTGTCAGCCATATTGCAATATAAAGACCTATTTGTGCTGTAAATTCTACATTTCACACTTAAAATGCATGAATAGGTTTGTAAAAGGTATATGTAAATCTAGTTGACAAACTTCTTGAGTCGATCAACAGTTTTCTCTTTCTGTCACACATGCACACACACACACACACACACACACACACACACACACACACAAACCACATGCATCTGCCGGTGTGTGGAAGAGAGGCACAGAAAGAAATGTTGATTCACCCCCAATTTTGTCACCCAAGTTTATCAACCTTACTGTAGTTTAAAGCCTGTTCATGCTTTCTGTAAATTCTATGACTCACACACTCACATTAATGGCATTAAAATATCTGAAAATCCCTGAATATGCATAATTTATGGCCTCTTAAATGGTCTCTTTACACAACATGTGGTTGTGCTTTTAAGTGAAAGTTATTATCACCACAGACTGTTTAGGGACGCCTAAAGATTAAACTGAGTTAAAGTGTTTAAAACTGGTAAATTCATCAGTAACAAACGGCTACCAAATAAACTGCATGTAACAAATACAAATGAAGAACTTCTTACAAGAACTTCTTACTGATGCCCCCGGGCATTGCATAGATTTGTTTTAATCCATAATCCATCACCAGTGCCTAATTTAATTTAATGATGGACTGATTAGTCAAACCATTTATTGGAGGTATTGGATATATATTTAAAGATTTGAGCTTCCCTTTACGTTGTAGGCTATACAACTTGTACAATGAACAAACCAATAGAAAAGCTTCAAAAGTGCTAATTAAATATTACTTTAAATTCTATTGAAAGTTTAGAATGTTTTTTTCACTTCTCCTAAGAAGTTACCATGTGAAACATGCAAGGATTTGCCTGTAAGCGACAACATGCAGGACTGGATTTTATAGATTTATAGAAAATCAGTGTTGACCATGTTTACATGGGTCACTGGTAGTATGTCAGTTTGGCCAAAATAAGTCATCACACTGACACAAAATCACTACTTATTGCACTAGTATTATTTAAATTTATTCTAATGTTAGTATTTTTTTCCGAGCAAGGTAACTTCCCAAATAACTTTCTGTTGCGTAGTATTGCTATAGATTCTATAAAATGATCAAATACAAACTCTTCTATATTATAGATACCGGCATCACTAAATAAATACACCCTTAATGAGTAAACAAGTAAACTTTTCTTCTTACAGAGTAAATCTTGACAAATATGAATACTGGGCTTATTACACTGTTAAAAGAAAACGCTCAAATTACATGATTCAAATGCTGATGTGTTAGCATGTAGGCCTAAGTGCAAACACAGCAGTGCAGAAAAGCAGCAGCAGTCAGCTCCACTCAGTGCACATATGGGGTAAATGATGTCTGAAACCAGATATGCACAAATGTACTCACTTCATGCAAACATTAATTTATAGCCATTAAGCCAGTATGTGAATACTGGAGGACACATTTTGTGGACAGACAGGTGGACACACACACAGACACAGATACACACACACACACACACACACACACACACACAGACACACAAAGAGCATATATGGTGTCCCACATTCCTCTGGAGAGTTGGCCCTGACATTTCATTACTATTGCTCTTACTCCAGCTGGTTTTGATGTTCTCTCATTAGCAGAGTCCGTTACCAACGGCAAAGCTAATTAACCCCTAAACCCCACCTCAGGAGAGATCATTAGAGGGAGAGGGAGAGAGGAAGAGAGAAAGAGAGAGAATGTGTGTGTGTGAGAGAGAGAGAGAAGAACACACTCACCTGGAATCCAGACATTTTGCCATGGCCGCCATTTTATAAATAAACTGCAGTTCTATGTCTCCTGTCTCAAAGTCACAAATTTGTCAATAGGACTCACTCCTAAACACTTTCTAAGCAATATTGTATAGACCAGCAGAGCAATGTCTTGCCACCCACTATTCTAATTTACCAGCTGAAGGCAAATTCCAATATGAATATTCATATTGCTGTAGTTCAGCTTTGAGCTTTTCACCCTAAACCAGTGTGTTCAAATCCTACTGTGCAGAGAATCTGAATCTATGTGAGGCTAACAGACCATAAAAATGAGAAAGAGTGATGATCAAGGAGAAAAAGGCACAGCACACTCAAAGGGAGTCACTCTCTCCTAACCTCCTCTCAGCCACCTCCTCCCTCCACCCTCAAAAGCAGTTCTGTCCGTCTCTCCACCACCTCCACTTTACGCAAGCTGGCCACACGAAAAGAGAACAAGTGAGGAAAGAGGAGACTGAGGGCTGGAGGGGGGTGGGAACGTGTGGTCTGCTGGTATGGGGGCTACAAATGTGGTTTAATGTGTCAGAGAGCGTGAAAAGGACAGACAGAGTGAACGACTAAAGAACGAAGAGATAGAGAGAGAGCGAGAGAGAGAGAGCGAGAGAGAGAGAAAGAGAGAGAGACATAGTCAGTCATCACTGGAAAGTGCTGGGGTGGCTGGAAAGTGCTCATCACTTGAGTGAAAAACAAGTCTCGGTCATTCTCGTGCTTCCTTTCCTTCACCCTCCTCCCTTTTCCACTGCTCTCGCACAGTGTGCCATTACAACTCGTGAAAAGGAAACTGCAACAGCGAGGCTTGGCCACATGGGGGCAGTCTCACCATGCAAGAGTGATAGAAGATCAATCAGCCAGTTCGTGAGTGAGGCCAAGAGTGCACTGTTAGCGTTGGCCCAGGCTGAAACTAATTATGAGTCATTAATATAAAAACAGTGCAACATTCAGAACCCACAAACAAAACCAGAGAAAGACCACGGTGTCAGTACTGTTAAACACTGAACGCCTCTCACAAACAGACACCTCCTGTAGCCTAAGCCCTTCACCCCACAGCACTCAGCCTCATGATAGATCTGTCTTTGGGACGCAAAGGCCAAAGATTTGTGTGCGCGTGACACTCCGGGTCACTGTCAGGAGTTTAGCAGATTTTGGGAGGCCCCTCCCTTTTGTACCCTCATAACCTCCTCAGCAACGCCTGTCAGGTTTGTGACAGACGGCGCGTGGGTGTGTATGAGTGTGCGTGTTAGGGACAAGAAAGAGGGGTGCGGGGTGGCGTGTGTTGGGATCAGAGGTCAGTCCAACGCCGGCCCACTGCAACCACCCTGCCCCCCAAAAAACGGCCCTCCCCTCTGACCTCCAGAGAGGCCAGCTAGGGGGTTCGTCTGCCCTTAAGCCTGGGGAGGGAGGAGGGGGTCTAGAAGGATCACTGGCCATAACTGTGACAAGACAAGAGCAGCTTGTGTTACGTTACACTGCAGATATACACGGGGTGTAACTAAGAACAGCTCAAGAATAGAATATAAGACATGAGATAAGAGATTTGTTTCCAACAGGTTAATGCAACAAATCTAAATTGTATATTGTGCATATGTCTTTGAAGATGTCTCTCTCTCTCTCTTAATATGTAAATATTCATTTTTTTAATGGCTTGAACCCCATTTTTTGTTTTTCATTATTACTTTTAGACATACTAGAAATGCCAGTGCACCTTAATAGTGGTAACTTCACAGCAGAGAAAAAAGTTATAGACTTTTGCTGTAGGTTAACATCAAAGGAGCTTATGCAAAGTTATTTTGGGTTTTGGATGTCTGATTGTTTGCAAATATACACAACAGTGTAAAGGGCAGCTCAGAATTTCAGATAAAAATAAAAATGAAAAAAAAAAAGATTTTCCTACGACAGTGACACATTTATATTTTGTATATACCTTTTTGTATACTTGAAATTTCAATTTGAAATGAAATAATTGTCCAATTTATTTATGCATATATTTCTATGCATTTATTAAAAAAAAAAAAACATTTTTGTAGCGATAAACACTGATTTGACATTTAGGTTTTCACACGTTAATCAAAAATCTGAACCGAAGCATTTAGAAGCCAACCGTCAGCTGTGGTAACACCACCAAACAGGCCAAGATTTGCAACTGCCGCAAAGGTGTTTTAAACATGGTTCATAAGGTCTGTGCACATCTACTTTAACTGCTTGCTCTCTCTCTTTCTCTCTCTCTCTCTCTCTCCTCCCAAAGGTGAAGTTCACGCTTGGCTCCCCCCTCCAAGAAGGGAGATGGAGGCAGGCAGGTTGGGCTGTTAAATCTTATTGGCTGTTGACCTGATTTAAAGACAATGGAGCGGAACAATAGAGGAGTACAGGTTTAAAATTAGACCCCCAAGTTCCTCCCTTTCTCTTTCCCTTCCTCTCTCGCTCCCTCCCTCTCTCCAAATGGCCCAGTGAATGTGGCCGAGTCATGGTCAAGTTCAATACTCGGAGCACAGAGCATGTATCTAGTAGACTTTTTACCCCAGTAAAGCTGTTGACTGTTGTTTGTTGCTGATTCCTTGAAAATTTAGTGCAAGATTAATTTCTTAAACTTGACTCCTGAGCAAAACTTTACAGGAAACACTATGCTGTTTCTCTGTCTTCCTTTTCTTTTCTTGACTTTTCTTCTCGGTTGCTATATTTCACTCTTTTGCTCCCCATCTCTCTTTATCCAGCCCCCCTCTTCTCCCTCCCCCACAATGCAGCAGTGCTGGTCAGCAGCGGTCATGACATCACCGGACAGCGCTGCTCACCGATAGGGCACCAAGCCGCGTTGCTAGGTAACAGCAGTGAAAGAGGAGTGTGTGTATGTATGTGTATGGGCATACATGTGATAGTCCAATCAACCAAAGGGCAAGTTCTTTCTCCTATAACTAATAAGTTGTTTTGTGTACAGACTGCAAACCATTGAACTATTACAACTTCACTGTACTTTGACCCACAAATACTTTTTCTCCTTTCACTGTCTGATTAGAAACATGGCAAAACCGGAGCATATATATTTGTATATATATGGAGGCGTGAACTCAGTAAAGTACAAAGTTTTTAATTAACTTTTTGTATTTACTTGGTATAATTGGTAAATAAAGTAAACAAGGCACAAATACATGTGCACTAATGGATGGGTGTTTGTGTGTAATTGTGAAGGCCTGAATATACTGCAGCTCTGCATGAATTAAGCTGTTAACTAAAAGGCATGTTTGCGTAATTATCTATTTTGTAGGTTTGTATGTGTTGCTTTTGTGCATGCGCGTGTGTGTGTTTAGTGTCTCCGGGTGGCTACAGGCGCACATGTTTGTACATGTATGTCTCTGGCTGTGCTCGCTTTCCGAAGAGAGTATTTGTAAGTACATAGTGTGTGTGTGTGTGTGTGCGTCTCAGTGTGTATTCTGTATTTGTACATAAGTGTATGGGTGTGTGTGTTTGTGTGTGTGAAAGAGAGAGAGAGAGAGAGAGAGAGAGAGAGAGAGAGAGAGAGCAAGCCCCGCGTCTCAGGAGTGTATATTATATCCGATACAGTAGCTCTTTCTCGCACCACATATTTCTGGGCCGATCGATACTTCTGACTCCCTACAAGACAATAATCGCGCCCCCCCCCCAACACACACACACACACACACACACACACACACACACACACACACACACACACAGACACACATCCCTCCACCCCCTCCCCACATGGCTACCATTATTACAACCCTCCTCAGGGACCAACACAAAACAGGCAGAGAGGGCAATGCTGGTTGCCTCTCACCTTCTGTCCATCCATTCGTCCAGCCACCATCTCTCCATCCTTCTTTCACAAGGAAATGGTAAGATTCAGAGGAATAGGAGAGAGAGGGAAAGAGTGCAAGAGAGGGAGAGAGAGAGAGAGAGAGAGAGAGAGAGAGAGAGAGAGAGACGCGAACAGGTAAGGGTGAGGGATGAAGGTAAAAAGGAGAATGTGGGGTTAGAGTGTTTGAGGGAAAAGAGAAGAAGACTGAGAGGTTGAAAGAAAGAAGGAACAAGGGAGAAGAGTGACGGTGCATTGTGATCGTATAATAAAAGGAGGGAACGACAGGGAGGGCAACAAAGACTTACACAGCTGCCTCCTAATAAAGGAGAAGAGGGGGAGAGGGTGGAGGGAGTGGGCTGAGAGAGAGGGAGAGAGAGACCAAAGAGAGGGAAAGAGAAAGGGACGTAGAGAGACAGATCTAGAGAGAGAGAGTGCCTCTATCTAATACACAGTGAATAATTATGGCCACTACCTGCTAGCAGTTTGGCCCTTGTTCGTTTGTGAACAGAGAATCCTGAGCCTGCTGCACATCAAAGTACGGCAAAAATAAGTTCAATGGCCAAAGGCGTCGGGCGAAACCAATACGTCTCCAAATCCCATCAAGGGCCAGAGACAGTGTCTGTCCATGACAGTGTCTACTAAGCAACTAAGCGCTGTGATGTATGTGTTATGGGTGCCGCTAGATTGCTCTCTATATGGCTCTATCGATTGGACCAGACTTAAATTGGCTCTCAATTAAAGAGAACGCTTATTTGACCTCCCCCTCCAACACGCGCACCCCTGTCTTTCTTTTCCTGTCCTTAAATATTCCCCTCTTCCAGTACCCCCTCTTCTCTCAGTCACTGGCACATCCATCTCTCTCTCTCTCTCTCTCTCTCTCTAATACCTCTTTCCTCCCTCCCCCCGCCCTCTAAGGCCGTCACCTCAACCCCACTCCTGCTCCTCCTCATCCCCTTGTCTTCAACCCTCACATCCTCCACTCTTGTCCACTCTCTCTTCGTCTGACTCCTTCCACGGAAAAAGACGGCGCAATAAAATATTAAGTTTATTTATTCAAACACTATCAATAATATACCTACATGCACGACACCTCAGCTCATGCCAGACTGTGCAAAGGGTTAGAGAGGGTGAGGGAGAAAGAGAAAGAAAAAGAGAAAGAAGGCCTAAGAAAGAAAGAGAAAAGGTGGTGAACATTGTAAGATTTGGAGGGTAGAAAAGGTGGAGGGAGGGGGGTTAGGAAATTGGTCTGGCTAGCGGAACAGCTTTTCACCCCTTTCTCGCCCCCCTCATCCCTCCATCCCTCCCTCCCTCCCTCTTCCCCATTCTGCTTTGTATTCTGTGGAGATGACAGGGAGAAAGCTTTATTGCTCCGAGTTGGTATCGATCGGGGCCCCTCACGCGGGCAGCTCAGACCTGCACATGTTGGAGGCACTTCTGCAGCGCCGGCTGCACCCCCCCCCCACCCCCCACCCTTCTTGTTCTTCTTTTTTTCTTTTCCCCTCTCACTCAGTCTCTGCTCTCTGTGTTCCGCTTTGGGATTCAGATCTGTCCCTTTTTTACAAAGGTTAAGAGGCAACAATCAAGTCCTCTGCTTTATTTACCTGACTGCCTATTTACCTGACTTTTTTCCCCTTTTGAGGCCAAAAACGAATGAATGAAATGCACACATAACAGCTCCTTCATTGCGAACCCTTCTTCTCTTCTCCCTTTTGTCCACCTTTCCCCCTTCAAATTATGTTCCTTTCTTTCAGCAACTGGTGTAGTTAAAATGAACATAAAATCGCAGAGAAGAGTTAGTGTTTCTATTCAGTCAAAACAAATAAAGGAGGGGGCAAATGACATGTTCTTTTTCTCTCCTTCCTCTGGTTTGTTAGTCAGGTAAGAGGCATTCAGTGGGAACTTTATCAGAGATTTGAGAAGACCCATCTCGTGTAAAGCGAGAGGATGAGCTCGGCACTAGATTTGGGGAGCAGAAGATGGGGGTGGGTCAGGTTGATAATTAGCCTGAGGGAAACAGGGGGTGCGGGATAAATGGAGGGAGGCATGGATAGATGGATGGAGGGATGAAGTGCCCCCCTGCCCTCTGCTTGTGCCCCTGGGCGAGGCTTTTCACCCCTGCTCACCCGTCCTGTCCTGCACCGATTCTGTTGTTTAATAAAACCTCGCTCTGAGCCGCCATGCGCTCAACATGAAGCTCAGGGCCACTTGCGCTCTGAGGCCGACCGCGACGCTGCCAGGGAATAAAAAAAAAAAAAAAACAGAAAGAAAGAAAAGACCACTTTTCTCTCTATTTTTACCTCTCTCCATCAGCTGCCCCTCTGACCGCCTCAGAGCCACTTATGTTCACTCACCAAATGACACATATAAATCCCCCTCCCTCCTCTATCCATCCATCCATCCATCTATCCGTCCATCGCTCGCACTCGCTCTTCGTTGCTACGTTGTCAGCTATAAGGTCGTCAAGCACAGTAATTTCGCAGAGGACACAAAAATTGAGGTGTGTATTGGTGAGTTGCACTGCCATTGTGTGCGATTCTGAAGGCTGCAAGTTGTTTAGAAACGCCCGTAATACACTTAGTAAATATGTAAGAGAAGTGAACCAAGCTTTATTTGCTTCCAGGTAGCTTAAAAGTGTTAGAATAATTTATCTGATTTTTTCATCTGGTGAAATTAGACCTAGTCAGGCCTAATGTTAAATACCCGTATGAAAAAAATGAAGATATATTTTTAGTGACCCATACATTAATTTCATAGGTGTGAATTTATGATGAATGTATTACACCAAGAAAGCAAGACCTCTATTAACTACAAAGAAAGATCCGTTTGACAAATTTGAGAGCATCCATAAAAAATCTAATATAGATCTGATTCCTATAACAGTTCATGCAAAAATAATGAACTTCCCCCGAATTCTTTAATGAATCAGAGATTTATGCACCTACAAAATAGCAAGGCCTTAATCAAGGCCACAGCGTAGCCCTAAGAGCACAGATAATTTCAGAACTGAGAAATGAGTTAGGCTTTTTTCCCACCAAAATGAACTACAGTCTAGTGGTTACACTGATGACTCAAACTTAATGTCAGAGCTCACATGCTATTTAGCTGCTTGATTATACCTATGGCGTGTAATTAATATGTTTTATGTTTTATATAAATTCTGTAATCTTAATTAGCATTCTGGGCTAGACGTGCTGTAACCTGTGTCAAAGAATCACAGCTTTCCATTTTTTAAATATCAAAAGGTCAAATGACGCACAACTTTGGTTTTGTATCCGTGTGTGTGTTTGTGTGTAAATCCATATAAGTGTTGTCTCTTGATTGCAAGGTTGTAGTCATGCTGGGTGTATGGCGCTGCCAGGATAGTGAGGTGTTTGCTGAGTGGCACATAGAGAGAGTGAGAGAAAAAGACAGAGAGAGAGAGAGAGAGAGTGAGAGGGACTGAGAGGCTTTGGAGAGCTCCCGTCCCCCGGCCGACCGCCATTTCACACTGGTGACCAACACAAATTGGATCAGGCCGCGTTCTCATTGCACCAGCAAAAAAATAAGACACACAAAATGGCCGAATCTCCAGCACTGCGGTGCTGAGTGCCGGACTGCTTAGGGGGAGTATATACTAACCGGAAACGACCATCAAGTAGCAAACCAAAAAAAACCCCACAAGGTGAGACATTTTGGCTATGCTTCATTTTGCATAACAGCACATTAAGCTGTTGAAAAGCAAACTGTGGCCTTCGTAATGCCTGCCTGAGGAACACAAACTTTTATTAAAGTAAATTTTCAAATCACTGACACAGATGTCCTCGCTGTGTGAAGTCCTCTCATGATTAATCGTTATATAATAATATAACTACTTGCAAAAAATGAAACAGAGGAAAAAAAAGATATAGTACATCTGCAGTGTTGTAAATGATCAGTGTTTTATAAAGTGTAAAATCTGTTAACTCACAAACTAATCTTGGTAATGCTAAATGTCATGGTTTGGTACCACGGCATCCGATCTTTCATTTGCCAGGGACTGACATTTACCTGACATGGGTGACATGTTCCTGAGAATTAGAATTAACAGTCGAGTAATATTACGATATTAGCCGTCCTTGCTTTTCTCCCAGTCAACCAGGACTGAATTTAGAGCCTTGCTATTATTTAGGCATTGAATTGATGTAGAATTTCAAGAGATTTACAAGGTCCAAGGTTGTCACTGTACATTGCTTCATCAATAGCTCAGTGGAATGTATGAAGTGTGTAAAGCCAACATGGATTATCTTTAGGTATCTTAGGTCTACAAACTATTTTATGTCTGCATAAGATCACTCTTATATGGCTGTTATTATGAGACATGAAATGTATAACATCGCAACTGTAAGGGACACAAGGCCATCACTTATTCAGAACTCAGTGACTATTTTGGTGGACGAATCACGGCATTGTTGAAGTTAAATTCTGAAGTTACATACGGCTCATTGACACTAATTGTTATGCTGCTTACTGAAAGAAACGAGATGTTCAGCGTTGGTCTTACTCACATTTTAAATAACCCTCAGTAAAGCCAGAGCAATGCTGAATGTTCTGTATGACACTTGAATATCAGTCTCATGAAGGTTTAACAGCTCATGAAGGTTTAATAAGGTCCCCTTCGCATCTCATAAGGCCTCAGGTAACTTTTGCCAGAAAGTCTACCTCAGTTCTAACTGTGTAACTACTGAGGCACACACACAGTGCAGTGTCACCACTTGAGCCGCACAGGGGCATAGCGAGTGTGTTTGCCTATTTGTTTATGCGTGAGTGTGTGTGCAGTCTCAGCGCCACGTGCGAGCTGTGTTTACACTGGGAGAGAGGGGCACGCGGGCCAATATCTCACGGCAATCGATGAGGATGGGGGGGCAGAGGAGTTGGTGGGGGGAGGGAAAAATCGGTAAAGAAAGCAGGTTATCTCCTGTCATTANGTTGGTGGGGGGAGGGAAAAATCGGTAAGGAAAGCAGGTTATCTCCTGTCATTAATGGGGGGAATCCCAAGCGGGCGGGGTTTGTGTGCGTGTGTGGGTGCGTGTGTGTGTGGTGGGGGAAGACCTGGATTCATTCAGAAAAAACACAGACTGTTTGGCATCGGGAGAAAGCAGACAATTATCTGTATTGATTAAAGCCAGCCAGCCAGCACACTGAAGACAGAAAACTATGACTAGATCAATAGAGAGAGAGAGAGAGAGAGAGAGAGAGAGAGAGAGAGAGAGAGAGGAAGGGTGCTGGAAATAGGGCAGGTTGTGAGTTTGCAGAGGAAAAAGAGCACAGCAACAGTTGGGTGAAAGCAATGGGACAGTGTGAGAAGAAAGTAGTGGTGGAAAAGTTTGAGCTGTACAAAAGAAACCGTATGATGAAGTTTAGAAGAGTGACAAGTGCAGTAGAAGAAGCCACACTGTTCACACAAATTGTGATCGAAATCCATTATGATTGGCTCCTTGCTCACACGCAGTGCTGCTGAAGCATTCGGTTCAAGCAATAAAGCTGTTTTATACAATGTGAACACAATCTGCAGCAGTACTATCTTTAGTTTAAGAGTGCTATAACTCGCTTGTTCATACTGTTGATAAAACTGTGCATAAGGCAGGAGCAGGGGGATATACAAATACAAGTAAACAGATACGTCGGACTGGATCAAGGTTCCTCTGAGTAATGGTTTGTAAATAGTCATGTTTCTCCTAATTGTGAGAAGGATATTATAATTGTATTGATATTGTAGGGTTACTAATACTCTGTTAATACAGCAAGTATTTGGTATGGGATGAAATCTTAATCTTAGTAGAAATTATAGCACAAATTAAAATGACTAAAGCAAAGCACCTGAGCTGATATCATGTCTGCTAAATGGTGGTCTTAAATACGAGGGTGGAGACAGAAAGTATGTCTGAACAAAACACGAAAGTGTGTATTTATGCATAGGCAATATGATGATGTTTATCATTGCCATGATAAATTACGTCACAATGATCTTTTCTGAGTATATCGAGGATATCATAAGAACACTAAGAACACTGATCATCCATTTCTGTTTCATTACAGAGCATAGTAATGTGATCCTTTTTCTCTGTTTCAGTTTTGAGAAATTGTCCTGTATTGTGATTTAATATTTTTGTCACATCTACTCAAAATTAAAATCAGTCTGTAAGATCAAACCTCAAATAGATGGGAGGTTCAAATGTGAACATACTGATATCTGGTGATAAATGCTAATATGGTTCAGCAGTCATGTGCAACACTGTGAAAAGCTATTGAAAACTATTGCAAAGAAAACAGTGTAATAGCTTCTAAAAGTGTGGACATTTAGACAGGGAGAGAGAGAGGTGTGTGCAGGTGTAGTGAAACAGTACAGGTGTATGGTTATGCATGGTCAACATCACAAGTCCCCGCCCCCATCCAGGGAGAATATGGGCGCCTTGGAAACGGTCGCTAAGGGAACAGACAGCTAAAGAGCGAGGTGTGTGTGTGTGTTTGTGTGTGTGAGTTTGTGTGGATATTATCGAGGATGTGAAGACAGATTATCCGAGATGAAGAAAAAGGAGTACTGAGGAGAGAAAGGGAGTTTTGTGTATGTCCGCACAAGTGTGTGTATGTATGTATGTATGAGTTATCTGTGTTGTGGATGAAAATAATACACATTATTGTAATTAACAGTGTTGCTGCACTCTAAAGTCATCCTCACTGTGCTAGCAGTCTGTAAAAGGCCACTTCAGAATCAACAATCATGCACATGCACATAATTACACACCAACCTGTTGGATAGCCTAAAACCTTAGCAACATGGTAACAAACCTTATCTGATTACTGTGTGTTTGTTTGTATGCTGTGTATGGGTGTCGGAGAAAGAGAGTGTGTGTGTGCACACAGGTCCTTCCTAGGCTGTGAAGCCTGGGAGAAATGGAGCTTAAATGGCTCTCACTGGCTCTCAAACTCCAGTTGGCTTTATTGATGCACTGGCCTACTGCCAACCAGGGCCCATTTCCACTTCAAAGGGTCCTCATTCACACACACACACACACACACACACACACACACGCCCTCACCTGTGAGCATGCAATGCACTCCAACCTCTATCTGTAGTCCGAGCCTCAATCCATGAGCTGTGCCTCCATGTGTAATCATATATAGAAAAAAGTACACTCCAAGTCTGATTCATTGTGCAATTCAGGCCCGGGCTCTCTTTTACTCTCTGACTGGCACACAGACATATAGGATACTTCAAGCGCAAAGAACACTTAAGGTTTACATGCCAGGCAGACATGCTTTTATGCTTTTATTATTGCACCTACTTTCAGTGGTGTAATGTGCTGTGGCTACAGGCAGCTCAAATTTCAACTCATCTTGAAGAACATGTGCGTAGACTATGTAGCAAGTGCCACACACACACAAGCTTGCGTACCACCACACGAACGGCTTATAACTCATGCTTCATTGCTTTTAAATTAAGATACTGTTCCATGCCGTTCTATGCCCTATGCCTCCGCATTCAAAGCGAAGACATATTAAGCAAAAAAGGGACCACAAACACAAATCTTCTAGTCTGACATTTGTTTGATGTGGTTTTGTATCAGGTATTTCCACAAGAAATAACATTTACAAAGCTACTGCATCATGAACATATTTATAGCACAAAGGTCTGAGATACATGACAAACTGAAGTCAAGTAAGCCTCTAAAAACGTATTTAAACTACCTAAGAATAAAAAGTTCATATTGATTCATAAACTACACAGCAGAATTCACTGTTTTAGTCAATACACCACAAAAGCAAGGTGTAGCTCCCTGAAACAAACTTGAAATGGACTAAACTTTAAATCAATACCACTTTCATATTCATACAACAGTAGATATTTAAATCCGGTTTGAATTTTATTAAATGATGTGCAAATACAAATGTAATTCCTTATGTACCTAATGATGTAACTATTTTTCCATATTTCTAGAATGTAAATTGGAAGATACAACCATGATTTAGAAAAATCTGTTTGTTTCTCCAACAACATAAGTGAAACTATAACTCTGAAGAAAGTTAGGAATCAAATCTTACAAAGAGAAAACCCATAAATTGGCCATACTTGCACTTGGAAAATAGGCTGCAGATTACCATAAGCTAATAGTCCATATGCAATTTATCATATACAAAACTTAAACCTATGTGTCTGCTACGGATATGAACCTCCTGCAAACTATAGCAAGGTTTAGCACTTACCATAGCTTCATACTGCTGATTGGACTATGCGCAAGGCAGGAGCAAATGGATGTACAAATATAAGTAAACTGGTATGTCAGATTGGATCAATGATAGTCATGTTTCTCCTAATTGTGTGAAGGATATTGCTTGTAGTTTAGTAAAAACATGGTTGTTGATACTCTGTTAGTACAGCAAGAAAACATTGGGGTATTGGGATAAAGTCTTAGTAGAAACTAGAGCATATATTAATGTGCCAACAGCAGAGCACCTGAACTGAAATCATGTCTGCTGAGAGCTTAAATGCAAGAGTGGAGACAGGAAGTATGTGTCGTGACTTAGTGGCTCCAATTGACCAAGCCAGACATCAAAATAAAACACCTTTGTTCCTATAAAATAAAACAATTCTTAAACAAAACCATCAGACGCTGGGTTCTGGATTAAAGAGAAAAGGTTTCAAGCTTTATTGTCAGGTGTATGCTGAAAAGATTGAATTCAGTGGCCCTATATGGTACAGAGTTCACATACTTATACAGTGTATCAAGAGTTGATGTAATGCCCCTCCTGCTTTTCTATACATTTCATAACTAGGTGTTGTTACCATTATCTCAGGCTTCACTCCACAAATACATACATTGAATGCATTTTTAAACCGCATGTCCGTGTGTCACAAAGAAATATGGCCCCTAACTGCTCAAGATGTTCCCCCATCCTGAAGTCTTGAGATTGCAAATCAAGTTGTCATTGTCTGCTTTTAGTCCTAAGTTGTAAATTGAACACTGCTCCTGGCCTTACTGCATTGTAAACACTTCCCTCGACCTTTTGGGTGTGGTTATGCTGAACTTTTCCATCTTGTATCCTAGCCTCACTACAAAGATATAATTGTGCCCTTATGTCTAAGGTATTAACAATTATATATTCCTTAAATGATTACCAAATTATTCCCTCATATGTTTCAACAAATTGAAATTGTGCATTTATGCATAAATGATATGATATTCTATTGTTAGCATGATAAATTACATCACAATAAGTTTTTAATACATACACATACATGTTTATATATAAATATATATATACACCATTCCACACAATGTAAGATTTACAAGTATGTAAGGTATCGTGTGTGTGTGTGTGTGTGTGTGTGTGTGTGTGTGTGTTAGGAATGTGTGTTTTGTACTTTGTGAAATGTTGTCACTCTCTGTGCACTGTGAGCTAATGTAACCAAAGATAAATTCCTTGGCCAATAAAGGTTGAATCCGATTCTGATTCAGAGTATATTGAGGATATTGTCAGTACCCTAAGTACACTGATCAGCCATTTCTGTTTCTTTAGAGTGTTTGAGTTTTGAGTAAAAGTCCTGTATTTTGATTTAATATTTTTATCATATCTACTTGAAATGACAAAATCTGTAAGGTTCATATGTGAACAAACCAAAACCCATACAATCGTCATAAACCTGTCCTTGAAAAACTCATAATGGATGTGCAGCTTATCATATGTGTAACTTAAACCTGTCACATAAACCTAAGTGTCTGCTATGAATATGAACTTCACAACATCTGCATATAATCAAATAGCCAGTGTGTGAGCTCAGATAAATTTGATGAGACTTGTGCATATCAGATGCACATACATGCTAATAGTCAGTAACATTTTGGCTCCACAGGTAAAGGTGGAAACACCACACTCAGTAGATGATGAAATTCGCAAACATCAATACAGTCCACATATCTACGCCTCAGCCTTTGCATTTCAATGCTGTCTCTGTAAATTATTTATGATGCTTTACCCACGTCAAAAAGCACCGGCCTAGCCCCCTTCACACCTATCCCCATAGTAACCAGCTCCCTGAGCCCTATAGGTGCACAAAGACACCCCCTCTCTATAGAATATGTAGTACACACACACACACACACACACCCACCCACCCATGCCACAGTGTGTGTTTGTATTTGATGTATGTGTATGCACATGTATAATGGTCAGTTCTTATGTGCCTGCTGAAAGTGTAAAAGTGTATCTGACGTTCTAGTGAAAAGGGGGCGTGCAAGGATATATCCTTGAGATTCTGCACAGAAGGAGTGTAAATATAAACCCACGTACGTGTGTATGCTTTAGTGCAGAACAAACGTGGCCACACAGTCAAATAGTGCTCATGAACATGACAAGGCACGTTTGAGCCACCAGCACAGTGACAAATTTGGGGTCAGCACGTTTCACATTGAAAGTACGTTTGCTTGTATGTTAGGGTGAAACAAGTGTGGGCAAAAGCGTTTGTGTGTGTTTTGTGTACAGGATTACTGTGACCACATCCACGCGGCGGCTCTTTCAGACCGTCCGGCTCTTTCCAGCATCTCCTCCCTCGAGTGCGGCTGGACAATAGCCCCTGCTCCTGCAGCCCTGCCGAGGGGTCCTCTCTGCTGCTGCTTACACTTAATGAACAACAACCCCCCCATCCTCCTACCCCCCACCCTGCCTATTTTTACCTCCTCAATCTCTCTCTCTTTCTCTTCCCTCCAGTCCCTCTAACCCTCAATCGCCCCCCCCACACCCCCGACCCACAACCACTGTTGTCCACTGTTCACCTCATCCATAGTAGACAGTATTGATTTTCAGTGAGCAAAATAAAAAAGGCCATGAATTTTAATGCTTTCTGTCTGCCCACCCTTTTCCACCCCCTTCTCTTCCTGACCCATCCCTCTGCTCTCACTCTCTCTCTCACTCTATCTCTTCTCTCGTTCTTTCCTGGGGGAAGGATAAAGGAGAGGGGGATGGGGCCAGGGTGGAGGAGGAGGAGGAAAGAGGGAACAGTGTAGGGGGTTTGGTGTGTGTTGGTCATTTCTCATTTCCGAGCCATGGTCTATAACACACACACATACTCACACCCTTCTCTGTTAACTAGGCTCTTCATTGTGAGACAGTGAGAATAACAGGGAGAGTTGGACAGTGTTTTAGTTTTGAAGTTTAGCTTGTTGGTGTGTGTTTTCATTTCTTCAGCCAAGCTGTGCATGGTTGTCCATCAGAGCAAGCCCACCACATCTCATCTCACTTCATATTGGTGTTGTCATGTTGCTCTTCGCTCTCAGTTTTTAGGCCTACATAAAAAGCCAACTGTCTTTTACATTTTTTGCACATTTCACATTGAATGGACCAGTGAACATAGTGCAGTATTGCTTAATAGTACCATATTTGACACTTTCCATATATTTTGTTTTTGTATTTCTTTTTTTGTGTGAAATCTGTAATCTTTGTGTGGTTTTATGTACTTAAAACAAAATGTATTTTTACTTTACTGGGTGTTTTTGTTACTGTGTTTTTTTATTGATATGTGTAAATCACTTCAGTTCTGACTGGCTGCCCTGTAATGGGCAGAAAAACTTTTGTGTTACAGGCTGATTAGGCTGGCTATACATAAACATGCTGGTTTTTGTGACATCACAAAAACAAGGAATTCAAAATGAGCTACTTACTTTTCATATGGACTGGGGAATAAATGGCACTTCACTACGTCAAATTTTATTCATCTCATAAACGTGATTGAAATTGTATTCTGTTTTCTGTATAGGCCATTTAATATAAAATCAGTTTGCTTGAGGATAGCTCAGAGTTCTTAAGTTTTGTTCTGCATTACAGGTTTATGAGATAAGCCGCTTTCTCCTTCACTCTCTTTAATGTGGATCCTTTATGATCCACTTGTGTTCAAGTGCACTTGTAGTCAACAATGAACGTATAGGCTGAACAAAAAAAAATCCCTTGACACTGAGCTTGCTCCTTGAAGGTGTGCTTCTGAGGAATATTTATTCATGTCCTCTTTATTTATGGCTGAATCTGAATGCCTGCATTCATTTCGTCATGTATACAGTAGAAATAATGTAAGCGCAACGTAGACAGATTGCCCCTGCTTAGAGCACTCCATCGGCTTGACAAGTGTTTTAATAATTCTAGCAGTGAAAAATGACAGTGCTGATGCATCACTGCTGCTCTCCTCAGCAGGAGGACTGCAGATGGTAACCCACAGCCATAATTTCACTTCAGCATAAATAATCCAATATTCCTAATTGTTATGTGGCAAATTTGGTTAAATGAAAGGATTAAAGGGAAACACTATGACTTCTCTTTAAGTAAAGGCACATGTGGTTCGAGATCTCAAAAGCACATTTTTTGTTATTATCTGTGTAGTGTTTTTCAAGGCCATCTGATATAAAAGTGGAGAGAGAGGGAGAGAAGCATGGAAAGAGGGAGAAATGGACAAAATTGCAGGAGCAAAAAGAGGGCTTTTAGGACAGAAAGCACAGATGTGTATGTGCGCGTACATGTGTGCGTGCGTGCTGCACGTATGTTCATTGAAAATCGAGAGAGATCTTAAAAAACCGTAGAATGTCAAAACTGTAGATGGCACAGACATATAGTAATGTGATTCTTTTCTTTTAAAGGCCATACGGAAAACTGTAATTACACTACACTCTACAGCAATCGTGACTGATTAAATTCTGCAAGTGCCTTTTGAGCATTTGTACACGTTTTGGCTTGAACATTCAAAGTAAGCTAAGGATGAGCATAGTAGCAATTAGCTTTCAGAGTAACTGAACCTCTAAATTAACATAATGCTTTGTTAACAATTAAAAAGAAACACTGGAATACAAGGTTATTTTAAGATAGACCTTTATGATTAGCACAGTTTGAAACATACATATATCTGTGTGTGTGTGTGTGTGTGTGTGTGTGTGTGTAGGTATATACAGTTTTTTTTTCTTACACGCTTGAGTTTAGTTTCCACACAGCATTTCCTTCATGCTTTAGTTCTTTAATTTTTTCCCCTCTTTATGTCCAACCATAATTTGCTCTCTATTCTTCCTCCCCTCTGAGTGGACACAATAGAAGCGCTGCATGTGAATAAACACTTATAGATATGTTTACTTGCTCCACAGGGTTCCTCCTTCAAAAGCTGCAAATGACAAAGCATGTAGCCTCATCAAGGTGTTTGGGTCCATTCAATAAAGCTGAATGTGCTGGTACTGCACTTTTTTGTACTTCACTGTTCCATGCCACATGAGGAGGTTTATAAAATTGCTTTTATTTTTAAAAAGATATCACTGAATGTGACATACTGTAGATAAGGTTTTTATCAAAGAGTTCCCTTTTTTGAGAGCTGCACTGCTGAGGTGAACCTAAACATACACAAAAGAAGTTTGAATTGCACTCGACTTGTAATAGACATTAAAATCAAACTTGGATAATAGTGCTTTTTTCTAAGGGATAAACTGACTATTTCTGCAGAAGAGGGAGTATTTTCTCTCTGTGACATTACCTCGGGATAAAGGATGTTTGATAGTTGCACCAAGTACTAAGTGAAAATTCTTCCTCGCAAGGTTAACTCAGAATTCAGATTTAGCTTCAGCCTGTACATTAAATGCATTTATACACTAATAAAACCTTACATTAATACTCTGGATTTTTGACACCATATAAACACATGAAATAATATCTTCTCTGAGAAATGGATTCTAGAACAAATTAATTTCAGAGTGATTAATGTGCCAGTCTCCAAAACTGACCAGTAAGCAGATGCCTTTTTGCATGTTAAGGTACTGCTAAGGTCTTGTCTGCTTTGCCTTGGCTGTGGCAGGCAGGCTAGGGCCTTGAACTTGAGACAGACACGGGTCAATACGAGACGGATGGTGGGGCAGATGAAAAAGCGGAGAGAGGGGAGATGGGCGTCTGCATATGAATGGAGGGGGCACGAGAGAGGGGAGTCAGAGTGGAGAGCCAAAGGTCAGGGGTCAACCTGTCGACCCCCCACCACACAGACAAAAGGAGGCGAGAGGGCTTGGATCGGGCAGCTGAATGAACAACTGGTGAGCGCACTCCAATCAAGAGCGTCCCTTTAACCACAAACACACTAACGCATCCTTTTACAGAGCTTTTTATCACTACACTCAGTTTCTTTTCAAGGTCTAACAAGATGCATTCTAGTGCATACTTGGCCCTGACTTGTGCACCAAAGTAAACATGTGTAATTTTCAGCTTTTAAAGACCTTTTCTACTGTAATGTAACCCACACATCCTCAGAAATGCTGAACATATAAGTAGATAAGCCAGGGTTAAACAACAGCCTCTGTTGAGGCCTCATTTGTCTCTGCAATACAGTGAAAAAGCAGATTTTTCAGATCCTGATGACCATACCCACATTAGCACACCACAACTACTGCTACTATTCCTTCTCTAAAAAAACCCTGTCACTCAAAGGGAACCCCCCAAAACTACATATAAAAATATATTTGTGTGAACATACAAATTTATGTGCATATGTGTGATGTACCCCTCATTAGTTTAACGCATGTAGCCGTGCGGAGCAGGAGGAGGGCACGTCCACTTTTGCTGCACAGCATGATGGCTATTTATCTTATCTGTGGTATTAGCTAGCTGGCCTGTCAGGTAAACTCCACCCAGCTCCAACCGGCCGCTCCCGCAGCTGCCCCCAGGGTAATCAGCATGGCTTTCCTTTAGAGAATTATGCAGCTGACCTCTGCGCATATTCACCATATTCATTCTGCATATGGAACAGAGGAAGAAGAAGCAGAAGAGGAAGAAGAAGGAGAATGGGAAGGTGGAGGGGGGGTTGTCACCTGGCCTAGTTATAGTCCACACACACACACAGGAAAAAGAAAACGTAGCCACTATTACACACACACACACACACACACACACACACACACAGGGAACAATCCATTAGGGATCTCTTTCGTCTTTTCTTTCAGTCAAATTTTAGAAAATGGTGAAAAACGTTATACTAAGAGATGGTAGATGTCATGGCACTGAAAATACTGGAATAAGAGAGTCTAGGTAATGTATTAGATTGAAAAACAGTGGTCTGATAGCTCCCCCCAAACACACATACAGGTTTGGATGAGAGCTGTGTGCTCTTAACTGAGCAGCCTGCTGGGCAGCTGATGTGTATCAGTGTGTGTGTGAGAGAGAGTCTGAATCCCCTGAAGAAACCATCAGAGGATGGTTTGTCAGGTTGTCAAGAACGTTTGAGTGTGTGCATGTGTAGGTGTGCATTTGCTTTCATGGATGTGTTTGTGTGCTGGCTCAGGTGTGTTTTTATATGCGGGCTTAGCGTACGTGTGTGTAAATGTAAAGCTTTGAGGGGAAGGCTGTCTAACAGATTCATATCCAATATGAAGAGGTTAGAGAGAAGACTCCAAACCCTTCTTTATGAGAGTTTGGGGAGGATGAGAAGTGGTGTACTACAACAGATTAATTTTATTTCATGGATAGAGGGAAAGCATGAAAGAATGAAAACAGGACGGGAGAAGCAGGAGAGCTAAAGGGAAAATGACCTTCTTCTTTCTTTTCTAGATTAGTGCTTGTGTAAAACTGCAAATGCTCACATTGACATTGCAATGTCACATACCATAGCTATAGATACAGCTTCATGTTTTTGCCATTTAACATTTTGTGATTTTATTTACTATTCAAAACCACTGCAGAACCTAGATGAGTCTTTTGAGTTTATAAATGCAATAATGAAGATAGTAAAATACTGGTAAACATGAAAAATGAATATTTTTATGGGGGCTGTTTTACCTTAGGACACCCTTTGTGTATCACTCTACCTTGAATGGATTAAAATATGTTTTAGACTAATAATTTATCACAAAAACAGTGCCTCAGACAACAGTACATTCAGAACCATTTTATGTTATAACTTTCTGTGAGAGACATTTTAGAGGCATTAAATACTTTGGATGTCTAGTTCCTGACTCTACAAGCTTCTCTAGAATGAAGCATTTCCCACCAAAGCACTCCGAATGACTTTATTCGCATATTAACCGTTTTATTATGCAGAAGAGTTTGAAGTATGCAGTGGAGTTCCCTTTTAAGTTTCACAAAACATTCATGTGCACATTCCAGTCTTTACATGACGTCACAGAGGTAACAGGACTATGTGTGCATTCAGATTTTTTAATAAAATACATGTGCATTATGTCCATTTCTGCCTACATTCAATGACCTGTACTCATCTCCCTGAGTATGGAAGAGTACATGCATGTATTCTGTGTGTGTGTGTGTTTGGGGGTAGGATAAGGATGGGGTTACTTTGGAGAGATTGAAAGGCAAAAGCACTCAGATTTATTAAAAGCTGGCCCTCACGCCTTTCTCTCTCTGCAGCACTGTTGCCTCACTCGCTCATTCAGTGTGCATACATTGTAGGGGGATATTAAATTTCCCCCTTGGACCCTGACTGTAACCCCAACACTACGAATAGTGGCGACTGGAAGGGCAGCGTGTCCCTGAGGTCTCTCTCGCGCACACACATGCTCATTATCATAAGGCTTGTTCACTAAATTAAATTGGGTGCTGAAATCCCTTCCTGAAATTGTAGTGTTTCAGCAAAGGGCAGGATATGAAATGAAGGGACAGAATTCAATTAAGCTTTTAGTATTTTGTGTTGTGCTCGAGCTGTATGGCCGCTACACCCATACTGGCCTTACATACATTTTTAGAAAACACACAATGCATGGTCAAACTCCAATTCTAAAATTAATTTCAGCCGCTGTGAATTTCCATATAGTAGCAGTAGTTTGGGACTTGTAGTTGTATCATTGTCCATACTGCGTGTATCTTTGTATTGTATTCCACCTTTCTCCATCCCTCTAGTCTTCCCTTTATCTTCTTCCTCTATCTTCCTCCCTCTTCTCTTCTCAATATTGAGGCCCAGGAGGAACCACAGTCTACTCCTACCCTACCACGTATCCCCCCTCAGCCAAGCCAGTTAGCGAGACGTTGCGTCTTTCAGTCTGCCAATAAAGAAGCGCATGAATGGCGGCATTCTTTCTTTCTCAAGGCCCAAACAGCAGGATTTCCTCTTGATAAGAGGAAAAGTCTCATAAAGAAAGAGAGGTAGAGATAAAGAGACATAGAGAGAGAGAGAGAGAGTAAGATGGCATCATATTGTGAATGGGCCATACAATGAGGGAGCATATGTGTGTGCGTGTGCACAGTTTTATCAGTAAAGTGTGAAATGTAATTCTTCAGCTTAATTAACAGGCAGTGAAAGCCTGACCCTGACGAGGAGCCTAATCAGCTACAAGCCCTGCAGCTTTTCAAACACACTGCTCTCTTACAGGAGAAAGAGCAAGTGAGCGAGCAAGGGAGGGAGCGTGAAAGACTAAGAGAGGCAATCTGTCGCTAAAAAAAGTTTGAAGACACAGAGGCATACAGAAACCTTACACAATTATGAAATTCTAGTTAATGGCTCAATGATATATAAATATTTGGGATTAATAATTTCAGTTTAAAACTGTGTTATTTTTATGCTCTCTACTTTCTTTTATTCATTTATGTATTGAGTGTGACACTCAATTTACGTTCTGTTTGTTGTGACAAACATGTAAGAACAACTGTGGAAAATAACTGATGTCGGCTTTAATGATTGTGATCATGTGATTATGTAATAATTGGTAGCAGAATTGGTATGAGATTGAAAGAAAGAGAAAGAGTGTTTGAACAAATTACAGAGAATAGCAGTGAGAGTCGCAGAAAAAAACTGGCACCAGAGAGAAAAAAGGTCGGAGTCACTTGACCAGTAAGTGTATTAACATGGCTGCAGTGTGTTATTTGGTTTATGAGTCTGATAACAGGCTAGGCCAGAAGAGAGAGAGAGAGAGAGAGAGAGAGAGAGCACAATATGAAGATTGGATTCCATTTCTGACGCTCGGGTGGTCAAACTGCTCAGTGTGTTGAAGGCTATCAGACTCAGACGACACACTATGCCTTTAGCTATCATTACGCATACGCATACCCCCCTCTTCTCTCTCTCTCTCTCTCTCTCTCTCTCTCTCTCTCACACACACACACAAAGACACACACGCTTTGCCCTGTCAGATGTAAGAGTATCAGGGACCAAATGAGGTCCATTTTGTTGCTGATGGCCATAGCGGCAGTTTCCACCAGAGAGGTGAGGCTTCCGTGGGAGAGAATGTGTTTACCTACATATTTTTATTGCTATCTGCTTAATGGCCTATGAATGTCTCCATGGATACATGAAAGGGAGAGAGGAATAGAGGGATAGGGATGGGTCACATCGAAGAGCCAGGTGCTCAGCGGGGGGCTTATGTGTGTGGATACAGACTAATGTGTGTGTGTGGGGGGGGGGGTCGTGGGGTTGTGAGCGGGGGAGAAGAAAGATGTAGAACTGCACAGTGCTCAGACAAACTGTGAAAAGGTAGAGATAGAACATGAGAGAAAAAGTAAGAAAAGAAAAAAGATAAATATTGCATCAGTTGGGCCTGATTAAAATCGACAAATAGAGGAAGTAATTGATGTGAGAATGAATGTGTTTATGTACGTATGGAGTACAAGTAGAGAAAGAGAGCAAGAAAGAGAGAGAGAGAGAGAGAGAGAAGGTGTTGGGACAGGGATGAGAGAGGTAGCTTAATGCAATAAAGCATGTTGTATTGACATCTCTGTTGTGTCTATTGATTCCCCATTATGTCCCTAACAAACCCTGGTGGACATTTTGTCATTCGCAATCACGTTAGCACTGGGACTTGCCGACGCTACCGCTCAAATCCGATCTATACAAGCACACACACACACACACACACACACAGTGTGCATGTGGATGCCTAACTCAGTGTTGCTTAATCAATACCAGTTGGAGGTTAAAACACCTCATGCAGCATCTGACTGCAAATTTGTATTGATATGAACTTGGCACACAAGCATGTGTACACATACACACACACAGTCTTGTACACTTTAATTGACCACAAAGTACACTACTCACATTCCCACCCACTCATGGCGTTAACCCCTTGCAACCCCACAGTAAAAAGGGGCAATATTTGCCACCCCATCCTAAGGAAGGGCAGCAAAGTGAGGATTGCTGGAGGTAATGGCGGAGGAGGTTTTTTGTAGAGAACCACAGTGATGTGTATCTGTGTACAGAGTGGAAAAGTGCAGATCATGGGCTGGGAGCGGAGGGTCAAAGCCTGGAAGCTATGTATTTAAACCCTAAGTGAGGGGTCTTAACCTAAAGTCCATCAGTGGAGTTCTATACCTGACTTGAGACCACCACAGTCTGCTACCAGTACCTCCATGATGACTGAATTCCATTCCATTGTGTTTCAAAACAGTTTGAAGTCTGTCGTTAAATAACAATATTTAAAAGAGACAGAATGAGAATGTAGCTGAAACAAAGAGACCATCTGAGACTGATAGTACATTTACCATATCATTTAAAAGGGGATTTTGTGCATATTCCTACAACACAAATATAGCCATTTTATTTAATATCCAAAACACTGGTGAATGTACGTGTGTCTTTAGTTTTTGTATGTAATGTGAATGAGGTTAAAATCACAGTACATCTAAAAAAATTATTTTCCTTTTTGCCCTACAGTGCCCTAAAATCTCTCTACTATGGATGGATTTTAAAATACGTTTAAAATATGTTTAAGCCAAAACTTTCTCATCCGGCAGTGTATTCATAACCTTTTTCATGCAGTAACTTTCTATTATAACTTTCAATACTATTTAGAGGCATTAACCAACTCTAGATGTCTCCCATCAGCACCACAGCGAACATTTCTGACTAGTCTGATGGAGAGAATCACATCAAACCACTCTGAATGACTTTGTCTACATCTTAACCATTTAATTATAGAGACCTCTTTGTACTAGTGAAAACCGATGAATGAGAAAAGCAAAACTGACATGTTTGTAAACAGATTGTAACTTGAAATGGTACTTTATCCATATGAACACATAACAGCTGGAACGGAATTGTAATTTCAGTAATCACATATAAAAAATATAAAGTGATCTATCTATCTGACTATCAAAACAGTACAATTGATGGTAAAAGACATATGAACATGCTGTTATACTGAGAACCTAATGTAAAAATAAAATACAGCATTTATCAATCAATCATTTACAGCTTAAGCCACAAAGAGCAAAACACAATACACAAATATAAGAATCAGGGTAATAAGACAATTAAGCCATGAACAAGGACTGTGTTCAGCAGTTCACCAAAACGCTAACCTAGAAGAACATTTAGAGCTTTTAGTCAGATGCATTTGTAATGTGTTGGCCAACATGAAACTCTGACAGAGCTGGACTATCTGACCAATTGCACTCAGTCCCAACAGTATTAGTTCCTATTGACTGATTTACCGGTCAAGTTTCCTGCACCAGAAGTTGTTATTAGTCTCTTTTGCAACATGTTCTTTCATGGAAGGCTTTTTCAAGTTTAACATAAAACACCAAAATCATATAAACAAAAATACACATATATATATTACAAAGGAAGCAGTTAGCAGCCAATGCGAGATGAGATAGTAATGAGCGAATGCCATGATCTGAGACATCAAAGAAAGTAAGACAACCTGAGGCGTTGGCAAACATTGCACACAGACACACACACATGTTTTCAAAGCACACAGAGAAACGCCATGGGAGCCATGTTTAACAAAGATCTTTGAAAATCAGAATCAAGAAGATCTACAACTCTACTAATTTATACGGTTTGTGTGCTGTCTCACTGGTGTCATCTTTACTGTGGGCTTTACCTTTATTTTCTATTGTCGCCTCAACACAACTCTACACAACCCAAATCCTGATGGAAAACACTCCCAGACTGAGCATCTAACTGACTTATCCAAACTGGCTTAGGAGGATGCTAGCCAATCCAATTTGAACACTACCTGCACAGGGAGAAAAGGCAGCACCATGTGGCCCACTCTCTGCTGTTTGGGATGATGTGTGAACATCTGGACCCTGACCCATTTAGACTATTGAAAAAAGTCAATGTCGCTGCTCTTGAAGGGCAGACGCAAATGCTTTGGTGTCTGCCCTTCTCTCACCCCAGCAGAGGGTTGGGGAGAGGGCGGGGGTCATGGGGGGGGGGGCAGTCTGCATTGCTTATTCTGATTTTCAGTCGTTTTACCCCAGACATATAATCACAGTTGGAAATTCTGGATTGTGAGGTGGAACATTCCCTCTTACTGTGTCCTCAAGTTCAGGACCAACACTTAAAGAAAACCTCTACTAAGAAAAATGCGCTGCTACTCTGTGTCAGTAACGCAGCGTAACTAAGACAAATAAGGAGGATAACACGCAAGGCAAACTTGGGCTGAAAATGAGGCCAGAGCAAACACTCTTGGGTAAACTTCAGTGCGCAAAGCCCTGGAAAAAAAACATAAAATATGGGGAGAAAAAAAGAGAGCCGTGTTATTCTCTCCCGTCGCTAAATTCTCCCCCTCAGCGCCTCGTCTCTTCCCGCGGTCCCGCTATCGATCTCGGCGGGATCGATGGATTGCCATGAATATTCCCCAAACCGGCCGGGAGCACAGACACAGACAGAGAGGGAGAGGGAGAGAGTTGGATGAATAAGAGAGGAGAGGAGAGAAGAGGAGAGGCAAGAAGAAGAGAGGAGAAGAGAAGAGAGGAGTGGACAGGCAGAGGAAGAAGCAAAAAGAGGACAGATGGACGAGCGCGAGGAATAAAGACGGACGATGGGAAAGTGGTCGAGAGCCATTCAAACAAGCGCCATTAGCTGCTTATCAGCACTCAGCGCTGCCTTTCAGTGGCATCGAGTAATAAAGAGGTGGGGAAACTGAACCGGGGAAGGATTTAGGAGGGTGTGTGTATGTGTGTCTGTGCGTGGTGGTGAAAGATGGAATAAAAACAATCGCGAGTGTGTGGAGGCTCTTACCGGAGCTGGAGCGCAGAGGCAGCGGAGCCTTGAGGCGCCAGGCGCCGAAGTCGCGAGAGCTTCTCTGAAAAACCAACGGCACCGGCAAGGGAACAAACATGATCCGCTGTCGTCTGGCTGTGTTTTTTGGGGGGTGGGGTGCTTTTATCAGCGCTCGTCCTCGGCTGCTCTTCTTTTCTTCTGTGATGTCTTCTTGTTTTCAGGTAGATTGGTGGAAATGATTTGTTCGATGTGCAGAACTGGAGGAGGGAGCTGGTGTGTGGATGCGCGCGGGCTGCGTGTGAAAGTCTATGCGAGCTTTCTGGTTTTGGTGTTGTGCGTGTCGGTCATTGTTTCGGCTTCTTTGGTGGTGGTTTGTGGTGCGGATGCTCGGGCTCGCACACGGATGGTCAGGAAGCAGCTCTGTAATAAATAAAGCAGCGCGCTGTGTTTATGTTTGTTGGTGTGTTTTTGGTAGAGAATCTGCTTCACTCGTGCGCTACGGTAAAACTGTGTTGGCAGTAACCGGGCCGCCGCCGCCGCTCGTGCACTTTAACTTTACACAGGCACATGCACACGCCGCTGCTCTGGATCACTTTTCCTGCCTCCTCAAATCTCATTCAGACTGTGGAAAACACGCCGCTGTGGCCTCATTCTTTGGTTTCGTGTCTAAAACAAACAACAACAACAACAACAAAAATCTCAGCCACGCACTCGTCCCTCCATCCGCCTGAAAACGACCTGGCTCGCGCGCTACAAAGGCATCGGGATCATAAGCCGTTTAAGCGGAAACATTTGGCTCGTCTGCCTTGTTTTTTGGTCTGGTTTGCGTATCGGCCTCACAGACACACGCAGATATGGAAATCTATCATTTAACCCCTAATGCAGTAAATAAGTGTGTCAGTAAGGTATGGCTCGCGCTGTGCTCCTCCTTCCTCTCCCCTTCACTCGCAGTCACAGGCCACTAATTAAAACGCAAGCAATCGATATATAAATAAATAAAGCGGACCGTCTTCATTCTCTCTCTCTCTCTCTCTCTCTCTCTCTCTCTCCCTCTATCTCTGCTTCTCAGCTCAGCGGTGAAACTGAAGGAAAAGAAGGAGCACGGTACCGGTCACGAGGATTTCGCTGCTTGCCTGTGTCCCGCCATCCGTGTGCGAGTGTGTGTATGTGTATAGGGAGTGTGTCCGTGCTTGGGGAAGGCCTCGCGCTCTCCTCTCGCTCCGTCCGCCTCCCAGCACGACGAATGCGCTCTGCAACAGAGGGAGGAGGAGGAGAGAGAGGAGCAGCGGCTCTGAACCCCCGCTACCCCCCACCCCCCTC